>CAWUFW010000969.1:2400000-3000000 GCA_963921515.1 Calotriton arnoldi
CACAGGTCGAGTCAAGTTATTCTCCACTGCCGACTCTTCGGACCAAACAGTCAACTCCAAGGTTTCGCCTTCTCAGGACCCCAGCCGGTGACCACTAGATGAGGGGGGGCCCGGTCAGCCAGGCGGGGCAGCTACGAGAACCAAGCTCGGTCTTGTGTGGGGTACCCCGATCCGCCCAACCGACCAAACGCACCCCGACCCTACAACCCGATTACGGGCGAGTCGGATCACCTTGCGGGGTCCCTGTTCGGGCGCCAACTGAAGGAAGTGGCCCTCTAGGGCCACTCGGGTTTTCTCACAACCACCTGCTATGCCTTCCCAAGAATGAAGAGTCGGTCAGACAGTAGAGAATACAAACTTACATGTTTATTAGAAATGCTCTGCAGAGGAGTCCATCATGACCTGCACCCTAAGATGTCTGCCGAGGGACTGCCTTCCCCACAGCCTACAGTGAGTAATCATTCTTCCCCAAGAGCCTCCAACCCCACCCACCATGGAAAACTACCGGCCTGGGCCGAACATGAACAAAGGAGGCACAGGGAGATGAGCTACCACCAGCCAGATGTGCACATGTTATCAGAAACCCAAGGCCACTGCGCTGGGTCTCAGCGTCTCCTAACATGGGAGCAGAACTACACACTTGGATAGGTATGTGAGAGCAGAATGGTCTCCTCATTAGCAAGTCGGAAAAACTGCCTTGGACAGAAAGAAAAAAATAATAACGAAACACAGTGTTCTGCTGAGGCAAGCATTACGAGCCATGAGGCCCAACTCAGGCACAGTTTAAGCAGCCTAATAAGGATTACGAAAAACAAAATGGAGTCACACTCGCTAACTGAAATCTGCACATTACGGGGATAACTCAGCGGGTTGCCTAACCGTGAATACAAATGGCATCTATTTAGCCACACATGGCTAACCTAATATAGCGTGTGTGGCTGTCTTAGCGATATTATCATTCTGCCATACTGGGTCCAGCAACTTGCATATTCCTTTGGCACTAATGTGCGCGCAGGGCCGTGGGCCATGGTCACAACAGGGAGCACATATGAATTAGGCAGCAACCAACGTGAATACAAATGGCATCTATTTAGCCACACATTGCTAACCTAATATAGCGTGAAAAGAGTGCGTTGCAGGGATGGGAATTTGAAACCTAACACCGGGCCACACTTACTATTCTGCACGCAATGGCACCTGGTCGCGACTTGATAACTGGTTTCTCTCTCTTTCACTCCTCCCCTGGCTGATGAGGTGAGATGTCCTCCCAGCACACTATCGGACCATGCCCCAGTGTGCATGGTTTTAAACGCTCCGCTTCCGGGTAGCAGGGCCAAAATAAGGGGTTTTCCTTGTGATGCTTTGCATGATTCGACCTTCCGCGAGGAACTTTGGACTGCCGTCATTGACTATTTTGAACTCAACAAAGGCTCAGTGGCCCCACAGGCCATCTTCTGGGAGGGCTACAACGCCTTCATCCGTGGGGTAGTTATAGCGAAGCAGAGCAGTATACTACACAATGTATGCTGTTACCTGGAGCAGGTGGAGGCCACTCTTCAGCGTATAGATGCTGTTGCCCCTGGGGTCTCGGCAATGAGCAACTCCACCTCCATGCTAAGGCGATGGAGGAATTCCACGCATTGGATAACTGTGAAGTGCATATCCTAGGCAAATATGTGAGGGCCCGTCGTTACGGAGAGGGCCCGGACCGTACATTGGCGAGATTGATTCACCCACCGAGGGGGTCTAATTACATATCGGAGCTCACGCTTGAGGGTGGGGCCGGGCGTCAGATAATGGTAGGGTACTGGCAGAATTGCAATGTTTTTATACCCAACTGTACACCTCTAAGTATGCGGAGGGTGGCGGTGCCCTGGCAGTCTACCTCTCTGAGGTGGCTATGGTCTGGGTGTCCGCTCAACAGCAACAATTTTTGAGTGAACCAATAGGGGTTGAAGAAATCATCTTCACAATAGACTCCATGGACGGGTCCGAGGCCCCCAGTTCTGATGGCCTTACGGGATTATTTTAAAAAACATACAAACATCTTCGTGCTCCCTGCCTTTTAGAGCTTTATGCTAAATCACTTGAGACAGGTATACTACCCCCACTCTTCGTGAAGCGCTCATAATCCTGCTATTAAAACCCGGGATGGACCCCTCGAAATGCCAATCCTATAGACCGTTGTCTTTATTGAATTTTGACAAAACCATTCTCGCAAGGTTCTTGCCACCAGACTGGCTTTCCTTCTAGAAACCATCATCTTCCCTATCCAGTCAGGCTTCATCCCGCATTGATCCACATCCATAAATTTGCATACGTTGTTCTCCCTTTTAAATAGAATATCTCCAGAGGTCCCGGCAGCAGTGGCTTTACTCGATGCAAAGAAAGCCTTTGATTCTCTGGAGTGGCCTTTTTCAAGCTTAGTCTGCTGCTCGGGTTTTAGTCCCTGATCAAGCTTTTAAACGCTCAGCCTGCAGCTCATATTTGTGTCAATGGTTCTTTGACGTCCGCGTCTACACGTACCAGGGCCACCAGACAGGGGTGCCCACTCCCCCCACTCCTATTTATTATTGCTATGGACCCGTTGGTGCGACTTCTACAGGAGAAACATCTTTGGCGAGGGCTACAGTTCAACACAGGCCCGCTGCTCTTAACGCTTTACGCGGATGACATACTGATTTTCCTTGACCCCCTCTGTGAATTTGCATCCCATTATTCAGGAGATCCAGAGATTTGGTCGTTTTTCGTGTCTCCTGATCAACTGGAGCAAATCCGAGCTCTTTCCACTGACAGCGGCCATGCAACAGTTTCAAAGCGATCTCCTATTGCAGTGGCAAGATGATACCGTAAAATATCTCGCTATCCATATCCATCGAAATAAGGAAAAGGGCCTTCGAATCAATTATGGTCCAGCTGTGAGTAACTAAACAACACAAATCGAGAGATGGATAAAATTGCCGCTGTTGTTGGCCGGCCATGTGGCCATCATTAAAATGGTCGTCCTTCCCCGATTTCTTTAATTAATTCTCAATATTACTGCCCCCCTCACTAATGCCTTCTTTGCCACGTTACGAGGTCTTCTGCTGTGATTAATATGGGGGGTCACAAACTGCGGGATCGTTGGCAAATGCCAGTCCTTCCTTATGCAAGAGGCGGCTTCAATGTGCCACACTTTCACCTTTACTACTTGGTCACCCAGTGTCAATACACGTATCATTGGTACCACAGAGATGCTCGCCTTCCTTATGACCGCCTTGACCGGGATGTGGTGGGAGACACCACTGAATGCTATTCTTCCCACAGGGCTACCATTGGACCCCACTGACATTCAGCCACTCTCCACTACCTGTTAGGCATGGAGCCATCTAATGTGCCTTCAAGTCTACCCGCCTCCCTTGTGTGCCGTTTGTTATAATAAGTTCAAGAAATTAAAGAGCGGATCATTTCTGGTAAAAGTAGGTTTTTCCTAAATGATTTGTTATGAGTTTGTTTCAGAGAGTTCTTAATGATTTCTTGAGGGTAAGAAACTAAAGGCCATATATACAGAGCATTTTTGTAGACGCAAACGCTCCGATTCCGAGTTCATGACCACAAAAAGGCTTTTTCCTTTGTACTAATCGCATTTTAGGAGTCAAAAATGTTTTTCCAACTCCTAAAATGAGATTCCAACCGAATTCCAATTTGGTATCTGGGAAGGGGCGTATTGTAGGCATTGCTTCTGATTACTGAATTGGTATTTTATGTACAGAAATCCGGTTACAAAACATCGAAAAGTTACTGATACCTCAAAGTAGGTGGTAACCTGTTTACAAAAAGAAGAGGGTCACTTTAAAAAAAAAAAAAAGTTGTGCTGGGACGGAGACAGTCACCCAGAGGACTACATTATAGGTCTCAAACAATTTTTTTTTTAAACTTTCCTTTCCGGGAAACTGTCTGCACTTGAAAATATATATATATATATATATTACCTACTGGCGGTCGCCAGAAGGTAGTTATAGTTAGCACCTTGTTTCTATTCAAAAAGCGTTTTTTCTTTTGCCAATATCTTTGGCGCCGTTTGACGAATCTTCGCGAAATTTTCTAAACTAATGGTTCACTCAGGTCAGCTCCTGTCTTGAAAGTTTCAAGGTGATTCGTCAAGTGGGAGCCGAGAAAAAGGGGGTACCAAAACGCTTAATTGGAACTTTAGACACGGCTACAGCCCGAACTGCTGAACGAAATTACACCAAATTTGGCAAAAAGATAGCTCTTGGTTCTGAAAGTGTGCTTTTTTTAAAATGGTGTAAATCCGTTCAGTAGTTGCTGAGAAATTCAAAAAATAAAAATATCGATATCTGAGGGCCTAGGAGGATTTGCGAACCCTCCCGAGCACGAGCTTCAATCTAATTGGCTGCCAACACTCCAAATCAGAATGTGTTGGCAGCCATCTTGTGACTTGGTAAAACCTAGTCACAAGAAATCAGTTAAAAAAAGGATAAAAAACAAGAAAAGGGGGCAGGGTAGAAACACCCTGACCCCCTAGGCCTGCTCAGGGGGTCCCACAAGGACAGCCTGGACCAAAAAAAGCATATATTTTTTTTTAAATAGGCAGAATACACGCTGGGTGCGCGAATCTGGCTGAGAAATTTAAAAAAACGAAGCGCGGTCTCCCGCACAAAAAGGGACGAGTAAAATGTAGCTGTCATCTTATAATGCAGCTGTCATTTGTAAATGAACTGAGCGGTGCTGCCCTTCTTTATTACAGACCCCGTGTGTTAACTCGTTTTATTACGTACTGTAGCGGCTCCGCGTGGGCAGCGCTGCTGGGGAGAGGGCTGGAGACGCACGAGCTGCTTTGAACTCCCTCAGCGGCCTGCGAAGCCGTTATTTTACCTTTTCTACAGTGAAACATCCCAGTGTCACTGCTGCGCGCGTTGCCCCCTGCCGCACGCGGGGAGAACCGAGCTGTTCTGCACAAGAACTGCACGTGTGTGTGTGGGGGGGTTCTCTGCTCTAACACCGTGCAGTAGTAGCAGTGCATTGTGGAGTACCAGCTCTGACACTGCACAATGTGCAGCGCCAGTCGTGACACCGCAAAGCGCCAACAGTGGCAATGTGTGCCGCGCCAGGAGTGACATTGTGAACTGCTAGCGGTGAAACTGTAAAGCATTACCACTAGCACTGTGACACTGTAGCGCTAGCTTGACCCAGTGCAGCACCAGCAGTGATACTGTGCAGTGAAACTGCGGTCCTGCGCAGTGCCAGCATTGACAGGTGAAGCACCAGCAGCTGGCACATTGGATGTCCAGGGCCACTTGTGAGTCTCTGGCAGTGTTCAGCCCCAGCAGGGGTACTCTCTGCTGCCTATCGCCAACAGTGACACGGCGCCACTGCATATCACCAGCACTAGCACCGTGCAGGGTCAGCGGTGATATCGTGGCGAGTGCAGTGCTAGGGTGTCACGATGAAGCATTACCAATAATACTGTGACACTGCAGCGCCGGCAGTGACCCAGTGCAGCTCTAGCAGTGATATTATGTAGTGAAACTGCGAGCCAGCAGTGCCATATGAAGCCCCAGCAGTAATAATGTGCAGCCCCAGCTGTCGGTCTGTGGCAGTGTGCAGCAACAGCAGTGGGCACACTGGATGTGCAGCGCCAGCTGTGAATCTGACAGTGACATTGTGCCACTGCCTAGTGCCAGCAATAGCACCCGTGCAGCACCACTGGTGAGATTGCGGAGCTGTGTTAGGCCAGGGGTGGGTGGACACTCCGCGAGCTCTGAGGTCACCTCTGGCCTCCCTCCCTCCCTCTGGGCTTAACCCCAGGGCACCACTGCGCAGAGCTCTGCAGATGTGCAGGGCGCGGCAAAAGCCAGCGGGATTCCGTCATCCTTGATGCCCAGACTGGCGACAGGGAGATGCCTCCATTTCTCAGGGAGTGATTTTATGCTCCCCCCATTCTGCACCTTCCCATTTCCGGCCAAAGCCCGGCATATATCAGGCGAGAGGCATGAGGCTCGGAGGAATGACGCATCGCACTGCCAGTGAAAGGGGGGGGGGAACGGACTCTTAACGTTTATACCTTTACAAAAAATATACGAGCACAAACATTGCTATTATTACTGTCATCATTATCCTTATTATCGAAAATCAACAAAAGAACGATATGGAAGAGTGTTAATAATGGCAAGATTTTTTTTATTACTACAATTATTATTATTAATAATATTATTGTTATTATTATTATTTGCATAAAATACAAGTGTTATTAACAGTAAGGATGTTATTGCTGTTATTGCTAGTATGATAATCATTATTATCACTTTCGGAATAATAGTAATAATAACAATAATTTGAGATGTCATCAGTGATGTCACTGACCATGTCATGAGTGATGTAATATGTGATGTCATCAGCAGTGCATTGCGGGGCGCGAGTTATAGTTAGCTCAACTAACTATAACGGCCGAATTTCTCTGGTTTTGTACGAGTGAAATGTCCAACTAACTATTACGACCCAGAAACCTGTGGTTTTTTCAGTGAATTTCTATGGTTTTTTAAATGCTCATTTCTAACTATAACGTCCCTGAAACCTATGGTTTTTTCAGTGAATATATATATATATATATATATATATGTGTGTGTATATGTGTGTATATATATATATATATATATATATATATATATATACACGGGATTCTGTAATCCCTATATACACTGCAGTCACATGGCCAGATGTACAAACATTAGGAATACTGATTTCCTAAGGGCGATTCTCTCTGAAATGCAATTAGGAAATCGGAATTCCTAATGTATGAAACTCATTGAGCTTCATTTAGGGATTCCTTGTGGGTCGCAAATCAACCTACCTCATGAATTTTAATTTGGTAGGTCGCAGTTTGCGGCCCATTAGAAATCACAGCCATCATAGTGATCGTTGCCTGCTAAGGTCAGCAGACCACCATGTCTATGATTGCTTTTTAATAAAGCAATCTTTTTTTTTTTTTAAATGCAGCCTGTTTTTGATGCATTTAAAAAGAAGAAAATGAAACCTTGAAGTTTCATTTTTTTAAGAGTAGGCAGTGTTCCTTGGGACCGCTCCCTGCTCTTAAAAAATATTATTATTTACATTCTCAAAGGGGCAGGGGTCCCTTGGGGACCCCTTCCCCTTTGCGAATGGGTTACCAGCAGTTTTAAACTGGTGGTAAAGAATTCCTGCTTTGCGACTGGAATTCGGTCGGAAAACAGTAATACATACCATACCAATTCGGTATTTGGAAGGGACACCCTAACACACCCCTCCCAAATACTGAATCACAAATGCAAAATGTGATTCCGTAATAAGTTACCAACTTGCATTTTGCATTTTGTACATTTGAAAAAAGCTATTTTACAGTTGCAAACGGCCCGATTCTGCGAATCGGGACGATTGCAACCGGAAAAATGTTTTGTACATTGGGCTCTAATTTATTTATAATCAGCGATTTGTGAGACACCAAGCTGCCGATTATAATGAAAAGACGTCAGAACTCGACTATTATCATTTATTACAGTCCAGTTTTGAAGTCATAATGCCTGCTGCCAGAGTTAGCAGCCAAGGTGAAAGGCAGGTCAGGCCAAGGAGAGTAATTAAAGTTGCGTTTCTTTCTTCTGCACTATTGTAATAGCTTATAATTATTACAAGCAGAGAGAACTTGTTTATTTTTTGCACGCCTTAGATAGAGAAAACATAGAATCTTTCTGCATGTTTCTACACATTCCGAGCTACTGCAGCTTTTTTTTCCCCATAAAAACTGACTTGTATTGAACTGTTTCTTATAACTGTTTGCAACAAATGTCTAACAGATTTTTGATGTGTTTAATTTTGCACTAGAGGTTTTATTTTTATTCTTCATGTTTGCATACATGCTCGCTCTTTCATATAAATGAGTTACACTCCAAGGTTTTAAGTGGTTTGTGGAAAAGGTAATGGTGTAACGATGTATTATATGGTATAGAGTACGCCCTGGTGTACATGATAAGGTTACTGCAAATCACCTCAGAGTTCCATAACCTTATAAAGGAACTCGGCCTTCAGCCTCGTTCCTCTTTATGGGTATGGAACTCCTCAGTTACTTTCAATATCCTTATACAGCAGAGGGTACTTTATCCCTTATATTTATATATAAAGTAATCATAGAAACAGTTTCCTTTGTAGCCCACCATCCCTGTAATAGCAATCAATTATAGTGAGTCATTATTTGCGTCCTACTTCATGAATATTGATGTGGTAGGTTCGGATTGCGACCCACTACTATTCAGAATTATGTTAACTGACCTATTAGTTCACAAAATTCAACACTAGTCAAAAAAACATTGGTCACAAATTGTGACCAGTATTTTGTGAAAAGTGTTTTGTTCATCCACCCATATACACATGGTCTGTTCCCCCTCCAGTCCTTGCCTAAGAGCCATCTCAGTTAATATGAAGATGCAAATCAAGCCTGTTTTCATCCGTGACCGATCCTTGTAAACAGACAAGATTTCCAAAAGGATTTTAATTCTATTTGTTTGATTAAAATCATGCCCATTTTTTGTAGATTTGTTTATGAATACTTGTCTACTTACATGCAAAATAACCATCTCTTTTTCAATCTTAAAACTGCTTACAGCTCTCTTTTACTCTAGACAATTGAATCTTGAGATTTTATCGAGATGTAGGTTTCTCATATAATTACTCCTTATCTGCACTGTTAATGAATGTGTCACACCTGACTTAGGAGTGCTCCTAAGTCTCAATTTTAAACAATAACGCACATTCATACAGAGAAAAAGGAAAAAGGAAGAAAGTCTTGTCAACGAAGTCTCAACTAATTATTTTTGTGTCAAAATGTGCACAAATGGAGGATTTTGTAATAGTTAAAGAGGGGTTGTATACTAGAAAACTACACAGTAAGATAAATGTTGGATTTAGCTTACTCAAGTGATGTGTTATGCACCTTTCAATACATTAAGTATTCCAGCATGATTTAAATAAAGAATTAAGATAAAAACTGATACAATGGGCCATTTCCAGCACAGGATGGCATGGTATTTTTACAGACATCAGATTTCCTCCCTGATTCCCATGAACTCAGAAACAGATTAGGAGTGAATACAATACATATTCTGGTACCAACCTTATGTGAGTAAGCCATCAAATACTGCATTTTCATATTTGGTTGCATAAAATGATTTTGAAAATGCAAACTGTTTAATTTTGAGTTTGCATCTAGCATTAGGACTGCTGCTGCTGTATCTTTTAGAAGCTGATTGACTTAAGTTTTGGAGCTAAACCCAAAATTCAACTCTTCTTAATATTACTTATGGCACACTAAAAAATAAAAGTTAGAAGGGAAACTCTCAATTGGATGGTGTTGCTAATTATTGGAATAACCATTATTAACCATATTGTGAACAATAGACATCCATGGACACTGTCACCTTCATGAAAATAAGGGCTACAAACATGGACTTCTAAGGTTTTCAAAATAATAAAGTCACCTAGAAAAAAAAAGGAAAAATGTGACTTCACCAGATCTCCTACAGTTGGCCTTATGTGTGCAAGGTCATGTGTTTTCCAAGATTTATATAAGGGATGAAGTACCCCAGTTGCACATTATAAGGATATTGCAAATACCGAAGGAGTTCAATGACCATATAAAGGAACGAGGCTGATGGCTGTATTCCTTTAAGAGTTCATGGAACTCCGAGGTGAATTGCGGTATGTTTTAATGTAGTCTTTTTTTTTTCAAAACACATTTTAATTGCATTTTCAGCCATATGCAGCCCACAGGGCCTATAACACATTGTACAGATTGAGGCATATGAATATGGCATGGTGGTCCATGTTAGTTCAGATCAGGAACAAAACAGTACCTAACAAAACAACTGTGTGTGCTGTGTCAATATCGTACTCCCTCAGTGTCACCCCCCCTGTGCCCAGATGTCTTTGGACGTATGTAGATTATATAGTAGTGTAGTAAGCCAGTATCGCTATCTCGGTGCACCTCCTGGACCTGATGTCACAGAGGTCAGAGGTGTCAGCGGAATGCCACGGTAGTCGGCCCACCACTGCCAAATCTCGGAGTGTTTCTGTGGGCACCCCCGGCTATAAATATTGGTAGTTCCTGACCCATGCAAAAATCCATGCCTTGTTTCCAAAAGCCTAGTAAAGGAGGGGAGGGAGCATTCTACAGTCTAGATATATCGGGTTTTGCTAGGGTACGGTCCAAAAACAGGAGGTGTCATTTGTATTTGTTGCCCCCAGTTTCGTCGGTAGCATGTAGGAAAATCAATTTTGGTGACATGGGGAGATCCAAGGCCAAAACATTAGATAGGCATGTCATAACCCCCCGCCAGAACCTCACGAGCACGCTACAGGACCATGTCGTGTGCACTTTAGTCTTTTTAATACATGGTCACAGCGTTGCCTTTCCAGTAAAAGGGCTAAATCATGGTGTCTTTATCTTTCATTTTACTAATTTTTCAAAAAGATATCAGAATCAGTTTAACAGAAATCTCTTTTTAAAAAAAAGTTGCAGTTCAAAGTGTGTAGAAACATGTAGAGATTCTGTCTTTCAAGTAATGCCCTTCAGCATGGAAAAAAGAAACACATTACAATAAAGATCATCCTTTCTACTGATAAGCTGTCTTTTTAGAAGAAAACTTCAGAAAAGGAAATGTCAGTACCCGTTTTCCTTGTTTTGAATATAGCTGCATGACCTGCCCTGCCTTTCACCCTGGCTGCTGGCTCTAAAAGCATAGATTGTGATGTCAGAACTTAACTGTAATAAGTTATTGTAGTTGGCCTGCAACATAGATTGCAGGGTCCCAATGTATTATATATGGGATAAAGTGCATTCTGCTGTACATTATAAGGATATTCCTAGTCACTGGGGAGTTCTGTGACCATATAGAGGTAAAAAGCTGGAAGGATTAGTTTCTTTATAGGATCATGGAACTCTGAGGTGACTTACAAAAACCTCACAACTTATAGCAAAGCTACTTTATGCCTTATAATACATGGTTACTATCCCTCCCAAAAATTGCTTCAATCCTTGTTTTGCTGCTTTTTCATATGAAAGAGAGAGAATGTTTGAAAACAAGAAAACATTTTGAGAAAATCTCAAGTGAAAATGTTCACCCCATAAAGCAGTTAGATATTTGTTGCAAAAATATATATTAGCATCCATTTAATAAAATTTAGATTTTAAACAACACAGTAGCTCAGAATGTATAGGAACATGCAGAGGTTCTATCCTTACTAAATGTCTTAAAGTGTAAAAAAAAAAAAAATATGTTGCTAAAAAGATCTCCTTTCTGCTTATCACTGCTCATGTAAAAAAAACAGAGCAAAATAAGTCTTTTTTGTGTTTTTTTTAAAGTACAACTTTATTTATTCTCCTAGTCTTGCCTTTCTCCTTGGCTACTGGATCTGGCAGCAGGTATTGTGAGTTTAGAACTCAACTGTAATAACTTATTACGGTTGAGCAGCTATGTGATTTCTTTATTACAGGGAACTAGGTGTGTCACACCACACCTCTAATAAGGAAATTAGGGATGGGTAGGGATTGAAGGATCCGATTTATTATTAAAAAATATAAATATTTAAACCACTTAGAGGACAAATTGCCTTCTAGTTTGAAAGAAATAACAGGTTAGACATGCTAATTATTAACTGGAAAAAATGTGATCCTCTCCTTTCTGTCACAAAATAATAGCAAAAAAGAAAATGTTTTTGTGGCACTCTGGTGTCGCACAGTGAAACCAGTTGATCTGGTTTAATCTTGGGTAGGCTGCAAGTGGGTATCGCCCTCTGATCTGGGGCGTACCTTTGAAAGAAAATAATTGCGTTGTTTATTCAAAAACAACGCCCCCACAATGCACTCCAAAGGGTGAAAACCCTTAAAGGTGGTGACATACTCAGATTTCAAATAAATTGTACCTAATTGAGTACAATTTATTTGAAATCTGAGTACATCACAAAATAATAGCAACCATTGCTCAATGAAGTCTTTGGGCGACACACAGAGTATTAAGGAGCCCAAAAGGAAGCACATTTTAGGCCTGGAACCAGATTCTTATTCTGACACTGTAATCGAGAGGACGCTGATTTAAAAAACCTCACATTTAGTAGTAATTAAATAAAGACACTCTTTGATGATGAGCAGAAGGAAGTAAAGGCACTAGAAAAGTATTCCCTGACATTTTAGTATGATTAGGAGCATTAACCCTAACAAGCAAGCTAAAAGTGAACAACAATATTTTACTTCTCCTCGGCTCAGATTCCCTTTTGGCACAGCACACTACTCAAACAGGTAACAAGACTATGATGCTTTCACACCTGGGGCCTCATCGGTGTCTCCAAGGTTGGAGGGGCCTTGGGAAATTACCATCTGAAATCTTTTGAACAGCTGATAGCTGATTAACTCTTCATAGAAGCCAGTTCATCAGGTGTCTACAGCACAGGGAAGCCCTGGACATTCAGTTGGCTGAACTGGGGACAGTGCCTGAGTTCAACTCCCTGGAGGCAAAAATTACTATGAAGCACATAGAGAAGTTGGCGATATCACAAGTTAATAGGTCCTTAATCATTAACTCCCCTGACCTATTCCTGAGTCTAAGAGACATGTGGGGTAGTGTCTCGAAGAAAAGAATGTCTCCAAGATTGTTAGCTGTTTCAGCCAGACTCATACAGTTTAAATATGTGCATTGTATATACTCCCATCCATCCAGGCAGTGGTGGATGGGTAAATCTCCATCAGCCACAAACTGGAGATGCAATAACACTGAGGACACATTCCTGCACGTCATCTGGGATTGTTCAATATTTGCTACATACTGGGCTAGAATGCACACCTACTTGGAGGGAATATTGGGTCACGACTTCTTACTAGATCCTAAGGTTCCCTTGCTGGGGGTTGTGGACAATTGGATGACCATAGTGCATTTTTGCTTGTTGGGCTGGGCTATCGGATTGCTAAATTGACATTGCATGAAATTAGCGAAGTGTCACCCATCCATTCCTTGGTGAACACTCAATACCCTGGGTACCTCGGTAAGCTATGCTTTACAGCTTTTCCCAGGCTTCAAATTGAGACAACCAAGGAGATCCTTAACACAGTTAAATCAGGTTCCTCCTAAACATAGCTCCTCCGGGTATCCTAAGAAAAGGAGGGAAGATCTGGTTGGCTGAACTCACAGATCTCATTAATTATTCATTAGAGATGGGTACGATTCCAGAGGCTTGGAAACATGCAATAGTGAAACCTCTCTTGAAAAAGTCTAACGCTAATTCTTTACTGGTGGGGAGCAATCGCCCACTTCTTCCTGGACTGAGCAAGAGTCTCCAAAAATTTGTGAATAGACACCTATCTTCCTTTTTGGAAACACACTCAATCCTACACCCTACTCAGACAGGATTCAGGCCAGATAATAGCACTGAGACAGCTCTGTTAGCAGCACCCGAAGAGCTTAGAGGGATCCTGGATCAAGACGGATCAGCAGCAGTGATCTTGTTTGATCTGAGTGCCACCTTTGACACAGTATCCCACTCTGTCCTTGTTCAGAGAATGAAGGCGGCTGGAACTGCTCTCAAATGATTAACAAATTTTCTTGAGCAGAAAAGCTTTCAAGTTCAGGAGGATTCCTTCCTCTAATCAACTTATGCATTAAACTGTGGAGTGCCTCAGAGTTCCTCCCTGAGTCCCAACCTGTTTAATATTTACGTACGTCCACTGGAAGAAATTGTTCAAACATATGTGTTTGCCCTTGTCTCATACACAGACGATACCCAGATTGTCGTTTCACTTCATACAGACATTATAACTCCTCACAGCAGTTCAATGCATGCCTCAAGCATGCCACCAACTGGATGTTGGACAGCCATCTAAAACTAAATGGAGATAAAACAGAGATGTTGGTCATAGGAAACAATCTTTCCCTCTAGAATGAACTTAATTGGCCACAAGAGTTAGGACTGCTCCAGGCCCCTGCTTCATCAGTGAAGAGTCTAGGATTTGAGATTGATGAAAAACTATCTATGGAAGTCGAGGCAAAAAATTGGCAGCTTGTTGCTTTGGACTACTCCACACCTTAAGAACGTTTTTAAGTTGGCTCCCAATCCAACTGTGCAGAATAGTCCAAGGACTGATTAATTTGCCCTTAGATTATGGGAACTCCCTTTATGTAGGCAGTCCCAAATATGTTACCAACCATCTGCAGGTAATTCAGAACGCAGCAGCACATACGCTTTTTAATATTCCTAAGCACACATCAGCAGCCCCGGCCTTAGCTGCACTTCATTGGCTGCCAGTCCAGAAGAGAATACAGTTTAAGTATATCTGCTCAGTTCACTGAGCTTTATACAAAAAAGGACCCCTGGCTATTCCACGCCTGATCACTCCCTATGTGCCCTAACAAACTTTATGCCCTGATGTCACAATCTTCGTTTAATTCCCAAGATCAATAAAATAAAAGGTGATGTAAGCTCCTTTTCATTTTTAGCTCCCAAGCTTTGGAATAAGCTTCCTTTTCATATTAGGAAAGAGAAATCAGAAATGGCCTTTAGGAAGCTATTGAAAACTTACCTATTCTAGGGACATATAGATATTTCACCAGAGTGGATGTCTTTACCAGCACTGGGAGTCCAGCTGGGTAGCCATGCACTATATAAATCCTGGAAAATAGAAATAGTGGCCGGAAGGCATGGACAGGTGTGCCTTGGTGGAGGAGGTGGTTTACAAAGCTAAAGGGTTTCCTGCTAAATATCGGTGGATCTGGTCCAAATGGAAACAACAAAATGAAACTTTCTGATTATGGTCAAGAGGTTATATGCACCAAAATTCACTATTTAATGTGGGAATAGCTGGATGTCTGTTTCAATTCCATTTGCCATTTGGCAGGTCATGTGCTAGATTTGATAACTGTATAAATTATTCTACATTGTTGTTGGTCATGTGTACCCTGATTTAATGTAGTGAAAACGAAAATAACATGTTTTATATAATGAACATACTTTACCTACACCTTATAATATCAATTGGAATGAAAATGGTTAGAAAAAAATTGGAAACAAGCAAGCAAATTGTATGTATGTGCAAGGTGAGCTTGGAGTACTTACTGAGAAAGTGTGAGACTATAACTCTAAGGAACAGAGATCAGCCACACAAGGCCACTGTGATAGACACTTTTTTCATCCTATCTAAGCCTCCATGAGAGCCAACTGCTTATTAAAATTATTATTGACCGTTTTTCAGATATCAATGTCTTCCATTACAGGGAACATGACAGGAATACAATGTTTTCAAGATGACGTGTTGGTGTATGGTTCAACCTGATTTGAACATAATAAGTGTGTACATGAAGGTTCGGTTTAATCGCAAAAATTAAGTCGGATTTTAAACAAAGGAAAATGTGTCTTCTGAAAGGATGAGATTAGATAGCTGGGACAAACTGTTTCTGGGTAAAGAGTCAAATCAAACAGGCATTGACAAAGCAAATAGGTCTGGCGTTGGCCGCTAGCCTTTTGGCAATTCTTGTTTAGATTTCTCATGGTTTTTGCAAAACTTTATTGTTCTGCAATCTACAAAAAAACATTGGCTAAAGGCAAAAAATGTTGTCTTGGTCTCAAAAAAGCACACATTGCCACAGTCCTACCTGGCACTGAAGGGAACTACTTTGTGTGTTGATGTGCTCCTTGTGAAAGGACAGCAAGCTGTAACTCAAAGTGAAGTCAGCCAATGACTGAAGTCGGCTGACCCATTGTCCCTTGATGCATGCTGGGGTAGTGGGAAATCAAATGTAAATGACAGAACCACAGACTAGTGGACGAAGTCTGGTTGAAAACCCCTATAGGCAACAATGCTATACACATAATATTAGTAAAATCAAAATGTCTTGGCCTACACAGACTTAAAAGGCCAGTCAGTCTGGCATTGGCTGTCAGCCTGTAGCTTTTGAGAAAGAAGGAAAGAAAGAAAGAAAGAAAGAAAGAAAGAAAGAAAGAAACAAACAAACAAACAAACAAACAAACAAACGGGAAGGCAAGAAAGAACATAAAAAAGAAAGAAAGAGAGGAAGGGGAGAAAGAGATAAGAAAAGAGAGAAAGAAAGAAAGAAAGAAAGAAAGAAAGAAAAAGAAAGAAAGAAAAGCAAGAAAGAAAGAAGGAAAGGAAAGGAAATGAAAGGAAAGGAAAGGAAAGGGAAGGAAAGGAAAGGAAAGGAAAGGAAGAAAGTCAGTTAGGATTGTAATGAGAGAGCATTCTCATAAGCTTATATTCAGAGTTCATGTGAGCTTCTGGTGTTCTGTGAAAAAGCAGCAGTCAGAAAAATAAAGAAATGCCACTTCAATTGGAATTTACAACAGCATCGGATGGAGACAAGAACTGGTAAAGCTGGAATGTGCCCTCTGCTCTCATGTAGTAGCTCTACAAACAAAGGCAAAACTGAAGTAAAACAGTAAAAACTAAAACATTGGCCCTGAAAGGAACTACCTTGTCTGTAGATCAGCTCCTTGTGAAAGGGCTAAATGCAGTCACTCAAAGTGAAGTTAGGCTGACCCATTGCCCTATGCTGTATGCTGTAGTGGGCGAATGCAAACTGTGAATGACATTACAACAGACCAATGGATGAAAGGAAGTGGCTCAAAGCCCCTTTATGTAATTATATTATATATATATATATATCATTTTAGTAAACTCAAAAGGGTCTTGGCTAATGCCAAACATAAAGATTAACTGGCAGACACTATTTGTAAGTTAAGAAGTTCTGGATCTAAATGGGAAGTGGTCTCTTTTCTGGGAATAGTTGAGTTTTATTCAAAATGTGGCAGATAAAAAGCTTGGGACAATTAAGTCAGTTGAAGGATGAGGCGAATAAAGACATGCCAGTTGCTGAAAAAAAGAAAATAAAGCCTGACTGTAAGTCATTTCAGTTATAATTAGAACAATCAACATTGGTTGACAATGTTATAATGAACTCATATCTTTTTGAAGTGAATATAGTTCCATATTTTGGATGTCACTTCCGAATATCACGAAATTAAGAAAAGCAGGGCCCAGTTAATTATAATACAAGACATTGTAGGGTCCACGTTATGTGTCAATGATGTTTCGATCTCATTATCGAATATATATAAGGAATGTGGTCCCACCAGGAGTGGATAAAGGAGTCCACAGTTATTGAGGTACTTTCTGTCCTGCACTCGCAGCCGGCAACCGACCAGAGTTCCTGTCTGCAGCTCTAGTCAGGCACCAGGGCCGGACTGGGAACTTAAAACAGCCCTGGCAAAAATCATAAATTCAGCCCGCATGTGCAAACGTGCTAATGTGCGCTAGAAACAGAGCAACTCTTTTATGTTGCCGCTGGGATAGCGTAATGTGCACCATCACTCCTGAGGGCCAAAACCGGCCTTCAAGTGTCAAAACCAGCCTCCTGGATCTCCAGCCTCCCGGGGGATTGTCCGTTTGACCGGCTGGCCAGTCCAGCCCTGTCAGGCACCATTGCAAGCCTCAATACCTGCAAGCCTCAATACCTGCAGCCTCCTTCATGTGCTCCTCACAAATCAGCTTTCATTGGCTCCAGCCCTGAGTATGCTACTAGCTGCTCACTTAGGCATGGCTCCACTGCAAGCCTCTTTGTTACCTGTGACAATGCAGCTCCACCGCGACAGCCTTCTTCCACTGGTGAGCACCATCTAAAGACACTGGCTCCTGCTTCACTCACTTTTGAGGCTACCCTTCCCGGTGACTATGCTTCGTCATCTCATTGATTAGTGTTTTGATCACCACCATGATCTCTTTCTCTCTCGGGGTCCCTATACTTAGATTGCGGATGATGATCCCATTTGGATAACGGGATTGAAATGTCATTGACATATAGCAGGACCCTACAATATCCAAATGCCATGTGCAAGTGCTCCCTTTGTACATTGTTGTTATGGATTGGTGTTTCTATGATTGGTCTATTTGGTTTACTGTTAAGTCCCTAGTACAGTGCACTGTGTGTGCCCAGGGCCTGTAAGCCAAATGCTGCTAGTAGGCTTGCAGCACTGATTGTGCCACCTACACAAGCAGCCTTGCAACAAGGTCTCAGGCCTGCCATTGCAGTGCCTGTGTGCAGTTTAGTACTGCCATGTCGACCTGGCAAGTGCACCCACTTGCGAGGCCCTAACCTTCCCTTTTTTTACATGTTAGTCACCCCTAAGGTAGGCCCAAGGTACCCCTGTGGGCAGGGTGCAGTGTATGTGAAAGGTAGGACATGCCCTGATGTGTGTGGCATGTCCTGATAGTGAAATACTGCCAATTTCGTTTTTCACTATTGTAAGGCTATCTGTCCCCATAGGATAGAATGGGGAGTTTGCTCATAACATCTTATGAGCATTACTGCCCATGGGAACACGATTTGATATGCCTGAACTCAGAATGTTAAGAAGCATCTTTTAGTGAGGGTGATTTTTACATTCTGGGTTTGAAAATACCACTTTTAGAAAGTAGGTATTTTCTTGCCTAACCATCCAGTGTGCCTCTGCTAGGTTGTGTATTGACTGTCCGGCTTTGGAGTGACAGAGGCTGGGGATGAGCCTTCTGTTCAGACAGCCACTTGGGGGGTAAGGTGTGTCCTGCCTTTCCAGGGTGAGTCAGGGCTGGGCTGAATAGACCTGGGCTGCATTCAGAGTAGGGGGAGGAGATTTCTTTCACACCTGAATGGGCCCTGTCTGCCTTAGACAATGCTGTCTCCACCTCCTGCCAGGGAGCTGCTAAAGAGAGGACAGAACTGGTTTTGGCTGGGTAAAGAGCTTCTCTGCCAAAGAGAACAAATGATTTTGTATTATAAAGAGGGCACAGACCCCTGACTTTTAGATCACTTCTGGGAATCAAGAGGAACCTTTCCCTAGGAGAAGAGCTGGAGAAACTGAGGAGGAATACTGCCCCTGTGCTGTTTGCTGTCTGGGGTTGGCCTGCGGTGGCTACTTTCTGCCAAGGAAAGGGAAAAGGATTTCAATGTTTGCTGTGTTCCCTGCTTGAGGATGATCTCCAAGGGCTTGAAGAAGAGCTTGCCCCCTGTTCTGAAGTCTCAGGGACACAAAGACTTCACCCCCAGCTCCCCTGAACTTCCTTGCTGGGAGTTCTGACCTGCCAAGAGGTGCCTGTAGCTGTTCTGGGCCTCTGGAGGTTGTTCTGGCTGTGGGGAGCTGGAAAAGCAATGCAACAATGAGAAGCGTGACGCAACCATACCTGTTTCCAACGCATTGCCGAAGAAACCGATGCAGCGCCTGGCCGCGGCTTGAGAAATCGCTGCACGCCGCATCGAGTCCACCGGTCTCCGAAGTCCGAGATCACCGCACCGATTCCGATGCAAGCCCTGCTGTGTGGCTGCAAGAACCCATGCATCGTCCTGGATCATCGCATTGAGGCGCCAGGTCTGTCGCATCATTGGGGGATGCAGTAAGAAACTGACGCATCACCTCCCCACGCAGTAAGAAACCGACGCATCACCTCCTCTCCGGTAAGGAACTGACGCATCACCTCCCCTGCGCAGCAGTAAAGAACCAACGCATCACCTCCCCGAAGTAAGGAAACAACGCATTACCTTCCCTGTGTGTAAGGAACCAACGCATCACCTTCCCTGCGACCCTTTTTGTTTGTATGCGCAACGCATCCAAGGCACTTTGTGTGAAAAGTGTTGCATCTGCAATTTGCTTTGAACTGAACTATTTCTACCATTTGAAAGTCATATTTGTATTCCTGTATTGTGAATTTTTGTCGTTTTGGTCTTGTTTGGTTTAGATAAAGATTACTTATTTTTCTAAACTGGTGTGGTGTCCATTTGTAGTGTTTTCATTGTATTACTGTATGTGTTCACAAATGCTTTACACACTGCCTCTGAGATAAGACTGTCTGCTCGTGCCAAGCTACCAAGGGGTGAGCAAGGGTTATTTTGGAAGTGTATCCCCCTTACCCAGGCTAGGAAGAAGGGTACCTGCTTGGACAAAGGTACCTACCGCTGCCAACTAGAGACCCCCATTTCTAACACACACTAAAGAGAGCACCGAGCACATTTGTCACTGTAACCCACTTTTTATCATGACATGTATATTTTCATTAAATAACAAAATGTATTATAAATATTGTTGCTTTTAGGGATCACTGTTTCTTGTTTACCTTACTACTCCTGGTCCCTAGTGATTCTGGAGTTTCCCTTGTCTGTTAACAAGACTTCTGAATATGATACGGTTTTAATGGTTAAAAAAAACTGAAGACATGCAGATAAATACCATGCAAACGAGTGTACCAGGACAAGTAAGGGTATTATTATATAAATAAATAGAGATGGTAAATCATCCCGATTGTGTTCCTATTGAGAACGAACATCAGGAACCATGTCCATATCTTTGTTGGTTTTGGTCATAATCAAGCCAGTATTGCAATTCTGTATCCTTGTTAAGCCCATGTTTTATGGTATTATACTGCAGCATTAGCTCACTCTCCCTCCTACGAAGTCTGAGTTCTTTATTTGCTCCTAGTCTGTTTTTAAGTATTATTTCAATACCAGAGAAAGCAAACGTTTTTCTGTGAGGGTGTTTTTCATGAAAATGTTCAGTCAGTGGGTGGTCCATTGTGAATGTATTTATTTATTTATATTCCTATAATATTCTTGAACCCTAGTTCTGAGGGGTTGGATAGTTCTCCCAAAGTAAGGACGGCTACAGGGACAGATGATCACGTAAACCACAAACTTGCAATTGCAATCTATCCATTCTTTTATTCTGATAGGAGGCCCTGAAGTCATAGAAATCTGCATTGTGTTATTTTTACCCAATTTGCATACGTTACAATTGTGACATGTGTGGAAGCCTGCTGGGCTGTCTAGGACGGTTCTGGTACTTTTCCTTTTGTGAATAAACTCGGATTTGCACAGTAGTTGTTTTAAATTTGGGGCTCGGCGAAAGCTTACTTCAGGATATATTCACGTAGTTGGTTCATTATTCCTGGTGTGTATTTTAGTATATGCCAGTGGCGTGTCAAAACTGTTCTAATGTTGCGATGCCCATTATGATAATCTGTAATAAAACAATTTTGATCCTCCTTCTTTGTTGATGAAGTTTGTTTCCTACAGTGTAGTAGAGCTCTCCTTTTTTGAGATTGTATTTATAGTCGACTGCAAGTGATGGGATTTGTATCCTCGATTTTTAAGACATGTAATTGCTTCCTTTTCTTTTTGCTCAAAGATTGTATCCTCACTACAATTTTGTTTAATTCTCAATAGCTCGCCTTTAGGTATGTTCTCAATATTGTGTCTAGGGTGACAACTGTCAGCCCGGAGGATGGCATTGACTGATGTATCTTTACAAAATGTTTTGCTATGTAGTTGGTCAATTCGTATCTAAAATGTAAGGGCCTGATTCACAGAACTAACTTACGTCAAAAACGTAAAGTTAGTACTTTTTGGTAGTCACAGAATACACTTACTCATTTTGGTATTCACAGAATGAACTTACTCATTTCGGTATTCACAGAAGTTAGTAGTCCTAAGCAGCTGCAGCAGCGACTGGTTCAACAATAAAAGCTAAGAAAATAATAATAGTCATTGGAAATAAATAGCATATAGAGCTAAATTATTTCAGACAAACATTCTTCCTACATGAGATGTCAACATATTTAAGCAGGGAGGAGTACCTGCAGTTCTGAAGCTGTCCTGCACAGCACCGTTTTAGAATCATGTTTTTACCTTTAGTGCAGCTGCCATAATCCAAGACATGCACTAAGGGGCACATGCATCAAAGGTTTTTGCGATCGCAAACGGTGCGATTCGCAAAAATCGGCCGTTTGCGATCGCAAATTGGCCTTTGGAGATGCATGAAAGTGTTTCCTATGCGCAATTTAAGAATTCGCAATTATTTGCGAATTCCTAAATTGCGATTGCATTTAAGGAATCGCAATTTGCGATTCCTTAAATGCAATGCTAGAAGCACTTTCAAATAGCGATTTCGCTATTTGGGACCGCAAATTACAGACAAATCAAACTTGTCTGTAATTTGCAAAACTTTGAAAAATGCACTAAAATGCATTTTTTAAAGTTTTAGGTTACACACACACATGCCCTTGGGGCATGTGTGTGCGCAACATGGGTGCACATCACAATTTCAGGGGTGCAACAGGGTGTCATTTTGACACCCTTGCACCCTTGAAATTGCATGAGCAATTTGCGAGTACCTACTGGTACTCGCAAATTGCGCATGCAATCTCCAATTCATTCCTATGGGCCTGTAGGCCCATAGGAATGAATGGGACGGCATTCCTTAATTGCGACTCGCAATTTGCGAGTCGCAATTAAGGAATGTTTAGGAATCGCTATTTTTATAGCGATTCCTACATGCATAGGCTTTTGCGATTCCTTAATTGCGATTCCTTAATAATCGCAATTAAGGAATCGCAATAGCCTACCTTGATGCATGTGCCAGTAAACGCCTTATAGGCAGCTGACAGGTATGGCCTCAACTACATTGAGTTCATGGATATTGCACCCCTGTGTTTAAGTCTAGAACATGTGTGACTGTAAGGCAAATTCTCAGTCCAGTGGGCCATTGCCAACTCTCAATTAATCTTTCAAAAAACAGAAAACTTTTTAAAAATAGCCCCATTTCCCTTAAGTAGATTGGGCTGCTTTGTTAATAAAAGTGTTCCTTATTTGAAAGCAATCAAATGCACGGTGGTCTGCTGACCCTTGCAGGTCATCATCCCAAGGATTGTGACCAATTGTGGTGAGTTGCAAATTGAAACATGCCTAATGAATAATCATTTGATTCAGTGGTCGCAACTGCCTTCTATTCCTTTGTTTGGGAACTGATCTACATCTACGTATCTACGAAGCACATAGGTCATTTCACAAAATCTGAACAGATTCACAAAAAGCAATGCACGTTTTCTTACTGCTTTTTGCAAATCGATTCTGGGTACGTCTGGCCCTAGATTCTTTTTAGCTTTAATAACCGGGTATTCATAATCACGCATAAGTCCCTCCTAAGAATTGTCATTTACGCTACAACAGCACAAATCAAAGCACTGACCTAAGGATTTTCACCATTGCATCATGTACAGTCTGATAATGTCCCCCTTAATTCATTTCCCCAGCCTTGTTCCTCCTCTCTTTGTTCTACGTTTACTTCTCCAGCTAGACAGTGACTTTTAACTTTGCTGCGTAAGAGACATTGCATGGGGTTAGAAACAGAGAAAGAGAATTATGTAACAAGAGTGGTAAGGTAGACCGTGAAGGGCGGCAAAGATAAAGATGAAGTAGAGACATAGGTGAGGCAGCGAGAAATATATGGTAATATATAATCTGACATAGTCAGGAAGGATACAGAAGGTAAAGAAACAGTAGGTAGAAAAAAGAGATAGAGGGATAGTTTAGGTTTTAAAGAGAGGTAGAGAGAACTACAGAAAGGGAGAAAGAAATGTAGAGTAAAGTGGTCCAGTTCACCGAGGGGTGAAGTAAAGCAAAAAGTATATTGGAAATAGAGGTGAAAGTAGGATACTCTACACCATAAATACACTTCCGGTGACTGGAATGAAATGATGGAGTCTCATTTAAAAAATCTGTGTGAATCCAAACTAAGATTATCCTCACAGACTCACACAACCACTCACAGACCCACTCTGATACTCACGCACCCACTCTCTCACCCACTTAGAGACTCACGCACCCATTCACAGATCCACACAGGCACTCCTACACCCACTTACATAGCCATGTACATACCCATACAATCACTAACACACCGACTCACAGACCCATACAGCCACTCACACACCCACAAACCCACTCACACACAAACTCAGAGACCCATAAAGCTACTCACACACACACTCACCTACCTATACAGCCACTCTCACACCCACTCTCAAAGGTTACAGTTAGGAAATACATTTTTTTAAAGTTGAAATTTACTGAAAAAAACAAAGGCTACAGGGACGTTACAGTTAGGAAATAGAATTTTAAAAAACTTACAAATTCACACAAAAAATACAAAGGTTACAGGGACATTATAGTTAGGAAATAGAATTAAAAAACCTTACAAATTTACTGAAAAAAACAAAGGTTAAAGGGACGTTATAATTAGTGTCAGATTTCACTTGTACAAAACCAGTGAAATTCAGCAGTTATAGTTACCTGAGCTAACTATAACTTACGCCCTGCATTGCACTGCTCATTACCTCACATATTACATTGCTCATGACATGGTCATTGACATCAATGAGGACATCATTGATGATATCTCAAATTACAAATCTGATGACATCCTCCACTGAACCACTCACACCCCATACAACCTCTTATACACCCACTCATACACCCACACAACCACTCACATACCCATTCACAGACTGATACAACTACTGGCACACACTCTCACTCACTCATACAGCCACTCACACAACCACTCACTCATGCATGCAGCCACTCGCACTGCTACTCAGAGACCCATAAAGCCACTCACACACCCACAAAACCAACAAAACCACTCACACACCCACTCACTGACCCATAGAGCCACTCACACACTCACTCACACACCCATACAACCACTCATATACCCATTCACACACCCACATAGCCACTCACACAACCACTCACACTTATAGCTACTCACACAGCCTCTCACTCACCCATACAGCTACTAACAGAGCTACTCACTCACCCATACATCCACTCACACATCCATTCACTCATCCACAAAATGACTTACATACCCATTCACACATCAATTCAAAAACTCACGCGCCCACGCACTCATCTATACAGCCAATCAAACAAATACGTATTGTGCAAAACAGCCATTCATGCACCCACTCATTTACCCATACACACAGTCAAGCAGCCACTCACATACCCATCTATCCACTTACACACCCACTCACTCATAGAGCTATATGTACAGCCCCTCAGTCACCCATACAGCCACACACACTCATCCACCCATAGAGCCACTCACGCAGCCACCAGTCACTGATACAGCCACTCACACACTAACCCACCCATACAGCCACTCACACAGTCACACACTCACTCATACAGCTACTCACACATCCACTCACACACCCATACAGCCACTCAGACACCCACTCACACACTGATACAGTCACAGTGCCACTCAGATGACATATATTAGAAAAAGTATTACTCATTAGTAGTACAAAAAGAATAGTAATTTAACTTATGCAGCAACTTAGCATATATCTTTAACTCTCAGAATTTTTTATGAAATACTACCACACACTGGATGATGTCATCAGTGATGTCATGTGAGATGTCATCAATGATGTCATCAGTGATGTCACTGACATGTAATGAGTGATGTAATATGTGAGATCACAAGCAGTGCATTGCGGGGTGTAAGTTATAGGTAGCTCAGGTAACTATAACTGTTGAATTTCACTGGTTTTGAAATCTGAGCCTCATTTTAACGTCCCTGTAACCTTTGTTTTTTTCAGTGAATATATATATATATATATATATCTATATATATATATATATATATATATATATATATAGATATATATATATATATATAAATATATATGTCCTCCAACTGTTTTTATCCCTTGCTTGGAGACGCACTCAATAACCAAGCAGGACCCCATCAGTGGTAACAGAGTCCTTTAATGAAGCAAAACCGGCATTTCCTTTCCAAACTGTTTCAAAAAGCCCTACGCGTTTCGGTGCTCCTGCACCTTGGTCACGGGCTAGCACAGTAGTATTGGGCAGATTCACGAGAGCGCCAAGTCACCTGATTTAAATAGCAATCACCTGCCCCCTGGTGGGCTGGCTCCGGTGCGATCAATAGAACGGCATGCTGGGACTTGAAGTGTTCCCTCGTGTGCTCTCACCCTTCAGTGGGTTCTGCCGGCAACAAACTTATTGTGCAATTTTAGTCCCTCCAGTGGGTCTTTAAAAAGGATTCCGGTTTCCAATAACGCTAGAAACTTGTCATTCTGCTATGCTGAGATTCCAGTATCTCGCAGCAGCCCATCAATATTCCGATGGCGGTGCAATCTCCCCGACCAGTTGGAGGACATAAAAGACGGCCAGTCCTTGGTCGGGGAGGTTGCCGGCAGAACCCACTGAAGGGTGAGAGCACACGAGGGAACACTTCAAGTCCCAGCATGCCGTTCTATTGATCGCACCGGAGCCAGCCCACCAGAGGGCAGGTGATTGCTATTTAAATCAGGTGACTTGGCGCTCTGGTGAATCTGCCCAATACTACTGTGCTAGCCCGTGACCAAGGTGCAGGAGCACCGAAACGCGTAGGGCTTTTGAAACAGTTTGGAAAGGAAATGCCGGTTTTGCTTCATTAAAGGACTCTGTTACCACTGATGGGGTCCTGCTTGGTTATTGAGTGCGTCTCCAAGCAAGGGATAAAAACAGTTGGAGGATATAAATATATATATATATATATATATTTACACACACACATATATATACACACATATATTTATACATATATATATTCACTGAAAAAACCATAGGTTTTAGGGACAGTTATAGTTAGTTGGACATTGCACTCGTACAAAACCCGTAAAATTCCCCCGTTATAGTTAGTTCAGCTAACTATAACTCGCGCCCCCGCAATGCACTGCTGATGACGTCACATATTACATCACTCATGACATGGTCAGTGACATCACTGATGACATCACTGATGACATCTCAAATGACATCACTGATGACATCACTGATGACATCATCCAGTGACTGTGTGTTTCTGTAAAGTTTGAATATGTTTAATATATATAGGGAAAGGCATATTGAAGAATGAGTGGGTGTATAAGTGTCTGAATGGATGATTTAGTACGTGAGTGACTGACTCTACAAGTGAGTGATTAAATGTATCTTACTGAATGCATGGGTTAGTGACTAAACTGTGTGAATGTCTGTATCCGTCTGTCTGTTGGTTTGTAAGCGGCTGCATGGCTTTCTGAATAGCTACATGAGTGTCTACATGGGTTATTGATTGGTTGTCTGAGTATCTGTATGGGTGCCTGAGTGTTTGTGTGGGTGGGGTGTGTGTGGCTGTGCATAGATGTGTGAGTTGGTGATTCACTGGGTGCATGGTTTCAAGAGTGCATCTGTGATGGACTGTATGGGTGGCTGAGTGTGTGTATGGGTGTGTTAGTGATTGAATGTATATCTCAGTGGTACATGTGTGAGTAACTACATATGTGAAAGGCAGTATATATGTGTGTTGGAGTATATAAATGGCTATAAGTGAGAGTGTGTGATTGTGAGAGTGGCTGTATGGATGAGTGTGTACTTGTATCAGTGATTGTATAAGAGCGTAAGAATGTGCTAGTATTTGTATGAGTAAGTGAGCTGGTGTGTGTATAACTGTATAGGTGAGTAAATGGGTGATTTATTAAGTTTTTTGCATGACTGACTAGGTGTGTGAGTACCTCTATGGATGAGTGGCGGTGTGTGAGTGTTTATATAGGTGTATGAGTGCATATGATAGTCCTGTACTGAGTGACTAAGTATGAGTGACTGTACGGGTGAGTGAGTGGATGTGTGTGTAGACCTAAGAATCAGTGAGTGGGTATGTAGTTTTTGGTGTTGGAGTGTCTATGGTGTTGAGAATGGCAGTCTGTAATTTAGAGTGGGTGTATCAAAAGTTATATTAGGGTGTGAGAAGATGCATGAAATTATCACATGGATGATGTCATCAGTGATGTCATTTGAGATGTCATCAGTGATGTCATCAGTGATGTCACTGACCATGTCATGAGTGATGTAATATGTGACGTCATCAGCAGTGCATTGCGGGGCGCGAGTTATAGTTAGCTGAACTAACTATAACGGGGGAATTTTACGGGTTTTGTACGAGTGCAATGTCCAACTAACTATAACTGTCCCTAAAACCTATGTTTTTTTCAGTGAATTTCAAAGGTTTTTTAAATGCTAATTTGTAACTATAACGTCCCTGAAACCTATGGTTTTTTCAGTGAATTTCAAAGGTTTTTTAAATGCTAATTTGTAACTATAACATGTCTGAAACCTACAGTTTTTTCAGTGAATTTCAAAGGTTTTGTAAATGACAATTTTTAAATGTATTAATTGTTATATAAATTTTTTTCATACTGATTTCCAAATTTTTTAGAAACAATTTTTTTTTACATATTTTGTTTTTTAAATTACATTGTAATTACATTATACATTACATTACAAAAAATACTTTCTCAGAATGAATTACTTTAGTTTAAATACTTTGCACATAGGCAATAGACTTTTAAGTACAGTAGTTACAGTTGTTGCAATGGGCAACACATTTTCAAACACAATGCAACATTCAGCTCAATGTGAATTTCTAGTTAAATGCAATTAGTTACTTTATGGATTACTTTTCTAACCACAGGACTGGATCCTAGATTCAGTCCTGGGACATCTCCTGTAAACAGTTGAGTAAAAGCGTTTTGGTTACAGTAGTGATTTTTAAGGAATATTATTGTATTTAAAAAGTTGACACTTAGAAACTTTTTCTCATAGAATCACCAATGTTATCCTATGGAAGGAAATTCACTTAGCAGGTAAAAACTGTTATCGTTACTTTTTCTTACTCAGTGTTGGATCCTGGATCCAGCACTGGTGCATCTCCTGTAAACAGTTGAAAGAATGCGTTTAAGTCATACAGGCGATTTTTAAGGAATATTTGTAGTTTGTGAAAATCGACACAAAGTTTTCTGCTGAAAACCAGACAATGGATTCCTATGGAAGAAAATATAAGTTACTGGTAAGTACGGTTAAAATTACTTTTCAGGGTCAGTGCTGGGCTAAAAGATGCAGCACTGGGTTCTCTCCTGATAACAGGTGAGTAAAGTGGAATTCGTACTTTGGTTGATTTTAGAGGAATATTATAAAGTTCCAAAACTCCACACTTAGAAGAATTTCCAAGTGAAACCAGTCAATGTTAGCCTATGAAGGAAATTCAAGTTACTGGTAAGTACGGTTAAAATTACTTTTGAGGATCAGTACTGGGCTGAAAGATGCAGCACTGAGGTCTCTCCTGATAGCAGGTGAGTAAATCGGAATTCGTATTTCGGCTGATTTTAGAGGAATATTTTAAAGTTCCAAAACTCCACACTTAGAAGAATTTCCAAGTGAAACCAGTCAATGTTAGCCTATGGAAGGAAATTCAAGTTACTGGTAAGTACGGTTAAAATTACTTTTCAGGACCAGTACTGGGCTGAAAGATGCAGCACTGAGGTCTCTCCTAATAACAGGTGAGTAAATCAGAATTCGGATTTCGGCTGATTTTAGAGGAATATTTGTATGTTTCAAAAATCAACACTTAGAAACTTTTTCAGCAAAAAGCAGGCAATGATATCCTATGGAAGGAAATTCAAGTTACCGGTAAGTACGGTTAAAATTACTTTTGAGGATCAGTACTGGGCTGAAAGATGCAGCACTGAGGTCTCTCCTGATAACAGGTGAGTAAATCGGAATTCGTATTTCGGCTGATTTTAGAGGAATATTTTAAAGTTCCAAAACTCCACACTTGTTTGCGCACATGTCACCTGAGGCCCCGCCCCCTCCTTTCACCACTGTGCAAACGCGCCCCGTGGCGCGTTTTAAGTTGGGGGATTAGGTCACCTTGAATCCTGAGGGTCCCTGGGGCCCAACTAGCCCACCAGGTACTTCCAGTAAGCACCACAGGCCTGCGTTGCAATGCCTGTAACAAATTGTGCAGTTGTGTTTAGATAGTGTAGGGGGTCGTGCTGGGGGTAGTGTTTTAGGGTTTAGGGTAGTGCAGTGGTGTTTGTGTAGTGTAGGGGGTCATGCTGGGGGTAGTGGTTTAGGGTAGTGCAGTGGTGTTTGGGTAGTGTAGGGGGTACTGCTGGGGGTAGTGTTTTAGGGTTTAGGGTAGTGCAATGGTGTTTGGATAGTGTAGGGGGTACTGCTGGGGGTAGTGTTTTAGGGTTTAGGGTAGTGCAGTGGTGTTTGGGTAGTGTAGGGGTACTGCTGGGGGTATTGTTTTAGGGTTTAGGGTAGTGCAGTGGTGTTTGTGTAGTGTAGGGGGTAGTGTTTTAGGGTTTAGGGTAGTGCAGTGGTGTTTGTGTAGTGTAGGGGGTCATGCTGGGGGTAGTGTTTTAGGGTTTAGGGTAGTGCAGTGGTGTTTGTGTAGTGTAGGAGGTCGTGTTTTAGGGTTTAGGGTAGTGCAGTGGTGTTCGGTCAGTGTAGGGGGTCATGCTGGGGATGGTGTTTCAGGGTTTAGGGCAGTGCAGTGGTGTTCGGGCAGTGTAGGGGGTCTTGCTGGGGGTGGTGTTTCAGGGTTTAGGGCAGTGGTGTTTGGGTAGTGAAGGGGGTCATCCGGGGGTAGTGTTTCAGGGTTTAGGGCAGTGCAGTAGTGTTTGGGTAGTGTAGGGGGTCATGCTGGGGGGAGTGTTTGAGGGTTTAGGGCAGTGCAGTTGTGTTCGGGTAGTGTAGGGGGTCGTGCTGGGGGAGTATTTTAGGGTTTAGGGTAGTGCAGTGGTGTTCGGGTAGTGTAGGGGGTCGTGCTGGGGGTTGAGTTTCAGGGTTTAGGGCAGTGCAGTGGTGTTCGGGCAGTGTAGGGGGTCATGCTGGGGCTGGTGTTTCAAGGTTTAGGGCAGTGCAGTGGTTTTCAGGCAGTGTAGGCGGTCGTGCTGGGGGTGGTGTTTCAGGGTTTAGGGCAGTGCAGTGGTGTTTGGGCAGTGTAGGGGGTCTTGCTGGGGGTAGTGTTTCAGGGTTTAGGGCAGTGCAGTGGTGTTCGTGCAATGTAGGGGGTCGTGCTGGGGATGGTGTTTCAGGGTTTAGGGCAGTGTAGTAGTTTCGGGCAGTGTAGGGGGTTGTGCAGGGGGTGGTGTTTCAGGGTTTAGGGCAGTGCAGTGGTGTTCGGGCAGTGTAGGGTGTCGTGCTGGGGGTGGTGTTTCAGGGTTTAGGGCAGTGCAGTGGTGTTCGGGCAGTGTAGGGGTCATGCTGGGGCTGGTGTTTCAGGGTTTAGGGCAGTGCAGTGGTTTTCAGGCAGTGTAGGGGGTCTTGCTGGGGGTGAAGTTTCAGGGTTTAGGGCAGTTCAGTGGTGTTTGGGCAGTGTAGGGGGTCTTGCTGGGGGTAGTGTTTCAGGGTTTAGGGCAGTGCAGTGGTGTTCGTGCAATGTAGGGGGTCATGCTGGGGATGGTGTTTCAGGGTTTAGGGCAGTGCAGTAGTTTGGGGCAGTGTTGGGGGTCGTGCAGGGGGTGGTGTTTCAGGGTTTAGGGCAGTGCAGTGGTGTTCGGGCAGTGTAGGGTGTCGTGCTGGGGGTGGTGTTTCAGGGTTTAGGGCAGTGCAGGGGTGTTCGGGCAGTGTAGGGGGTTGTGCACAGGGTGGTGTTTCAGGGTTTAGGGCAGTGCAGTGGTGTTCAGGCAGTGTAGTGGGTCGTGCTGGGGCTGGTGTTTCAGGGTTTAGGGCAGTGCGGTGGTGTTCGGGCAGTGTAGGGGGTCGTGCTGGGGCTGGTGTTTCAGGGTTTAGGGCAGTGCAGTTGTGTTCGGGCAGTGTAGGGGGTCGTGCTGGGGCTGGTGTTTCATGGTTTAGGGCAGTGCAGTGGTGTTCGGGCAGTGTAGGGGGTCGTGCTGGGGCTGGTGTTTCAGGGTTTAGGGCAGTGCAGTGGTATTCGGGCAGTGTAGGTGGTCGTGCTGGGGCTGGTGTTTCAGGGTTTAGGGCAGTGCAGTGGTGTTCGGGCATTGTAGGGGGTCGTGCTGGGGCTGGTGTTTCAGGGTTTAGGGCAGTGCAGTGGTGCTCGGGCAGTGTAGGGGGTCGTGCTGGGGTGGTGTTTCTGGGTTTAGGGTAGTGCAGTGGTGTTCGGGCAGTGTAGGGGGTCATGCTGGGGCTGGTGTTTCAGGGTTTAGGGCAGTGCAGTGGTGCTCGGGCAGTGTAGGGGGTCGTGCTGGGGGTGGTGTTTCAGGGTTTAGGGCAGTGATGTTCGGGCAGTGTAGGGGGTCTTGCTGGGGGTGATGTTTCAGGGTTTAGGGCAGTGCAGTGGTGTTCGGGCAGTGTAGGGGGTCGTGCTGGGGGTGGTGTTTCAGGGTTTAGGGCACTGCAGTGGTGTTCGAACAGTGTAGGGGGTCGTGCAGGGGCTGGTGTTTCAAGGTTTAGGGCAGTGCAGTGGTGTTCGGGCAGTGTAGGGGGTTGTGCTGGGGGTAGTGTTTTAGGGTTTAGGGTAGTGCATTGGTGCTTGTGTAGTGTAGGGGGTCGTGCTGGGGGTAGTGTTTTAGGGTTTAGGGTAGTGCAGTGGTGTTTGTGCAGTGTAGGGGGTCATGTTTTAGGTTAGTGCAGTGGTGTTTGGGTAGTTAGGGGGTCGTGCTGGGGGTATTGTTTTAGGATTTAGGTTAGTGCAGTGGTGTTTGGTTAGTGTAGGGGATCGTGCTGGGGGTAGTGTTTTAGGGTTTAGGGTAGTGCAGTGGTGTTTGTGTAGTGTAGGGGGTCGTGCTGGGGGTAGTGTTTTAGGGTTTAGGGTAGTGCAGTGGTGCTTGTGTAGTATAGGGGGTCGTGCTGGGGGTAGTGTTTTAGGGTTTAGGGTAGTGCAGTGGTGTTTGTGTAGTGTAGTGGTTCATGTTTTAGGGTAGTGCAGTGATGTTTGGGTAATGTAGGGGGTCGTGCTGGGGGTAGTGTTTTAGGATTTAGGTTAGTGCAGTGGTGTTTGGGTAGTGTAGGGGGTCGTGCTGGGGGTAGTGTTTTAGGGTTTAGGGTAGTGCAGTGGTGTTTGTGTAGTGTAGGGGGTCATGCTGGGGGTAGTGTTTTAGTGTTTAGGATAGTGCAGTGGTGCTTGTGTAGTGTAGGGGGTCGTGCTGGGGGTAGTGTTTTAGCGTTTAGGGTAGTGCAGTGGTGTTTTTGTAGTGTAGGGGGTCATGTTTTAAGATGCAACACTCCAATACCTGACCAGTCTGCACTACATAAAACTGCAAAAAAACTAAAAATAAAAAGTGTTTTGCACACTTTTGTCATTGGGCTATATGTGGGCTACATCTGGGTAATATTTGTGCTACATTTGGGCTCTTTTTTCTCTGGTGGCCATCTTGGAAGACCTTTGTTATGAAGTTTCCTAATTTCCTCATTTACTGCAGTCTCCTCAGTAGGAAATGCTTTCAGTTTTTTACTTTGATTCCATCAAGAAGGCATTCAGATGTGTCTCACATTTGCCATAAATTCAGAATGTTAGCACTCTAGTTGCTCATTAGATCACTGTAGTAAAGCTACTGCTCACTAGGGAGTTAACTGGAAGTCTGCTGCTGGTATTGAAAGTGATTGTTTCAGTCTGCATGTCAGAATTTTCTAATGAAGTAGAAGAGGATTTGAGATCTCACTTAAAACATGCCCTCATTTTTCTTTCTGCAGCACTAACCATAATTTCTATTTCAAAAAGAACCCCCTCATTTTGTTCCTTTTTAAATTAAATGTTTTAAGTATTAACGGTTTATTCCAATCAAGATGGCTTCAGGTGTGCCATACTTTTGTCATAAGTAAGGCTGTTAGCACTCTAGTTGTTCTTTAGAACTCTCTGGGAAGCTGCTGTAGAACACAAAGGCATCAACTGGCAGGCTGCTCCTGTTGAAATATAACAGGAAGATATTTGAGATCACACTTGAAACATGTCCTAATTTTTCTTTCTACAGCACTACCCATAATTTCTATGACAAAATGAACCCCATCATTTTGTTCCTTTTTAAATTAAATGTTTTAAGTGTTACCAGTTTATTCCAATCAAGATGGCTTCAGGTGTGCCATACTTTTGTCATAAGTAAGGCTGTTAGCACTCTAGTTGTTCTTTAGAACACTCTGGGAAGCTGCAGTAGAACACAAAGGCATCAACTGACAGGCTGCTCCTGTTGAAATATAACAGGAAGATATTTGAGATCTCACTTGAAACATGTCCTAATTTTTCTTTCTATAGCACTAACCATAATTTCTATGACAAAATGAACCCCATCATTTTGTTCCTTTTTAAATTAAATGTTTTAAGTGTTACCAGTTTATTCCAATCAAGATGGCTTCAGGTGTGCCATACTTTTGTCATAATTAAGGCTGTTAGCACTCTAGTTGTTCTTTAGAACACTCTGGGAAGCTGCAGTAGAACACAAAGGCATCAACTGGCAGGCTGCTCCTGTTGAAATATAACAGGAAGATATTTGAGATCACACTTGAAATCCTAATTTTTCTTTCTACAGCACTAACCATAATTTCTATGACAAAATGAACCCCATCATTTTGTTCCTTTTTAAATTAAATGTTTTAAGTGTTACCAGTTTATTCCAATCAAGATGGCTTCAGGTGTGCCATACTTTTGTCATAAGTAAGGCTGTTAGCACTCTAGTTGTTCTTTAGAACACTCTGGGAAGCTGCAGTAGAACACAAAGGAATCAACTGACAGTCTCTGCCCTTGTTGGATGTACATGTTTTACTGAGAATGTCAGACTTCATTCTCACATGACTGAGAAAGATAATGTGAATTTACAGAAAATATGCTCTCATTTTACCTTCTGGAGCACCTTCCAAAACTCTATGGGACAAGCATGTGAAAATAGTTTTCTCTCAAACATGATTCATGATATCCCAGCAGAAGGTTTTTCACAGGGTAAAATCACCTTAGAACACACCACAATTCCTGAAATTAGTATGGTACCATCAACAAATGAATTCTAATGTAACTAGAGTCTGTTATCACCCTTTATAGTTCTCCTTTTGGTAACCCTCAAAATCTTTGATTCACTACAATGCATTTCAATGGAGTACTATCATTTATATTGGTCCCAAGATGGCTGCCAGCAATTCCAGGATGAAGTGCTGACAGCCAATCAGATCTCACGATGACATGTGTGGTTAGGCTCCGCCCAGATATATCTATCTTTTTACTTTTGATTTTCTCAGCAACTACTGAACGGATTTACACCATTTAACAAAAAGGGTTCTTTCTGAACCAAGAACTACCTCTTTGCCAAATTTGGTGTAATTCCGTTCAGCAGTTCGGGCTGTAGCCGTGTCTAAAGTTTCCTATGGAAAATTGCATGGGGAAAACGCGTTTTGGGACCCCCCTTTTTTCTCGGCCCCCGCTTGACGAATCCCCCCGAGACTTTCAGGGTAGGAGCGGACCGGAGCGCCCCACAAAGTTTGAAAATTTTGCGAAGATACGTCAACCGGCAAGAGAGTTATTTCAAATAGAATGTCGCGGATTTCCTATGGATAATAGGTTGTAACTATAACTATCTACTGGCGACCGCCAGTAGATAATGTGTGTATATATACACACACATATATATACATATAGATAGATAGATAGATTGCTATAAATATATGGAATTCTGTAATCCCTGTATAAACGGCAGTTACTAATTTCTTTATAATATGTGACTTGTGACGCACCAAGACAGCAATTATATTGAAATCGACTAATAAGAGGTTATTATAGTTGATTTCTGACATCACAATACCTGTTGCCAAAGCCAGCAGCCGAGGTGAAAGGCAGGTCGTAATAATTAAGGCAGCTATTAAAAGCAACAAATGTAATGGAAAGGAAGGAAGGAAGAAACAAACAAACAAACAAACAAACAAACAAACAAAGATGGGGTTATGGAGAGAGGGTTGTAAGATTGAGAGAGGTATAGAGACAGATGAGGCAGAGCTGGTGAGATTTATTGGAGAAGGAGGAGCAGAACGATCTGAGAGGGACCGAGAGTGAAAGAGAGAATGTAATGAGAGAGAAAAAGATATAGAAGTAGAGAAGGTCGCAAGAAAGTAGTGAATGAGAGCAGAGAGGTAGGGGGAACAGTAACAGAAAGAGAGTGGGACAGTGCATAGGTGAGACAGTGAATTAATGGTAAAGTAAATTGAAAGGATTGGCAGTGAGAGTGAGATAGGATAGAATGAGATGAGGTAGAGAGAAAGAAAGATGTGTGGTGAAGAGATAAATGAGGGACATAGAAGTGAGGTAAAGAGCGATGAGTGAGAGAGAAAGGCCAAAAGAAAAAGAGAGGGTGGAGTGTAAAGAGAATGATGGGTGAGGTAAAGAGATCAATGTGGTCAAGAGATGGAAATAGTGTAGTGAGCTACAAAAAATTCAGTAGAGAAAGAGCTGAGGTAGATAGAGAGGGTAGCGCAGTAGAGATGTAGAGGTAGGCACAGTTAGTGGTACACAGGGAGATTGAGAGAGAGAGACGGGTAGAGGGAACTGTATTGAGAGACAGGTCAGTAGGTGAGGTAGAGTTGAAATAGAAGGAAAGAAAGTAGGTAAATAGAGATGTAGAGATAGGTAGAGAAAGGGGTGAGTTAAGAGGTTAGGTGAACTTAGAAGAGTGAGGTAAAACAGAAACATTGCACTAATTTACTTGAGAACAACTTAAATGCTGCAAACTGCCAGAGAATGCAAAGAATAATACTGGACAAGTCAAACATGCTTCTACAAAGTGGGCATGCCCAGCTGTCAAATGAAAACCATCTGTTACTATGGGGGATTTCTGACTTTGCTGATCATTTTATTAGGGGGCCCCGGACAGTTGGTCACACCTTCAAAAACCTCTTGGGGTACCATGCTGGTGGAGTCTGGATGCAAATGGCAGTAGGCCAAACTTACCCAAAGACCAGCTCTCATCAATAATATTTGTCTACAAGACACTTTCATATATGAAAAATGAGGACTTTAGTCTCCTGCCTTTGTTTGCCAATGTGGCTCACTGACTAGTATTTAGAAGAAAAACAGGGTCAGTCAGTTTTGGAGCAGTGGGGATTATAAGGAGGCAGAGGTGAGCACCCTATCCATTCCCACAGGACCTCACCTAATCTGCCTCATACCCATATTTCACAGGCTCATCTCACCCCTAAACTTCACTATAAAGAGAACCTCAGCTATGGTTCTCTCTAATGCCAACACATGCAGCAATGCAGAATCATGCCATGCAGGTCATGTTTACCCAGCCCTGTCTTTTTCACCAACATCGTTTGGAAGCTAGGACTTCTTCATGTTAATAACATTGCTAATATACGCGTATGTAAGGGTGAGTGAAATTCCATGTTTTTTTATCGCATATTACATGTTATTCTTGTGAGAACAATAGGTGTTATCGCTTGACACTAGTGGGTGTCTACATGAAAATCTGGACTTTCGTCATACTTTTTATTATGAGATCCCCATTTTCACCACCTGTTGCTGAGCACATATGTCCTTCCATACATTTTGTGGCAATTCTCCACTTAAGTTAAGTGGTGATATTGCTTGTGCAGCACATGTGACAGACATCTGGTTTCACAATCTGTGAAAGACATTTCTGCTTGAACCAACTGTCCAGTGTGAAAAAGTTATGCGATCAGTGAAACATGCCGAAAAGAGAAAATTACATGCGCTACAAGTAGCCCAGTGTGCATGATTATATTTGTGTAATGAAATTACGTTCAGGCCGAATTGCAATTACCAAGACGTATGGTACTGCTGACTCAAAAATGCACTACTGGCTGAAGGCAGCTTCATGACCTGGGGCCAGATGGCATCCAAGGAAAATGACGAACTTATTTGAATTATTAAGTTGGATAAAATACTACTATGTTTGAAATCATTTACGTGGACTACTATAGGACCAGTCCTTTGAAATATGCCTCTTTAAACATTTATTATAAAGCCTGTCGACCACAATATGGGAGGGAAGGCTAAATACCTTAAGAATGGTTATAAATAGGGCTCCCGTTTGTATGGTATTAATTTTTTTACCATTTCCGTCTGAATTTATCCATATTTATTTTGTGTTGTGCGTATTAATGAAGTTGTAAACTGTACATTTCCATATTTATTTAACTGATAGACGTGCACTCATACTTTGATGTCTGTCGTGTTTTAGCTATTTAAGCTGCCAAATATTACAAAACAATACATCTATTGGTGTAGGAGAGTAGGATCTGCCTCTTATGTTGCCCCCAATTTTTTTCTGATATTTACACTGGTTTCTGGCTATAGTCTGGCTGGGACCCTGCTAATCAGGGCCCCAGCCTCTCTGTTCTCTCTAAACGATTTGGAGTGCACTCTAGGTGCACTAGTGATTGGATACTGTGGTACCTTATGAGTCCCTAGTATATGGTACCTTAGGTACCAAGGGCATAGGTACTTCACAGGCCTACCAGGGGCTGAAGCATGTATTATGCCACCCCTGGGAAGCATACTAAATCTGACACCACAGGCCTGCTACTGCAGCCTGGGTGAGGAAGTGCTAGCACCCCTCACTGAGATATAGGTCCCCTATATCTCTCCTGCACACACATTGAGACTTATCAGTCACCCCTAAAGCAGTCCCTATCAATCCTGAGGGCAGGGTGCTTAGTTTCCATGTGAGGGGGTGCCTCTGCCTGAACAGGGCCCCTCTGCAGCTCTCAGAGTCCATTCTCTGGGGCTGTTTGTGGATGCGGTTAAACCATATACTTTTAAGTGCATTATATCCTCGCGGTAAAATGCTAACTTTGGAATGGCTGCATCAAAACATGTCGTGTTTGGTGTCAAACATCTTGGAATACTACCCCCCGCCAGTCCTGGTGGCGGGGGTAGCATTCCACCCTTCTAGAGGGATAGACATGTACCTACTGTGGAAACGCAGTAGAATCCTGCAGAGCCCTGGCATCACAAAATGGATGCCACCAGTCACAGACACTGGGCTGCCCTCCTGCTGATGACCAACACTCGCAGTGGAGGAAGCCAAACAATAGATATCCTGTCCCAAGGGGGTGTGACCACCTCCCAGACAGGGTTTAGTGTATTGCGGCTGGGTGGGTGCACTCTTAGAGTGCTTTGAAGTCCTGCACTGGGGGAGCAGAAGGCTCCTCTGTGCATACCCCAGTTCAAACCGGCTCAGGGGCTACCTGCCCCTGCTCTGGCGCGAAACTGGACAAAGGGAAGTGGGTGTAGCCACCAACTCCCCTGATCCTCCCATAGGTAGGGTCATAGAGCTAGTCCCTCCCTTTCTTTTAGTATAAGAGGGGGAACCTGTGCATTGCAACCTAGATTTCCCTGGACGACGCTCTGAAGAAGAATCCCGGACCTTCGACGTTCCACTACCTGTGGAAGACTGAAGAATCTCCCTTGGAGTCAAGGAGTGACTCCCCTGCTTGGCAGGCACCAAAAACTACAAACGACAGTCGCAAACTATGCCGCTCCCGCCGGAGTCCGAAGTCCCTGCAGCCCAAGAAGTGGATTTCCTGACTTCTCAAAGGCCATCGTGAGTCCTCAGCGAAGCTGAGGCCAGTGGATCCCAAGAGTGACGAGGAACCGCGACCCCTGGGTACCATGCACTATTGTCGTGTGCAACCCCTTCACAACGTTCCACGAACTTGTGCTTTGGACCACGTGTGGTCCTAGCCTCCAGCAAGAATCCCTCTGAAGATCAGAGGCCTACCATGTCCCGAGTAACCGTGGGCCCCTGTTGAGCGAAACCTCCCGAGGTGTCTTCGCGATCCCTTGCCAGCCGGCTTGTGGGTCCCCAGAAGACTTTCTAAAGACACCAAAGGGCTCCCCTGGTTGCTCCAGGCCTGCCCTGAATTACCCTCACTGGGTGAGTCCCACAGACCTTGCTGGTCTGCGCCATTGCCTCTTCACACTTTCCCCGACACTTGCTGTTACCAAGGCTTGTTGGCTCTAATCGAGTCGCTGACACCGCAGTAAGCTGCAGACATCGTGGGACACGCCGAATCCAGCTCCTGGTCATTGTTGACGCCTCCTGGACCTCGTGGCTGAAGAGTCAAGGCACCTGCGAACAACCTGAATCTTGCGACGACGGTGGGCATCCATCTTCCTTGCCCCGAGTCACTGCCAAGTGACTTTGAACACTGTCCCCTCTGCTTTCAGGTCTTCCATCTTCCGAATCCAGGCTTGGATTCCTCTGGCCACTTCTCCTGTCGCCGCAAGCAGCAAGTCTTCACTGGCTCCCATTGAAAACGACGCCGCGACCCGACACCAAAGAACACCTATGCACCCGGCTCCCCTGGGTGAGGTAACTTCAGCACTACGGTGCTCCTGTGGGTGTGGGCCCTAGAACTACTTACCCTGTAAGTGACTTGCTTGTAGCTTCCCTAGAAGTGCCCTAAAACTCTTATTTTCTAAGTGCGACAATTGCGCTGACTCGTACAGGGTTCGCGTCTGTGTTAGACACACCGCGTCCATCTCCTTTGTAACACTATCTAGAACTGTATCCTTAGACTCGTACTGAGTCCGATCGGTGTTCGCCTCGAACACACAAAGGGCCTGTAACACTGAGATCTCCATTGCACTGACTCGCACAAGGTTCGCGTCTGTATTAGACACAGCGCGTCCATCTCCCTTGCAACTCTATCTGTAACCGCGTCCTTCGACTCGTACAAGGACCGATCGGTGTGTTCACCTCGAACACGCAAGGGACCTTTAACATTGAAATCTCAATCGCGTCTGAGCGCATAGACTCGCACAGGACTCGCACCGGTGCCAGGTCACCGCGTCCGTCCCCTCTGGGTCTCCTACAACTACCTGGGGTGGTTCTTGGGGGTCCCTCGATTCTAGATGCCCTAGACCTAGATCTAGCAAACTAAGATTGTGATATTCGATTGTGCTAAACTTATTTTGATAATATTTGACTTGTACATATGTTCCTGACTTCTAATCTCATAAAGAGATTAGTAGAGAGTGTTTATTAATAAATACATATATATTTGATATATATACCTGTGTGGTGTCTTTTCATTTGGTGATTCAAGAGATTGTGTGGTAAAACAAGCTGCTTTACATTCCTTCAAGACTTAGCCTGAAGGCTGCTCTCCACAGCTACCACTAGGATAGCTTTCTATAAAGGTTGTCTTAAACCTATCTACCATAAGAGTCGAATTGTTCTGGTGCAAGGTGTCCACTTTAATTAGTGAACAGCATATACCAGGCCAACTTCTCACATTGGTGGGCAGCGTGTGGGATTCCAGCTTGCTATTGTTTTACCAGAAAATCTCTATTTGAATTACTAACTGAAAACCACTATAGGTACTTAAGGTACATATAAAGTCAAGCTTAGTATCAATAAGTTCTACTGAACTTAGAGCTGTGTGCCAAGGGATAGCACACCCTTTCTACAGCTCAAGCTAGTATCAGTAGGCCACAAACTAGTGTAGGTAGTACAACACTGCACAACACTAGAATGTCCTTAAAGGGTGGAACCAGTGGATCCACTCAGCCTCAGTATAAGGACATGGCTTTCTCTGACTTGAGAGCCATGTGTGTTGAAAGACACCTGAGGCTAGGACAGAGTCCCTCCACCCTACACCTGATAGATCTGCTGACAGCAGATGATCTTAGATTGGCTCTAGGAGCTAATGGGTCTGAATCAGTGAGTGGGTCAATTACAGTATCTGGGTCAGATGATGAAAATCAGAATGACCAAGACTCTGTGATTGAAGGGCCAGGCCTCAAGGGGCCTGAAAAGGACAGAGGAATTCTCCCTAAGAGAGCTGACAGAGTGGAGGAGAGGCATAGGTCCCCTTCCAGGGAATCTGACCACTCTTATCACTCTGGCAGAGAATTTGTCCACCAGAGGAACTCATACTTTCCCATAAGAGAGACCTCCTCTGAAAGAATGTGCAAACTGCTGCAGTATGAGGAAGCAAGAGTTGCCCTCAGAACCAAGCAGTTGGCACTGGATAGAGAAGCCCTGGAGATCCAGAGAGCTTCTAGAAGAGAGGGGTTAGAACCCCTTTGTGGCAGCAACAGTGTCCCTAGAGGCAGAGAATCTATTCCAGACCATAGGAACCTGAGCAAGGTTGTTCCTTGTGTACCAGAGTGGGGATGATATCCACAAGGGGATAACTGCTATGGAGAGGGCCTGTAGAGTACAGCAGGTCCCCCAAAAGCAGTGGGCAGCAATCTTGTGGCTCTCCTTTTCAGACAAAGGTAGAGACAAGCTCCTCACTGTTAGAGAAGAGGATGCTGATGATTATGAAGTCCTGAAGAGTGCACTGATAGATGGGTTTGGCTTAACCACTGAACAGTACAGGTTGAAGTTCAGAGACACCCAGAAGGCACAGACTCAGGACTGGACTGACTTTGTTGATTGTGCAACCAAGGCTCTGGAGGGTTGGCTGGTTGGCAGTAGGGTTACTGATTTCAAGGGATTGTATAATCTGATGATGAGAGAACAGATCCTTAATAATTGCCAGAACCAGTTGTTGCATCAATACCTGGTGGACTCAGATCTGACCTCTCCCCAAGAATTGGGAAAGAAGGCAGACACATGGGTCAGAACCAGGGTGAGGCAGAAACCCCAGAACCAAGGGGGTGACACTAAGAAGCAAGATCCTAAGGGCTCTGAGAAAGGTGGGGATAAGTCAAAAGACCAGAAGTCTTCACAAGGGCCCCAAAAATCTGCATCTGGTGGGGAGTCACAATCCAACAAGGGAAAAGGCCAAAAGAAGCCCTGGTGCAAATTCTGTAAACAGAAAGGGCACTGGACTTCTGATTGTAACAAGTCCAAAGACCAAACCACCCCCACTCCTGCCCCTAAGGCAACTGTTCCCCCTAGCTCAGCTACTGGTGGAGGTGGTACACAGAATAAGGGTGTAGTAGGGTTGACCCTGGGTTCTGAAGTGGACTCTGACCTAGTCAGAGTGCCCACTCAGGCAATGCTGATTTGTGAGGGAGACCTTAATATGTCCTTCCTAGTAAGCCCCAGTAATCTGGGCAAATACAAACAGCAGCCTGTAATAAATGGCAAACAGGCTTTGGCATTTAGGGACACAGGTGCTAGTGTCACCATGGTGGCAGAGGATCTTGTGGACCCTGGACAGATCATCCTGGGCGAAATGTACCAGGTGACCAATGCAAGCAATGTCAAGACCAACCATAGTCTGGCAGTTGTGAATTTCTCCTGGGGAGGGGTAACTGGCCTCAAGAAGGTTGTAGTCAGTGCAGACCTCCCTGTCGAATGTCTATTGGGCAATGATCTAGAGACTTCAGCCTGGTCTGAAGTAGAGTTATGGACTCATGCTGAGATGTTGGGCATCCCTGCAGAGGTATTTGCTGTGACCAGGTCACAAGCAAGAATGCATGACACTGAACCAGCTCTGGATCCTGGAACAATGGACCAGATGCTTCCCAAGAGGAGGAGCAGTAGGGTAAAGGCAGTGCCTTCCCCTCTGTCTCAGATCACAGATTCACCCCCAGAGGGAGGTGAAGCAGATCCTGAAGAAGGAACTGCCCCAGAGGGACTTGAGCCTGATCAGGTTGAGTTCTTGGGGGCAGGGGGCCCTTCTAGGGAAGATCTGAGTAAGGAGCAACAGTGCTGCCCCTCTCTTGAACCCCTCAGACAGCAGGCTGCTACTGAGGCTGCTGGGAGTGCTAGTGGGTCCCATAAAGTTTATTGGGATGAGGGACTCCTATATTCTGAGGGTAGAGATCCAGCCCCTGGAGCCACCAGGAGGATGGTAATACCTCAGAAGTTTAGGGGGTTCCTCTTGACCCTAGCACATGACATCCCTTTAGCAGGACACTTGGGCCAAAACAAGACCTGGGACAGGCTTGTTCCACATTTTCATTGGCCACATATGTCAGAGGACACAAAGGAGTTTTGTCGCTCCTGTGTCACATGCCAAGCCAGTGGTAAGGCAGGTGGCACAACAAAGGCCCCCTGATACCACTACCTGTGGTGGGGGTACCCTTTGAAAGGGTAGGGATTGACATTGTTGGTCCCCTTGACTCTCAAACTGCATCTGGGCACAGGTTTATCCTGGTGGTAGTGGATCATGCCACCAGGTACCCAGAAGCAATTCCCTGAGGACCACCACAGCCCCTGTGGTGGCAAGAGCCCTCATTGGAGTCTTCTCCAGAGTGGGTTTCCCAAAGGAGGTCATTTCTGACAGAGGTACCAACTTCATGTCAGGATATCTGAAAGCAATGTGGAAGGAGTGTGGTGTAACTTATAAGTTCACCACCCCCTATCACCCACAATGCAATGGTTTAGTTGAACGCTTCAACAAAACCTTGAAAGGAATGATTAAAGGACTCCCAGAGAAGCTTAGGCGGAAATGGGACCTTCTTCTTCCTTGCCTGTTGTTTGCATACAGAGAGGTTCCACAGAAGGGGGTTGGTTACAGCCCATTTGAGCTTCTGTTTGGGCATCCTGTGAGAGGTCCATTGTGTTTGGTAAAAGAGGGCTGGGAGTTACCTCTCAAGCCCCCCAAACAAGATGTGATGGACTATGTACTTGGTCTCCGCTCCCGGATGGCTGAGTACATGAAAAAGGCAACCAAAAACCTGGAGGCCAGCCAAGAATTACAAAAAGCTTGGCATGACCAAAAGGCTGTACTGACTGTATACCAGCCAGGACAGAAGGTGTGGGTATTGGAGCCTGTGGCCCCAGCAGCCCTCCAGGACAAGTGGAGTGGCCCCCATACAATAGTTGAACAGAAGGGAGAAGTCACCTACCTGGTGAATCTTGGAACTCCCAGGAGCCCCCTGAGGGTGCTCCATGTCAACAGATTAAAGCCATATGTTGACAGGGCTGACATGGGCTTGCTCATGGCAACTGATGAGGAACAGGAGGAGGAGAGTGACCCTCTCCCTGACCTGCTCTCTCAGAACCCTGATGATGGGTCAGTAGATGGTGTTGCTTTGGCAAGCAGCCTCACTGACCATCAGCAAACTGAGTGCAGACAAGTTCTGCAACAGTATAGACATATGTTTAGCCTGACCCCTAGTCAGACTTCCTGGTGCACCCATGAGGTGGACACTGGAGACAGTCTGCCTGTCAAGAATAAAATCTACAGGCAACCTGACCATGTCAGGGACTGTATCAGGACTGAAGTCCAGAAAATGTTGGAGCTAGGTGTAATTGAGCCTTCAGATAGCCCTTGGGCTAGCCCAGTAGTCCTGGTACCCAAGCCTCATACCCAGGGTGGTAAGAAAGAAATGAGGTTTTGTGTAGACTACAGAGGCCTCAATGCAGTCACTAGGACTGATGCCTATCCCATACCAAGGGCAGATGAGCTGATTGATACTTTGGCCTCAGCCAAGTATCTAAGCACGTTTGACCTGACAGCTGGCTACTGGCAGATCAGGTTAGCTGATGATGCAAAAGCCAAAACAGCATTTTCGACCCCTGGTGGGCACTACCACTTCGTGGTGATGCCCTTTGGATTGAAAAATGCACCTGCCACTTTTCAGAGGTTGGTGAATAAAGTTCTGACAGGGATGGAAACTTATTGCTCAGCTTATCTAGATGATATTGCTGTCTTTAGTTCCTCCTGGCAGGATCACCTGGTCCACCTCAGGAATGTTTTGGAGGCCCTGCAGAAAGCAGGCCTCACTATCAAGGCCACTAAGTGCCAGATAGGGCAGAGTCAGGTTGTATACCTGGGCCACCTTGTAGGTGGAGGCCAGGTTCAGCCTTTACAGAGCAAAATCCAAACCATAATGGAATGGGTTGCTCCAACCACCCAGACACAGGTGAGAGCCTTCTTAGGCCTGACTGGGTACTATAGGAGGTTTGTCAAGGGATATGGATCTATAGTGACCCCCTTGAATGATCTGACCTCAAAGAAAATGCCAAAAAAGGTTCAGTGGACAGCTAGCTGTCAGAAGGCATTTGAAGACCTAAAGCAGGCCATGTGCACTGCCCCCATCTTACAGAGTCCAGACTACACCAAAAAGTTCATTGTCCAAACAGATGCTTCTGAGCTGGGTGTGGGAGCTGTACTGTCTCAACTGAATGATGAAGGTCAAGACCAGCCAGTAGCTTTTATTAGCAGAAGGCTGACCCCTAGAGAGAAACGTTGGTCAGCTATAGAGAGGGAGGCCTTTGCTGTGGTGTGGGCCCTGAAGAAGCTGAGGCCATACTTGTTTGGCACTCACTTCATAGTTCAGACTGACCACAAGCCCCTCCTATGGCTTAAACAGATGAAAGGTGAAAACCCAAAACTTTTGAGGTGGTCCATTTCCCTACAGGGGATGGACTATACAGTGGAACATAGACCTGGGACCCAACATGCCAATGCAGATGGACTCTCAAGGTATTTCCACTTTGAACACGAAGACTCAACTGGTCAAGGTTAGTTTAGTGTCCCTGCGTTTGGGGGGGTTGTGTAGGAGAGTAGGATCTGCCTCTTATGTTGCCCCCACTTTTTTTCTGATGTTTACACTGGTTTCTGGCTATAGTCTGGCTGGGACCCTGCTAATCAGGGCCCCAGCCTCTCTGTTCTCTCTAAACGATTTGGAGTGCACTCTAGGTGCACTAGTGATTGGATACTGTGGTACCTTATGAGTCCCTAGTATATGGTACCTTAGGTACCAAGGGCATAGGTACTTCACAGGCCTACCAGGGGCTGAAGCATGTATTATGCCACCCCTGGGAAGCAGACTAAATCTGACACCACAGGCCTGCTACTGCAGCCTGGGTGAGGAAGTGCTAGCACCCCTCACTGAGATATAGGTCCCCTATATCTCTCCTGCACACACATTGAGACTTATCAGTCACCCCTAAAGCAGGCCCTATCAATCCTGAGGGCAGGGTGCTTAGTTTCCATGTGAGGGGGTGCCTCTGCCTGAGCAGGGCCCCTCTGCAGCTCTCAGAGTCCATTCTCTGGGGCTGTTTGTGGATGCGGTTAAACCATATACTTTTAAGTGCATTATATCCTCGCGGTAAAATGCTAACTTTGGAATGGCTGCATCGAAACATGTCGTGTTTGGTGTCAAACATCTTGGAATACTACCCCCCGCCAGTCCTGGCGGCGGGGGTAGCATTCCACCCTTCTAGAGGGATAGACATGTACCTACTGTGGAAACGCGGTAGAATCCTGCAGAGCCCTGGCATCACAAAATGGATGCCACCAGTCACAGACACTGGGCTGCCCTCCTGCTGATGACCAACACTCGCAGTGGAGGAAGCCCAACAATAGATATCCTGTCCCAAGGGGGTGTGACCACCTCCCAGACAGGGTTTAGTGTATTGGGGCTGGGTGGGTGCACTCTTAGAGTGCTTTGAAGTCCTGCACTGGGGGAGCAGAAGGCTCCTCTGTGCATACCCCAGTTCAAACCGGCTCAGGGGCTACCTGCCCCTGCTCTGGCGCGAAACTGGACAAAGGGAAGTGGGTGTAGCCACCCACTCCCCTGACCCTCCCATAGGTAGGGTCATAGAGCTAGTCCCTCCCTTTCTTTTAGTATAAGAGGGGGAACCTGTGCATTGCAACCTAGATTTCCCTGGACGACGCTCTGAAGAAGAATCCCGGACCTTCGACGTTCCACTACCTTTGGAAGACTGAAGAATCTCCCTTGGAGTCAAGGAGTGACTCCCCTGCTTGGCAGGCACCAAAAACTACAAACGACGGTCACAAACTACGCCGCTCCCGCCGGAGTCCGAAGTCCCTGCAGCCCAAGAAGTGGATTTCCTGACTTCTCAAAGGCCATCGTGAGTCCCCAGCGCAGCTGAGGCCAGTGGACCCCAAGAGTGACGAGGAACCGCGACCCCTGGGTACCGTGCACTATTGTCGAGTGCAACCCCTTCACAACGTTCCACGAACTTGTGCTTTGGACCACGTGTGGTCCTAGCCTCCAGCAGGAATCTCTCCGAAGATCAGAGGCCTACCACGTCCCGAGTGACCGTGGGCCCCTGTTGAGCGAATCCTCCTGAGGCGTCTTCGCGATCCCTTGCCAGCCAGCTTGTGGGTCCCCAGAAGACTTTCTAAAGACACCAAAGGGCTCCCCTGGTTGCTCCAGGCCTGCCCTGACTTACCCTCGCTGGGTGAGTCCCACAGACCTTGCTGGTCTGCGCCATTGCCTCTTCACACTTTCCCCAAGACTTGCTGTTACCAAGGCTTGTTGGCTCCAATCGAGTCGCCGACACCGCAGTAAGCTGCAGACATCGTGGGACACGCCGAATCCAGCTCCTGGTCATCGTCGACGCCTCCTGGACCTCGTGGCTGAAGAGTCAAGGCACCCGCGAACGACCTGAATCTTGCGACGACGGTGGGCATCCATCTTCCTTGCCCCGAGTCACTGCCAAGTGACTTTGAACACTGTCCCCTCTGCTTTCAGGTCTTCCATCTTCCGAATCCAGGCTTGGATTCCTCCGGACACTTCTCCTGTCGCCGCAAGCAGCAAGTCTTCACTGGCTCCCATTGAAAACGACGCCGCGACCCGACACCAAAGAACACCTATGCACCCGGCTCCCCTGGGTGAGGTAACTTCAGCACTACGGTGCTCCTGTGGGTGTGGGCCCTAGAACTACTTACCCTGTAAGTGACTTGCTTGTAGCTTCCCTAGAAGTGCCCTAAAACTCTTATTTTCTAAGTGCGACAATTGCGCTGACTCGTACAGGGTTCGCGTCTGTGTTAGACACACCGCGTCCATCTCCTTTGTAACACTATCTAGAACTGTATCCTTCGACTCGTACTGAGTCCGATCGGTGTTCGCCTCGAACACACAAAGGGCCTGTAACACTGAGATCTCCATTGCACTGACTCGCACAAGGTTCGCGTCTGTGTTAGACACAGCGCGTCCATCTCCCTTGCAACTCTATCTGTAACCGCGTCCTTCGACTCGTACAAGGACCGATCGGTGTGTTCGCCTCGAACACGCAAGGGACCTTTAACATTGAAATCTCAATCGCGTCTGAGCGCATAGACTCGCACAGGACTCGCACCGGTGCCAGGTCACCGCGTCCGTCCCCTGTGGGTCTCCTACAACTACCTGGGGTGGTTCTTGGGGGTCCCTCGATTCTAGATGCCCTAGACCTAGGTCTAGCAAACTAAGATTGTGATATTCGATTGTGCTAAACTTATTTTGATAACATTTGACTTGTACATATGTTCCTGACTTCTAATCTCATAAAGAGATTAGTAGAGAGTGTTTATTAATAAATACATATATATTTGATATATATACCTGTGTGGTGTCTTTTCATTTGGTGATTCAAGAGATTGTGTGGTAAAACAAGCTGCTTTACATTCCTTCAAGACTTAGCCTGAAGGCTGCTCTCCACAGCTACCACTAGGATAGCTTTCTATAAAGGTTGTCTTAAACCTATCTACCATAAGAGTCGAATTGTTCTGGTGCAAGGTGTCCACTTTAATTAGTGAACAGCATATACCAGGCCAACTTCTCACATTGGTGGGCAGCGTGTGGGATTCCAGCTTGCTATTGTTTTACCAGAAAATCTCTATTTGAATTACTAACTGAAAACCACTATAGGTACTTAAGGTACATATAAAGTCAAGCTTAGTATCAATAAGTTCTACTGAACTTAGAGCTGTGTGCCAAGGGATAGCACACCCTTTCTACAGCTCAAGCTAGTATCAGTAGGCCACAAACTAGTGTAGGTAGTACAACACTGCACAACACTAGAATGTCCTTAAAGGGTGGAACCAGTGGATCCACTCAGCCTCAGTATAAGGACATGGCTTTCTCTGACTTGAGAGCCATGTGTGTTGAAAGACACCTGAGGCTAGGACAGAGTCCCTCCACCCTACACCTGATAGATCTGCTGACAGCAGATGATCTTAGATTGGCTCTAGGAGCTAATGGGTCTGAATCAGTGAGTGGGTCAATTACAGTATCTGGGTCAGATGATGAAAATCAGAATGACCAAGACTCTGTGATTGAAGGGCCAGGCCTCAAGGGGCCTGAAAAGGACAGAGGAATTCTCCCTAAGAGAGCTGACAGAGTGGAGGAGAGGCATAGGTCCCCTTCCAGGGAATCTGACCACTCTTATCACTCTGGCAGAGAATTTGTCCACCAGAGGAACTCATACTTTCCCATAAGAGAGACCTCCTCTGAAAGAATGTGCAAACTGCTGCAGTATGAGGAAGCAAGAGTTGCCCTCAGAACCAAGCAGTTGGCACTGGATAGAGAAGCCCTGGAGATCCAGAGAGCTTCTAGAAGAGAGGGGTTAGAACCCCTTGGTGGCAGCAACAGTGTCCCTAGAGGCAGAGAATCTATTCCAGACCATAGGAACCTGAGCAAGGTTGTTCCTCCCTACCAGAGTGGGGATGATATCCACAAGTGGATAACTGCTATGGAGAGGGCCTGTAGAGTACAGCAGGTCCCCCAAAAGCAGTGGGCAGCAATCTTGTGGCTCTCCTTTTCAGACAAAGGTAGAGACAAGCTCCTCACTGTTAGAGAAGAGGATGCTGATGATTATGAAGTCCTGAAGAGTGCACTGATAGATGGGTTTGGCTTAACCACTGAACAGTACAGGTTGAAGTTCAGAGACACCCAGAAGGCACAGACTCAGGACTGGACTGACTTTGTTGATTGTGCAACCAAGGCTCTGGAGGGTTGGCTGGTTGGCAGTAGGGTTACTGATTTCAAGGGATTGTATAATCTGATGATGAGAGAACAGATCCTTAATAATTGCCAGAACCAGTTGTTGCATCAATACCTGGTGGACTCAGATCTGACCTCTCCCCAAGAATTGGGAAAGAAGGCAGACAAATGGGTCAGAACCAGGGTGAGGCAGAAACCCCAGAACCAAGGGGGTGACACCAAGAAGCAAGATCCTAAGGGCTCTGAGAAAGGTGGGGATAAGTCAAAAGACCAGAAGTCTTCACAAGGGCCCCAAAAATCTGCATCTGGTGGGGAGTCACAATCCAACAAGGGAAAAGGCCAAAAGAAGCCCTGGTGCAAATTCTGTAAACAGAAAGGGCACTGGACTTCTGATTGTAACAAGTCCAAAGACCAAACCACCACCACTCCTGCCCCTAAGGCAACTGTTCCCCCTAGCTCAGCTACTGGTGGAGGTGGTACACAGAATAAGGGTGTAGTAGGGTTGACCCTGGGTTCTGAAGTGGACTCTGACCTAGTCAGAGTGCCCACTCAGGCAATGCTGATTTGTGAGGGAGACCTTAATATGTCCTTCCTAGTAAGCCCCAGTAATCTGGGCAAATACAAACAGCAGCCTGTAATAAATGGCAAACAGGCTTTGGCATTTAGGGACACAGGTGCTAGTGTCACCATGGTGGCAGAGGATCTTGTGGACCCTGGACAGATCATCCTGGGCGAAATGTACCAGGTGACCAATGCAAGCAATGTCAAGACCAACCATAGTCTGGCAGTTGTGAATTTCTCCTGGGGAGGGGTAACTGGCCTCAAGAAGGTTGTAGTCAGTGCAGACCTCCCTGTCGAATGTCTATTGGGCAATGATCTAGAGACTTCAGCCTGGTCTGAAGTAGAGTTATGGACTCATGCTGAGATGTTGGGCATCCCTGCAGAGGTATTTGCTGTGACCAGGTCACAAGCAAGAATGCATGACACTGAACCAGCTCTGGATCCTGGAACAATGGACCAGATGCTTCCCAAGAGGAGGAGCAGTAGGGTAAAGGCAGTGCCTTCCCCTCTGTCTCAGATCACAGATTCACCCCCAGAGGGAGGTGAAGCAGATCCTGAAGAAGGAACTGCCCCAGAGGGACTTGAGCCTGATCAGGTTGAGTTCTTGGGGGCAGGGGGCCCTTCTAGGGAAGATCTGAGTAAGGAGCAACAGTGCTGCCCCTCTCTTGAACCCCTCAGACAGCAGGCTGCTGCTGAGGCTGCTGGGAGTGCTAGTGGGTCCCATAAAGTTTATTGGGATGAGGGACTCCTATATTCTGAGGGTAGAGATCCAGCCCCTGGAGCCACCAGGAGGATGGTAATACCTCAGAAGTTTAGGGGGTTCCTCTTGACCCTAGCACATGACATCCCTTTAGCAGGACACTTGGGCCAAAACAAGACCTGGGACAGGCTTGTTCCACATTTTCATTGGCCACATATGTCAGAGGACACAAAGGAGTTTTGTCGCTCCTGTGTCACATGCCAAGCCAGTGGTAAGGCAGGTGGCACAACAAAGGCCCCCTGATACCACTACCTGTGGTGGGGGTACCCTTTGAAAGGGTAGGGATTGACATTGTTGGTCCCCTTGACCCTCAAACTGCATCTGGGCACAGGTTTATCCTGGTGGTAGTGGATCATGCCACCAGGTACCCAGAAGCAATTCCCCTGAGGACCACCACAGCCCCTGTGGTGGCAAGAGCCCTCATTGGAGTCTTCTCCAGAGTGGGTTTCCCAAAGGAGGTCATTTCTGACAGAGGTACCAACTTCATGTCAGGATATCTGAAAGCAATGTGGAAGGAGTGTGGTGTAACTTATAAGTTCACCACCCCCTATCACCCACAATGCAATGGTTTAGTTGAACGCTTCAACAAAACCTTGAAAGGAATGATTAAAGGACTCCCAGAGAAGCTTAGGCGGAAATGGGACCTTCTTCTTCCTTGCCTGTTGTTTGCATACAGAGAGGTTCCACAGAAGGGGGTTGGTTACAGCCCATTTGAGCTTCTGTTTGGGCATCCTGTGAGAGGTCCATTGTGTTTGGTAAAAGAGGGCTGGGAGTTACCTCTCAAGCCCCCCAAACAAGATGTGATGGACTATGTACTTGGTCTCCGCTCCCGGATGGCTGAGTACATGAAAAAGGCAACCAAAAACCTGGAGGCCAGCCAAGAATTACAAAAAGCTTGGCATGACCAAAAGGCTGTACTGACTGTATACCAGCCAGGACAGAAGGTGTGGGTATTGGAGCCTGTGGCCCCAGCAGCCCTCCAGGACAAGTGGAGTGGCCCCCATACAATAGTTGAACAGAAGGGAGAAGTCACCTACCTGGTGAATCTTGGAACTCCCAGGAGCCCCCTGAGGGTGCTCCATGTCAACAGATTAAAGCCATATGTTGACAGGGCTGACATGGGCTTGCTCATGGCAACTGATGAGGAACAGGAGGAGGAGAGTGACCCTCTCCCTGACCTGCTCTCTCAGAACCCTGATGATGGGTCAGTAGATGGTGTTGCTTTGGCAAGCAGCCTCACTGACCATCAGCAAACTGAGTGCAGACAAGTTCTGCAACAGTATAGACATATGTTTAGCCTGACCCCTAGTCAGACTTCCTGGTGCACCCATGAGGTGGACACTGGAGACAGTCTGCCTGTCAAGAATAAAATCTACAGGCAACCTGACCATGTCAGGGACTGTATCAGGACTGAAGTCCAGAAAATGTTGGAGCTAGGTGTAATTGAGCCTTCAGATAGCCCTTGGGCTAGCCCAGTAGTCCTGGTACCCAAGCCTCATACCCAGGGTGGTAAGAAAGAAATGAGGTTTTGTGTAGACTACAGAGGCCTCAATGCAGTCACTAGGACTGATGCCTATCCCATACCAAGGGCAGATGAGCTGATTGATACTTTGGCCTCAGCCAAGTATCTAAGCACGTTTGACCTGACAGCTGGCTACTGGCAGATCAGGTTAGCTGATGATGCAAAAGCCAAAACAGCATTTTCGACCCCTGGTGGGCACTACCACTTCGTGGTGATGCCCTTTGGATTGAAAAATGCACCTGCCACTTTTCAGAGGTTGGTGAATAAAGTTCTGACAGGGATGGAAACTTATTGCTCAGCTTATCTAGATGATATTGCTGTCTTTAGTTCCTCCTGGCAGGATCACCTGGTCCACCTCAGGAATGTTTTGGAGGCCCTGCAGAAAGCAGGCCTCACTATCAAGGCCACTAAGTGCCAGATAGGGCAGAGTCAGGTTGTATACCTGGGCCACCTTGTAGGTGGAGGCCAGGTTCAGCCTTTACAGAGCAAAATCCAAACCATAATGGAATGGGTTGCTCCAACCACCCAGACACAGGTGAGAGCCTTCTTAGGCCTGACTGGGTACTATAGGAGGTTTGTCAAGGGATATGGATCTATAGTGACCCCCTTGAATGATCTGACCTCAAAGAAAATGCCAAAAAAGGTTCAGTGGACAGCTAGCTGTCAGAAGGCATTTGAAGACCTAAAGCAGGCCATGTGCACTGCCCCCATCTTACAGAGTCCAGACTACACCAAAAAGTTCATTGTCCAAACAGATGCTTCTGAGCTGGGTGTGGGAGCTGTACTGTCTCAACTGAATGATGAAGGTCAAGACCAGCCAGTAGCTTTTATTAGCAGAAGGCTGACCCCTAGAGAGAAACGTTGGTCAGCTATAGAGAGGGAGGCCTTTGCTGTGGTGTGGGCCCTGAAGAAGCTGAGGCCATACTTGTTTGGCACTCACTTCATAGTTCAGACTGACCACAAGCCCCTCCTATGGCTTAAACAGATGAAAGGTGAAAACCCAAAACTTTTGAGGTGGTCCATTTCCCTACAGGGGATGGACTATACAGTGGAACATAGACCTGGGACCCAACATGCCAATGCAGATGGACTCTCAAGGTATTTCCACTTTGAACACGAAGACTCAACTGGTCAAGGTTAGTTTAGTGTCCCTGCGTTTGGGGGGGGTTGTGTAGGAGAGTAGGATCTGCCTCTTATGTTGCCCCCACTTTTTTTCTGATGTTTACACTGGTTTCTGGCTATAGTCTGGCTGGGACCCTGCTAATCAGGGCCCCAGCCTCTCTGTTCTCTCTAAACGATTTGGAGTGCACTCTAGGTGCACTAGTGATTGGATACTGTGGTACCTTATGAGTCCCTAGTATATGGTACCTTAGGTACCAAGGGCATAGGTACTTCACAGGCCTACCAGGGGCTGAAGCATGTATTATGCCACCCCTGGGAAGCAGACTAAATCTGACACCACAGGCCTGCTACTGCAGCCTGGGTGAGGAAGTGCTAGCACCCCTCACTGAGATATAGGTCCCCTATATCTCTCCTGCACACACATTGAGACTTATCAGTCACCCCTAAAGCAGGCCCTATCAATCCTGAGGGCAGGGTGCTTAGTTTCCATGTGAGGGGGTGCCTCTGCCTGAGCAGGGCCCCTCTGCAGCTCTCAGAGTCCATTCTCTGGGGCTGTTTGTGGATGCGGTTAAACCATATACTTTTAAGTGCATTATATCCTCGCGGTAAAATGCTAACTTTGGAATGGCTGCATCGAAACATGTCGTGTTTGGTGTCAAACATCTTGGAATACTACCCCCCGCCAGTCCTGGCGGCGGGGGTAGCATTCCACCCTTCTAGAGGGATAGACATGTACCTACTGTGGAAACGCGGTAGAATCCTGCAGAGCCCTGGCATCACAAAATGGATGCCACCAGTCACAGACACTGGGCTGCCCTCCTGCTGATGACCAACACTCGCAGTGGAGGAAGCCCAACAATAGATATCCTGTCCCAAGGGGGTGTGACCACCTCCCAGACAGGGTTTAGTGTATTGGGGCTGGGTGGGTGCACTCTTAGAGTGCTTTGAAGTCCTGCACTGGGGGAGCAGAAGGCTCCTCTGTGCATACCCCAGTTCAAACCGGCTCAGGGGCTACCTGCCCCTGCTCTGGCGCGAAACTGGACAAAGGGAAGTGGGTGTAGCCACCCACTCTCCTGACCCTCCCATAGGTAGGGTCATAGAGCTAGTCCCTCCCTTTCTTTTAGTATAAGAGGGGGAACCTGTGCATTGCAACCTAGATTTCCCTGGACGACGCTCTGAAGAAGAATCCCGGACCTTCGACGTTCCACTACCTTTGGAAGACTGAAGAATCTCCCTTGGAGTCAAGGAGTGACTCCCCTGCTTGGCAGGCACCAAAAACTACAAACGACGGTCGCAAACTACGCCGCTCCCGCCGGAGTCCGAAGTCCCTGCAGCCCAAGAAGTGGATTTCCTGACTTCTCAAAGGCCATCGTGAGTCCCCAGCGAAGCTGAGGCCAGTGGACCCCAAGAGTGACGAGGAACCGCGACCCCTGGGTACCGTGCACTATTGTCGAGTGCAACCCCTTCACAACGTTCCACGAACTTGTGCTTTGGACCACGTGTGGTCCTAGCCTCCAGCAGGAATCCCTCCGAAGATCAGAGGCCTACCACGTCCCGAGTGACCGTGGGCCCCTGTTGAGCGAATCCTCCCGAGGCGTCTTCGCGATCCCTTGCCAGCCGGCTTGTGGGTCCCCAGAAGACTTTCTAAAGACACCAAAGGGCTCCCCTGGTTGCTCCAGGCCTGCCCTGACTTACCCTCGCTGGGTGAGTCCCACAGACCTTGCTGGTCTGCGCCATTGCCTCTTCACACTTTCCCCGAGACTTGCTGTTACCAAGGCTTGTTGGCTCCAATCGAGTCGCCGACACCGCAGTAAGCTGCAGACATCGTGGGACACGCCGAATCCAGCTCCTGGTCATCGTCGACGCCTCCTGGACCTCGTGGCTGAAGAGTCAAGGCACCCGCGAACGACCTGAATCTTGCGACGACGGTGGGCATCCATCTTCCTTGCCCCGAGTCACTGCCAAGTGACTTTGAACACTGTCCCCTCTGCTTTCAGGTCTTCCATCTTCCGAATCCAGGCTTGGATTCCTCCGGACACTTCTCCTGTCGCCGCAAGCAGCAAGTCTTCACTGGCTCCCATTGAAAACGACGCCGCGACCCGACACCAAAGAACACCTATGCACCCGGCTCCCCTGGGTGAGGTAACTTCAGCACTACGGTGCTCCTGTGGGTGTGGGCCCTAGAACTACTTACCCTGTAAGTGACTTGCTTGTAGCTTCCCTAGAAGTGTCCTAAAACTCTTATTTTCTAAGTGCGACAATTGCGCTGACTCGTACAGGGTTCGCGTCTGTGTTAGACACACCGCGTCCATCTCCTTTGTAACACTATCTAGAACTGTATCCTTCGACTCGTACTGAGTCCGATCGGTGTTCGCCTCGAACACACAAAGGGCCTGTAACACTGAGATCTCCATTGCACTGACTCGCACAAGGTTCGCGTCTGTGTTAGACACAGCGCGTCCATCTCCCTTGCAACTCTATCTGTAACCGCGTCCTTCGACTCGTACAAGGACCGATCGGTGTGTTCGCCTCGAACACGCAAGGGACCTTTAACATTGAAATCTCAATCGCGTCTGAGCGCATAGACTCGCACAGGACTCGCACCGGTGCCAGGTCACCGCGTCCGTCCCCTGTGGGTCTCCTACAACTACCTGGGGTGGTTCTTGGGGGTCCCTCGATTCTAGATGCCCTAGACCTAGGTCTAGCAAACTAAGATTGTGATATTCGATTGTGCTAAACTTATTTTGATAACATTTGACTTGTACATATGTTCCTGACTTCTAATCTCATAAAGAGATTAGTAGAGAGTGTTTATTAATAAATACATATATATTTGATATATATACCTGTGTGGTGTCTTTTCATTTGGTGATTCAAGAGATTGTGTGGTAAAACAAGCTGCTTTACATTCCTTCAAGACTTAGCCTGAAGGCTGCTCTCCACAGCTACCACTAGGATAGCTTTCTATAAAGGTTGTCTTAAACCTATCTACCATAAGAGTCGAATTGTTCTGGTGCAAGGTGTCCACTTTAATTAGTGAACAGCATATACCAGGCCAACTTCTCACATTGGTGGGCAGCGTGTGGGATTCCAGCTTGCTATTGTTTTACCAGAAAATCTCTATTTGAATTACTAACTGAAAACCACTATAGGTACTTAAGGTACATATAAAGTCAAGCTTAGTATCAATAAGTTCTACTGAACTTAGAGCTGTGTGCCAAGGGATAGCACACCCTTTCTACAGCTCAAGCTAGTATCAGTAGGCCACAAACTAGTGTAGGTAGTACAACACTGCACAACACTAGAATGTCCTTAAAGGGTGGAACCAGTGGATCCACTCAGCCTCAGTATAAGGACATGGCTTTCTCTGACTTGAGAGCCATGTGTGTTGAAAGACACCTGAGGCTAGGACAGAGTCCCTCCACCCTACACCTGATAGATCTGCTGACAGCAGATGATCTTAGATTGGCTCTAGGAGCTAATGGGTCTGAATCAGTGAGTGGGTCAATTACAGTATCTGGGTCAGATGATGAAAATCAGAATGACCAAGACTCTGTGATTGAAGGGCCAGGCCTCAAGGGGCCTGAAAAGGACAGAGGAATTCTCCCTAAGAGAGCTGACAGAGTGGAGGAGAGGCATAGGTCCCCTTCCAGGGAATCTGACCACTCTTATCACTCTGGCAGAGAATTTGTCCAGCAGAGGAACTCATACTTTCCCATAAGAGAGACCTCCTCTGAAAGAATGTGCAAACTGCTGCAGTATGAGGAAGCAAGAGTTGCCCTCAGAACCAAGCAGTTGGCACTGGATAGAGAAGCCCTGGAGATCCAGAGAGCTTCTAGAAGAGAGGGGTTAGAACCCCTTGGTGGCAGCAACAGTGTCCCTAGAGGCAGAGAATCTATTCCAGACCATAGGAACCTGAGCAAGGTTGTTCCTCCCTACCAGAGTGGGGATGATATCCACAAGTGGATAACTGCTATGGAGAGGGCCTGTAGAGTACAGCAGGTCCCCCAAAAGCAGTGGGCAGCAATCTTGTGGCTCTCCTTTTCAGACAAAGGTAGAGACAAGCTCCTCACTGTTAGAGAAGAGGATGCTGATGATTATGAAGTCCTGAAGAGTGCACTGATAGATGGGTTTGGCTTAACCACTGAACAGTACAGGTTGAAGTTCAGAGACACCCAGAAGGCACAGACTCAGGACTGGACTGACTTTGTTGATTGTGCAACCAAGGCTCTGGAGGGTTGGCTGTTTGGCAGTAGGGTTACTGATTTCAAGGGATTGTATAATCTGATGATGAGAGAACAGATCCTTAATAATTGCCAGAACCAGTTGTTGCATCAATACCTGGTGGACTCAGATCTGACCTCTCCCCAAGAATTGGGAAAGAAGGCAGGCACATGGGTCAGAACCAGGGTGAGGCAGAAACCCCAGAACCAAGGGGGTGACACTAAGAAGCAAGATCCTAAGGCTCTGAGAAAGGTGGGGATAAGTCAAAAGACCAGAAGTCTTCACAAGGGCCCCAAAAATCTGCATCTGGTGGGGAGTCACAATCCAACAAGGGAAAAGGCCAAAAGAAGCCCTGGTGCAAATTCTGTAAACAGAAAGGGCACTGGACTTCTGATTGTAACAAGTCCAAAGACCAAACCACCCCCACTCCTGCCCCTAAGGCAGCTGTTCCCCCTAGCTCAGCTACTGGTGGAGGTGGTACACAGAATAAGGGTGTAGTAGGGTTGACCCTGGGTTCTGAAGTGGACTCTGACCTAGTCAGAGTGCCCACTCAGGCAATGCTGATTTATGAGGGAGACCTTAATATGTCCTTCCTAGTAAGCCCCAGTAATCTGGGCAAATACAAACAGCAGCCTGTAATAAATGGCAAACAGGCTTTGGCATTTAGGGACACAGGTGCTAGTGTCACCATGGTGGCAGAGGATCTTGTGGACCCTGGACAGATCATCCTGGGCGAAATGTACCAGGTGACCAATGCAAGCAATGTCAAGACCAACCATAGTCTGGCAGTTGTGAATTTCTCCTGGGGAGGGGTAACTGGCCTCAAGAAGGTTGTAGTCAGTGCAGACCTCCCTGTCGAATGTCTATTGGGCAATGATCTAGAGACTTCAGCCTGGTCTGAAGTAGAGTTATGGACTCATGCTGAGATGTTGGGCATCCCTGCAGAGGTATTTGCTGTGACCAGGTCACAAGCAAGAATGCATGACACTGAACCAGCTCTGGATCCTGGAACAATGGACCAGATGCTTCCCAAGAGGAGGAGCAGTAGGGTAAAGGCAGTGCCTTCCCCTCTGTCTCAGATCACAGATTCACCCCCAGAGGGAGGTGAAGCAGATCCTGAAGAAGGAACTGCCCCAGAGGGACTTGAGCCTGATCAGGTTGAGTTCTTGGGGGCAGGGGGCCCTTCTAGGGAAGATCTGAGTAAGGAGCAACAGTGCTGCCCCTCTCTTGAACCCCTCAGACAGCAGGCTGCTGCTGAGGCTGCTGGGAGTGCTAGTGGGTCCCATAAAGTTTATTGGGATGAGGGACTCCTATATTCTGAGGGTAGAGATCCAGCCCCTGGAGCCACCAGGAGGATGGTAATACCTCAGAAGTTTAGGGGGTTCCTCTTGACCCTAGCACATGACATCCCTTTAGCAGGACACTTGGGCCAAAACAAGACCTGGGACAGGCTTGTTCCACATTTTCATTGGCCACATATGTCAGAGGACACAAAGGAGTTTTGTCGCTCCTGTGTCACATGCCAAGCCAGTGGTAAGGCAGGTGGCACAACAAAGGCCCCCTGATACCACTACCTGTGGTGGGGGTACCCTTTGAAAGGGTAGGGATTGACATTGTTGGTCCCCTTGACTCTCAAACTGCATCTGGGCACAGGTTTATCCTGGTGGTAGTGGATCATGCCACCAGGTACCCAGAAGCAATTCCTCTGAGGACCACCACAGCCCCTGTGGTGGCAAGAGCCCTCATTGGAGTCTTCTCCAGAGTGGGTTTCCCAAAGGAGGTCATTTCTGACAGAGGTACCAACTTCATGTCAGGATATCTGAAAGCAATGTGGAAGGAGTGTGGTGTAACTTATAAGTTCACCACCCCCTATCACCCACAATGCAATGGTTTAGTTGAACGCTTCAACAAAACCTTGAAAGGAATGATTAAAGGACTCCCAGAGAAGCTTAGGCGGAAATGGGACCTTCTTCTTCCTTGCCTGTTGTTTGCATACAGAGAGGTTCCACAGAAGGGGGTTGGTTACAGCCCATTTGAGCTTCTGTTTGGGCATCCTGTGAGAGGTCCATTGTGTTTGGTAAAAGAGGGCTGGGAGTTACCTCTCAAGCCCCCCAAACAAGATGTGATGGACTATGTACTTGGTCTCCGCTCCCGGATGGCTGAGTACATGAAAAAGGCAACCAAAAACCTGGAGGCCAGCCAAGAATTACAAAAAGCTTGGCATGACCAAAGGCTGTACTGACTGTATACCAGCCAGGACAGAAGGTGTGGGTATTGGAGCCTGTGGCCCCAGCAGCCCTCCAGGACAAGTGGAGTGGCCCCCATACAATAGTTGAACAGAAGGGAGAAGTCACCTACCTGGTGAATCTTGGAACTCCCAGGAGCCCCCTGAGGGTGCTCCATGTCAACAGATTAAAGCCATATGTTGACAGGGCTGACATGGGCTTGCTCATGGCAACTGATGAGGAACAGGAGGAGGAGAGTGACCCTCTCCCTGACCTGCTCTCTCAGAACCCTGATGATGGGTCAGTAGATGGTGTTGCTTTGGCAAGCAGCCTCACTGACCATCAGCAAACTGAGTGCAGACAAGTTCTGCAACAGTATAGACATATGTTTAGCCTCACCCCTAGTCAGACTTCCTGGTGCACCCATGAGGTGGACACTGGAGACAGTCTGCCTGTCAAGAATAAAATCTACAGGCAACCTGACCATGTCAGGGACTGTATCAGGACTGAAGTCCAGAAAATGTTGGAGCTAGGTGTAATTGAGCCTTCAGATAGCCCTTGGGCTAGCCCAGTAGTCCTGGTACCCAAGCCTCATACCCAGGGTGGTAAGAAAGAAATGAGGTTTTGTGTAGACTACAGAGGCCTCAATGCAGTCACTAGGACTGATGCCTATCCCATACCAAGGGCAGATGAGCTGATTGATACTTTGGCCTCAGCCAAGTATCTAAGCACGTTTGACCTGACAGCTTGCTACTGGCAGATCAGGTTAGCTGATGATGCAAAAGCCAAAACAGCATTTTCGACCCCTGGTGGGCACTACCACTTCGTGGTGATGCCCTTTGGATTGAAAAATGCACCTGCCACTTTTCAGAGGTTGGTGAATACAGTTCTGACAGGGATGGAAACTTATTGCTCAGCTTATCTAGATGATATTGCTGTCTTTAGTTCCTCCTGGCAGGATCACCTGGTCCACCTCAGGAATGTTTTGGAGGCCCTGCAGAAAGCAGGCCTCACTATCAAGGCCACTAAGTGCCAGATAGGGCAGAGTCAGGTTGTATACCTGGGCCACCTTGTAGGTGGAGGCCAGGTTCAGCCTTTACAGAGCAAAATCCAAACCATAATGGAATGGGTTGCTCCAACCATCCAGACACAGGTGAGAGCCTTCTTAGGCCTGACTGGGTACTATAGGAGGTTTGTCAAGGGATATGGATCTAGAGTGACCCCCTTGAATGATCTGACCTCAAAGAAAATGCCAAAAAAGGTTCAGTGGACAGCTAGCTGTCAGAAGGTATTTGAAGACCTAAAGCAGGCCATGTGCACTGCCCCCATCTTACAGAGTCCAGACTACACCAAAAAGTTCATTGTCCAAACAGATGCTTCTGAGCTGGGTGTGGGAGCTTTACTGTCTCAACTGAATGATGAAGGTCAAGACCAGCTAGTGGCTTTTATTAGCAGAAGGCTGACCCCTAGAGAGAAACGTTGGTCAGCTATAGAGAGGGAGGCCTTTGCTGTGGTGTGGGCCCTGAAGAAGCTGAGGCCATACTTGTTTGGCACTCACTTCATAGTTCAGACTGACCACAAGCCCCTCCTATGGCTTAAACAGATGAAAGGTGAAAACCCAAAACTTTTGAGGTGGTCCATTTCCCTACAGGGGACGGACTATACAGTGGAACATAGACCTGGGACCCAACATGCCAATGCAGATGGACTCTCAAGGTATTTCCACTTTGAACACGAAGACTCAACTGGTCAAGGTTAGTTTAGTGTCCCTGGGTTTGGGGGGGGGTTGTGTAGGAGAGTAGGATCTGCCTCTTATGTTGCCCCCACTTTTTTTCTGATGTTTACACTGGTTTCTGGCTATAGTCTGGCTGGGACCCTGCTAATCAGGGCCCCAGCCTCTCTGTTCTCTCTAAACGATTTGGAGTGCACTCTAGGTGCACTATTGATTGGATACTGTGGTACCTTATGAGTCCCTAGTATATGGTACCTTAGGTACCAAGGGCATAGGTACTTCACAGGCCTACCAGGGGCTGAAGCATGTATTATGCCACCCCTGGGAAGCAGACTAAATCTGACACCACAGGCCTGCTACTGCAGCCTGGGTGAGGAAGTGCTAGCACCCCTCACTGAGATATAGGTCCCCTATATCTCTCCTGCACATACATTGAGACTTATCAGTCACCCCTAAAGCAGGCCCTATCAATCCTGAGGGCAGGGTGCTTAGTTTCCATGTGAGGGGGTGCCTCTGCCTGAGCAGGGCCCCTCTGCAGCTCTCAGAGTCCATTCTCTGGGGCTGTTTGTGGATGCGGTAAACCATATACTTTTAAGTGCATTATATCCTCGCGGTAAAATGCTAACTTTGGAATGGCTGCATCAAAACATGTCGTGTTTGGTGTCAAACATCTTGGAATACTACCCCCGCCAGTCCTGGTGGCGGGGGTAGCATTCCACCCTTCTAGAGGGATAGACATGTACCTACTGTGGAAACGCGGTAGAATCCTGCAGAGCCCTGGCATCACAAAATGGATGCCACCAGTCACAGACACTGGGCTGCCCTCCTGCTGATGACCAACACTCGCAGTGGAGGAAGCCCAACAATAGATATCCTGTCCCAAGGGGTGTGACCACCTCCCAGACAGGGTTTAGTGTATTGGGGCTGGGTGGGTGCACTCTTAGAGTGCTTTGAAGTCCTGCACTGGGGGAGCAGAAGGCTACTCTGTGCATACCCCAGTTCAAACCGGCTCAGGGGCTACCTGCCCCTGCTCTGGCGTGAAACTGGACAAAGGGAAGTGGGTGTAGCCACCCACTCCCCTGACCCTCCCATAGGTAGGGTCATAGAGCTAGTCCCTCCCTTTCTTTTAGTATAAGAGGGGGAACCTGTGCATTGCAACCTAGATTTCCCTGGACGACGCTCTGAAGAAGAATCCCGGACCTTCGACGTTCCACTACCTTTGGAAGACTGAAGAATCTCCCTTGGACTCAAGGAGTGACTCCCCTGCTTGGCAGGCACCAAAAACTACAAACGACGGTCACAAACTATGCCACTCCCGCCGGAGTCCGAAGTCCCTGCAGCCCAAGAAGTGGATTTCCTGACTTCTCAAAGGCCATCGTGAGTCCCCAGCGAAGCTGAGGCCAGTGGACCCCAAGAGTGGTGAGGAACCGCGACCCCTGGGTACCGTGAACTATTGTCAAGTGCAACACCTTCACAATGATCCACGAACTTGTGCTTTGGGCCACGTGTGGTCCTAGCCTCCAGCAGGAATCCCTCCAAAGACCAGAGGCCTACCACGTCCCGAGTGACCATGGGCCCCTGTTGAGCGAATCCTCCCGAGGTGTCTTTGCGATCCCTTGCCAGCCGGCTTGTGGGTCCCCAGAAGACTTTCTAAAGACACCAAAGGGCTCACCTGGTTGCTCCAGGCCTGCCCTGACTTACCCTCGCTGGGTGAGTCCCACAGACCTTGCTGGTCTGCACCATTGCCTCTTCACACTTTCCCCAAGACTTGCTGTTACCAAGGCTTGTTGGCTCTAATCGAGTCGCCGACACCGCAGTAAGCTGCAGACATCGTGGCACACGCCGAATCCAGCTCCTGTTCGTCGTCGACGCCTCCTGGACCTCGTGGCTGAAGAGTCAAGGCACTCGCGAATGACCTGAATCTTGCGACTACGGTGGGCATCCATCTTCCTTGCCCTGAGTCACTGCCAAGTGACTTTGAACACTGTCCCCTCTGCTTTCAGGTCTTCCATCTTCCGAATCCAGGCTTGGATTCCTCCGGACACTGCTCCTGTCGCCGCAAGCAGCAAGTCTTCACTGGCTCCCATTGAAAACGATGCCGCGACCCGACACCAAAGAACACCTATGCACCCGGCTCCCCTGGGTGAGTTAACTTCAGCACTACGGTGCTCCTGTGGGTGTGGGCCCTAGAACTACTTACCCTGTAAGTGACTTGCTTGTAGCTTCCCTAGAAGTGCCCTAAAACTCTTATTTTCTAAGTGCGACAATTGCGCTGACTCGTACACGGTTCGCGTCTGTGTTAGACACACCGCGTCCATCTCCTTTGTAACACTATCTAGAACTGTATCCTTCGACTCGTACTGAGTCCGATCGGTGTTCGCCTCGAACACACAAAGGGCCTGTAACACTGAGATCTCCATTGCACTGACTCGCACAAGGTTCGCGTCTGTGTTAGACACAGCGCGTCCATCTCCCTTGCAACTCTATCTGTAACCGCGTCCTTCGACTCGTACAAGGACCGATCGGTGTGTTCGCCTCGAACACGCAAGGGACCTTTAACATTGAAATCTCAATCGCGTCTGAGCGCATAGACTCGCACAGGACTCGCACCGGTGCCAGGTCACCGCGTCCGTCCCCTGTGGGTCTCCTACAACTACCTGGGGTGGTTCTTGGGGGTCCCTCGATTCTAGATGCCCTAGACCTAGGTCTAGCAAACTAAGATTGTGATATTCGATTGTGCTCAACTTATTTTGATAATATTTGACTTGTACATATGTTCCTGACTTCTAATCTCATAAAGAGATTAGTAGAGAGTGTTTATTAATAAATACATATATATTTGATATATATAACTGTGTGGTGTCTTTTCATTTGGTGATTCAAGAGATTGTGTGGTAAAACAAGCTGCTTTACATTCCTTCAAGACTTAGCCTGAAGGCTGCTCTCCACATCTACCACTAGGATAGCTTTCTATAAAGGTTGTCTTAAACCTATCTACCATAAGAGTCGAATTGTTCTGGTGCAAGGTGTCCACTTTAATTAGTGAACAGCATATACCAGGCCAACTTCTCACAATTGGTATATACTAGCATTCTACCACAAACGTATATTGACACATGCCGTTATTTAAAGACATTTCATCCTGTTTTTAATTTCCCATGCTGTCCATCTGCTCAGCTGTTGGGCTATAATTCATGAAAGACAGCACGGAGAGCCACTTGAAAGCAGCACCATTTTCTGTATTTATCCACTTTTAAAAATAAATGCAGATAGAAAACACATAGTTTTCTGTCAGCATTTATCTGTAAAAATCTGTAAAGACGGAAAACAGGGAGCCTAAGTTATAAAACCATGTGCTAGGAAGTCCTACTACTAGCTCCTGGGCTACAAATGTAAAAATTAAACCAAATCCACCTTTCTTGTGTCACATGAACATATTGCTACACGCTTGAGCTTTAGCAACTAATAATTAAGGGTATTCTGCAGGCCTCTGCTCCAGATCACATGGTAAGACTAAGTTGGCATGATGAAATATGATGTTCTTGTTCTGGCTGCAGCTGCAGTGAGAAGAAGGCACTGTTTAAGAACTGTTATTAATGTACCAGGAAGGAATTGATACAAGTATAATGAATGCTCATCTGTTTTTCCTGCCTGCGAACTGAACCGCTGAGTGAATTTCCATTGCTGGATGAGGATTTAACTACCTGTGTTTAGAGTCTTTTGTGATACATTTACTGAAGCTCCAAAAGCTGCAATGTCATTCAGCTGAATAAAACCTTGTTAATAAAGCACTATATTGTTTATGAAATGCATTTAAGGTTCGGGCATTGACACTACTTCTTCAATGGATGTCACCCATCAAACACAGTAACAAGGTCCATCTCTGCATACAGCACTTACTTAGAAGACAAATCAAAGACACCATGGAGTTTTCATCTGCTGAGTGGATTGCTGCCTTTTATAATTGTTTTTTTTTTGTATACAGAAGTAACTCACATACATTTATTGATGCATCATGAATTCCATTACTTTTAAAGTTTTACATCGCCAGCTGTCCGAACAATTATGCTCTTTACTGAAAATCTAACGGAGCCTACAAATTTGAGAAGCCATTATAATTTAAGACTCAAATCCAAAATATTCAGATTCCAGGAGGCTGCCACACAGTCATTGTGTGGAATATCTTCCTTACTATGGAACTTGCTCCCATAGAAATTAGACATTCTGAGGTCTTCTGGAAAAAACACTAATGGGGATATTCTCAAGAACGTGTGAGAATTATCTCAAAATTAGCTTAACGCAACTTTGCACATCGCAGTCCATCGCGGGAAAATAACACTGTGTTAACGTTGTATTCTCAACCTGGCGGCACCATGCGATAGTCTCACGATAACGCGCCAAATGACCGCGTTAAAATCAACGTGACACAGAAAAAATGCGAAACACGAACGCGAAAAAAGTTGCAATGCCCCAAATCGCGATACAAAGATCAGCGATAACCAGCAACAGGCCTGCAATTTCCACGCGTCATGCAGGAAAATGCACCATAAAAGCAGAAAAAAAAAAAGACAAGAAAAAGTTAAACTGCGTAGCACCATGGATGCACCCGGGCCGAGTGCAGAGGACAACGCGAACCCCACAAGCCCCACAGATGACCAGCAAGGAACCTCGGGGTCGGGGAAGGCCAAGGAGAAGAGGAAGATGCGTTCAGTCCGCAGGAAAACAGGATCATCGTTACGGAGGTGACAGAACACTACCAACAACTGTTCGTCACCTCCAATGTGTCATTGGCAACAAAGACGTAAACATGGCAGACTTTCTTGGACCATGTGAATTCAGTTGCAGAGTTGAGGAGGACAATGGAAGAGGTCAAGAGGCGCTGGAATGATGTGAAGGGCAAAACCAAGAAGAAACTCGATGCCAACATGAAAGCAGCAACGCAGATTGGAGGTGGGGGTCCAGCGGCACACCAGGAGCTGGATGACATGGAGAAAATGGTGGCCACAGTCATCAGTCGGGATACGGTGCCAGGAGTAGTGGATCCGGACACTGCTCAACATGACCTGACACAACATCAACAGGGTGAGTACCGACCAGGGACTGGGGGGACGGGGGGAGATGGGCACAATGGCACACATGCACAATTAAGTAGAGCACACTGCACACCCACAATGACTCTGGATCATGTGCCTGATCTCCTTGGCATACTGCAGCACACATAGAAACAGCAAGTAGGCCCCGGCGACAATGTGCCCGGAGGGGGCCCTCCCCACACATCACTAATCTCACAACAAACCCATACACATGTGCTGAACCCAGCAAAGCTGCGGGTCCATGTGCCACACTGACAATGCAAGTGACACTGCTTGACCATTAGCATGGCTGCAGCCCAATTATCATGACATGGTGCACGCCACGACACTGAGGTGACTGAGTGTGGACCACATCCGGAAAGGAGCAGGTCACACTCTGACACATCCACGTGCACAAACAACCCCTGACGTCAACAACACATCTGCGGACAAACCATGCCCAAGAGTCACAACTCGACCAAGAGCCCAATTCACCCAAGTCCGCAACATCTCAGCACTGTAGAAGCACAGAAGTCAAAGGCACACCGCCTGAAAGGGAGAAGGGGAGCCAAATCTGAGCTGCAGGGGCGACTCACCCACAATGCAGCACACACACATAAGAATAAGAGCACCTCAACATTGACAACAATGTGGTACAAACTGCAACACTTTCACAACAGAACACAGGACACAACTGGTGCCGCATGTGTGTACAAAATGGCCAATCACATCTGGCATAGCAGGAAACTGTGAGATGACAATGTACGAGTACAACCTCACATCCGTGATGTAGTACAAATGTCCACTGTCCCACATCAAATAGGCATCTCCTCACAAACAGTCACAATGTACATTGTCATGCAGTCTGTATGTAAACTCCGCCAATGCGTCAACATACATGGAACACACTGTGAAACTGCATCTCCCCTTTACATTGCAGAGCGACAATCAACACCTCCTGCAGGGCAGACCCTACATCACGTCAGCGATGATGGAGACAACCTCCAGGACATCGACTACGACAAACTCCAACGGTTCATGGACAACCTCCGCACCCCACCTCCAGTAGCAAGGCAGCCCAGCACCATTGAGGTGATCCCACCCCCTGCACAGACCACACAGCAGGAAGCACCCACCACCACGTCTGGCTCCCAGCACCTCACCGAAGAACACATGGCGTTCCAACGCCGTGTGTTAGACTGCCAGAAGGAGCTGGCGAAACAGGTGCGGGTGGGGTTCGACCTCATGGCAGCCAAACTAGATGCCATACGTGGGTGTCTAAGTCCCATCAGGGACCACTTACACTCCCTAACGGACACCCACAGTCCACCCCATGCCCTCCAACAATCCATGGCTGGCGTCGCTGGAGTCATGACTCGGAGACAACAACAACTGTCTAGTCAGAGTGGCTACAGCAATGTCATCCGTGATTTGGGAAACATAAGGAGGGTCATGGAGAACATGGAGCGGATGCAGGCGCAAATAATGGCTACCACGGCTGCACACGAAAAAGCTGTAGATGGGATTTTCCATGCCCTGCAGATCCTCATCATGGGAGTGATGCCACAAGACATTGCGCAGATGAATGCTGCTGCTACTTCTACATCCACATCTCCGGCCCCTGATGTGTTAGTGTCACACAGTGCTGCAAACCAAACACCACCACCCACATGTGAGGCACATGAAACGTCAGAGGACGAAGATGAGGATGAATCTGCCTTAGTGGTAAGGAGGAAGCAGTAGCATTCATCTCCGCCATATGGCTTGTTTCTGCTTGGGTCTGCCCTCTGCATCATGCCCTGGAATAACACCTTCCACTGTCCCCCGAAACACTCTGCGACACTAACCTTGGACCTCGACATGGACTGCCATATTTTGCATGCTCAACAATGACACAACAATCAGCCTGCGGACTGGACTCTTCCCCTTCCGAGTAACTTGTCAATCCCTAAAGGACTCTGGCTGGCCCTCCACGGGGCAACATTGTAAAGTGTTGTCTGCATGGCCCAGTACTAAGACAGCTTCAACACTCCACTGAACATGAATAATACATTCTAATACACACAGATGTGTCATGTCTATGATTGATCAAGTATGAAAGCATGGACGAATGTAGGGGCAGTGATTCCCCCTTACGTCCATGTAGCTCATGTTGTGGGACTTGGGTCACAGGGTGCATCCCTGCATCATGGTGGTACATAATTGACCCCAAAAGAAGCCCTGTTGTCAATTGTAGGTCACAAATGACAGCCTACATGTAATGATTTGGGACACATGTGAAAGGCTGATGAGTGGGATTCCGTACTATCTTTGACACACAGAAATGGCATTTCGAATACGTGACACCCTAAACAGCCTCTCTGTACAGAGGTGACACACCCACCATCTATTTCCAATTCATGAGATTGTTAGCACTACATGTTGCACGTACACTTGTCAGAGTGATGTGCTTGTACAGAGGAGTAACATGCACACAGGGAATGTGTGTTGTAATGAATTTATTTGCACATGCTGTGCCTGAGGTCATTTTGTACTGTCCCATGATTGCTAAGGACTGTGACAATGTGACGTGCTCATGTGAGGAAATTGTCAATGATGGTGTTCCTACGGGCTATTCCTGCTGCTACTGCAGTGGGGTGTGGTCCACCTGCCTCATCTTCCTCATCATCGTCCGGTGCATCTGGCACTTGTAGCCATGGGGCATTGGTGCGTACACATATGTTGTGCAACACACAACATGCAACGATCATCTTGCACACAATGCCTGGGCTGTACAGGAGACTTCCACCTGTGATGTCCAGGCACCTGAAACGTGACTTCAACACGCCAAATGTGCGTTCCACGATGCCCCTGGTGCGTTTGTGGGCCGCATTGTACTGCCTCTGGGCCTGTGTGTTCGGGGCTCGGAGGGGTGTCATCATCCAAGGGCAGAGTGCATATCCTTGATCACCTGTGACAGTGCAGAGAGACATGAGTCAAAAGTTGGTTCTGCATGATGTGTTGGCAGGCTCACTAGTTCATTGGTGTGTGATATGTGTGACTTAGGGATTCCTGTTTGACAGGTACTGCTTGTAGCAAACGAGCGGCATCAATGTGTATTATGTAGCCTCACTGCTGCTCCTCCCTCCCCCCGAGCCTATTCACTAGTGTGCGCAGCGCAGTTGCATCACTTGCACTCCTATGGTACACCATTGTCATGCCTGTCTGCGCATGTCCACAAGCCTGACAACGACACTGTGATGTTGTGCGCTGAAGGTGGGCGGCCACGTTTGTGTAGGCCTATGGTAAGGATAGGGCGGACACAGATGTAGAGTTCATGGCTGACTGAACTCGCGATGCGGTTGAGGGTAGTCCTATGGCCTATGCTGCGATAAAAGCGACACACACAACAGTTGGCATGTATGATCCCGGTCCCCGAGCGGGCTTGCGCTCCTTCATTAATCCCTTCGGCGGAGCCCGCACTCCGGGGGCATGCTACATCGCAACATTGTCCATTGCGGGACGGGTGGCGCCGACACTACAACAGAGACACACGCATTAGTTACTTCCTTGGCAAGGCCAACACTTAGCAACGCCCAGAGCCCCAGGCTGATCATCCACACCCCTACGCTGGACTGTCGTACGCCAGCCCACTCCGCTTACGCTTACAGGGGGTACGACACAGCTACATGTCCCAGGTCTTCCGCACTGCCTGAGGTGACATGGTTGCGTCCTCTGTACACAGCACAATGTAATGTGGTAGGGCCCGGGGCCCTCATGCATACATAATGACCACACAGACACACTTAGATAGTTTATGGAACTGGCTACGGGCACGTGCGCCTGGCCCCTTTTATTGCCAGGGTCACATGTCCAGTGACGCCTGTGCTGGATGGGTGTGGGGTGAGTGTAAGCCAGCCCTCAGGGAGTGGTTGGTGCTGGCAACAACTACAACAGTGATCAGATAATCAGAAGTTCAAAGTTCAAACAGTAAGGGTCCACGACTTGAGCTGCACAGAGTTAGTGGCCCCGGATGCACTGCGGCCGGCACAGGCACACCGCCACGGGACGGTGACTTGCGGTGCACTGAGGTAGGGCCACGAGAGCTGAGCGGGTCCTCGTCGATGTCGAAGGTGGATGTCGCGGAGTGTTTCGGGGGACAGTGAAAGGTGTTCTTCCAGGGCATGATGCAGAGGGCAGAACCAAGCAGAAACAGGCAATATGGAGGAGATGAATGCTACAGACTCATTTTTAACACCAAGTCAGGATCAGCTACATGATGATGAAGACAACCCCCAGGCCATAGACTCAGACGCCACCAAAGTTCAACCAGAGAGTGTCCATGAATTTCGGGGCACAGAGTTAGTGGCACCAGAGCTGAAAGGGGATGCAGGCTGCGATGAGGCCTGTACAATGGTATAAACTCTGCCATAAATAAATCAAGACTCAGTTCCAAATGTGTGACCTACTTGACCGCAGTGTAGGCCGGAGGCAGCGGTCAGCAGGGGCCCACAGCCACGTGTCGTTGGCTTGCGATGCACAGAGTTAGTGGCACCAGAGCAGTTGTTGGTAGTGTTCGATCACCTCCATAACGATGATCCTTTTTTCCTCCGGACTGAACCGCGTCTTCCTCTTACTCCTCTCCTTGCGTGCAATGATATGAACTCGGCCATTGAAAAATCAAGACTCAGGTCCAAATGTGTGACCTACTGGACCGCAGTGTAGGCTGGAGGCAGCGGTGGAGTACGTCAACGAGAAAGGAGTGCTGGGGGCCTGTGTCGCGGAGGCCGTGATGGTCTAAGGAGGCTGCCAAGGTCGCGGGCCTCGGGCTTGGAGCTTGCACCGGCACGTGGTGGGCCCTCTTTGACACACGCCGGTGTCAGCAGGTGAGCAGTGAGGCCTGGTTGCGCAGGGGCGGCCAAGACGGGTCTGAGGACCAGCGGCCTGGGGTGTAGCAGGCGCACAGGATCGCAGGCACCGCCGCTCACGGCGTCGGACTCGTGGCGGGCTGAGAGGCGCTGCCCTGGCAGACACGTTGGCCATTCCGGAAGAGAACCACGCCCAGAGCAACGGGCTTTTTATTCACACCCCTACACTGGCCTGGCGTACGCCGGGCCAGCCCACTCCGCTCACGCTTACAGGGGGGGACGTAACAAGCTACATTTCCGCAATCTTGCCCACTGCCTGGGGTGACATGGTTGCGTCCACTACACTCCAAACACCAGCAGTATATGTCGACATGGACATGTCTGTGGTCTGCATACTGCAGTCTGGCCAGCACATCCACGCCACACTTGGCAATGTGTACATTCTCATTCATGGGTCACTTGCCTCCTTTGCACATGCCTGGTTTCCACCTCTCCCCACATTCTGATATTGTGTGGCTGAGGTGCCATGCCGTTGATGGCTTGTGTACATGGCTAGCCCAGGTTACCACAGTAAGTTGTGCTGTCGTGTCTGGTAGGTGGGCATGTTGTTTGGCATGTTGTATGTGAGTTTGTTACATGTGCATTCCCAGAGTCGTGAGTTGCATGACTGTGGAGTTGAGGTGTGTGGTGTGTTCATTTGGTACTTACCAATGAGCAATGCATTCCCATAGGTGTCATCCTGAAAGCGCTGGTTGATGATGGACTGTCGGAAGATGAAGGAATCATGCACACTGCCTGGGTAGTTGGCGACGACATTGGTGAAGAGTCCCAGGTGGTCCACTATTGCCTGCACATTGATGGAATGCGTGTGCTTCCTGTTGCGGTAATTGTATGCAGTGGCGGCAGAGAGCACGAGGAGTACATGTGTGCAGTCGATTGCCCGTAAACACGTGCGGGGAAGCCAGCTATGGCGTAGAAGCCTTGCTTGGTCTCCAGCTGTTCCTGTGCAGTGTGTGGGAAGTGAAGGTGCTGGGGTACCAAGCTGATGATGGCATCCAAGACAGGTGTGAGGAACTTGTATAGGGCTGGCTGTGAGACTCCTCCAACTCTGGCAGTTGTTAGTTGGAAGGTACCAGAGGCCAACAGGTGCAGCACAGCCAGCAGCTTTGTCTGCAGAGGGATGTTGTTTGTCCGCTGTGTTGGTACCGTCAGCCTGCGGGCAATGATGGTCAGGATGCGGAGGATGGTTGTCCTTTTGAGCATGTAGTGGGCAATGACATCCTCTGGTGTTAAGTCTGTGAGGCTGGTGTGTTTTCTGAAGGTCCGCTGTCTTTGTCTGCACTGCCTCTGTGGTAGTCCGAAGGGGGGGGGGGGAGGTCCGGGGGGTGGTGGGCCTGGGTGTGGTGGCGGTGGGTGTTGTGGCCCTCTTGGGGCTCCGAGCTGCATGATCAGTAGCTCCATGGCATCTGTTGTTCTTCAGGTGTGGCTCTGGTCTGGGCTCCCTTTTGTGGTGCAGGTTGTCGTCCGACTTAACACCAGGTAGGAGCAGGTGTTAAATCCCTGCTGCTAACGCGCCTTATCGCCTGTTTTGGGATCTTATCGCCGATCTGGCTGGTCGTAGAGAATATTGCGAAGTGGTGTTTTCGCGGCTTTTGCACAGGAAAGCCTACTCTGCATCTCATTAGCGTTAGTTGCCGGTGTCATCCGTGGCGATGTTTTTTGCGGCTGCTATCGCAGGAAAACTGGCGATATGGGCTGTTAGCACCAGCTTGTGAATAGGGCGATAAATCTATCGCCACTTTGGCTGCGATAAAGTGCCGTTAACTCGGCGATAAGTCCTTGAGAATATGCCCCTAACTTGTTTACACTTTACCTTGAGTAGGTCCAACGCCATGTCAAAGACTTTCTGCGCTTTCAGATGTCTTTATTTTTCGGAACATGAATTTCTCTGACCTTTTGTCCCTTCCCCTTCCTTTACTAACTCTCTCACATTTTCTCTCTGGTTTTTCATCTGGTTTATTCCTCTTCTTCCACTCATTGGGGCTCATGCATCAACATAAGCAATTGCGATTCCTTAATAGCGATTATTAAGGAATCGCTATTAAGGAATCGCAATTCCTTAAGCATGTAGAAATCGCTAAATAAATTGCGATTCCTACACATTCCATATTAGTGAATCGCAAATTGCGATTCGTTAATAGGGAATGCCTTCCAATTCATTCCTATGGGCCTAGAGGCCCATAGGAATGAATGGGAAACCATTCGCAATTTGCGATTAACAAAAAGGTAATCGCAAATTGCGCATGCAATTTTAAGGGTGTAAGGGGGCCAAAAGGCCACCCTGATGCACCCCCAAAATTGGCATGTGTGCACATGTGGTGCACACACATGCCCCAAGGGCATGTGTGCGCGCCACTTGGCACATAGAAAAATTCATTTTTCTAAGGAATTGCAAATTACCATCAACTTGAAGTTGATGGTAATTTGCGATTCCTTAATGCAACGTCGCATTCTGAGAATGCTTCTTGCATTGCATTTAGGGAGCCGCAAATTGCGATTCCCTAACTGCATTTGCAAAATAGGTAATCGCTAATTTTGCGATTACCTATTTTGCGAATGGCTTAGGGCTTGATGCATCCCAAAAGGCTAATTACTGGTTGCAAATGGGCCGATTCTGTGTATCGGCCTGTTTGCGACCGGTAATTAGCTTGATGCATGTACCCCTATATCTTCTGTCATCTCGTCAACTCCCTCTCCTTACCGTCACTTTTCCTGCATGACCCCATTTGCCCTACCTCCCCTGGTGATATCGTCCAGTTGTTCTTCTTCCTTATTTGCACTCATCTACTCATTCTGCTTGCCATAACATCTTCCTCATCTTGTCCTCAATTGCCTCTTTTTTGCTCTGGAATCTCTAATAACCCACTGGTTTCAAAATTGTTGTTTTACTCGAACTGTTATAAACTGTGTGTAAGTTTTTTTATATTCCGTTTCATTTGTGGGAAATACTTGATTGCCATTTGTTATCTTTATAGCACGCTGACACCATCTTGCAAAGTAGTGTTACCGAAAAATGCAAGTTCCTAATTAAATGGCCAATACGTTATTTTCACTATGCCCCTGTCATACCTCACAATCAAGCTTGTTCAGTGTGAAGTGGAAATCATGCAGCATAATCTTTAATAAAAGTCTATTAATACCGCCTCTATGACTTTGTTGGGTTCACTAATAGGTAGGAGACTTAAGTATTATAAAAAGATAGCAAATAGGTTACCATGTTCCTTGAACCAAAAAATAACACATTTGTTTTGATTAATTAAAATCATCAGCAGTGAAAAAAACGACATCCGAGTCATTTGAAAAATGTCAAGTAATACTGAGCAATAAAATCTTGCAAAGACATGTTCCTAACACCTTTTGACAAAACAACATGGAGCTAAATACAGAATCGTGAGCATGCACAACTAAAAAATGTTAATTTTTCCTAAAAAAAAGTTTATGTATAAGGATTACAAATTACATAAAATGAATCTATTCGTCCCAGGACTGGTTGGCTTAATGCATTATTAGGGCTAAAAGCAGAATCCTCCATAAAAAATATATATGCTGCAAAGCAGCTGTATGAAATTGTACTTAAAGGTTTTTGGTACACACAATCGCACTCAATGTGCAGCCCTGGGTTCATACTGATTCGAATGTTATGCTCAGGAGCCTTGGGACGCATCCGATTCCCTTTTTGCTTCTGACTTCCACCCCTGCAGTCTCTGGAATGAGTTTTGGCTGTTACCTTTTCCTGAACTCCCAGTGCCACAGTGAAATGTGACTGCTCTACAAGTCAACTGTTCGTCCTGGCCCAGAACACATGCAGCAGTGGCCTCCTTAATTGTCCGAACCCCTAATCTCAAACAGCAAGGCTTTAGTAGATTGAGCCTTGGGCCAGATCCATAGGGGCACACACATAGTATTTGATAAAGTGGGTCACTCAGGTGGCTGTATCCTGTACAGCATTTGCATGACTTCCCAAGTTGTGAACTCCAGTGGGCTCGCCCACAGCTAAAAGTTGAAACATCAATTGCATAACTTTCGTTCTTGTCTCTGTTTTCAGGGTTTTGTGTTACATAGCTCTGGGACTTGAGTGAAGTATAGTGGACAGCAGCTTCCATATTCTCCATGAATGACACTGACTGTGTGGACTCTTTGGCTGTGTTCTTAAAGGAGCTGTAGCTCTGTGTACTGTCCTAGAACTCCGTGGGACTCACTCTTCTAAAATTCGGGTGAAATTCTTAAAACCACTTGTACTGTAGATTTTCTGATTAGCGCAAAGTTCTGTGCCTACTTCGGCGTTTTTAAACCTAAAGCAATATTTGATGACGAGTTAATCGGCCATCCTGGCACAATTAGAGAGCCCAAATTCAACCTTAGTTGACAGACCGGGGTGCATTTTGGGAGCCCCAAGATGAGCCTAATGGCAGTTGACAAAATAAATATAGACTCTCATGAGCACAGAGTCCTATAATTAAAGTATAATATTCTTGTGAAGAATACTCGTAGGCAGGAGTATGTAGTATGAGGTTTATTCTTCAGGTAGAATACAGCACACCAGAAGCGGCGGACAGCGTAGTAAAATACAGCGCGTCAATGCCTCAACAGCTTTCTTCAACTGACAGACTATCAGTTGGCATTCTAGAATGCCAGCTGATACGTCATAACACAGGATGGTGCGCGTGGGGGTACGGGTGCCTAGAGGGAGGAGGAGGAACATTCTTTAAGGGGAATACATTACAACACATCTCCTTCCTGAGGGAGAGGAGGAGGGGGGGAGGAGAGAACAAGGAACATGCATAACGACCATGTGAATTGCGGTTATAACAATGCAATGAGATAAATGCAAAAATGACAGTTATACAGAATATCACAACGCCAATAGCATTCAAAATCCTTAAACCAGTTAGGTTTAGCTAAAGCACGCCCAGAGCTGGTCATGCTGTTTTCACTACTGGTCTGGTGTTCCAAAGACGTGTCGCAAATATATGGTTGACTAGTGGGAGCTTGACCCCGAGCCTCCCTTAGATCGGTATCATTAATCGCAGTATTCTCTTCTGAGATTACTTCTTGATCATGGACAGGTGCAACATCAACAACCTGGGGTTGGTCGTCCCCACAACTGTTGTCTGTGTCATAATCATAATCAAACACCCTTCCCATACTCATCTTTACATGTTCAAAATCATCCTCTTGATATGGTGGTGTGTCTACGCCACTTTGGTCAGACATTACAACCTTTATTTTCTTACCCATAGAGAGTGCAGAAAAGTGCCTCACCTTACCATCACTAAGCAATGCAGAATTCCAAAATAATTCCTTTACCTCCAGAGGCTGGGTGTAGCGACTCTGCCCTTTCTCAATGAGCCCAGTGCGTTTGACTCTAACCATATCTCCAACTTCAAGGGTCACTGGTCTGCATTTGTGTTTTGAATTGTGAAGTTCTTTGCTAACTTCCTGTGAACGTAACAAGTTCTCTTTTACAATATTGTTATATTCCATATAGGTTCCATAATATAGGCCCTGGTAACTTCATTACCTTTCACCTTTATTCTTCCCTACATTACACTTATAACTGTTATATTTCATTTAGGTACCCCGATATAGGTCCAGGTAACATCATAACCCTTCACCTACATTCTCTCCTATACTACAAACATAACGGATTTGAGGGACTGACCTTTTGCCTAGTTACAATACTATACACAGTACGTAGGGTTTTTCCCTGAACCCTGGCCTCATAAATTATGCATTAGGTTTCTTAGTTTCTTGGAACACAGCAGGACCACCATCTCCTGCATAATAACTGTGTATAAAGTTCATTCCCGACGTCATCTCAAGTCCGACACTGGCACAGCAAGGTAGAACCCCTGGGGATACCTTAGGGTATATAAACATCACATCTTGCCGGGATAGAGAGAGGAGATCAGGACTTCCCGGCCGACACACTGACGCAAGACGCTCAGGTTCCTGCATGCAGATACTCCAGCTTGCAGTGGTCTGACATCCCTTGCGGGGTGTTCAGCTCGAGACAAGAACGGAGTCCCGCAGTCTCACATCAGGTAATGGGTTGGCTTTATCCTAGAGGGATTCTTGGCTTTACACCTACTCACATGCTAGGTACATTTAGGTACATCTAGTTAGGGTGCATCGTAGGAGTACGCATTTTATTGCCATGTATTTTATATACTTGCCTCTAGTTATGATTTTAGCAAAATGGTAGAAACCTACCATCTGTTTACTTTCTTAGTGCTGCTACTCATTTATATATGCTACTGTCTACTGGTGATTTTAGTACACTTATTTTACGCAAGAATAACGACTGTTCAATAAATGCTTATTGAAAAACGTCCCAACAGTTTATTCTGTGTATCTCTCTGAGAACAAGTGAGCACGAGTGACTGAGCGAAAAGTAAGTTACTGTTTCCATGGTCCTGAGGGATCAGGGTTGTCATGTTCGATAGTTGCCAAGAACTATTCTCTCCTTGGTAAGAGGAGGTTATAGTGGCATTGCGAGCTAGCTGGTACACAGGCTAACATACCCGGTGGGGGTGTCTGGAATCAGTCTGGACATCAGTCCCGCAGTGTATGTTGTCTAAACGAGCAGATCCTATATAGGTCTTATAGGAACTACACGACATGGCGCCGCCAACGTTGGCATTCGCACCTATTTAACAGTCAAATCTGAGTAGTTCAGTTGTGCTATTCTCAGAGACCCCTACTTACATTTCCCCAGAGACATCTGGAGTGGGAGGGAACAAAATCCGCTGCAACTGAGTATGAAAATTCCTATGTATTGGCTGTTGGTTTAATCAAGCTTGAAGGATACAGTGTTCCTAATTGTGCATAACACCTTATCTCATTTCCATTGAAACGCTCTCCTTTCTAAAAATAATGACTGAGCAGGGAGATGTAGATGAAGGGAATGCACTAAACTTCACAACAGAGGAAGATGATGCAGGTGCAATACACATTGCAGACAATGTTAGAAATGCCGTCACCCTAAAACTAGTCGCATATGGTGTTCCAATTAGGGGTGGGCAAGTGACCTTCGTGATTGAGGCACACGAATCATATAGAACAGAGGTATTCTATTCATGGATTAGATTCCCGCAGGCAAATGCTTCAACAAAAACATTTCACTACTATGTCGAAGATGACATACCGAATGAATACAGTCCATATGAGGATATTGAAATTCCACTCACTTACCACGAACATTTTTACTGGTTTAAAGGCGCTCTCCCCCATACAAGAAATAGAGTAAGACTCGGTCCGCTCAGACGAGACGGAGCAACATGGCCAGTACTAGCGGCCTACACACCACATCCTGACATTGATACAATGCCAGGAGGAGACTTACTAGTACAGCATAAGGAATTAATAAGACTTTACAGAAACATGACACAGTTTGTGATGAGAACACTCACACTTCAGCCAACACCAGCTACACAACCATGACCAGTCCAAAAATATACAACCAAAATTACACCACAAACACTGCACGCAGTGATGGGTAAAATTCCCACTAAATGTGAACAAATGCCCTTCTGGATAGCACAAAAAATAACACAACTGGAGGCAGTGTTTCCGCACACTGGTCCTAAGGAAAAGCATAGAATACTGACAATTTGCTTGCCGATGGGGATAGCTCCCTCTATAGAAGAATGTACTTCTTGGGGTACAGTTTTCGCTGCAATATATACCAGGACTCATGGTATCCCTTCTTTAGCAGTAATACCAGATGTATTAAGACAAATACAGAACGAGTATGGAGCAGAACCTGCTCTAAACTTAGGGATGAAGTTGTTAAATAACTTTGCCCAGGTATCTGCGATAATATTAGCAAATATTAAAGAGGAAGCAGCATCAGTGGCAATACGCCAACGTCTGAGAGATTTCACTCCATTACAACAGGAGACAGAGCTACCTAAAATAATTGAAACTGCTTATGCGGAATTAGGTAGAGACACTCTGGGAGCTAAACCTGTAAAACCTCAACTAGTGGGAGGTACAGATAAAGAACAGGCAAAGCAAACACCGGTTTCTTCAAAAAAGAAATGGGACAATAATAAACAGGAAAAGAACAGATCTCACTCCAGGGGAAGGTCTCCTCAACAGGAGCCCCCAGAAAGGAGGTATAATCTTAGGAATAGAGATAACATTAAAAAACCTGACAGGTATCAGGACACTGATACACGTTTCTCTCATTCCTTTCAGGGTTCATCAAAAAATTCCGAGAGGGAAGGACGGTCAGAACAGAGACAAGAAGAGCGTACAAAGCCCAGAGACAGGCAACGCACTTCAGACTACGCTTCAAAGAAAGAAGAAAATCCCAAAGCAAAACCTCAATTTAAAAAGAAGAAGGTAGCAGGTCTCAAAGTTAGACATGCCCAGAATTCTGAGGACTCAACTACTGAACGGGGAATGGGCTCTGACGATGCTAGACAGCGCAGCAGAAGTAACAATAGCTCGCCAGAACCTGATGGAATTTCGGGTGACAGCGGAGTTGAGTGAGTAAATCACGGTGGAAACACCTGATACTAGGGTGAGTGTCCCACACAAGTTACATGAAATAACACTCCAAATGAAGGGGGACAAGCCCAGACAAGTGAAAGGTCTCTTTTGGGAGAACCTGACTTCTGGCTACGACATCCTATTAGCAGAAAGAGATTGGCCGTCTACTATTGTTATGGAATGCCCAAAGGGAGAAACTGTAATTTTTCCAGCTTTCTCAGACCTAGTCCCCACACACCTAAGACATACATATGCACAGGAGTGGGCGGTAGCCCCTGCTCCAGCATTATACCGCAACCACGTTGGATGGGATGAGGAGTCACCCCACCACGTAATTCCAATTAAAACAAACCCAACTCCACAAAGATAGTATCCTTTAAAACATCAAGCTAAAAAACAGGTCAGGGAGATCCTAGATCAACTTGAATACCAAGGTGTAATTGAACCATGCACCTCGTCAATGTATAATCCTTTGTTTCCCGTAATGAAACCCGACAATTCATATCGTCTAGTTTTAGATTATAGACACCTAAACTCATGTACAAAGACATTTGCAGTTTAGAATGCACACAGTGCCGCATTAATGAATAACATTGTGCGAAGAAAATACAAAACAACATTAGATATCTCAAATGGATTTTTCTGCCAAAACATAGCACCTGAAAGCAGATATTTGACAGCCTTCTCAGCGCTAGGGTCCCAGCGTCAATTTTGTCGACACCCCCAAGGGTATAAGAACAGCCCGGGGTTAGTCTCAAGGAGGGTAACAGAGTTACTACAGAATTTGGATGAGGAAGCATTATCCTATGTAGATGATATTTATCTGACGGATGATGACTTAGAGGAACACTTGAACAGGGTGACCACCATAATTTTGGGTTTTGCCTCTGAGGGCTACAAATTTAATTTAAAAAAATCAAAAATAGCCCACTTCAATGTCCTATTTTTGGGATATGAACTTTCAAGTGAAGGCAAAAGCCTGGCAACCCATTTTTTAGAAAAGTGCGCGCTGCCCCAGCCTCCAAAATCATTGAAAAATTTACAGTCCATACTGGGATTTCTGAATTTTGGCAGAACATACATTTTGGATTACGCAGAGGAAGTAAAACCTTTCTACGACCTCATAAGATCTGAATTTTCAGTTAGACAATGGACACAGGAACACACAAATATACTTTGTTCCCTACAAGCTGATATGATATCATCAAAACACTACAGACAAGCGTAAACGTACGCAACCTGGTGATCCGCGTAGTCGCAGGTCAATCAGGGTACACTTACTTAACCTTCAATGAAGGCGAAACAGTACCAATTCCATATAAATCGCATTTGTACACAAACGCTGAAATGCGTTTTGCACCCACAGAAAAAATTCTGACAGCAGTACAGACTGCTGTAGTGAGAGAAAGAGCACTGGCTCAAGGGAAACGAATAATTGTCGTAACCCCGGTACCGGCCTTAAAGACTGCCACAAAGGCAAGTGTCCCAAATGCGAAAGCGTTACATCCAAGATGGATACAGTGGGCTAATTTTCTCACTGCAACAGATGTAGAATACAGATATGACCCTAGTCTAAAAACACAAGCAGTCCTGCAATACGAACAAGAATATCCTCTACCAAATGAAATAATGCCTCTAGATCGGTATGAATGCATTATTTACACCGACGGATCTGCTCAACTGGCCATTGGAAGTAAGCAACAATACAGTGCAGCATGCGCTATTGTAAAAGGTAGGATGTAGGACGGCAAGTTCCGTCCAAGCAGTACAAAAACACAGTCTCTCGGACACTGCATGGCTCAGTTGGCAGAATTAAAAGTACTACTACTGGCACTGATAAATACGGATCCAGAATTCCCCACACTGATTGTGTGTGATTCCTTTTACTGTGTATAGCCATACAACGAATACCTCCACTATTGGGGACAAAATGGGTTCAGAGATTCAAAAGGTGGCACAATCAAACATAGTAAACTATGGGAACTGGTAGCAGAGTTGATGAACAAACTACCATGAGCTCATGTGATACACACGCTGAGTCATCAACGTGATGGCGTTCACGTTGAAGGGAATTCATTGGCTGATGAAGCCGCCAAGGGGGCAGTACGCACTGCATCGGTAGCTGCAATCACTCGTTCAAAAAACGAGGGTAGACGGTAGCACAATGGTAGCTGTGATTGCTTCACGCAAAAACAGCAGAGCACTACCAAAAGGTTTTCCACTCAAGTACTCCTACAAGTTAGATGCAAACAACTTTCCATCTGCTCAGATTCCTGGAGTGGGGGATAGAGCAATACCAAACATGGATCGCAGGTTAGGTTTAATCTTGGCTGCACACGAGGGTCTGGGTTCTGCGCATGCAGGAATTACGGCAACAGTTTCATCATTGAAACAACGCTATTGGTGGCCAGGGTTAACAAAGCAGACCAAAGACTTCGTCTTAAAATGCGATATCTGTCAACAGATAAAAGGGTCCACCGTAGCTCGCCCAGCGCAGACACCTTTGTTAAAGACAGACCACTCACGTGCATTTACCTGGACCACTGCGGCCCCTTACATTCTGATGGGGCTTACAAGCATATCATGGTTGCAGTGGATTCCTGTTCAAGATTCTTATGGGTATGGCCTCAGCGCTCGGCTGACGCTCAAACTGTTATAAAAGATTTGCGAGTCTTCATAGGGACATACGCAGTTGGCGCATTACATTCTGACCGTGGCCCCGCGTTCAGCTCTCAGGCTTACAAGGAAGCCATGGGAAGTTTGGGTGTAGCATTGCGGTATTCCTCTCCGTACCATCCCGAGGGAAATTCGGTTGTGGAGAGGAAAACCGGGACATAAAGCAATCTATAACAGCTAGGGTATTAAGCTCGGGTGGTAGTTGGGTCAGTCACCTATATGGGGTCCAGCGGGCCCTTATTAACCAGCCAAGAAGCTCTCTGGGAGGTGCCACTCCATACGAGGTCCTGTTTGGGACAAGAATGTGGGTACCTGATCTCGATTGTGAAAGCACAGTGGCGGATGAAAAACCGTTTGTCATCAATAAACGTTTGGCTGTTTTACAGGATCTGAATGAATCCAGAGGCTCCTTTAGTAACGTCGAGATAAAGAAAACCGCCACTGGGGAAGTCAAGTCAGCCACGGCAAGACCTGCCTGGATTCCTGAAGTTGGGGATCTGGTCAGAGAAAAGATTGTGGACAAGAAAGAATTCGGGCCATCCTATCGAAAGCCTGTACCTTTCCTGGCAGTTGAAGGATCAAGAACTGTACTTCTACTGCCCCTTGCCGGAAAAGAAAAGAGATTTGTCTCAATTGATCTGTATCAGTATGTGGCCGATACTGAATAGTAGGCCTCGTGGGCTCCTGAGTAGCCGACGTCCTCCTCTCGCTACAATACAGGAAGTTCAAACAGAAAGACTCATAACATTTGAAGAGTCACCTTTACAAAGCAACGGAATCGATAACAATGCAATGGAACTAGTTCCCCTTGACACAAACTTTCCATATCAAAATGAAAGACAAATTTCAATTCAGCCGGACAAGGATGATTACGTCAACATCCCGTGACATGAGCTATCGATAAACTCAACAAAACCTGCGGAGCTACCAAAAATAGATCGAACTGCATCTAGCTATTTCATCGACTTCGATACCTTTTCATTGGATCTAAGTGAACCTAAAACTACGCCAGCCCAAATTTCTCGCAAACAACAGATCAAAGACTTTTTAAACTTTCTCAGAAAGACTTATATCACCTTGGCTAGAGCTTTGGATAATCACCGGTATACTATTTCTTCTTTTTTTGGATAGGATCAGTAATTGTTTTCCATTTACTCATCAATGGAACTTATCTTCAACAGAGCTCTGCAACGTCAAAAGTAAACTTAATTTTAAAACCTCATGTTTCATCTCATCGTGAACAAAGAGACTTGTTCTTCATGAACATTTCAGCAGTTCCTATACCGGATGGTATAGTGTGGGACAACGTAAATTATGATATATTTGGACCGACCGAGCTTTTAAAGATTCCACATTTGTTTAAAATTTCACTGAACGATATCATTACCTCCAATACATTTTCTGATGATTGGGATTTTGAAACTGTTAACAACTTATTGTCTGATTTAGAACAATCTGCCACATTTTCTAGCACTGAAATGTTAGAAGACACATCAGATTTTGACAAAATGTATTGTTATCAACATTATGGTCATCATTTTTTGCATAAATCTAGCAAACCTAGAAATGTTTTCACCTACCACCAGTGGGAACATTGCCCTACACCACCGAAAAGTAGTTCAAAAACGTTTGCACACATGTTCTCAAATTTTTCAGGGGTTAACACTTCTGACGCGACCTCGTATTATTATAAGGTTGCACCTATATCTGCACAGAAAAATATGTTAACAAACACCAAACAGATTTATTCTGCTTCCTTTATTACTCAGCTGTCTGAACAGGGTTTCGACTTATGGATGGACACTGTAGATTTAAAAAAGATCTGGGGTTCTAGAGACTGGCAAGACCAGGGAACAGAAGCACTATTTAGAGCATGCCTCATTCCACAGCAGATGATTTTTTTGAATGACACTGTGCAACAGATTTCATGTCTTGGACTAGCCAAGAGTAAGGACTTGAACACGCTTCAAATTCCAACATCGTTAAACACTGAGGGGAATTTCACATCAGATAGAGGGGCTGAGATGGATGACATATTGCAATACAATAGATCAGACCCCAATTGGAAGGGATGGTTGGTTTGGCCCACAGACACGAACAGATGTCAGGAAAGATTCAGGGTTACCACCGAAGGGTTTAGTATCCATAGGCCAGATCCACAATATGTACAATGAGAACATCCGGGGGTAGTGACATCATATAGTGTTGGGGAAGTTATTCCTCAATTGGCTAAAGACCTCAACACTACCCCAGGTGAAACAACACTTGTCCTTACTCACAGAGGATGTGGACCTACGGGACTTTTTATTAGGTCCCAGAAAACCACGTCAAAAACTTTTTTATATGCTTTCTATAACGAAATCTGGAAAATCTCACAACAAGAAGCAGCAGAGAGATTAAGAGAAATAGATACAATTAACCTAGAAAAGGGGTTAGCCGTAGTTGACAATGGCATGACTACATTAACATCCAGGATATATTCACTAGGCAACATTGTATCTTCTGCTATCGAAGTATTAGAACAGGATTTGTCCATATTGCAACATGGACAGTCCCAGTTACGTTCTATTATTTTGCTGAGCTGGATGCTGCAGTCATTGCACGCCGGTTATGTGCCTTGGCGTTTTATCAACAATACGTCCTTGTTTTCTGCATACAATCTAAAAGAAAAGCAGATGAAAACGGCACAGAGGGGAGCAAAATATACAATGCTGCAAATTGAAAAGCTGGATAAGTTACCCTTTTCTGTGGCAGAGTCACCGTCCACAGAGTGGTTAATCCACGGCCATATAACATTACCAGTCGCAACTTTTCAGTTTCAGTATTGCCTAGAACAGCAACAGGCAGGCAGATATGAAAAAATGGGTAAGGAATTCATCAAGAAATCCTGGGATTTACCATACAGATTTCGATGCAGGAGTGGGGATCTGGAAGTGCTTCTAAGCAGAAATAACTGCGAGAACGCGTTAAGTGGATCTCTCATATGCCAGGATATTATGCTACACGGGGCTTGTAATGGGTCTGTGGCGAACTTGTCCTGTCATTTAAGAGGTACCCCGGCAGCTGTGATTACTCTGGTGTTCAGGCTTCTCTCGAATGGGAGTTACTTGATGCTGAATGATCAAGGTTGTTGTGGGATGCTTCAGGGCATCGCATATCTAGTCACCGTGAGCTCCAGGGTTACTTGCTGTACGCAAGTATTGTTTCCACCAACACATACAGTCAGGGAGGCGCCGTTATGGCCTTCACTAGATGTTTCCTTTATACGGTTTGATACTCTGAGCAGAATGAAAGCCATGCTTTTACAGCAAACCATGCCCTTAACCTCCGCCCGGGAGACTTTTGATCTCCAGACCGGACCTGTATCTCTGGAGATCTGGAGACCAGATCTCCAGAGATACAGGCACTTATATGTACAAACTGCCCCTTCCATTTCACAGAAAGGGTAAGTCGTATCTTTAACATGTCTGATACGACGGGAATTGTACACCTATTTAAGACCATAGGTTCAGGAACGTTAAGCACCTTTCAGACGGTCCTCGGAGTTATAACAAGCTGTATACATTCCGTCTTTGGAAGCATTTTTGGTGGGCTTCTGCTGATCCTGTTTCTAATAGCAGGAATCCTGAATGTTACCTTTCTGCTATGCAATGGATGTCCCAGCCACCAAGGAGATAGAAACAGCTCTCCTGGAGCGCAAATTCCGTGATAGCATGCTACAAAATCTGGGCGCACCTCGCTTATGGGAACTGAGCACCTCTTGGTTCCTGTCATTTAGACCAGTCTAGACGGACTGTGTCCTACCTGTTCTCCGATGCCTGTTCTGCGGAGAAGAATGCGTGTTAGACCTCTGTCTGACACTTACATCGGTTACGCCACCGGACGTTGATGCTTTACTGGACCAGATAATGGCCCATGTTCTGCAGTGTCCTCAGCGCATTCCCATGTTGTTGGCAGCATTCTTAGAGCCACCACAGGTAGTTTCTACTACTGTTGGTATGGACACCGGCTCCTCCAACACTCAGACCTTGGATGCAGCACAGGCTGCCCTGGCATCTGCTGCAGGCAGTACGGAAGATCATCTGTGCTCAATTGACATTCTTTGTGAGGTATTACAGGGATCGTCAGCTGCGTATGCAGACAGCAGCAATGTTGCGTCTACCAGCAAGGACACATAAACATTTGGCATGTCGCACGCTGGGAAGATTTGGCTTTTTACCTTTTTTCGAAATTTCAAATTGAAACCTTTTGACCTGCATGGCTTTCAGATGCTTGTAGTTGTGCGGACTATGTAAACGGACACTTTAGAGCCACTACTTGAATGATTTTTTTTGTAGAACACTTTTAAAGGTTTTTTTTAATGCATTTTAAATTCTCTTAAAAATGTTTTTATTATTTACTGGTGAAAACAAACATCTAGACGCCTTGGTAGTATGCTAGAATTTAGTTATGTCGTCCAGTCGGATGAGGAGTGGGTGTTATATTTCATATAGGTACCCCGATATAGGTCCAGGTAACATCATAAGCCTTCACCTACATTCTCTCCTATACTACATACATAACGGATTTGAGGGACTGACCTTTTGCCTAGTTACAATACTATACACAGTACGTAGGGTTTTCCCTGAACACTGGCCTCATAAATTAAGCATGAGGATTCTTAGTTTCTTGGAACACAGCAGGACCACCATCTCCTGCATAATAACTGTGTATAAAGTTCATTCCCGACGTCATCCTAAGTCCGACACTGGCACAGCAAGGTAGAACCCCTGGGGATACCTTAGGGTATATAAACATCACATCTTGCCGGGATAGAGAGAGGAGATCAGGACTTCCCGGCCGACACACTGACGCAAGACGCTGAGGTTCCTGCAGGCAGATACTCCAGCTCGCAGTGGTCTGACATCCCTTGCGGGGTGTTCAGCTCGAGACCAGAACGGGGTCCCGCAGTCTCACATCAGGTAATGGGGTTGGCTTTATCTTAGAGGGATTTTTGGCTTTACACCTACTCAAATGCTAGGTACATTTAGGTACATCTAGTTAGGGTGCAACGTAGGAGTACGCATTTTATTGACATGTATTTTATATACTTGCCTGTAGTTATGATTTTAGCAAAATGGTAGAAACCTACCATCTGTTTACTTTCTTAGTGCTGCTACTCATTTATATATGCTACTGTCTACTGATGATTTCAGTACACTTATTTTACGCAAGAATAACGACTGTTCAATAAATGCTTATTGAAAAACGTCCCAACCGTTTATTCTCTGTATCTCTCTGAGAACAAGTGAGCACGAGTGACTGAGCGAAAAGTAAGTTACTGTTTCCACGGTCCTGAGGGATCAGGGTTGTCATGTTCGATAGTTGCCAAGAACTATTCTCTCCTTGGTAAGAGGCGGTTATAGTGGCATTGCGAGCTAGCTGGTACACAGGCTAACATACCCGGTGGGGGGGTCTGGAATCAGTCTGGACATCAGTCCCGCAGTGTATGTTGTTAAAACGCGCAGATCCTATATAGGTCTTATAGGAACTACACAATATAACGGTTTATAGGGACTGACCTTTCACCTAGATATGACACTGCATTCAGAACACGGGTTTTCCCTAGTTCGGAAGCTCATACATTATGCATGAGGATTCTTGGAAGCACAGCAGGACGACCATCTCCTGTATAATATTTATGTACAAAGTTCATGCCCAACGTCATCCTTAGGCCGACACAGTAATACAGTGAGGTAGGACCCTGGGGAGACCTATGGGTATATATATATCACATCTTGCAAAGATAGCTAGAGGAGACCAAGACTTTCCGGCAGACACACTAACCAGAGAAGCTGAGGTTCCTGCATGCAGACACTCCAGCTTGCAGTGGTCTAACATTCCTTGCGGGGTGTCCACCTCGAGACCAGGACAGGGTCCCACAGTCTCTCAATTCAGGTAATGGGATTAACCTTATACTAGAGGGATTCTTGGCCTAACACCTACACACATGCTAGGTACATTTAGGTACATCTAGTTAGGGAAGCATCATAGGAGTATGCATCTTTTTATCATGTGTTTTATATACTCGTATGTATTCATGATTATTGTGAGATGGTAGAACTATACAATCAATTTACCTTTTTAGTACTACTAATCCTTTATATCTTATACTGTCTAATGGTTGTTGCAGCTCATCTATTCTACACGAGAATAACAACTGTTCAATAAATACTTATTGAAAATGCCCAGCCTGTTTATTCTGTGTATCTCTCTAAGACAGACTAAGTAAGCACGAGTGACTGAGCAAAAAGTAGTATATTGTTTCCACGGTCCTGAGGGATCAGAGTTGTCATGTTCAATAGTTTCCAGGAACTATTCTCTCCTTGGTAAGAGGAGACTCTAGTGGCACTGTGAGCTAGTTGGTACAAAAGGCCAACATACTCGGTGCTGGTGTTCAGAAACAGTCTGACACCAATCCTACAGTGTATGCTGTTCAAACGCGCAGATCCTGTATAATTATTATAGGGGCTACACGACAATAGCAGGAGACCACACAGCCCTTTTGGCTGTCTCCAACCACCCAACGTTGTCTTTAGACATAGGCGTTCTTCCTCTCATTAAAACAAAAGGACTAGAGCCCGTGCATTCATTTGGAGTCCCTCTGTAAGCCCACTTCATTTTAAACAATTCATTTTTCAAGGCTAAACTGTTATTGTTTGCTAACTGCGCTATACCCTTAATGATACGGTTGAACCGTTCTACTGCACCATTACCGGCAAGGTGGTACACCGAGGTGGTTTTGGCCCAGACATGGGTCCCTTGCTCTCTTTGCCACTGGATTCAAGCTAGCCTGGCTGATGAGGGCTGTTAGCCCAAAACCGGTCCCAGGATGCTTGTTTCCGGTCCAGGGAAGACATGGCTTGGCAGTTCGGACTGGACTGTTCCCATGAGGCACAGGGTCAAGACTTATTTGCATATAGCTGTGTCTGAACTGGGGTGGCAAAGTGAGCTAAAGAACGATGATGGATTTAACCCAGATCTGTGACTGGGAGTGAGTGTCTGAAAAGTTTCAGTGCTCCGTCCATCATCTCCTTGTGTTTGCTTTGTTCACCCTAAGTTGGCAGGGTATGCCCAGACGTGGGTCCCTTGCTCACTTTGCCACTGGATTCAAGCTAGCCTGGCTGATGAGGGCTGTTAGCCTGAAACCGGTCCCAGGATGCTTGTTTGCGGTCCAGGGAAGACATGGCTTGGCAGTTCGGGCTGGACTGTTCCCATGAGGCACAGGGTCAAGACTGATTTGCATATAGCTGTGTCTGAACTGGGGTGGCGAAGTGAGCTAAAGAACGATGATGGATTTAACCCAGATCTGTGACTGGGGGAGAGTGTCTGAAAAGTTTCAGTGCTCCGTCCATCATCTCCTTGTGTTTACTTTGTTCGCCCTAAGTTGGCAGAGTATGCCCAGACATGGGTCCCTTGCTCACTTTGCCACTGGATTCAAGCTAGCCTGGCTGATGAGGGCTGTTAGCCCGAAACCAGTCCCAGGATGCTTGTTTCCGGTTCAGGGAAGACATGGCTTGGCAGTTTGGGCTGGACTGTTCCCGTGAGGCACAGGGTCAAGACTGATTTGCATATAGCTGTGTCTGAACTGGGGTGGCGAAGTGAGCTAAAGAACGATGATGGATTTAATCCAGATCTGTGACTGGGGGTGAGTGTCTGAAAAATTTCAGTGCTCCGTCCATCATCTCCTTGTGTTTGCTTTGTTTGCCCTAAGTTGGCAGGGTATGCCCAGACGTGGGTCCCTTGCTCACTTTGCCACTGGATTCAAGCTAGCCTGGCTGATGAGGGCTGTTCAACCGAAACCGGTCCCAGGATGCTTGTTTCCAGTCCAGGGATGACATGGCTTGGCATTTCGGGCTGGACTGTTCCCATGAGGCACAGGGTCAAGACTGATTTGCATATAGCTGTGTCTGAACTGGGGTGGCGAAGTGAGCTAAAGAACGATGATGGATTTAACCCAGATCTGTGACTGGGAGTGAGTGTCTAAAAAAGTTTCAGTGCTCCGTCCATCATCTCCTTGTGTTTGCTTTGTTCGCCCTAAGTTGGCAGGGTATGCCCAGACTTGGGTCCCTTGCTCACTTTGCCACTGGATTCAAGCTAGCTTGGCTGATGAGGGCTGTTAGCCCAAAACCGGCCGCAGGATGCTTGTTTCCGGTCCAGGGAAGACATAGCTTGCCAGTTCGGGCTGGACTGTTCCCATGAGGCACAGGGTCAAGACTGATTTGCATATAGCTGTGTCTGAACTGGGGTGGCGAAGTGAGCTAAAGAACGATGATGGATTTAACCCAGATCTGTGACTGGGGGTGAGTGTCTGAAATGTTTCAGTGCTCCGTCCATCATCTCCTTGTGTTTGCTTTGTTCGCCCTAAGTTGGCAGGGTATGCCCAGACGTGGGTCCCTTGCTCACTTTGCCACTGTATTCAAGCTAGCCTGGCTGATGAGGGCTGTTAGCCCGAAACCAGTCCCAGGATGCTTGTTTCCGGTCCAGGGAAGACATGGCTTGGCAGTTCGGGCTGGACTGTTCCCATGAGGCACAGGGTCAAGACTGATTTGCATATTGCTGTGTCTGAACAGGGGTGGCGAAGTGAGCTAAAGAACGATGATGGATTTAACCCAGATCTGTGACTGGGGGTGAGTGTCTGAAAAGTTTCAGTGCTCTGTCCATCATCTCCTTGTGTTTGCTTTGTTCGCCCTAAGTTGGCAGGGTATGCCCAGACGTGGGTCCCTTGCTCACTTTGCCACTGTATTCAAGCTAGCCTGGCTGATGAGGGCTGTTAGCCCGAAACCAGTCCCAGGATGCTTGTTTGCGGTCCAGGGAAGACATGGCTTGGCAGTTCGGGCTGGACTGTTCCCATGAGGCACAGGGTCAAGACTGATTTGCATATAGCTGTGTCTGAACTGGGGTGGCGAAGTGAGCTAAAGAACGATGATGGATTTAACCCAGATCTGTGACTGGGGGTGAGTGTCTGAAAAGTTTCAGTGCTCTGTCCATCATCTCCTTGTGTTTGCTTTGTTCGCCCTACGTTGGTTGGGTATGCCCAGGCGTGGGTCCCTTGCTCACTTTGCCACTGGATTCAAGCTAGCCTGGCTGATGAGGGCTGTTAGCCCAAAACCGGTCCCAGGATGCTTGTTTCTGGTCCAGGGAAGACATGGCTTGGCAGTTTGGGCTGGACTGTTCCCATGAGGCACAGGGTCAAGACTGATTTGCATATAGCTGTGTCTGAACTGGGGTGGCGAAGTGAGCTAAAGAACGATGATGGATTTAACCCAGATCTGTGACTGGGGGTGAGTGTCTGAAAAGTTTCAGTGCTCAGTCCATCATCTCCTTGTGTTTGCTTTGTGAATAATACCATTCCTTTCAATGTATTTTTTGAAGTTTTCAGAAATTAACTGAGGTCTGTTGTCACTGAGGCTGTACTTGGGTAAACCCTCCCTTGTGTGAATCTTGTTGAGGAATATGATGATGCTGCCTGAGTCAGTTTTGTGGAGTATACCCACTTCGGGCCACTTGGAGAAATGATCTACCACCACCACAATGTACACTTGCTCATCTTGTTCTCTTATGGGTCCCATTATGTCAATGCCTATTCTCTCTCAGGGCATACTCGGGCTAGACAAGGGGTGTAACATGGGCCTGAAAGACACCTGCGTCTTATCTGAGTTCTCACATTGCATACAATCCCTCACCTTCCTTTCAATTGCAATGTCACAACCAGGCCACCAATACCACAGCTTGACCCTGCCTTTAGTTTTGTTGATTCCTAAGTGCCCTTCGTGGCAGATCTCTAAGATTCTAGTTCTTAAGGCTTCGGGTTTACCACTTTACCTTGTCTTAAAACTAGACCTCCTTCTAATGACAGCTCATGTCTAAGTTCCAAAAAAGTTCTGAGTTCCTTACGGACCTTTTGTTTTTTCAGGCCACGCACCAAGTATAATTTTGCCTAACTCTTGCAACGAGTTGTCATCATCTTGTGCTTTCATCTACTCATCTTTTGAAATCCCAGGGAACTCTTGAATGATATTGGCAACACAAAACTCCTCACCCATGTCTTCTACACATTTATTCATGGGAAGGGGCAATTGACTCGGGAAATTCGCAACCACGTTCTTGGTGCCAGGTACGTCGTAATTGAAATCCAATAATCTCACCGACATGCGAGCCAGTCTGGGTGAGGCTGCATACAGCCCTTTAGTGGTTAACACCTTAGTAAGTGGCTTGTGATCGCTTCGCAATAAGACTTTCTTGCCCCAGACAAATTGGCGGAAATGCTCCAGATCCCACACACATGCAAGAGCCTCACGCTCGATCACAGAGTATTTCTCCTCAGTGGGAGTCAAAGAGCGTGAGGCAAATGCCATGGTGTCCTCCCTACCACACATGTTCCTCTGGGTGAGTACAGCCCCAATGCCCTTCCCACTGGCATCTGTAGTGACTATGCTTGGTAGATTGGGATCGAAACCTTGTAAGGCAGGGGCATTGCAAATATCCTCTTTAAGAGGGATAAAACATTTCTGGCATTCAGGGGTCCATTCAAATTTGTTCTTAAGTTTTAACAGCTGTCTGATATCATACGTATTGGTCGAAAAATTATTCGCAAACTTTGAATAGAATTCCACCAACCCCAAGAATGCACGCACCTCTTCTTTATTCTTAGGCACAGGAGCCTCTCTTATGGCTCCCAACAGTTCTGTTTTTGGTTTGATACCTTCGTGTGTGATTTCGTGGCCCAAGTATGTCACATGTTTTTGTGCGAATTTACATTTGTTGTAATCAGCTGTCAAACCTTTTTCTCTCGCAATATGTACAATACTTTACATAAATTACGGTCGTGCTCCTCTTTGCTTTCACCCATCACCAAAATGTCATCTTGACAGATGAGCAGGTCCTCAAAACCCTTGAATATTACATGCATGAGCCTTTGAAACATTACGGCTGCTGATGCTAGCCCGAAGTGAACTCTTTCAAATCTGTAACACCCGAAAGGTGTTATAAAAGTTGTTAGGGCTCTGCTATCTGGGTGTAGGGATACCTGGTGGTAAGCTGCAGTAAGGTCGATGGTGGAGAACCACTGCATGTTTTTAGTATATGCCAACATCTCATTGATCTTGGGTAGGGGATGTTGATCCACTTGGATGCTCTGATTGAGGTCGCACAAATCGATGCATAGTCTTAATTTTCCATTGGCTTTTCTTACTGCGACTAATGGTGCAACCCACTCAGAGGATTCAGTGGGTTCAGTGGGTTCTATGACCCCTGCTTTGTGTAAAGCTTCTAGTTGTACTCTAACTTCTTCTTTTAATGCAAAGGGAATGTTCCTTACTTTGTGTATATATGGCTTTGCATTAGCTTTGAGTTGTATTCTATGTTTAAACCCTTTTAATATCCCAATGCGTCCGTTAAAAACTTTGGGAACTTTCTTGGACATGAAAATTCCTGGGTTATCTTCTGCCTGTGTAAGTAGTACTAGTTCAGGGCTGTTGGGATTAAGGGTGATACCTAACTTCCCTTGATCCCTCCACCCCAACACTGAGGGACCCGTGGCAGAAACCTACAACTTGCTTATGGTTTTTCTGTTTTTAAAAACAAATTTCAACTTCCTGTAACCCAACATTTCGATGGGTTCTCCCGTGAACGATTTTAGAGACACATCCGATTGGGTTAATTCGTGACCCAAGGTATGTATGAATTTTTCATTCCAAACATCTTTGTTAACTATAGTATATGGCGATCCTGAATCTGCCACTAGTTCTATGTCAACACCTCCAATAGTTATATTGCATATGGGTTTCTTTCTTTTCTTGTCACCTGTATCTAAGTTAAGTACTAGCGTGTCAACCACATTGAGAACATACATGTTAATGTCAGAGTCGTACTTCTCATTCTGCACAATTAATTTGACTCTATTGTTGTTTTTTTTCCTGGCATACCTTCATGAAATGCCCTACAATGCCACAATTGGTACACTTTTGTGAGCGTGCGGGGTACCTTTTGTCATTAGCTAAATGTTTAGTTCTTCCACATCTGTAGCACTTCCTTTGTGACGAAGCCTTAGAGAAGTTTTGGTGGTCAGACTCCTCTGTATTACTATTCTTATGATTGAACGATGGTTGAGTTCGATGTTTCACTCCACTTATTTTAGCCACTGTAGACGGTTCCTCTTGCTTTATTTTGCTTTCAGCCATTACTGCTTTGGCACATCTACCAGTTAACTCGGACCTTTTAACTATATCAATGACTTCTTGTAAATGCTTTTCCCCTTTAGCCCATAGCGAGTCCTGGATGGCGGGATTAGCAGCTCGCATGACGATCTGAGCTCTTATAAGTTCGTTGTGTAGTACCCCGAAGCGACAAGTTAGTGCTAAGTTCTTGAGAACAGCAACGTAATCTTCTATTGATTCATCTCTGCCTTGTTTCCGGTGGTAGAACTTGTACCTATCTACTGCAATGTAAACAGTAGGTTTGTAATAATTGTCTAAATCCTCCAATGCGTTCATGTATACGTCCCCCTGATCACTTGTGCGTATTTTTTATTTATGCGATTGTAAACTTTGAGCCCACCAGCTCCTAAGCAGTGCAACAAAAATTTATTTTTCTTCTCAGGAGTTAAGTCTTCTTCCTCATCATCAAATGTAGAAATATAATTAGTGAAATATTCACGCCACACCTCCCATTTTAATACAGGTTCTCCAGCAGCAGGTAAAAATGCTTGTGGTGGTGATAATTTGTACATGTTACCTGAAGCCATGGTGACGGGGTAGATGGCAGGGGGTGGATTCAATTAGTTACCAGGTAACACCAACAGTCGTGCAGGGGGAAAGTACACAAAATAAATTGGGATGTGATGCTCCTGTAGCGAAGCTGGGGGTGAATAGCCACCCTGACAGAGATTGTAGATATAAGGGTAATAATACAACAGTAGCAAACAACAACCCCTTCAAATCCAACTGAAGGCTGAACACTTGTGATCACTGGAAAGGAGGTGGCAGGCTTTGTCAAAATGTGCTGGAAAATTAAAGCTGGGAGAAATGTACCACACTTGCATAGAATAGGGTGAGGGGCTATTGTGAGTGTGTTAATGTGCAGCAAGTGTAAGCAGAACCAAACAAATACAATTCTTTAAATACGAAGAATTTAAATGGTAATATTAGAATTAACCACTAGGTGGCGTTCGGCATGAAGCTCTCCCTCACGAAATTGATGAGGAAGCCGTCGAAGCGTGATGCTGGCTGTGACGCAGCTGGCGAGGCAGAGGCGTACTTAGTGCGCATGAGTATTCAAGACTGAGGAGAGTGTCTTGAAGGCGTGCAGCTGCGTGTGAGAGATGTCGCAGGAGAGGCAGCGCCAGGCGCAAAAGTCACCACATGAATGGCTCAATAGGAGCTGCACAGAGCAAAAGAATCTCTTCAGAGAACGCTTGGTGCAATGTGGAGTGTGCGGCTGCAAGCGTCGCAGGCGGAGAGCTACGCCTCAGGTCAAAGTTACCTTAAACACACTGCGAGCTTGTTCCATGCTGTTGCGCCGCATGCATGGAACGATGTTGCTGAGGTAACCAGCACCGAGAGCAAGGGCAGCCACAGGGATGTTATGGACACCGCCCGAAGCTGCTTAAACCAAGCAGTATTCCCACAAGGATGCGTCAGGGCCCTTAGCAAGGGAACCGCTGAGGCGGAGCTGGCGGGAGGAAAAAGGTTACCTCCACGGCACCGGACCAGCATACCTGAACAGCCGACTCAAATTCCACGCACCCCAAAGGACCCTACGATCAGCCCAGCTCTCCTACGCCGTCGTCCCCCGCACCAGAAAGACCAGATCGGGAGGCCGCTCCTTCTCCTTCCTCGCGGCCAAAGCATGGAACGCCCTTCCGCTCCACCTCAGACAGACAACATCGCTCCCCATCTTCGCAAGAAACCTCAAAACCTGGCTCTTCGACAGACCCCCTCCTTGATGGATGGAACCTGCACCCCCCCACCCCTAGCGCCTTGAGACCCTTACGGGTGAGTAGTCGCGCTTTAACAAACCCCTGATTGATTGATTGATTGATTGATTGATGAAAGGACTCCAACCGCTCTTCCGGCGCAGAAGGTACTCTGTTTGGTACTTCCGTAGACTGCTGGAAGCCACTTGAAGATAGAGAAGGTAAGGCTGGAACAGGATGCCACCTTACGCGTAGGTTCGTCGATGTGCTGTGATCGTCGCCATTCTTGTGAAGAATACTCGTAGGCAGGAGTATGTTTTATGAGGTTTATTCTTCAGGTAGAATACAGCACACCAGAGGCGGCGGACAGCGTAGTAAAACACAGCGCGTCACCACCTCAACAGCTTTCTTCAACTGACAGGCTATCAGCTGGCATTCAAGAATGCCAGCTGATATGTCATAACACAGGATGGTGCCCGAGGGGTTACGGGTGCCTAGAGGGAGGAGGAGGAACATTCTAGAAGGGGAATACATTACAACAAATATTTGGGTACCTGAGATGTCATTAAAACCAGGGAGGGAGAAGCATGTTAAGAGGTTCTTCATCTTGCTTATGCTGTATAGCCGTAGCACAGCTGTATGCTTGTAAATTATGCACTTGGTACTGTTTAATTGAGCTGTGTGGAGCAGCTCAATTTTTCCACTGCTGTTTCTTACGTACATGTTTTGTGGAGTTCCAATTCGTACAGTTTCGCCTCAATGAAGTCACTTTGCACAAATTATCAGTAGCGCTGATAAAATAAGTTCTCTGATGCATGTTGATATGCTCTGAGTTGCTGCTTATAGCCATCCTAGTTGTGCTCTGTTATAATCAGAGTTAATACACCATTATTTACTGCAGTTCTATTTTGCCTTGTTATTGCAAAGTTGTTAAGTTTTGCTTTGTAGGACATGTTTTGCAGCAAATGTTATGTTACCTCGCATACCATTACAAAAGGAGTCATTATATCCATTTGTTTTTCTTTTTTTTAATCTATTTCTTTTTCTATTTTTTGGGCAGGGGGTGTAAACTCCTCAGCTCCTCCATAAACATATACAAATTTATGTATTTATACTAAAACATTCTTATGCATTGCAGAGTGGTAGTATTCTTCCACTTTTTGTCCCTTAATAACTTTGCATCCATTTGATGAGTATTTGCAAAACTTTCGGACCTCTTGCATCCATTACATTGTTGAAGGATTTTAAGTTTGGTGGTGTTTGGTCAAGGGGGTCCAAAGAAAAAAGGGTGGTCCCAAAACACACTAACACTCAAATGCATTTTACATAGACTTGTGTATTTCACATGGCTGCAAAACAGCTGAATGGATTCTAATTAAATTTCACAGCAATGCACATTAGATTATGTAGATGATGCTTTTTGCTACTGTGTGTGATGTTATGAAGTGGTTATGAAGTTATAAATGCCAACAACTTAGTGATGTCATTGTAGCACAATCCTACTAAAGGTAGCAAGGAAGCCCAAATAAATAAACTAGACAGCATAAGTAAAGTTTCAGAATGTATTACATGGACAACTAAAAGACACATTTATCGCCACATGATTATTAACCAATAAACAAATACATAACAATTACAATAGATAAAAAGAAAGAAATCACATAAAATCTGATTGCCACTCTGCAGGTATAGTTAGTATTCCAAGAAATAGGAATTCCTCTGATTTCAGCTCCCTAATAACTTTCCACTCATTTGACGAATCATTACAAAACTTTACAGACCTATAGCATTTTCTACATTTTGAGATGATGTACATTTTGTGGTTGCAAAGATGAAAGGGGTGCCCCAAAATGTATTTTTCCATCAATGCATTTTCCATAGACTATTGTATTTGATATAGCGCAAAAATGACTGAATGGATTTACATGAAAGATGGCAGGATTATACATTATGGTGCACAGATGCTGGTTTTTGGGTACTGCAGTTAAGTAGGGTAAATATTTTATTAAGTTATAAGGCATTTAAACTTAGTGATACAGTTACCACAGTACTTTCGCAGAATTTCTCAAAAGTTCGTGAAACTACCGTGCTACATGGCTGTCAACTTATCTAAAAGTACACAGAAAATATCATTTCCCTACCTATTACTACTTTAATAAAGTGGTACTAGGTAGGGACCTACTACATACTTATATCTAAGGCCCTTACACTGAAGACAGCCAACATTTTTTACTCTGTACACCATAATATACGTTGCTGCTACTGCTAAATTTCACATACATCTGTATGCCACACCACTGTATGCCACTCCACTATAAGCTATTCCACTCTACGCCACTTCACTCTACACTATTACAATTTACACAACTCCACTCTACCTCAGACCATTCTACGATATTACACTGTACAAAACTCCACTCTAAGCCACTTCAGTGTACGGTACTCCGCTGTATGACACACTACTGTACGCTACTCCAATATATGCTATTCCACTCTTCGCCATTTCACTGTACACCACCAAACTGTACAACACTAAACTGTATGCTATTACACTGTGCCACTACATTGTATGCTTCTCCACTCTATGCCACTCCAGAATATGGGACGCCACTCCATTCTATGCTATTCCGTTGGACGCCACTCTACTGTACACCACTGCATGTTGTTACACTCTACCCCACACCAGTGTACGCCACTCCAGTCTACACTTCACTGTACAAACTGCACTGTAAGCTACTCCACTAGATGCTATGCCACTCTACACCACTCCACTGTGCACCACTCCACTCTACACTACTCCACTGTATGCAACCCCATTATACACTACTCCACTCTACGCCACTCGTGTACACTACTCCACTCTATGCCATTCCATTTTATGCTAATCCATTGGACGCCACTCCACTCTATGCCACTCCACTATATGCTATTCCACTGTACCTCACTCCACTGTATGCCACTCCACTCTACAGCACTCCACTGTATGCCAGTCCCCTCTATGCTATTCCACTCTATTCTATTCTACTCTGCACACTCCACTGAACTCTATGCTATTACACTACGCAACTTCAATCTTTGCCACTCTACTGTATGGTATTCCATTCTACCCCACTTCACTGTACGCCACTCCACTGTACGCTATTGCACTCTACCCCACCCTGTAATACACCACTCCAGTCTACATCACTTCACTGTACAACACTCCATTGTACACAACTACACTATATGCTATCACACTCTATGCCACTCCACTGTATGCCACTCCAGTCTATGCTACTCCACTGTACGCCACTACACTGTACGCTACTCCATTCTATGCAACTTCAGTGTAGTCTCCTCTTCTGTATATAACTTCACTCTACAAAACTGTACTACTCTCTATGCCACTCTACTAGACTCTACTCCACTCTAGCCCCGTACACACATCTGTCCAAATTTGTACTTAACTCTATGCCCATACACTCTATTGTACAACACTCTACTTCACTCTACAATAGTTTCCAACACTGTACAACACAGCACTCCACTGTACTGTATCAGACGCCACTCCAATTTATACGTTTTCTCAAATCTACGCCATGCCACTTCAATGTAAACCACCCTACTCTAAGCTAATCTACTGTACCATCCTCCACTCTACGCCACTCCACTTTTCTACACTCCCCTGTGCAGTATTTCACTGTACGCTATTCCACTGTATGCTACTCTGCTTTATGGCAAGCTACTCTATGCCACTACAGTGTACATCACTCCACTCTATGCCGCTCCACTGTATGAAACTCTCGTCCACTCAATATAACTTCTCCCTATAAAAATATGCCACACTTTATGTCACTCTACGAAGTTCTATCCCAGTAGAACTCCACTGTCCAACTCTATACTCCACTCTGTGCCCGTACATTACATTGTCAGACACTCTATTCCACTGTTCAACACTTTTCTATATGACACAGCACTCCACTTTTCTGTACAAGACCAAAGTTCAATTTATAACAGTTTACTACCTACGCTACGCCACTACACTACACTCCATGCCACTCCTTTCTGTGACACACCAATACACTCTATTGTACTTCACTCCACATTATGTTACGGCACCCCACTCCACTCTACTCCACTGTACATGACTTTACCTCACTCTACACTACTATACAATAATCCACTCAAGGCAGAGCTACTGTTTGACACACTACTGTACTCTATGCAACTACTCCACAACACTCTAATACACTGTATGCCACTCTCCAACAACTTACTCCTGTCTATACCCCTACACTCCACTGTAAAACACTGCACTATACTGTATGCCACTGTACAACACACAACTGCACTCCATGCCACTCTACAATACTTTAGTCCGCAATACAACACTGTTCGCAACTATTTGTATGCCACTGCACCCCACTTTAATTACTCTACTCTATGATACAGTTACTCCGCTCTACTCTACTATTCTACTGCATGCCACTCCACTCTACGCCACTCTATGCCAGTGTACATGCTGTATGCCAATCCACTCTACCACACTCTACAACATTGTACTATACTGTACACCACTCCATTCTACAAAGCTCAACTAGACCGTATGCCATTCTGCTCTACTGTAGTCTACATCACTTTCAAATATTGCACGACAGGCCACTGCACTGTACTGTACAACACAGTTATCCAATTTATGACACTTTACTCAACTGTATGCTACGCCACTTCACTATACTGCACTCCACATATATATATAGTCTATGGCACATGACTCTACTCTATGCAACTTTTTTCCACTTTGCACTACCCCACTTCCAGGTTACTCCACTAAACTCTAGTCCACACTACTACACTTTATTCCACTCTACACTACTGTACCAAAAATTCGCTCTATGCCCCTCCACTATCCAACACTCTACTCCACTGTATACAACTCCACTCTGCAACGCTGTACTGCACTGTATGCAACACTATGACACTCCACTCCACTCCACTCTATATCCATCCACTCTTTGCCAATGTATTACACAGTATGACACTCAACAACACGCCACTCATCTTCTCTCTACAATACGCCACTCCACTATATGACACGGCACTCCGTTGCACACTCCTCCACTGTATTCTACGACACTCCACTTGATGATGCTCCACTCTACGATATGCTGCTTCATCCTACTCCACTCTAAAAAACTCCACTCTATTCTATGATAGTATATGACACCCTAATCTACTGTTCGACATGCCAGTCTACTGTATAACTCACTGCTCCAGTCTACAATACTTGACTCCACTATGTGAGACACCATGACACTGCACTATATAACACTTTACTACACTGTACGATATACCACTACACTCTACTCTATTCCAATCTACAATACTCCACTCTATGACGATAGACTTTACAGCACTCTCCTCTACTGTACTCTAAGACACTCCACCTAACAACTCTCCACTCTGGAAACTGGACTCTATGATTTGAAACACCTTTTTTAAACTTTTTAATAAAATACACAGACATTCAATGAAAAAACTAAAGGTTACATTTTAATTATAGTTGGGAAAACATTTTCACTGTGCAAACCAAACTTGAACTACACAAACTTGAAAAATTCTAAATTTATATCATAACTTTAATTTACAATTCATCCATCACCTTCAAATTATTTAAAAGTAGCGTACCTGGTCACACACTCTTGTCAGCTCGCTAAGCAGACAACACTAACTATAACTTGCCACAGCCTTGAACTCCCCTTTTATTACACATAAGTTACCCCTAAGGTAGGCCCTAGGTAGCCATAAGGGCAGAGTGCTGTGCAAGTAAAAGGTAGGACATGTACTTTTAAGTTTTGCCTGTCCTGGTAGTGAAAAAACCTGAATTAATTTTTCACTACTGTAAGGCCAACTCCTTTCCCAGGTTAATCTTGGGAATTCCTCTATACACTTTTAAGCTGCAGGTTCTGATTAGAAAGGAGTAGCTGTGTCATGTTTTATCTTTCTGAAATGGTAATGATAAAGCCTCTTTGCTGGTCAAGTTGGATTTAACATTACGATTTTACCAATGCCACATTTAGAAAGTGAACATTTCTCTGCTGTTACTGCTCTGTTTGCCTGCATCCTGTCTCCAACACACATCTGGGGTGGGTGTCAGCTTCACTTTGTGCATTCCCTCTAGAAAGCCTCAAACACAGGAACGTTAGGTGTGTGTTGACTTCTCATCTGCATTCTGACGGCCCTTCCTGAGCAAGACGAGAGGGAGGAGCTGTTACTTGTAACTGAATAGTAGTGTCCTGCCCACACACAAAGGACTGATTATCCCCTTCTGATAGCCTGGAGGCAGGGCTTGGAAGAAAGGGCCTTTGTGCACTTCAAAGACCCTCCTTTTAAGTCACCCCCACTTCAAAGGCACCACTGGGTATAAGTACTGAGTCTCTGACCATCCAAATTCGACACTTCTCGACCTACAAATGGACCCTGTCAGAAGAACTGCTGTGCTGCATCAAGGACTGACACTCTGCTTGACTGCTGATCTGGAAGGCCTGTTTTTCTCTTGTGTTGCCCTGGTGCCTGCTGCTTTCTGACTTTGTTGAGGAGAGCTGGACTTTGCCTTTCACTGAAGTGATCTCCAAGGGCTTGTTGGCTTGCCTCCTGTTGCATGTGACTCAGGGATATCAAATTCTTTACCCCTGCTCCTGTGCCTGGTTCACTAGAAGTGAACCTAGATACTTGCACCAGAGACATTGACACATCTCTAGTCTGTGTATAGCAGAACCAGCGCATCGACTCTTTTGAAGGAGTAGAATCCCTACATAGCACTTGGAACCGCTGCATCGTACCCGGAACCACTGCTTCAGGACCAACGCTTCGCCACCACTGCATGGAGAAGAGTGACGCATCACTCCTCCAGCATGGATTAACCTGGCGCATTGCCTTCAGAACTGCCGCATGGTTGTGATATGAGGGTGGAGTGGTTTCTCTTCTTTCTCTCTCTCGAAATGAAGAATGACTTTAGAAATTGATCCTAATATAACTGGATGATTTAGCTTAATGGCTTACAAGCCAATCTGCCTTGTGATTAAAAGAGGGTATTTTATAGATATTTTAGCATTTTTAAGTACGATATGTTTTATTTCTTCTGTAATCACAATGTTTTTATGATGTTATTTGTAGATTATTGTAATATTCTAATGGAATTGGTGTTTTTATGCAAATGTAAATGATCATTAATTGATTTAATAAAGTTACTACTATATATATATATATATATATATATATATATATATATATATGTATATATATATATATATATATACATATATGTCCCGCCATGCAATGCGTTCATCGATGATGTCATTTCAGATGTCATCAGTGATGTTGTCAATGATGTCATAGAACAAGTTATGAGTGATGTAATATGTGAGGTCATAAGCAGTGCATGGCAAATGCATGAGTTCTACTTAATTCAAATACCTATAACTGGTGAATTTCAGTGTTTTTTGTTAGTTAAAAATGTTATGTTTAAACTGATATTTTCATCTAACTATAACGTTACTTTAACATAATCTGGAAATTCATGGACAATTCAATGGGCCTTTTTGGAGGACAATTTCTCTGTCCTTGTAATGCAGTAATCATACTACTACTGGTCAAGGTGGTGCTCCTGCAGGCGGTCACCACGCTAGGACTCTATGTGCTCTGCCTAATGCATACAAATTTGTTAGTCCTTGTGGCACAACTTTCTATGTTCACTTCTTTAAAACTTAAAGTCTACGACTGCCTTATCAATTTTAGTTTCAAGTTCCCCTCTGCTGGATGATAATGTCTCTAAAATCATATCCAGCTTCTCTTTTTATGTTCCCTGCATAGCAAGCTTGGAAGTGTTATTACTGGCATTATAGCAGACTGTCCCCTTTGCTGGAAGACGCTTTCCACTTGGTCTGCCTGCTTGTTATTTGGTTTCTGTCTCATCATGCTGAGGGAGTCATGGAAGGCTAGGATATACTGAGGGTCTATGTTAGCATTTATGTTCCTTGAGGGGTTACTGTGTTTAGATACTAGAGTTCTTGCCCAGTTGTCTCATGGTAGGTATGTTGCACAGCCCCCTCCCTGGTTGTCTGTGGTGTCAATATAGTGATTTGAGGGGATGTATGACGATATCACGCATGCATTACATCGCATGCCATTAGATCGCGGTTTTAACAACGCAAGTCGTTACAACGACTTGCGTTGGAAGGCGCTGGACTTAGGAGTAGTTTAATTTACTATTCCAACTCCAGCCTACGTGCAGTAGGGAAGGTGTTGGATAGTAAATTAAACTACTCCTGTCCTATAGCGCCCTCCAGTGCAAGTCGTTCTAACGACTTGCGTTGTAAAAACCTCGATCTAATGGCATGCGATGTAATGCATGCGTTCTAAAGGTTGTTTCCCGATTTGAGGTGCTCCTTTAGGTATATTGAACTGAAATGTATTATGCCACAGTGCAAGGATAAGTACGTGTTTTCAGCAGTAATTGCTGGTCCACCATTTGGAGTTTTCAAACTTGCCAGAACCAGGGGGAGCACAGGTGGAGGCGGCCCAGTGGACTTACTCGTCCCTCCATCCACCTGAAGATATCTCTGCTGCTTATGCTGTAAGTCCACTCAAATTTGCCTCCATAAAGTCAATGCCAAGAGGGCCACCACTGTGTTGCAAGTCTGGGTTCCTCGACCAGTTAGGGAAAGAGAGGGGACATCCCTCACATGTATCCCTCAGAAGGCCTCATCCTCCAGGTGCCCAGCCAATCAGTTCCTGTCTGTCTCCAATCCACTTGGCCTTCACTGTGCTGTATTGGTGCTCATCATGTTTAAGTGTTAGCTTCTCTGACCGCCTGCTTCCTGCAATGAGGATATTCAAATTCAAACTGACCAGCAGTGGCCTGTCCATACGGGCTGAGGGGAACGCCCCCCGCCTTTTTCCCAGCAAGAAATATGTCTGTCAGGCTAAGCAAAGAACAGTCTGACAGACACTCTCATTGTTCACGTCAGGCAGCCAGGAGCTAGACATGCGGTAAATGTGCATGCTCCTGGCTGCCTGAGCGGAACTTTGCAAGGCTGAGGATTCCAAAGCCCTCTGGGCATGACCTCCCCAGCCTGGCATAAGTGCCTCGAGGCCCTCTCCCTCATGATGAGGAGGAGGATCACTGATTGCCTCGTACCTGGGCCCTTCAGTTTTAAGCCATGGAGTGCCCAGGTCGGAGTGCAGGGGCAGCTACTCCGTTGGAGCAGAGGAGTGTCGGCACACTTAAACCCCCTCCCAAAGTCCCAGAGATGAAAAGAAATAGTAATTTATTTCCATTTTATTAGTCATACCCTGTCCCGAACAGAGCGTCAGGACGGGGGCAGGGCCGCTGCTCAGTGACAGAATCAGGGAGGAGGGTGAGCTGGCTGTGCACTGCTTAAAGTGCGCATGTCTTTTTGGCCGGCCGCCTTACGACGGCCAGCCACACATGTGCACTTTCAACATTTCTAAGCCAGCTGTCTTACGACAGCAGGGTTAGAGCAAGGCAATACCTCCAGAGCGCTGTGGAGCGCTGAGTGAGGCCGCTCCCACCAATACTAGGGTTGCTCTCATGCAGGTGAAAGCAGCGCTAGGACTGCCCAAGGGAGTTTGTGCATCCGGTTCCATTTCCTGCCAAATAAGAAGTCTGGACCGGAGGACGTTGTGTTCGTGTAAGGTAAGTTTTTTTTTATATATATTATTTGCACGTATGTTTTACTTTGATATATTATTTGTGCACGCACCCCCCGTAGATGCCATCCGCTACTAGCCGAGTGCCAATCAGTTACACCTCTTCACAGAGTGGGGTGGGGTCAGCAGTCTCATTGATTCCATCCCACTCTGTGACGTGTGAGGGCTTAAGGCCTTCTCTCTTTGGCAGACCCTCCTGGGACCTCCATGGCTTCCCTCTCTACAGTGAAGGTAAGATTTATGGGTTTTTTGTATGTTGGGTCGTGCATGTATGAATGTTTGTGTATTTGTTAGTGAGTGTTGTGAATGGTGGTGCATATGTATGTGTGTGTGAAGGAATGCATGGGTGTGAGTGAGTGTGTATAAGTGCATGTGTGCCCCCCCAACTCCCCTCCCTAGTACAATTACCAGCCGACAGTGAAACTGACTCCGTTAAGCTGTGCTGGACGTTCTGTGAAACTAATCAATCAAGTCATGTTTGTAGAGCGTGGCTTGTCACGCCATGGGGTATCCAGGCACTTCCTGCTGGTCTCATTCGAACAACCAGGTATTAAGTCCTTTCCTGAAGGTGGCCGGCGATGGCGCAGTGCGGAGGTGGAGATGTAGGTCATTCCAGGCTTTGGCGGCGAGGTGGGAGAAAGAGTGTCCTCTGGTGTGGCTGCATCGTATGCGTGGTATCTTTGCGATGGTGAGGTGTGCTGAGCGGAGGTTCCTGTTTGGCTGGTGGAGGTGCAGGCAGTGGTTTATGTATGCAGGTCCTTGGTTATGGAGGGCCATGTATGCGTGGGTCAGGGTCTTGAAAAGGCATCTCTTCGGGACTGGAAGCCAGTGGAGGTCCTTCAGGTGCTGGTTAATGTGGGATCTCTTGGGCAGGTTAAGACTCAGTCTGGCTGCTGTGTTCTGTGTCAGCATAAGTCTCTGCATGAGTTCGGTGGCGGTGCCGGCATAGAGTGCATTGCCATAGTCCAGTCGGCTGGTGATGAGGGCCTGTGTTACTGTTTTCCTCGTGTTGGTGGGGAACCATGTGGAAATCTTTCGGAGCATGCGGAGTATGTAGAAACAGGCTGAGGAGACTACGTTGACTTGACGTTTCGTGGAAAGTTCGCTGTCGAGCATGATACCAAGGTTGCAGGTGTGATATTTTGGAGTGGGGGCGGGACCGAGTTCCAACGGCCACCAGGAGTTGTTCCATAGAGTGGTGTGCTTGCCGAAGGTGAGGACTTCCCACATCCAGGCAGAGACTTTCTTCATACAGTTGTGGAAGTTGGTTTTAGTTGAGGTGGGGTCGGCTGAGAGTGATAGGATGAGCTGGGTGTCGTTGGCGTAGGAAATGATGTTTATGTCGTGTGATCTGGCGATGTCCGTGAGTGGTGTCATTTAGATGTTCAAGAGGGTTGGGCTGATGGATGATCCTTGAGGTACGCCACAAATGTTGCGTTTGGGCTGTGATGTGAAAGGAGGCATCCTGATTTTCTGGCATGTGCCCCGTGAGAAAGGATGACATCCATTTGAGGGCATTGTTCGTGATCACAATGTATTAAAGGCGATTGATGAGAGTGTGGTGGGACACAGTGTTGAAGGCTGCAGAGAGGTCAAGGAGGTCTAGGGCAGCTGATTCTCCTCTGTACAGTAGGGTGAGAATGTCATCTGTTGCTGCGATAAGGGCTGTCTCGGTGCTGTGGTTAGTTCTGAATCCTGATTGTGAGGGGTCAAGAGAAACTAAAACTTTCAAGTTTTCTCTAAATTGGTTTCGAAACTTTAAATAATATATTTCTTGACTGTGATATAGTTTTAGTGTTGCTGCACATGTAATAAAAGCCTGGCTGCCAATGCAAGATCTTTTGGATTTACCAATGCTTTTTTTTCTTTCAGTCATGATATAAACTGCAGAAAACAGCTACAGCTGTCTGTGGCTGAAGCTGAAAAAAACGAACTGAGCGTTTTGAAGAGAACCAACAGTTCTGCATAGCGTGCTTAGGCAAAGCACAGTTTTTGGATTTCCAGAAAAATAAAAACACCCTTTGCTTTTAGATTGTAATGAGCAGAGACGTTTTAAGGCATGGGCAAAGTGGGCTCTGGCCCAGGGCCCCAGATTGCAGGGGGCCCCCTCATAGAGCCAGATCTGTTTTGCAAAGAGTCTTGGTCTGATGATCTTAAATAATTCTTAAACAGATTGTTTTAAATACCGTTTTCCCTTTAATCTATTTTTATTGTGGGCGATATGTGAGAGTCTATTACAGACATTTTGCAGTGAAATGTGTTTGTTTTATGCAACATCCATACAAAAAAGTTTCTTTTAGATCAAAACAGGACCTCACACATGAGAAATGGGAGGATGGCACAGAGACTATTTGCAGCAATATTAGTGAGCTGCTGCTGTGTTACAATATTGAAAACACACATCACTATCCCTGAATATTAGATGTAAACACATTTAGAATTTGGACGAGTGTGCCTGTCAGTGACCTGGCCAAAGACAGCATGAAAGAGCTGAAATTGGATCATAGATTCAGAACTGTTCAAAACAGGGGCCCCCAAAATACGTTTGGCCCAGGGCCCCCAAAATCCTTAAGTTGTCCCTGGTAATGAGAAGTGTCTAGTGGCGTGATCTCTCAACCACTGGGAGATAATGCGCCTACCCCTTTCAACCAAGATGTAGCACACAATTTTCCAGTCCGAAGATAATGTCCTGGCCTAAATTCAGTCTAGGGACTAAGAAAGAAGCTCTCTACCCGTAGTCAGGTATAAGGTTTATTCTGAACGCAAAGCCGCTTCCCTTATATGTAATTGAACTAAAAAAGAATGCTGTTTTTTTGTGTAGCAAAGAAAATGCGAAGCTAAGGAACATTTGGTGTCTGAGGGAACAATATGCAGTGCGAAAATCTGTCAGAGAGATAAATGGTCATTGGGAATGAGTGCTACGCAATAGGTCTCGTGAGGCATGCATGCAATACCTTGTTTTGTAAACAACGAAAAAAATCTAAACTTCCTCCATCTCAAAAGAGTGTAAAAGGGAATAGTGCTCTGTAGGGAAAAGGTTTGTGATTTTTAGCCAGAGCAGCTGTCTTTCGACAGATGAAGAGGTGGCATGCGAGCTCTAGACAAAGCTGCCCCAAGGGCAGGCAGCATCACTTGAGTGTTCTCCTTAAAAATAAAATTCCATCTTTCTTCGTGCTGTGTCCAGCCTTCAGGCTGCATAGATTTATTTTACCGGTGAGTGCCTGATGGATGGTTATTGCACTAGTAAAATATCGTTTTCCATCAGAGCACATGCATTTCAACAGACTTTAATCTCAAAATTACTTTACTTTATTAGCACATAACTGTCCCACAGATGCTGTTTGCTACATTCATTTTACTCATGCCCCGCCTACAGAAACATCACTGTACACATGCCCCAATATTAAGATGTCTGATCATAGTAGGTGCAATAAACATGGTTTAATTTTATATTGAGGATTTTTAATTGAATTACAGCAGATATGATATCAAATGCAGAAGATATTTAATGCAACCGTGCTCATTGTTTGCGAAGGTGTGAGAAAGATTACATTCCATGCTGCTATGGTGTGAAATGCGTTAAGTGACAGTGATAGTGGTTCAAATCATGTATCCATTCTTTCAGTGCCATTCGTCAGTTGGAGCACGGAGGCAGGTCTCTGGAAGCGGAGGGCACAAAAACGGAGAATTTCAGAACATCGTGAAACTGACGTCCACGATTGACAGAAACATTGATGAATAAAACGGATTGCCTCACTCCCACATTATGCCGTATACATGATCTAGGGCCTGGTTCACAAATCACAGACTGTAAAATGTAAAGATGCAAAGTTTTGAGAGTCAAAAAGTCTTGCCAAATAGCAAATGCCATTTACAGGTAATTAATAAATTGCAGTTTGGAGATGGGTGCCCCTCCTAATAGAGATTCATAACGAAATGTATCAATGTTTTATGACCTCACTTGAGGTTGCAAACCATGGACAAGTTGAAGACTCCCTAGTTGCGGCATTAATGGAATTGCAATGGGTAATTGCGATTCAAGTTTTGAACATAGGTCACATTACAAAACAGTTGTGTTCTGTTTGCACAAGCTGGTTTGCAAAGAAGTATTCGTACACGAGGCCCACAGTGCACTTTCTGCAGACAGCGCCCAACAGCCACACCACCAGTACTAACAATAACTTACCAAGAACACTTGCAAATTTTTTAGTCAACTGAACATCGATGGAATGGAAGGCTGTCATGGCTTTTTCCTTTGTACCAGAAACTTCCAGTATCTTTTTCTCCTCATCAACAGTTTGCGGGACCACTTTCCTAAAGAAACACCACAAACTGTAAAGTGATGCTTCTCGGGGTCATCGTTTTTTGTTATGGTCTGAGAGAGAGAAGACCTTAAATCGGTCTCCTCAATCTGAAGTCTCATAGTGGTAGACTCCACCGGCCCCTTTTGAGTGGGCAGTGGCCAACTCAATCCTCAATACATCTTCACTGCTCTTCTTTGTTTGAGGGCCTGTCTGGAGGGAACCCAAATTGTTTCCCATCATAGCAGCACCTTGGAAGGTATACCCGGGTCCTCTTCACAGATACCTCAGCAGTACAATCTGAGGAAATATCTTTCCCGGACTCCTCCGGGAAATTGCGCCCAAAACTGGATGAATGGAATTGTGAACTGTAAGGACGCTGTTGAGAGTGATTGGTAGTGGGGATTTGGCAACTGACTGGATTTTTTAATATAAGCTGAAGCTGTCCTATGTTCTCTTATTGTCCTTGGGTTTTGACCAGTGGGCCCCTGGTGCTATCAGTGATACAGAGAAAGGAGCAGAACGCTGTGCCTACTTCCTAGTGTATATGACCAAGCCTGAATACTTACCTTGGTGCTCACTTTTCATGAGTAGGAGCAACCAATCAATGTAATGAGACCTGAGGGTGCAGACCCTTCAACTTGAACTTGGTTGAAAAGGTCAAGCACCCAGCTGGACAGACAGGTAGCCAGATATAGAGTGACTCCAGAGGTCCATAGTGTGCCCTGTGTACCTGTTATTTGTTGCAACTGTTGTGTGGCAGATCGTGATAATACTCCCACTGTTCAGTGTACCTTGAACGCACTCAAAAGGTGTCCCTTTTCTTTGCAGGTATGTAATACATTGTTACTCAGTTGTCATTACTGGTGCTTGTTTCGGGGTTGCTATAGATGTTCTGGGACTGCTAAGGTCTTGAAAATGCCACGTTATGGACGTGTTGCAAAGTAAATATTTTTTGTGGGAAGATTTTGCTCTCCGCTTTTTAAGTATCCTGTGTTTTTCAGTCATTGCTCACACATTTGCCTTTTCTGAACCCTGCCACTCTACTACCTGTTCCTTACTGCACAGCATTTTTTCTTCCCATTTTTCACACAAATCAACTCGGAGCATTGTGAACATTGGAACATTGCGAGCTCTGTATAATATGTATATCCAGGAGACGTGGTTTTCATTGCTATAAACTTTATCACTATATTCTATGGGCATTTTATTGTGTAGTGTGCTTTATGTAATTTCTATGTTTTAAACCTACCATTTTTTTTTTTTTTTTAAAGTTTTATATAGCGCTAGCTAGATCTGTGGGTATCAGAGCGCTTTACATACACACTGTACAAAACCAAAGGAAATTGCATTACTTAGTAGGAAGGCAGTAGGGAAGCAACAACAGAGATAAAAAATACAACATGAAAAATAGATAAACAGTGCAGCGGAGGGAGAGAAAACAAACGAAGGTGGTTAACACAGACCGGTCACCACTATCCTTGAATGTCAAGAGAGAGAGGAGTTAACTCGGATATTGAAGTCTAGGTTAGTTGATGTTGGTCAGGAAAGTATTTGTTAAGGAGATGGAGTTTCAGGTCCCTTTTGAAACAGGAGAAGGAGGGGTTGCATCTGAGGACTCTAGGGAGAGCGTTCCATATCCTGGGAGCGTTGCCAGAAAACGATCGGTATTGGGTGGTTTTCTTTTTCAGTTTCGGAGGGATAAGAAGGAGTGAGTTAGAACTTCTCAGTGTTCTGGATTAACCTGCTCTTACCAGTTTGTTGTTCAGGTAGTTGGGGGCCGGAGAGTGAAGGGTTTTGTGTGTGATGCAGGCCAGCTTGTAAATACACCTCCCTTCCATAGGAAGCCAGTTGAGGAGTTGAGAGCTGGAGTGATGTGTTCAAATCTTTTCACTCCAGATATGAGTCGAGCGGCCATGTTCAGCACTGCCCTTAGTAGGGCTAGGTGAGCTTTTGGAGTCCCTGTTAGGATGGCGTTCCCGTAGTCGATTTTAGAGAGAACTAGGGATTGAACTACTATCTTGAGGTCATCCTGGGGAAGAAAAGGTTTCAATTTCTTGAGGTGTTTTAGTGAGAAAAGAGCACCTTTTGCAGAGTTTTTGATGTGGGCCTCCATTGATAAGTTCTTGTCAAGGGTGATGCCTAGCGACTTCACTGAGTCGGATAGGACGAGGGGGCAGTTTAGGGCAACCAGATTCTTGAGCCACTCTTGGATTGGTCGATGGTTGCTTTTTGGAGAGAATAGGATTAGTTCCGTTTTATCTGGGTTGAGCTTTAAGTGGTTAGTGCTGAACCAAGTTTGGATCTCGGTTAGAGTGACATTGAGGTGTCGGATGTCGTGGGGAGACTTGATTTTGAAATAGATTTGGGTGTCATCAGCGTAGAGGTGGTAGTTCACTCCCGCTTTTTTCAAGATGATTGTGAGGGGCTCCATGAAGAGATTGAAGAGGGACGGGGAGAGGATCGAGCCTTGCGGGACCCCAAGTGTGACTTTTGTTGGCTTCGAGAGACAGAGGTTGATTTTAATTTGTTGCGAGCGGTATTGAAGGAAGGAGGTGAACCATTTTAGTACTGTGCCATTAATGCCGGAGCGTTTCGACAAGGTCTCCAGAAGAGCTGGATGATTTACAGTGTCGAATGCCGCAGATAGGTCAATAAGGATGAGAAGGCAGGCATCACCTTCATCTAAAGCCTTGTGAATATCGTCAGAGATGTTGAGCATAGCTGTTTCAGTGCTACAGCCTTTCCTGAATCCTGATTGAAAGGTGTCGAGGAGGTTGAACTCATTCAATGTGTTTGTTGAGTTGGTGGAGAACGCATTTCTCCAATGTTTTCGCAAGGAACGGGAGGTTGGAGATAGGTCTGAGGTTGTTTAGATCATTAGGGTCGGCCCCTGGTTTCTTGAGAATGGGTGTGATTTGTCCTAGTTGAAGGGAGTCTGGGACACAGCCTGAGATGAGAGAGGCATTGATGATTTTTGTCCAGAAAGGGGAAATGGTGTGGTTGAGTTCTTTTATAATTGTGGATGGGAGGGGGTCCATAGTGTGGGAGGAAGGTTTTAGGGTAGAGATTATACTGAAGACCTCATTTTCCGACATTAGCTCAAAGTCGGACCAATGCGCATTGTTTTTTAGCTGGAGGCAGACCTGATTGTCCTTGGTAAGAACTCTTTCTGATTGGTCAAGGGTGGTTAAAGGGGGGCAGGTTAAGAGGGAAGGAGGGTTTGCGGTTTGGAGGAAGGATTGATCAATTTTTGAGACTTTATTAGAGAAGAAGGTGGCAATTTCTTCACATCGCTCTTTGGTGGCTATGATTTCGTTAGAGGGAGTGCAGTTTGTTTGGCTTTTGACAATGTTGAAGAGTTCTCTCGGTCTGTTTTTCACCAGATCTTGCGGAAGAAAGACGCCTTTTCACTGAAAATGTGTTTTTGTATGCCTGCCGAGCAGATCTAAGTTGCGCTAGGTGCAAGGTCGAAGGGTTTAGTCTCCAACACCTTTCCGTTTGTCTGAGTTGACGCCTTTCGTTATTCAGATCCATATTGAACCAGGGTTTAGATTTGGTTCGCCTCATTTGTTTGAGTTTGAGTGGAGCTACTTGGTCTAAGACCTCTGTCATTTTAGAGTTAAAGTGTGTAGTGAGGTCATCGGCCGTCCATGCTGAGGGTTGGGGTTGTAGATGGGCATGAATCCTGGATTTAAGTTCGGGTAAAGGGACTTTTTTGATGTTTCTGGTCCAGTGCTTAGGTTTGTCATCACAAATAGGTTGGTGTCTGACAAGTGCATCAATCTTGAACAGAATGAGGTGGTGGTCTGACCAGTCAATGGGAGAAATCGCTCTCAGAGAGACCAGTTCATTGTTGGTAATGATCGCATCCAGTGTTGCACCTTTGATGTGAGTTGGTTCATTGCAGAGTTGTTTGAGATTGTATATTTCAAGTAGGTTGGATAGGTTCTGGACAGTGGAGTCTTCTGGGTCATTCCAGTGGATGTTGAGGTCACCCAGGAACACGTCTTTTGTGTCTGTCATGGAGAAACGTGTTATTAGGTCTGTTAGTTCTTCGGGGAAAAGGGTACGCTCTCCAGGAGGATGGTAGATGGTGTGGAATTTGATGGGAGAGGTGCCCTTGGCAGTGAGTTCGACACCCAGGTATTCAAACGATAGGTATTCTGCAGGTTTAAGTTTGGTGATCTGTATTCCAGCTTTGTGAATGATGGCTAGTCCCCCCCCAGTTTTGATTGGCCTGTCTTGTCTGATGATGTTGTACCCTGGAGGGGTGAGAATGTCAAGAATGGGCGTGGAGTGGACATTAGGCCAGGATTCTGTGAGGAAAGCGATGTCAATTTCTTCAGCGAGTAGAGCTTCAGCAATGTCTGTGGCGTGTTGTACTGCTGATCTGCAGTTTAGGAGCATGCAAGAGAGAGGGCGGGGAGCCTTGGTGGTGGGGGGAGCTAGGTGGATAGAGGAGTATTGTGCAGGAGGTCTAGGTGAGTGGACAGTTTTAGGGAGTCTGTTAGTACCAACAATAACAGGGATGGGGAAAGGGGCTGATTTCTGGCTCAGAGCGAGGTAAGGGTCGTTGGTCACATCAGGTTTCAATACCGAAAGGGGGAGGCGATCCCGGTTGGGTCGAAGTGCCTGACTCGTTGACGGACTGGAGGGTCGGGGGTGCTCTGTGGGGCCATGGGAGAGGTATTGAGGGGGGTTTGAGCAAATCTACCCGACGAGAGGGAGTACGGTGGCTTGGTCCTGTTGAGAAGGTCTTGTTGTAAGTGTAGGAGATCGGCAGCAAGGGAGTTAATTTTCTGCTCCATTCTGTTCAGTTGCTGTGTTATTGAGCTGAAAAAGTTTAAGGTTTCTGGCAGGGGTCGAGAATGACTTGGGCCTATGGAGGGAGAGTGAGCAGGGGTCAGGGATTGGACGGAATCAGTGGGATTAGGAGAGGGGAGAGGTTGGACGCGGGGAGCCGGATTAGTAATGCTCCCATTCAAGGAGTTCAGAGGAGGAGTAGAGGGTCTACTGTCCAAGTGAGGAGGGAGAGAAATTCTGGGTAGGAAGTCAGAGTTCCGGGGAATGTCAATGAGATTAGCGGTGGAGGCAGGTTGTGTATGTGGGTGTGCAACGGCGGACGGGGAGTGGGCGGTGATAATAGGGGGAAAGTGTCTGCTGTATTGGTGAAGACGTTGGACATGGGGAAGTCACGGGGGTTGTCAGTGAGGTAAGTGGTGGAGACGGGTTGTGCCTGTGGATGTGGGACATCGGAAGGGGAGTGTGCAGTGGTGGTAGGGGGAGAGTGATCGCTGGATTGGAGATGACGTTGGACAAGGGGGAAGTAAGGGTCGGGGGAAGAGGGTCTGTGTTGGAGGAAGGGGTAGTTTGAGAGGGAGGGTTCAGATTATCAGAGGTCGAGGGGGAGTGCCTGTGGGGATTTCAGTCGTGGGAGGGCTGAGGGTGAAGTCCGAGCTGACGAGATCGAGATCGGCCTTGTGGTGTTTGTTAATTGTGATTTTCTTGTTCCTGGTGTGATCAGTTGATGTAATAATGGTGGGCGTTTGGCGGCGGAGAGTAATGATGGGGGTAGTGTGATTGTAGTGAGTGATGGTGGATGTCCATGAGTTGAAGAGAGGTTCTTGTTAAGATATTATTATAGTGTCAAGTCACAACACATCTCTGATATACATTAACAACTTATTGAAACGTTCACCACATCCCTTGAGTTTGATAGGCCTTGCCCACTTGCTCCCTTCTATCGACAGAGTCCAGGAGACTCCAAGAGTAACTGGTTTACTAACTTTGTTAGCGTCCATATATTGTTCTTCCCTCAATTTATAATCTAGAATCACACTGTCTACTTAGCTTCAGAAGGTTAAGGGAGTCCTGAAGAAAGAGGTTTAGTGGGTTACTCGTCGTTCATTTCATTTCTCGTTTTGGTGTACATATATGTCTCCCAACCGTATCTGGCTATCATTCACACACCTTAAGAGCTGCAGTATATGGGGTGGAGTCCCATAGAAACCATCCAAGTGAGACAGGAGATTTCTTACAGCAGATGCTCATGGTGCCTTACACTAAGAGAACATTTTGTAAACTTGAAGTAAGATGGATTTCAGTGTCAGATGACTTTAACATATTGCTTCTCCTATTTTAAAAGAATCTTCTGAACAATCTATTTTTAAAGTCCTTGTGCTACTTACTCCCCAGCACTGCAGATATTTGCTGTTGAGTGAAAGTCCTAAGGATTGAGTATGGGACAATAAATGTGAGCAATCTGTATTTGAACCTGCATTGTACACCCACAAGTTTCTATGCAGACAAGCCCTGAGCCTTATCGAAGAAGCATTTATTCACGATGTCAAAGGCACTCAGATGTACTCTTTAAAGAACTATTAAAAACTCTCTGCTTCCTGTACTAGATTTTGGACTGATCAAACAGGGATCCAAACACTCACTCCTTACATATGTTTATCAGCATGCCACTTAATTTAATGTATTTTAGTTACATGGGAAAGGCTGAAGGAAATGCACCTTTTTGTCATGTTTCTCCTGATTTCTCTTGAGTTTTGGATTCTAGACATCTGGCGTCTTTGCATGTGCACTTCCCTAAAATGCATGATCATTTTGTATTTAAATTGCCATATTGGACCCTTTGATAAGTGAGCTGTACTGTGCACACAAGTGCTGCAAGCTGCACGATATAAAATATCTGATGCAGGCGCACAGGAGATCATTTATTTACATCATCTTCATCTTAAAAAGCAATAGAACATACACTCAGAAACAGGAAATGCAGCTGTAATCCCTTAACGCTTGGTTAAACAGACATTTGTTCAATTGAAATGTCAGATTTAACACAGTAATTAAAGTGCGCTAATGTTTTTTCACAGCTACTTAGTGTTTAAATGTGAAAAATAAAACATTTCCACTCCTAAATTTAAAAAGTTAACATGGGGAGCAACCCTTGCCTTCTGCAGTGTCTATACAAATGCTGTGTGTGAAAGTGTAGAATTTCTGCAAACATTCTGCAAACCTAATGTTTGCAGTATGTAAGTAAAGGAATATACCAAGACAAATAGACATTGATTATGAACACTGCAAATAAAACTTATGTGATCTGTCATTACCAGCAACATTTTTCGCATGTATTACCTAAAAGGCATAATATATTTTCTTTAGTAGAGCTCTGAGTTGCTCAAAGACAAGTGCTCTGTTTCACACCCCAAAAGGTTATCTGCACCCAGTCCTCATTTCTCTGTTAATGGTAGCTATGATTTGTTATTCCATATGTACAGAAGGGATCTCTAAGTCTCATTTAAGTCATATCAAGCATGAGGTGGAAGCACGATTTTAACAAATCTGCCTTTTGGGTTTTCTCCCAAGCTTGTGTTTTTGAACTAGCCTGACTAGTATAGTCTGACTCTTGGCACTGAATGATGCTTCTCATGGCCTAATTATGTCTTTTGGCGCAGCAGTGGCGCAGCGGTGCCAACCGCTGCGCCATCGATCCGTCTTGGTCACTGCAGCCCGCCCACCAGATTACGACCACTTTTGTGGTCTGATGGGTGGGCGGAGTGGCGGTCCCGCTGCAGTGCTTCTTTCAAAGGCGGCAGTGCCTTTGAAAGAGGCACCACAATGGGAACGCCACATGGGGTTCCTGCATGGCATGGACTTGAAATTCCATGCCGTGCAGGAACCTGAGTGCATGCGCACAGGGGGTCCATGAACGGCCCTGGCCCCCCTGCATGCATCCCCAGGCTGAGAGGGTACAGGGGGCCCTGAAGGGCCCTCTTTGTTTCAGCACCACCAGCCTTTTATATGGAGGAAAGACCTCCATGAAACCGCTGGCAGTCCTGAAACTTGTAATATGCATGGCGATGCCGCAGCAGAACCACCTGCATATTACATAGTCTCTGACCACCGTGCCACCACCAGGGAACGGTGGTTCCCTGGTGGAGCCAGCGGTCCAATTACGGACCGCCAGACTCATAATTTGCCCTCACTCTCCTAGTGGATGTGATCTGACATTTAAACTCATAGAATGTTTGGCTAATCTCAAGTAGCATATTTAATTTTTAAGAAATGCCACAATATTATGACATAAGAAAATGCACTAGTAAAATAAAAGTTAAATGGCACATGAGTGCTGCAATGTATATTTATACCTTCCACGAGAATCAATTTGAAAGACCGAACTTCAGACCAAGGGGCCGATTCCGATCTCGGTCGGAGGCGCACCCAATACTATTCGGTCGGGAAAAAAGCCATGCGAAAGCCTGTTTCCCGACCGAACCGTACGCGGGTCCGGCCGAGCGAGTACGATGCGAATTCGCCGACCGACTCGTCCGGGCGACCCGACCGCTCCGACCGACTCGTACCCGGATCGTACCGCTCCGACCGACTCGCTCGGACCCGGTTCGCACCGCGCAATGGAGACGTTTTCCGGCCGGGTAAGTACGATGCGCACCTCGACCGCTCCGACCGACTCGCGCCGTCCGACTCCGAACTCGCTGTCGGAGCCGTACTTTGGGGGTCCGTGTCGGACCCCCTGTACGCGCACCCATGCGAGGCGCACACAGGGGGGACCCATGGGTCCCCCTACCTGTGCGTGTACGCCGCGAGCGCTTCGCGGCGTACTCGCTGTAGGGGCGCCCTTGTCCGCCTCGCACCCATTGAGGCAATGGGAGCCCGCGTACGCGTTGTACGACCGGCTCCCATTGAGTTCAATGGGAGTCCGACCGACTCGTGTCCGATAACATACGGACGCATCGTACTCGTTCGGTCGGACTGCACGGGTCCGATTCGGTCGGAAATCTCTCCGGGTCCGGCTCGGTCGGAGAGATTTCCGGCCCGAATCGGAATCGACCCCCTAGTGTTGCAGCTCTGAACGTAGGTGCGCTATGCTACAGTAGCCCTGTGTCAAATGAAACTGTTTTGACATGTTTAAAAATTGATTGTTGACATTAGCTGCTAGCCATAAATAATACATTAAGGCCCGCAGGGTGAGAAATATAACCTGCAAAAGTGGCAAGATGCCTGATATTTAGTTTGTTATGTCCCAGCCGTGACAGGATACCAAAACTCTTTTAGCAGCATAAGCTAATGTAGCTTTTAATATGATAAAATTCTGTTTGTGAATAAAGGTCTACATTTTTCAGATGATGCTGGGGAAATGCTAAAGAAATGAGTGATGCATCATTAGCTTATTTATCAAAAATTAAATTCAGTGGAAAATATGGATTTTTGTTAAATATACTGCAAAGATGATTTAATTAAAATAAACTTTTCTGTCTTTACCTAAGAAACCTTACAGCAGAAAGCCCGTTTTTCTGGCTGCCTTTTCCTCCATTGGTAGTAATATCATACTGATTATGTGTGAAAACGCCTTCTTGGGAGATGACAATCAACTTGGTTATTCTGCCAGGTAGGCTGGAAGGAGTATTCATAGGCCACTTAACTTAGAATGCAGAAGTGTGGAGTTAACAGGAACAGAAGATTAGGCCTGACCTTTTCACATGTTTATACCAAAGAGGGACCTAGTGTAAGGAAGTGTTCAGGCGAAGAAAGGGCATCCTAGATAGTTTGTCTTTGCCCAAACTGGGCTGCTGTCCAAACCAGTCTAGGTTGGGTTTGATGGGATTGTCCCTCATTTCAATAAGGCAGCCCTGGGAAGGACATTAGGAGCTCTACACAATGATGCTGGGATCCTGACATTCTCACAACCAGAGAAGGATCTAGTGAGACAGTTTACAGTAAAACATGCAGCAACGTAGGACTCAATACAACATAATGTGCCTGTAGCCTGTGTACTGGGGGCACATGACTAGGTGTATTTGGCAGTGGCCCTTTATATAATCCTGCCAGACAGTGTCACAAAGGCAGACTGGGTGTTGGCAGGATGGGCCATCCTGACAAGATGGGTGGGGGTGGAGCTGTAACCTTCCACACTTGCCCTTCAATAAGGGCTGCCTCCTGAACTCACAAATAAATTCACACTATCCTTTTGTCACTACAGACATCTTGGTGCCTGGGCAAAGGAAGGAAGCAAGTTCCAGAACCAGATGTCGGGGGTGTCTAGAAGTTTCTCACACTTCGAAATTGGCACCAGGTAAAAATATTGGATCCTGGGACCCACTCTTCAGTACACTCCTGGGCCTGTGGATACTGCAGAAGAAAGACTGCCATGCTGCTTGAGGCCTGCCATGCTCTCTCAGAAGGAAGACTGGACCATATCCCTTCATCCCAGGTACAGTGACTCCCAGGGTCACGTGGCGACCTCCTGTTCTGAGCTATAGGGACACAAGTTCCAGAGACCTCACTGCAACTGGCAAGCTGATCTGCTGCACTGGACCTGCCTGTATCTGCAATTGGACATGCCCGAGCCCTGTTGGCCTCTGCTGGAGTGGGTTCCTTATCGCCAAGAAGTGCCTCCCCAGGTCCTGGACCCTTTGCTGACATCAAGTGAGCTCCTCCTGTAAAGAAAAGGAGAAATCCTGAAGTTTTGTACTCTTTGTGATCACGAATGGGCCCATTAACACCGAGATCTCGCTACACGGGACGATCTGATTCTTCGCGCTGTGAGATCTGCACTTTGCGCTACAGCAGCGACAGCCCACGGTGACCACCAATGCAAAACTCCAGCAACGACCGCTCATGATGCCCAGCAGGATCTTTGCGCTACAGTGCTAAGCATCCGCAATGCCTGGCCTGCTCTTCAAGTTACAGCAATGACCAGCCGCAATGTTCTCCCTGTTCCTCGAGGCCTCCTCCATTGTGAATTGGATACATCGCACCAGACTTTGAGAATGGAACTTCTTCAGCAAAACTAACCTGGTCCTTGTATCCGGCCCACACTCCATTGCGGTCAGCCTGAACTTGTGACTTTTCCCTAGCATGACCAGATGACCGTGAGTGGCACTTTATGCTTTAAGGTGCTATATTCACCTAAATCTTAAAATGGCTTATCTCCCATTCTACTGATGGATTTTTGGTATTAAATAATATATTACATTTTACTCTATTTTTATAAATTGGCGTGGGATATACTTGTGTTGTGTTTTCGCTTTATTGCTGTTTGTGTGCTGCGTGAATACTTTGCACATTGCCTCTAAGTAAAGCCTGACTGCTTTTGTGCCATGCTACAGAGGGTTAAACCAAGATTAATTTAGAGACTTTTTTTGGTTAACCCTGACAAGGACTGTGGCTGTCCCTTAAGAAGGGCTCACACCCCACAAACACCAACACAATTTATCACACATCCCTATTGTTCCTTGTGCACTTTAATCTTGAAAAATTCATATTTCTTCATTCTTTACTCATTTTCTGTTGATCTCGTTTTAGTCATGATTTATTTGCCTTCTTTTTATTATGTTAGTTAGGGAATTTTACTGCTTACTATTTTATTTCTTGATTTTAATATTGTCTTGGTACTGCTTAGTACTTAACTCACATTTCACTAGCAAGAGACCTTCTGCTTTGTCCATTGCTAACAGGTGTAAGTCATAATTTCTCATTAGAAATGTGTTATATCTAAAACAGCTCCAATTTATTAACTTAGTGAGAGCCCAGAGCTAGTCCTCCCACTATCTTAACAATTCAGAATCCTGCTCAGATATGTAATAGAAAGCTGGATTTTTTGCTTTGAATCTCTGAAAGCAGGAGTGGGTAAGGCATGGGCAGAGTTTGTACAGAGCATGACAACAGTTTAGGGAAGGCTAAAGAATCCTAATTTACGTTGTCTGTAGAACAAGAACGGGTGGGATCATTTTCAGTAGAGCACCCGTCTGAGTCTGAAACTGCTGCAAGTTACGTTCAAGGGTGGGAGCAGACCAGATCAGAAGAATAGATCAAGATTTTCTTCTAATTACCTTGATAGGGACAGAGGAGAGAATTTTCTCAGCTTTATCAAGAGTCTAGATGACTGGAAGGCAGCTAAAAGGCTAAACAAGACAGACTCTTGATCACGCAAAAGGACAAATCGCGCCATGTCCATTTTAGTAAAGCCTTCCCGTATGTTGGAACTTCTCTCCAATGGCTGGGGAGTGTAAACGGTCCTAGTGACAGAGCAATCTCTGTCATCTGGAAGATAACTAGTGATATGTCTCCCGTGTGCATGGGCAGTGGATATGGAGAGAATTGATGCTGCTGCAAAGGAATCCCACGAACCACCCTCAAATGGTGATTATGCCATGGATCTCACTGGGAGTTGTGAGATGAATTACTACTACATCTTGAACCCTGGACTCGGCGTCCAACAATACTTTCCTGATGGTTTGAAGACTTTGAGAGCACCATGGATGAAGGGATCAACCTTTTTATAAGAGTTGGGACGTGGAAAGATTTAATCTTTGGAGAACTGTGCAATGGCACCATAAATAAATATGTAGCCTCGCTTGCTGCATTTCTCTGGTATGGCCCACTGGGAGCTTTCACCAGCAAAGCTTGATGCTACTGTAGAAGAATGAAAAAGAGGTATCTGACCTTGTGTAGCCCTGTTTGTTCATAACTTCCAACCTTGCCCAAAGAAAAATTCCGAACTCCAGCAACATTTCTAAGTTTGAAGGTAAGACTCGTGAAAGGGATAAATCGTCAACCATTTCTGATGATAATCCATTGCTGGTTGGCTGCAGAGAGTACCCCATCACAGTCAATTATATTTCACTAGGGAGAACTAATAACACATAGCATATAGTTTCACTGCCTGTTTGACTCAGCGGGTACCTGGGTTAAGGGCAACCATACCCCATTAATGCACATTGTTTTTTCAGTCCACATTCATTTCTATGGATTTTTTTTTGTTAATCTCCCGATTAATACATCCAGTTTTCTTCATTTTTCTTTTCGCTTTCGTGTAATCCTTATAACAGCTTTCTTTATAGCACCATATTTATCTAAACATTTATGCAGTTAGGTGCCTAATGTGTTTGTGGACTACATTTAATTTAGAAATTATAACACTTCAGATGGAGAATTTTATGATGTTGGCAACTGTGGGAAGCACAATCCAACAGTTTTATGCAGATTTGTATTGTTTTAGGTGTTTGACAAAGTTTCCATGGGTTAAACAGCATCATTGAATAAGTGACATACTGTCATGAGAACTGCCAGGTGTGAGAATATTCACTGTTCAAGTTTGTTGGCAAATAATTATTCATAACTTCTATTTCAGGGCATCAACTTTTGTCAAGGACCAAACTGTTAAGTCAGATCAGGTTTACATATTTGAAAGTTACCTTGTTTTGTAAAAAGCTTGCTACGGACAATCTCATTCATGGACTGTACTTTTTGCTGTTGCAGCTTGTCCGGTGGAATGCAGGTGTAAAATTCATACAGAAGTTGGCTGTGCATTGAGGAAAGACAAGAACAATCACAAACATGCTTCAAAGAGGGTGACATATAATGGAAACATTCTTAGTTTATTAATCTCTAAACAACAAGAAAACACACAACAGAAGGAATCTTTTTCTGTAAGGATCTCCACCTTTCAGGCAGAGGGTTACGTGCTATGGTAGCCTCCCTTAACATTGCATATGGGGGGCCGATTCTCCAGAAGCAAAGTAAAGTAACTTCTTATATCATTTAGTACCATGCCTCAATGTTAAAGGCTTCCTGTTAAGAGTCTTCAAAAACTTACATAATTATAGTTTACCAAACTACAATACAGTTAACACACAAAGAATGTAAAATCAATTGCAAGTTACCAGAGAGAAGGGAAAACATATAAGTCACTAACTTAGGAAAATGTTAAAGGAATATATGGAGAAAATGGCTTTTGATGCTTCGTAAGACTTTATACAGTTTGGTTACAAATATTTTAAACGTAAACAAAAATTAACAATCAACAGTAAACTGAGATTTTTTGGGTGAAACATTTCCCAACCGCCTAGTAAGCACTTTTGATTAGAAAGGGTGGCTAAATGCATTTGTAAATGCAATGGCTGAAAACCACAATATCCAGCCCTGAAGACTACTCCTCAGGATTCAAAAGATTTCCTTAAGTTACTCTTGTCACTCTTTTAGAAAGAATAGGTCATGCTCAAGACTTACTTTGTGGGAGGGGCTTGTGTGTGGGGGAGGCCACAGTTGGAAAAGCATTAGAGTTGAAAGAAAAAAATCCTAAGGGTCTATATTTAGATCTCGGCAGACAGGTTACTCCGTCACAACGGTGATGGATATCCCATCCGCCGAAATATAAATCCCATAAGCATAATATGATTTATATTTTGGCAGATGGGATATCCGTCACCGTTGTGACAGAGTAACCCGTCTGCCGAGATGTAAATCAGGCCCAAAGTATTAAGCTCATAAAATCAAAAAGCTTTTGAGCTAAGTGCTACAAAGTTTAAATAAAACTGGAAAATGGAAACTGGTGATAACATCGTTAAACCATTTAATTTGTAGTAAATATACCAAATCATTAACAGAGATATAAACTGCAGGCGATGTATATCTACGGGACAGAGTGAGAAGGTATTGCTTTGGCATTTGAGAGTTAGGCCAATTCAAGTGCAACGTCGAGAAGATAGACATTCACGATTTGTCCTATGGATACAATTATATTTGGACTAAATAGCCTTTATTAAAGTCAAACATCACCACTGTGGAATATCTCAAGGGAAATACAATTTTGCCTCCATTAGGTTGCATGGGATGATCAGATAAATGCATAGATTTAATAGAATAGACAAAATAAAACTAAACATACAAGCCAGAGGATAACATCAGGCCAATGTCTCCCTCAATCCTATTGTATTCAGCCAGATACAGGTATCCTAGCAGGTATGCTGTTAGCATCATACAACATCTTTTGTAAATCTCCCTGGCTCCATTGTACTTCTATAATTCGGAGAGAGCAGAACATGAAGCTATTGGCTCTTGGCTATGAAGCTTATTGGCACCTGGATATGTAACAGAAGGCAGAAAGGATTCGAGCTTTCCCGGTCTTCGTATTCAGGTTTGAGGAAGGGTAGGCTCTTATAAAAGTAAAAAAAGCTTTTCCACCCCTTAGTCCAGGGAGACATGAATTCATTATTGATCCCAACTGGTAGTAAAAGAATTGTGGACGCAGCATTTAATAAAGGAAAGATGTAATCTATTTAGTACAATTTCCATGAAGTTCAGGCACACATTTTATATTCCCATAAATAAACAAGCAAATCCTTTGAAGCTATTGTAGGGCCTTTTTAATCAGAGGTTTCATGAATTCAAGAAAAATGGAAGGGAGCTTCAGCAAGGGTGGCACCGGCACAGGGCATGGTATCAGATGTAGAAAAAACTGCTACTACATTAAATAAGAAATTAGGTTCAGAACCTGTTTGATGCTGGTGTATTCTTTCTTTCTGTAAGGAAAGCTTAGTTGTCCTGACCACGCTGTGCAAGTACAAAAACAGAGAAGGATGACCGAGGACATCATATTCTCATACAGGCTCGTTTTTGCCAAGTGAAGGTCATGTTCGATGCTATTGCTTGCAGATTTGTGACCGTTTTTGAGTAACTTATGCAAGCCTGGAGTTGTGAGAAGCAGAGAGTAGGTGAACATATGAGGGAGAAAGAAGTGAAGATGGACAGATATGAGCCATGAATTCACATGTGTGCACAGGGCGATCACAGGATAGGCGATATAAGACCCAAATCAGAAGAAATTAATTATATTTCAGGGAAGGAAAGTAAAAGAAATATGCTGGTAGCTGTAGGTATGTCCTAATAAATGTTCAGTGAGTTAATAACCTGTTTTAAATGAAGGGGGTGTTACTATTCCAGATGCACAAATGCATACACTTTTTTTTTTCAACAGCAATTGTAGGTGCTTCATAATGTTATTGGTGCTTGTCACTTCTGGGTTCCAGCCTTGCAGCCTTTGTCGGTCCCTTCTGGCTTGGGGGCATGATTGGCAGAACACATGATGAGCTTGTGAGTGTATGCTCACAGGGGGCTTAGGTGACCAGGGAGACCATATGAGCAGTGAAATTCCTTAGCTGAGATTAAAGGATGGTGATGGGCACAGGCCTGGAACAAGGGTGTTGTCTTGGAAGTTACTGTTGTGGATTTGGTGGATTACAAAGTTGAGCGAAGTATGTGGTCTTTATACTACGTACATTTCATTAACATTCAGTGGTTGTAAGGGGGGGTTTGACAGTGTGTTGATAAAGCAAGATGGTACCAATTAAAATGTCAACTCTGTAACTTCAAGGGCTAGTAATCATCCTAAAAGAAACAGCATAGGAATACAATGAAAGTGTTGGCAGGTGCAAACAGCTGTGTCAAAATAGTTGCATCTCTCAAGAAAAAAAATGCTGAACTGATGAGGAAACAGAAATAAATTGTGCAGATGGGGGGTCAATACATTATCCAGAAAAAGACATGTGAATGTTCTCATGAAGTAGAAAGAAAAAGAATAGACCCTAGCATTTCAATTTGGTGGAGACATGTATGTGACACTTTTGGAGTAAATTTACACTAGGATTTTGTGAACATCCAAAAAAAGTAGTAAACATACACAGAAGTGTAAATTTGACTAAAGTGTAAGTTATCTTTGTGGATCGGGCCCATTATTTCTTACATGGAATCAGGGACAAGAGGCTGTCTAATTGACAATTTCAAGGTACTATATGTAAACCAGTAGATACCTTTTGAAACAGAACAGTGGATTGGTTGAGGCACTTTGTATGAGAGGCATCCTATGTGACAGTCAATGTACTGTGTATGTCTAAAACATACGTAAGTAAAAAAAGTTCTAGGTACTTGTAGTGAGATTGTCCTTGCTTTGGAAGAGATTGAGATAAGGGAGCATCATTCCCAAATGACACTGAGGCCCTGATTACAAGTTGCTTGTTAAATTCCGACCCATTCGTAAACCCGTGTTTATGCATGGGTCGGAATTATGAGTTTGAAGGTATTTAACGCATCCAAAAACAATAAACACCTCAACATTTGTTACATTCTGGAAACTCAAACGTGCTGTATCATACATTATTTACTGTATCATGCGGATTTTGGTGTGCTAAAGACCGAAATCTGTATGTAATTTACCAGAAACTCATAATAGGTACTATTTATCGCACCCGATAAAATACAAACCGCAAGGTAGCGTTATTTATCAGGTTCAATAAATAGCACCTATACTTGTAATCAAGCACTAAGTGCCAAAGTTAAACAGAGGGCAACTCATTAGGAAAGGAAAATAATGAGAACCTAGAAGATTTACAGGAAAATTCCAGTGCAGCATATATGCCAAAAGATTCATCTGAAAGGGGACATTTCATTTCGACTGATATCTTGGCTTTTAAGAGAGAGAATGGTAGTAGGTACTTCAATATTGTAGCAAGTATATTTGGCAACATTCTATTGAAGCCAGTGAAAATTAGGTGGTGTCATGATCTGCAGCTGACCTTGCAGCATGTGAAAAGAGTAAGCAGGCTCACTTGTGCCAAGCATATTCAAGTGAGGAAAGGGTGGAGGTGGTCAGTATATCTTGGAGATGCCTGGCAAAAGGCTTTGCATACCTGGAGTCAGTGTCCGAACACAAACTGCAATTGCCATGATTTTATGGAAGTCTCATGTTGTTTGGAAATCGTGACAAGTATTTGGTTATACGTTTCCTCTTGGTTCAGGGTATCCTTGCTAAGAAAAAGAGGCACTTAATTGCTGCAGCAGGAACCGTAATTCTAGCTCTTGTATATATTTAAGAGACTGGTATTTTTCCTCGAAACAGGTTTGGGAAGAAAGAATCTGAACACAGAGAAGTATTGAAAGGATATTGTTTGGTATTTGAAGAAAAAAACTTATTAGTTTACATAATCTGAACTGTGGTGAAGGAGTAGAGAACTATATATTTTGTTGAACATATATGGCTCCAATACATGAAGGAACAGATTGGATTTTTATCTAAAGACCTTTGAAATATTCAAGATGTACAAAATGTATTTCAGGTAACAGTGATGTTTAGGAAAAAGAATATTTAGTATGGAATAAGCACTATATAATACTGATGAATGTTCTTTTCATTTCAGTTTCCCAAAGGCTATCTTGTATATATTTAACACAACTGCAGCAAGCATGTACTTATAGTTAGAAAGTAACTGCCTTATTATAGAGATGAGTTTGTGCTTAATGTGGTAGAACATTGAATATAAAGATACTGTTTATGCTTCAGTGTTTCTGAGTTATCAGTATCCAACTAAACAAAGAGTGTCAAAAAACTTGAGATGTTCTCAATGTATATCAGTTCTTTAGAAAGGGATAGGGAATGTGCTGTAATTGTACAGTGCCAATGTTTGCCTTTAGATTTTCACCATGATCCATAGACACTAATGCTGGGTAGTAGCCTGACAAGTTAAAGTGTCAATATCAAGTGCCTTTGTTTTGCTTACAGTTGGCCTACATACTGCAACTGTTTGCATATGGAACTGTGGATGCAGCGAAGTGAAGAAGAAAATATCACTCCTGTTGGATCCAGACTACAAGATTAGTCCTTTCTGGCACTTGGGATATTTCAAGAATACTCTGTGCTACCACTTCCCATGGGTAGACCCTCAGAAGCTGTAATTCATATGAAGCTGAGATCTGTCACATTTTGATCTCTTTCAATGAGGTTACAGTGGTATTAAATTGGCCTATCAGGTTGCCAAAGGTCAGTGGACATACAAATCCCTTGGCAGAGGGAAGAGACACACATGATTAATGTTGAGTTACTTGGAATGCTGAAGGACAAGCAGTTCCAGCTTTCTGACAATGATTATGAGAAGAGTTTGAGGTCACCATTATTAAAACCAAAGTGATATTGTCAAATTCAGAGTTGAACCACATGGTTCCACCACATACATGCCATTATAAGTGGAAAATATTGATAATGTTTTTGCTTAAGGTAAATCTAGTATATGGAGAGTCGTCAACTATTAGTGTACAGGGTCCGTGCCGGGATTAACACACACAAAACATGAGAACGAACATGACATGGTTATTTGACACTACAGATGAGGTAAGAAACATTGGTGTAGAAATGGGCATTGGTGCATGTTTAAAATCCTGGCAAAAACAAGCCCTTGCCCATGCTATTTACCTGTACTTAATTAAGGCAGTCCAGACTACATCATACAGCTCAGAGATGCAGAAGGCTACCAAGCAGGCATTCCCCCTACTTATTTTTCCACACCAGCAATATGACCACATACATACACATTATAGGGTTCTTGGGATACAGCGAGAATATTGTCGTAGAGAGGAAAAACAGAGTTTCCCTATAAACTGCACATCTGCTTTTATGCATCAAAAAGCCCATGAGAATAATTACATTTTATCTTCAGGGGACTAGTTGTTTTCACCTGATCTTCAGCATGCAGATGAAGTGTAATTGATCCTGCTTCTTCCTGCATGGGCAGGTTTGGCAGTAGAGGAGTATTAAAATACAGTTAAGTTGGGACTCAACGCTATTTCGAATATTTAAAGATCCAAGCGTACTTTTCTATTCAAGCTCTGCTTAACTGGAATATTGGTGGGACAGTGACAGCTATGAAAAAGGCAACAGTTTTCCAGGTATGACAAACTATGCAGTGATGGAGAACATGGGGCTGAATAAAACTAAATACTACACATTATTACTTTACATCTTTACATCAAAGACTTCTTCCTTTCCTCATAGTTTCTCAATTCTTAGGTTTGTGATGGTTTCTAGGTTCGCTGGTCTGGGTGGTGCTACAAGTTTGAATTACCTATGGACAGAGTACAGTTTGATGTGTAGATGTTTACGTGTACTATTTTGCAACAATATCTTATCCAAGAAAGGAAGCGGTTTGACAACGCAGGGGAGAATTTCTTGGAAAATACAGTGTACCTCACACCCATGTTAGAACTATAGTTTAGTGCTTGCCAGGAAAGAACGAAGTACTCAATTGGTGGTGGGCACAGTAGACAATATATACATTAATTTGTATGGAAGTCTTTAGTTGGGTTTTCCATTCCACAGAGAATATTGTATTTGGGGATAATGTCATTTTAGATTGGAGGTTAGGGGGGTGGGTTTCAATGTGTAGGTAACTAAAGAGTGTTTTCTCTTTCAGTAGACACATCAACGAGGGTAAGCAGCAAAGTTTAGTACACAATCACCAGTGTCTAAATCACTAACGAGGTGACAGGTTTGAAACAGATATATCCATAAAACTGTTGAATCAGTAAACTACCATTGGCACAATTAAAAATTAAAGCACAAAGGAACTTGAATAGACCATAAACATACATTAATGTCACAAACTGTTCAAGTTCATTGCTTGAAGATCTAGTTCGTCAGCGGGGATCGTCACTAGTGAATTTGAACTATAAAATATATTCCTTATTTAAAAAGCCATAATTATTTTGTCTCTAAGTTTAAAGGAGACATACTGCTTGAATAGAATGTAGAGGTGAACATGTTCTTTTGGGCACCTCTCTACCTTTCTAAAACACGAATTAAACCCTTCTACTCAAGCAAATTGCCAGTGGTTTATTTGAGAATGTTTCTAGCGTTTACAAAACTTTCACAAACTTGAAAAATTATTGCAACTTCAAAAAAATACTGGGAATATGATTTTCATTTTGTAAGTACGTACCTCAGCAACTTCGCATCAAACACCGTCTCAACATCTTGAAGAACTGTGGGTAAATATTTCAAAGCAGCAACCTAGGAAGATACATATTAATTGTTCAATAACGGTGCTGGTACGATTCTTCTCACACACATTCAAGTTCGTAAGCAAAACTGGTCGCGTAGCAAATGCTTGAAAATATCCCAAAATATATGGCGGCAAGCAATGCATGCTCTGGAATAGCAGAGGACATAGTTTAAATCCAAAGAAGTGCATAATGAGAGCGAGTTACGATAGAGGGAGTGGGGGGGCTGGGCTGTTTTGTACTTTACATGCCATTAACCATTACTAACCGATTATGAACAATCTGTTTTAAACAGTATTATTCATAAAGCTTCTAATGACACCATGTGATAATTACAGTGTGCTGATTTCTTGGGTGCCCGTAGACACCGTGGCACTGGTGGCCTAGTAGACTAGTGTAAGTAAGAGATGGTCAAACTTGTTTCATTCCATCAGACTACGGCATCAGTGGGGTCATTTTACTTTAATTAGATCAACCTATACATCGTGCACTAGTCTCAACTGGAGGGGTTTACTTGTGGGACTCCCACAGTAAGTGATGATTCCTAAAAAATACTGTAAGAGAAAGAGGCTGGTGGGGCAGCCGCTTTAAGATTGTCCTCTCCCACTTCTACTCAGTCTGGGCAGCCCAGCGATCTGGGAACCAGAATCCAAATAAGCCTATGGTGACCTTTAAGAATTCACACTTCTTGCAAATGAGGGTCAACACACAGTCTTGGAGACTCTGAAATACTGCCCTTGGACTGCCAGGGTGCTCTTCAATGGCATTATTCACCTTTACCATGCCAGACAGCACTTCCCTTACACAGTTCGGGAAGACTTCCATGGCACCTCCAATTGTAGTGCATATATCAACGCAAATTAATGAGTGGAAAAGATTATGATATAGCAAAACTCTTGATTGAGGAAGAACTGATGTTGTCCAAAGTTGTGATTAACGCTGCAAAACCATTGCAACTTGTTGACCTCTCCAACATGGTAGCTGTGCAATGGCTTTCCATATGGATTGTGGTTTTCAGAAGGCCCATGTGCATACACAAGTATACTTCATCCATACGTTTAGACTTATGGGCCACAATTATGAGGTACAACTTTGGGATAGAATCATTACAATGTCTCTCTTCCCCAACTAAGTCAATACATCCTTCACCTTCTGCCTCATGTTGAATGCCCCATGCTGGTGGTTCAATATCCTGAAATACTGAAGCAACTCTCCAGAACATCAAGCTTGTGTGCCTTAATTCCACCAGGACCAAGTGCAGATGTACAACAAGGAGAAAGGTGATAAGGGATCCTGAGCCAGTCTGTCTCACATACATGTTGTACATCACCAATAGGTCATCATCATCATCAACCAACTTTATTTCGCACTTCGTAAAAAAATGCATAAAAGTACACACATAAAAGTAGCATAAAAAGTACATTAAAAGTAAGCGTACAATAGATTCAAAATTTAAAGGCAGTACCAAGCCCATAATTATACACTTTGCATAAAAGGTTGAATCAGAAAATACATACATAGGCTTAAAAAAGACAGAATAAAATTGTTAAATTTGATCTCAATGTGCTAAAAATGTGGCGCAGAATGCCTTACGGGATCTCATGGCGGACAGTAAGAAGGAGGCTAACGCAAAGCATACCAATGGGGTATCTAGTGAGTAGAATAAAGAGAGAGCTGAGGCTACAGTCCTCACTGAAAATTTCCTCAAGAGTGGGACAATGAAAGCCTTCCTCTCAATTGTGTATAATGAGCAAAAACAGGAGGAGATGTAAGGTCGATTGGACTGTCTTGTTGTCACAAGGACAAGGAGGTAAGTTTAGGGAAAAGTGATTATTTGAGTAACCCAGCATGGGAAACAGCCATCACATCGCATGCGTTACAACGCATGCAATTACAATGCGGTCGTTACAACGACCGCGTTGTTACATCGCAGTACCATTACAACGCAAGTCGTTACAACGACTTGCTCTAGGGGGCGCTCTAAACTAAGGAATAGTATAATTTACTATTCCAACACCTTCCCTACTGTTGAACGCACTGGAGTTGGAATAGTAAATTATACTATTCCTAAGTCCAGTTGTAATGGTACTGCGATGTAACAACGCGGTCGTTGTAACAACCGTGGTGTAATCGCATGCGTTGTAAACGCATGCAATGTAAAGTGCTATATTCCCCAGCATTAACGGGATAAGATTCAGTCTGAATCTGGTCAGGATGAAGCAATGCGGGTTATTCTCAATAAACTATAAGTATGAATGTGAATGGTTTGATATCTGTGGTATTGAATCATAAAACTTTACGGTTTGTTTCCCTTTATGACTATTCCACCTATCATGAGTGACTTGATTTATAAAAATGGCCTTTAATCTCGACTTAGGGAATTGTTTGCAAAGAGTCGGGGTTTCATACAGAAAGGCGAGACCCAAAGAGGTAAGAGTTTCTCTGACATATAATAGCCAGGGGATTCTATGGGCATAATCCAAATTCATAATGTCTTTAAGGATTTTTTGATTTAGACCCACAGTGCCCCTTTTCCATATAGGTAGCCAGAGAGAGAGAGTGGTGCTAATCTTATGGCATCCGTAATAAAGGGCATGCTGGCATCTTTGTGGACTATAAAATTATTACTCGATTGTGGGACCGACAATAGTCTTTTTAAAAATTTGTCTTCTTGCACTTGAAGAGTGCTTACATCATTGATACCCCAAATTGCTGCCCCATAAGTGGCCTTTGGAGCGATTTTGCCAAATAAATTGGGAGCATTTCAGGTATCGGCTTATGGCAAATTTTTTAGAAAATCTAAATAGGGTGGCAATATTTTGAATCATTAAGTTGGTTCGGCTTTGTAACATCTCCTTCCAAGATTGTTTATTGTCATAAACAACCCCTAAATAGTTAAAATGAGGTACTTCCTCTAATGTTTCCCTGTCAAGTGTGTATCTCATTCTCTTCTTTTTATCACAACCTATTGCCATGACGTAGGATTTGGCTTTATTTACGTGCAGGTCCAAGTTGTGCATAAAATCTGAGTATTGTGTAATAAGATTTTGTAGTGCCATGGGTGTCCTAGCCAATAAAACAGCATTGTCTGCGTAGAGGAGAATAGGGAGAGCAGACGGTGAAACTAACAGAGGGGGTCATTAGGATGGCGTAACGTTCGCCACCGCCGAGCCGGCGGTGGCGACCGTTACGCCATCGTAATGAGTAATACCCCCCGCCATATTATAATGGCGGGGGTATCGCGGCGGACGCAAAGTGCGTCCGCCGCTTTTCCACCGGTCGGCAATCGTTCCGATTGCCGGCCGGGCAGACTTGGGCCTCTAATATGGTGGCGGTGCCTAGTAGGAACCGCCATCCATATTATGATGCGTGCGGTGTTTGGCCTTTCCATGGCGGCGATGCCGCCATGGAAAGGCTGGTAGGGAATTGCTTTGGGGGCCCGTTGCGGGTCCCCGGTGGGTGTGGGGGTGGGGGGTGCACTTGGGGGGTACCATGGTACCCCCCTCCATTTCCATGCACGAGGTGGCAGGCACCGCGCGGTGCCTACCATGTTGTGCATGGAAATGCACAACATGTCAATTTGACATTGCGCCCCAATCTTAAACTGCGGAATGCGACCGCCAGGGTGGCGGTCGCATCCTAATCAGGGGTGCGGGACCGCCGCATGTCTGGCGGCTTGTCCCGTTACCACTGGGATGGCGGGCAGACTAAAGTCCGCCCGCCATCCTAATAGGCCCCAGAGTGTCTTTCGCAACCTCAGTCAATATCTTGTTTAATTTATTAGTATAGAGGGTGAACAGAAAGGGGGCCAGGACCTAGCCTTGCCTGACGCCCCTTTCGATTTTGAATGGCTTAGTGCATTCACCGTTTTTCCCATAGCATACCATGGCAGTGTCATCCAAATATAACTCTCTAATAAAGTTAGTGATAGCATCGTCCACTCCCATCTCCTTCAGCATGTTCCATAGTTTACTATGGACCACGCAGTCTAAGGCCTTGGATAAATCCATGAAGGCCGGATGGATTTGGGCATTTTTTGCTCTGGTATATTTCCCAATTATAAGGGTCAAGTTGAGACATTGGTCCAAAGATCCCCTGCCCTGTCTAAACCCGTATTGAACTTCCGTGAGGATGTTCCTTTACTCAGACCACGTTTCCAGTTTGTTTAACAGCAATCGACCCATTTATTTGGCCGAGCTATCAAGCAGAGAGATTGGACGATAATTGGCAGGGATGGAAGCATCCCCTTTCTTATATATTGGAATAATTACTGATTGTTTCCACGGGGGAACCAGTCTCGGCTATGGCATTAAAAACCATGACTAAAAGGGGAGACCAAACGGAGGTGTTAGCTAAAAAGACATCCATGGGGACCCCATCAGGCCCTTGTGCTTTTCCTGATGGGGATTGGGTCAGGGTGAGTTTAATTTCGCCGAGATCAAATGAAAGACATGTAGAGGGGGCAGTATTAAAACTAACATTCGCGCCTATGGGTTCACCTGCTTCGCGGAAAATATCCTGAAAGTGTTTTACCCAGGAATCTTCGTCAATATGAGACTCTATGGATGGGCCGTTGTTATCTTTCAAAAAGGGAGTGTTAATAACTTTCCAGAAAGCTGTGCTATCACGAAGGGACAAAGCTTTCTTTAGGTTGTCCCATGCCCTTGCTCGCTTATACGATTTCCTCAACATGCGGACCTGCTCGATATTCCTAGGTATAGATTTGAGCGCCATGCGCAAATTTGAAGAAGCATCAGAACAGATCTTGTCAAACCACTGATGTGGGGTAGGGTTTCTTGCAGACTGTGGGCGTATTAGCAGTGATCTAAGAAACATTAATAGTGTGTTAAAAGCCTCAGCTATACAGGTCTGATTTAGGGATGGATCCAGGCAGGTTTTTATAACCTCCTGGTCAGCCAAAACAAAACTTGCAAATAAGGTCTCTACATCGACCTTCTCCCATTTCAGGGTGAAACCGTTAGTTCTCCCTATAATTGGTTTAGGAATTTTTGGGCCAGTGTGGGGTTTCGCCACCAGCCATAATAGGGCACTGGACATTGAAGCATGATCGCTAAATTCAGTAAAATTGGTATTAGGTTTCAAAAGCCTTGAGCCTAGGGACTCTGAGGAGATAATATAGTATAAGTAGATAGATATTCACCTCTTTGAAAAGTAGGAAGGAATAACCCTGTATGAGGATCTATAGCATTAGGGATCACAAGTTGCCATTTCATTAATATGGTATTGAGGGCATGTTGAAAATGGGGTATACAAGCATTCCTGTGGTCCACTGAGTTTCGAGATAATGGTTTTAAGTTAAAATCTCCCATCCAGATTACATATAGAGGTTTAGAATGGGACTCCACTAGATCGTCTAACAGGTTATCCAGAGACTGGGGTACCACCACTGGATCCGTAAAGTTATTATAATAATTTACCAGTAATAGATCCCACTTGTCAGACCCTTTGATGACTAAGATGTGGAAATTTGGGGAAGTGTTTATAAAGGTCACGACTTTAAATGCAACCACGTTAGAGATCAGTGTTAGTAATCCACTCTAGGCCTACCCCCTATGGATGGTAAGTTCATGGTTTGAAAGGACCTATAGCCATCAATAAGTATTGGGTCGATCTCCCACGTTTCTTGAATAAGAAGAATCTGGAAGTTGGGCAAAGCGGAAAGCCATTCCTCATTGTTATGCTTGCCTCTATAGCCAGCTATGTTCCAGCACACCAGCGGGTACGCTAGGTTCCGTGCAACCCTATTGGGAGCTGAATTGGTCTGTTGGGCGGGGACTAACAAATGTGGATCAGAAGAGTTCATGTGTACGATTACCCCCTGCACGAGCTGACATGTACCTGTTTCCTCTGCTAGTACTTCCACCCCATCATGCAGTATTCTGGGAGTCATTTGGCTGACTGCCGTATGTCAGTCACAAGAATCCAGACCTAACAATGGGGCAAATCTATTGGTAGTGACACATTGTGTAAAATTATTCATTGGAGTCCTATTCGCATGAAGATGACGGTCTTGATCTATGGTTTGGGCCCATCCCGTATACAGTGTTGTGGTTGATAAAAGAAGCCCAGGGATACTGGAAGGATCCTAGTTGTTAAGTTAGAATTAGATAGAGGTTGTGACAGTACATCTCTTACCAATTGGGGGCTGTCAAAATTTAAAACAACACAATCACCCTCATAAGATTTTGGAGAAGGGCCCACCCAAGGATTTCTCCTCGCCATTAACAGATGGTGGTGTATTAGAGGCCCTGGGCTTGTGTGTCTGGCTAGCCAGTAACGCGCTTTGGCCATGAGCTGGGTGGTAGATTCCCTTTGTAGGGGAGTAAGTACTGGGACATTTAGAAACACTATTACAAATGGGCAAGCAATAGGCGGAATATCAAGATTTTGGTGTCTGGAGTAACTCTGCATTAAATCTCGCTGAGATTGTTTGGCATGACTCTGAGTGATATCTCCAAATCCCTTGGGGTGATTAGAATAACTGGTCTGTTCTCAGCTATTGGGAGGGAGGATGTAGAAGACATTAGAGCAGGGGTATTATTGGTATTTCCCCGCATTAACTGGATGCCCCCGCTTAATTGTATCCCAGGTTGCGGGGCACTCCCATGGTCGGTCGCAACTGATAGACGGTCTGATTGAGGACGGAGGGTATAGGCAGTGACAGAATTACTCATAGTGTGTGTAATGTGTGATGGTTGATTAATAGATGGAGTTTGCCGTGTTGAGGGTCTACTTGTGCTTAGTAACTCCTCCAGTTTGAGTTCAATATTGTCCAGGCGGGATAATATCGGGGTAATTAAAATAGAAAGTCTTGCACAAAAGTCTTCTAGGGGAACCAGTGACCGCGACTGTTCAGGGGCATCGGCACCAGGCTCTGCTCTGGGTTGGTGAGGCGATGATTTCCTGGATTTCTTTGCTCTAGTAGAGGGTGGTTCTTTTATGGGACCTTTCTTCCTCTTGCCATTTATAGTCAATGACGAGGGGGGCTTAGCTGCAATGGAGTTACTAGGTGGGGGAGGATTGTCAATGACAGGAGCGGTGTCACTTGTTGATAAGTCACAGTGTTCAACAGTGCCCTCGGTAGTAGTGCATGTATTGGGCTCTGCAGATATGGGTGCAGTGATGGTGAGATCTTTGAACCTGTCGTTAGCACCAGGGGCTCCATCCCCCAAGGAAAGTCTGCGCTCCATCAGGGCACTCTCCATGGAAATAGCGTTGGTCACTTTGGTCAAGAAAGAATCAATGGTGGATAAGGTTAGTCCTGAGTTAGAAGTAGGAATTAACTTTTTCTTACCCATCTTGATACGGGCACCAGGCAGCACAACAGCCAGACATTAGGGGGGTGGTCCAGCCCAGCCTCCTCCGGGCTCCGACAGGCGTGGAAGGGCCCGCCCTTGGCTCGGGCGCATCCTGCGCCGCAGGAGTGCGGCACGCATTTGAAGGTCCTGGGAGGTCCTGGGAGGCGGGAACAAGGAACCGGAAGTGATGTCAGGGGGAGAAGGGAGTTGTAGTCCACTCCCCGGTGGTGCCCCGTGAAGCAAGGCTCTTCCCTCAGCTCTCCTCAATGGTAAGTGGTGCTCAAGTCTCCCCTCAGCTCCCTTCTGCATGGCGATTCAGCAATAGGTCCTTATCCAGGGTGTCTGCCATGAAGACGCACTGAGGGTGCCGATTACAAGTCAGGAGCAATGGTATCCCCGGATGGCATACTGCTTTGCCTGATCACAAATGTCCCAGTGTCACCACATCCAGATTTCTTGGACACAAATCACTGGACATCATGAATACCAGCCACACCTCATCCCCTGCTCCACCCCAACCTTTTTATTATGGCAAGAAAGGGACATTCAGTGTTTCTCCCTGCCAGAGCATATTTTCCCCTATCCTCATGCCATTGCTCCCATTTGCAACCTGCTTTGAGCAGGTGTTTAATGTGAGTGTTAAACCTACAGAATTGGGAATTCTGTGTGGGGTTTTTTGCCCAGTAAATCCACTTAAGTGTATTGTTTTCCATACCACAGGGTTTAACTCATAAAAGAAGTAAACACGCATGGAGTTACCAGAGCGGAAACGATAATTCTAGCCACCCACATACTTACTCCTAACTCATAATCGGGCTATAGAAGGAGAGAGGTTGAGTTGCTGCATGTTATAATGCAGACTATGGTGGGCTTCCAATCTGATTTCAATACTAGGCAACATACATAGGGAATAACAAATATTTCTGCTTGAAAATGGGGTAATTGTAGTATAAGGTGAACAATGGTTTTACTGTCAAATTTAATAAAAAATACTTAATCTGTATAGATCAAAACAGACAGAACACTAATCTGTTTCAGAAGCGCACAAACATACTGCCAAATGGGGCACATACCTAATAGTAGGTCGAATAAAATTAAATTTAACAATATTGCACGATTCCACTGGTGCTGCATGCACTGAAACTTCAGATCCCACTGCAGAGCCCACTTGTGCCACCTGGCATGTTCGACCAGCAGAGTGCAGGAGGCCAACAGTTCCAGTAGCCTACGTCATACTCCTTGAAATCCAGGAAAGAAGCTGTCCCTGACTCTCCACTCCAAGTGAAAAGCATGAAACTGCACCATATCCAGGTGGCTCTGATGAACGTCAGCATATTGATAGTGAACTCGAACAATGTTAGAAGGTTTGCTGCTATCTAAAGTTGGGCTAGGATTGCTTGGAGCATGCTCGCTATCAACAGCTAGTGACTGAGGTGGAGAAAGATTGGAACATTTGACCTCAGATGAGCTGCCACCACCTCTATCACTTTTGCGAAGACCCGACTGGGACTGGTGAGGCCAAAAGGGAGCAATGCAAACTGAAAATGCTCCTGGCCCACTGTGAACTGCAGATAACACTTGTGGGACTGCCGGATCAGAATATAAAAATAAGTGTCCTGCAGGTCCATCATTGCCATACATTTTCCAGGACCCAAAGCAGACTGAACCTGGGACAATGTGGGCATCTTGACCTTGTCTATTTGTTAAAAGGTTTTGAGAGGATGAAGGTCTAGAAGAGGATGGAGGCCTCGTCCTTATAGGGCACAAAGAAGTAGCAGAAGTAACAACAAGTTCATGCTTCCGAGTCTGGAATACTTTCTATGGCCCCTTTGGCCAAAAGAGCCTGCATTTCCCAATGCAAAATGGACATGTGGTCCTCCATCAGCCACTCTGATGGGAGTGGAAGGTGCGGTAGAGTAGAAGGAAATGGAAGGGCATAGCCCAGTGGACAATTTGCAGGACTTATCAGTTGTATGTAATGGCTTGACACTCGGAGAAAATAGCAAATCCTGCCTCTTGTCCTGCCTCTTGTAAGGTGACTGTGTTTCAAAAGGGGCACATGAAAGGAGTTTTGAAGATGTGGCTGCTGGAGGGGAGGGGGACTGAGCTGCACGTTGTTCCTCCTGGCAGTCCCTGAGAGCCCTAGCCTCAAATATGAAAGGGCTGAGATGTTTACTGAGTCGGTGGTGGGGCCTGACATGGATGGTATTGACAGCCCCTGTTGTGCCCCCAGAATGGACAAAAATGTTGGGAACTGTCAATTAGGTGTAGAATGACCCAAAGAGCAAGCTGTGGCATGACTCTCTTTAAATCGTTCTAGGGGTGAATCTGGTTTCTCAAAAAAGAGCTAAGACCCATCAAATGTCAAATTCATTATGAATGCCTGGACATTCTCGAAAAAAGCCTACATATCTCATCCAAGCTAGCACCCAAGCACCACACTCCTGCCAATAGCCCAAATAAGCAATCAGTCATGTCCAGAACGAAGATGATAACAACTTGGCTGCATCACGTTCTTCCTGAAACGTTTGAGCTAAAGAAACCCACAAGTCCTCATGGACCACCAATAAGATCTGACTGACCATGTCCCATAAATCATTGGTGAAGAGGCAAATACCGCCACTGGCATTCACTGAGCATAGGGCAAAGCTTGTAGAAGGAAATTTGCACTTGCCAAACATTTCCATCCCTTTTTTTCAGTCCGGTGGGGTTATGGAAAAATCTTTAGGGATAACCCTACTGGTGGACACCTGAACCACCAAGCTCTCTGGCATAGGATGCTATGTGAGAAATTTATGGTCTCTTGGAGCTGGTCTTTCATGAGGAGCAACCTGCTGAATGACTGAGGGATCAGAACATGGCTTTGGCCACGTGTCCATTGGTGCCACACTAACAGCCTCATCAAAGGGCAGGAGAGGTTTAGTAGGAGCCAAATCAGGCTGAAGGACCTCTGGAAGGACATTAGACTCAACCTCCATGGTTAGGAGCTGTAGATCGAGGACATATGCAGCTCATCTAATTACAACTGCAACCGATGAGGTGTCCTCTGTTGTAGCGCCAGGGGGAAAGACCAGTCCGGTGACTGGGGTGGTGTCCAGTCAACTAGCATCCTGTGATTCTTGATACTAATTGCCCTCATCATATTGTGGGACAAATTGGTCCCCATCATCATAGTGTTGTTTTTCATCAGATTCGGATGCAAAATGTTTGTGTTCATGCCTGCGTGGTAAGAGTCAGTATGAAAAGGCTTTCCAATAGGCTGGGCTCAGGTGGGTTTGAAGCGAGGCCTTGACTAAGGTCAAGACAAGGTCGGCTCGGAGTCATAGACCACTATGGGATGCACCACCTCCTATGGCATTGGAGCCATTAGCATCAATGTTTAAGGGGCATTGCAGGGACTGGCACTGGGACCAAAGTAGGTGCAGAACCTGATGGCGGGATCCCAAGTGGAGGCCCCTGCGTATCCTTAGGGCCCAAAGGCATGCTAGAGGGAATCAGTACCAGGGTATAAATATGCATCATGGTGCTGTAAATTAACTTCTAACGGAGAAAAGAGGGCCCCTGGAGCCGGGATAATAAGGCAGTAAACAGGAGAAATGCAAAGCACAACAAAAACGAAAGGCCTCCCTATCCAAATGAAAAATAAGGGAATACCTCAAAAGTAATCTGAAGTGCTAAAGTTTCGCAAATGAGCCTTTTGATTAAAAAAAGCTTAAAGAGAATTATGTCTGAAAAGCATGTCTATTTATTAGAAAAATTCTTCACTTCCACAAGCGCTTGAGATTCCTTTGCAGTAGTCCCTTATTTTTCATTTCAAAAGGCAGGCCTTTCGTTTTTGTTGTGTTGTAAATATACAGCATGGCCTTCCTGAAGAACTGAACTTGTTGCAACGTCCCCAATGTCCCCTGCAAGTCAGGATGCATCAAGAGTTCAGAATCGTCTTCCCAGTAGTTTAGGAGCGAAACTGGGTGACACATTGAAGTCGTTGCACCTTCGCTGGACACCATGAGCGGTGGGAAGTGGCTGACTCACGCTTGGATTTCTTTTGCTTCAACTTGGACTTACCTGAAGACTTCTACCATAACAAAGATGAGATTCAGAAATGACTTTGAGAACAGGAATTGGATGTTCCCTTTGACCTTGACTGGTTGCAGAGTGGAGTCTTGCAGTTTTTAGCTATGTAGAGATTCGTTTCACAACCCAATATGACCTTTGGGATCATCTGGGCCCAGTCCTCACAGGTCCTGGAGTTGTGTTCTGGCCCCAAGCATAAAAGACATAACTGGAGGGGATCTGTCACAGACATCTGTTTGCGTCCGGCCTGACAAGGTTTAAACCCTGTCATTTTAGGAGGGGTCAATTCCCTTGCACACTGGTACATTTTTGGAAAAGTTAAAAAAATCTTGTCATAGAGAAATGGAGTAGAGCACATCAGCACATGGTTGGCACATATATGTAGCTCCATTGTCACACCCAGAGTAGTACGACAAAGAGGTGCAGCTGCACATTGTCACCTAACAGCAGTTTTCTGAATCAAGTCTCTATCAGAAGGTAAAACTTGAGAAACCCCAGATTTGTTGTGCCTGATCCTACCCCTCTTAGACAAACAACGAGGAATGAGGTTTGCATTTTCAATACAGTCCATGAGCATTTCATTTACCCATAACCACATTTTCATCACTTTTGCTACCACACTGGCACTACATGTAATGCTGCTATTGGTCGCAGTGTGCATAATGGTGAGCTGAAACTGTTCGTCTAAACTGCAACAATTGAAGAGAAACAGAGATCTATAATCATATTTTTTTCCTGTAGAGCGAGATCTATTTTGTACCTAGACACGAACCATGCGGGTGGTAAAGGCCTGTGGGCCACATTTACATTTCAGATATTATGATTTCTTATTTGCAACATATTTGAAATCCATATTAACATATTTCACTCCTGTATTTTTCCAAAGTGTTTACTTGAAACTTTGGTGCCCCATTTGTGCCACTGCAATTAACATCCTTTTGTGGAGTAGTTGCTGAAAATATAACACAAATTCCAGATCGTGATCCTGGAAATCTTTCTGCAGACCTCTCTCTTGACGAAATGACATCAAATGTGCTAATGACTGTACCTTGGTAATTAGCTGAATATGGCTTTTTTGCAAGATAGATAGTCATGATGCCAATTCCTGCCCACTGGTGAAAGCATTTCTTTTCTGGGAAGCCAGCAAAGTACCTTTGGTATCTGACCAGTAAAAATATCCTGTTTTCTTCCTTTGACAGCAAAGTTGCACAGGTGTTTGATCGGCTCAATCAGTGAAAAGGTCCCATTGTAGGAAATTGAAATAGAGGACATGTTAGAATTTAGAGGATATCAAACATAAGACATGGGTATGCCACCCAGTACAAGAAGAATTGGCCCTAATTCAGAGAAAGGCTTTAATTGATGGCTTGCCAGAATAAAAAGCCAACTAATCACATTAGTACTACTGCTTATGAAGATGCAGATCTGTGCTCTCAATCCTTGAAGAATCTTAGGTAAGAAAACTGAATACAGCGCTCTCCCTTGACAAGAAGCTAAATAACTGTTGGCTTCGGAAAGTGCGCTACCTGCACTGCTGCGGGTCTAGAATGGAAAAGTCCTGCTATTTGTGCGCTTCAACTGCCTTGCTGTTTGAACTTCCATCTGCCAAGAAGTCTGGTAGTAGTGCTGAGTAACTTTGCAGTTAAGGGTAGAGAAGGGATAGTCAGTCCCAGAACAGAACCCTTTGTATGTGAGACTAGTAGACCAGCAGAACAGCTCGCTGAAACCCAGCACTCACTGCTCAAAGCATTCTCTTCATTGTACTCGATGGTTCTGACAAAACCCTTTAGCACTGACCGCGGTTGAGCTACTGGACTTCATCAGTGTTAAATTATAAGTGTGAGATTGACTGCACTATGTAACAGAGATTACGGGTTGCTAAATTGGCAAAACACAAAGGGGCCGATTCCGATTCGGGCCGGAAATCTCTCCGACCGAGCCGGACCCGGAGAGATTTCCGACCGAATCGGACCCGTGCAGCCCGACCGAACGAGTAAGATGCGTCCGTATGCTATCGTACTCGAGTCGGTCGGACTCCCATTGAAGTCAATGGGACCCGGTCGTACAACGCGTACGGGGGCTCCCATTGCCTCAATGGGTGCGAGGCGAACAAGGGCGCCCCCTACAGCGGGTATGCGGCGAAGCGACTCGCGCCGTACACTACAGGTAGGGGGGACCCATAGGTCCCCCCTGTGTGCGACTCGCGCGGCTATGCGTACAGGGGGGTCCGACACGGACCCCCGAAGTACGGCTCCGACTGCTCTTTCGAGCCGGACGGCGCGTGTAGGTCGGACTGCTCGCGGCGCGCATCGTACTTACCCGGCCGGGGACCGTCTCCATTGCGCGGTGCGAGTCATGTCCGAGCGAGTCGGTCGGAGCGGTTGGGACGCCCGAACGGGTCGGTCGGCGATTTTGCATCGTACTCGCTCGTCCGGACGCGCGTACGAATCGGTCGGGAAATAGGGCTCCGAATCGGATCCGGTTATGCCGAATCCGATTCTGAGCCCTACCGGCCGAGATCGGAATCGGCCCCAAAGTTGTGGAATGACGTGGGCAGTAAAGGCCAGATCTGTCTACTTTGGAGCTGGGGAACCAGGTTCGAGTCTCGGCATCGGCTTAACATCCTGTGATTCTGGGCAAATCGCTAGGGGCATGATTATGAGTTTGGCAATGTGGGAGTGGGTGACATACCACTGTCCCCCTCCCACACTTCCAGACTCACCCGCCCACCAGATTAGGAGTTTTCACCTGGTCTGGTGGGCGGTCCTTCAGCGGTCCCACGGCAGTGCTATGCTAAGGCTCATATATGAGCCTTAGCAAGGCAGTGCTGTGTGAGCGCCAAACCCATTCCTGCATGGCATGGACTGTGAAGTCCAGACCATGCAGGAACGGGGGTGCATGCACACCGTGTACCCCCCTGCATGCATCCCCGGGCCTTGAGGTTTCCTCACCACCACACTTTTCATGATGGGCTCACTACCATGAAAACTGTGGCGGTGAGGAAACTCGTAATATGATTGGCAGTGCCGCAGGGGCACAACCACAATATTGCGAGCCTCTGACCGCTGCGCCACTGCCGAGGGATCACAGATCCCCGGCGGTAGCAGTGGTTCAATGGCAGTCTGACTGCCAAACTCATTATTAGGCCCTTAATACCCCCGTGCCTACCACAAAAAAAAGTGCCCTTGTGTAATGTAACTCATGTTCATGTAAAACGCTCCAATACCTTCGGGTTGAGTTCGTGCTAAATAAAAAACCTGCTAAAAAAAACTGAACCTTTGCTGCCATCACCAGTACTGAGTTTCATTCACAGCATTTTACTTTCTAAAAATATTCCACGGAGGACTCTCAGAAATTTGGTGTAAGTGATTAATGGTTATATATTTATATTTTTAATTTTAGGCCTGTCTGTCCTAGATGTCTGTGCATGTTTTGTTAGGTAATGCTTATTGTTATAGCATGCATATCACCTGGGAGGGTTTCCTGGCACCTAAGAAGAATACAGCTGCTCTAACTAGAGGCTATTGGAGTCAGGTTTACAGTTTCTTGTGGAATGTGGTGATGGAGCTTGCAGCTCTGAGGAGGAAGAGGAGGTCGTTCCAGGCTTCTGTATAGCTACTTAATGTGAAAGATGTATTGCTCTATTATCTTACCTTTCTCACCCTAAATACATATTAATTTAAGGAAATGACATAAGAAAATCTCAGACTCTCTTTGTGGTGACAAACTACCTGTAACAGGTTTGTGAATACTCATAAAATGCTTGTCTGTGAGAGCTCACTGCATTCTTCCCACTCCGAAAATCAGTCTAAAAACTTTTTGCCACATGCACAATAAAATATCCCATAGATGAGTTGAATAAATGTGCAAGTTCATATTTTAAGATTCACTTGGAAATGCTGCTATGTGCACACCTAAAGTGTGAATCAGTTGCCCAAATATCTTTTTGCATCAGGCAACGAATAGCTTTAAAAACCACAGTAAGAAGTTCTTATAGGGTCCTGTGTTAATTAGCCATCCATGCTAAACACATTAAGTCAATAAGGGGTATTGAGTCTGTGTATTTGCTTCAGGGGGGTGACTGAATGAGGTCTGAATTGTAACCTTCGGCATCCAAATTAGTAGCTTTCTGTATTATTACATTTTGCACATAATGACTGTGCAGATCAATGCTTTCACAATCTAAAAGAGAAAGTGAGGGAACAGTACTAAACACTTGAACTCTAGAAGCAGGTGGGGCTTCAGAGATGTTTGGCTTTAGAAAGCTCTTCAAGGTTTTGGGCTGGGGCAACGACAGAAGGACACAGAGGGGCCGATTCCGATCTCGGCCGGTAGGGCTCCGAATCGGATTCGGCTTTACCGGATCCGATTCGGAGCCCTGTTTCCCGACCGATTCGTACGTGCGTCCGGGCGAGCGAGTACGATGCGAAATCTCCGACCGACTCGTTCGCGAGACCCAACCGCACCGACCGACTCGTTCGCGAAAGCCGACTGCTCCGACCGACTCGCACCGCGCAATGGAGACGTTCCCCGGCCGGGTAAGTACGATGCGCGCCTCGAGCAGTCCGACCGACTCGCGCCGTCCGGCTCAAAAGAGCAGTCGGAGCCGCACTTTGGGGGTCCGTGTCGGACCCCCCTGTACGCGTAGCCGCGCGAGTCGCACACAGGGGGGACCCATGGGTCCCCCCTACCTGTGCATGTACGGCGCGACCCGCTTCGACACGTACCCGCTGTAGGGGGCGCCCTTGTACGCCTCGCACCCATTGAGTCAATGGGAGCCCGCGTACGTGTTGTACGACCGGCTCCCATTGACTTCAATGGGAGTCCAACCGAATCGAGTCCGATAGCATGCGTGCGCATCGTACTCGTTCGGTCGGACTGCTAGGGTCCGATTCGGTCGGAAATCTCTCCGGGTCCGGCTCGGTCGGAGAGATTTCCGGCCCGAATCGGAAACGGCCACAGAGTGGCAGGAGCTGTAGGAATTGGAAAGTGTTTGTTTCTGTTTTGAAAGAATGAAGTACAAGCATGTAGCGAGCCACTCAATGGTGAAGTGAGTGGAGACCCATCCTATGTTACCTTGTTATGAGAACATCAGAAATACAAAACTGGGCCATGATGCGGGAAGACTCCGCAGGAGTAGCGCCACCATGAGTTCCAGTTCCTGCTACAGTCTCCGTCCTGCGGCCCTGAGGTACGGACGTGCTCCAGGCAGGCATGCTCTTCTGCAGGTCTGAAGTGGCGAATTTCAGCACCTGCCAGCACATGAGTTTATTCAGCTGAACTGCTGACACTGTGAGGTTTGTTCCATGCATCTAGAATTCTTGCAGCTTTGGGCTTCTCTGGAAGCATGGGGAGGTGGCTGGCGGTTGGCACCTGGGGCAACCCCTCAAATGCTCAAGAGCAGCTAAAGGGACACAGAGAACTAGTGACCTCCCCATTTTGTAGACAAGCACGCAAGACAGGAATATAATTTTGCCCGATCAGACACTCACTGCCTCAAAAAATGTAAAAAAGCACATTAACTCATATCCTACTGTGATAATGAGTTAATGGAAAATATGGTGAATGATAATAATATTAAAGCTGTACTGCACTTAAATAAATCCCCACAAAAAGCACATTATAAGGTATTAAGAGGCATATGTATCAAAAACCCGTTTTGCGAGTCCTTAATAGCGAATTTTAGCGATTCGCTATTAAGGAATGGCAAATCAAAATGTATGTAGGTTTTACAATAATAATTGCGATTCCTACATATTCCTTAATTGCGACTCACAATTAAGGAATACCTTCCCATTCATTCCTACAGGCCTAGAGGCCCATAGGAATGAATGGGAAGACATTCGCAATTTGCGAGTACCCATTAGGTACTCGCAAATTGCGAATGCAATTTCAAGGGTGCAAGGGTGTCAAAAGGACACCCTGTTGCACCCCTGAAATATGCATGTGTGCACATGTGGCGCACATACATGCCCTAAGGGCATGTATGTGAGCCACATGCCACTTTGAAAAATGCAAAATTGAGAATTTTTCTAAGGATTTGCAATTTACCACCAACTTGAAGTTGGTGGTAAATTGCGATTCCTTAAAGCAGGTTCGCAATTTAAAAAGCGCTTCCTGCATTGCATTTAGAGAATCGCAATTTGCGATTCTCTAAATGCATGCGCAAAATGGGTAATCGCAAAAATTGCGATTATCTATTTTGCACTTGCCTTTTGGGATGATACATCCCAAAAGGCTTTTTCCCGTTCACAACGGGAAGGGTTGATACATATGCCCCAAAGAGCCCAATTTTTAACAGAATTTGGGATACCACTATTTAATGTCTCAACCTGTCTTAAGAACTTGTTTTCTCAAATCCTAGTAGAGTTAGAACATCCAATACTAACCAGATGGAAAATAAATGGGAATTATAAGATTTTAGATTTTTTTGTCCAGCAATGTATGGAAAACATGGGATGAAATAGTGGGGTCAATTAAGATCATTAAAAAGTGGATGCAATGGTCATACAAAGGGATTTATTTGCTCCTTAAGAAGATACTTCCTTCTTCGATGTATGAGAAGGAGGAATTGTTCTATAACTTCTAAAAAAATACTACTTTCAGAAGACAGTGGTGGCTTGCGCGGAACGGAGTGGGTGGGGCAGGGGGTGCGGCAGGGGGATAAACAAAAATTTAAATTAAAAAACGTATCTTCTCCACCGCACACCTCTCCCACCGCCGCACATGTCTCCTCCTCTGCTGGACGCACTGGAAGCACTCAGGCTTCTGGGTTCCAGCCGATCACGATGCTGCAGGATCAGTGTCATGATTGGCGTAAGCATCCTCTTTGCACGCTCAGGCAGTGCCTGGGAGGCTGGCCATGTTCTCCATGGGGCTGTGCAACATAGCTCAATGGAGAACATGTCAAACTGTCATGTGCACTTAGAGGAGTGCAAACCACTCCTCCCCTGCTCTGGCGAAAGGGAGCCAGCCCCACCTGCCTCCCGAAAGAAAATGATAATAACTTGTTATTATCATTTTCTTTTTTCACTGCTGCAATAGCAGTGGGGCGACGCTCCTCAGCCTCAGCGGAGGAGCCGCCACTGTCAGAAGAGCAGGGAGCTGGATGGGATTGTGTAAAACAGTCCAATATATTTAAAAAAAATTCTAATTAGGTGGTTAAAGGAAGAAAATATCAATATTTCAATAGCTGTCTGGAAAAAAGTTAATGAGTTCCACTTTACCACTCTCAGATGTGTGAACTTTTGTAAAATGCAATGCTATTCTAAATTGTTAATATACTATACTGACAGAATAAAATATCTCCAGCTTATTTAGTTAGCTGCTTCCTATGTAGCAGCTTGGTAGTGGATAATTTGTCTCCTAATATATGGTATTGCGATAGAGTAAATAATTTCTGGAATTTACAATCTATGAATATCTTGATCATTTATTCTCAATACAAATCTCTCATAATCCTTGCATTCCTTTGGTAGGACATTTCCCAATGCAAGGGACTGCATGAAGATTCCAAAGACTTATGTACATTGCGATGCTGGTAGCTCGTTCATTAATATTACAATGCTGGAGAACCACTATGAATTCCGTATTAACAGACTGGCTTGATAACCTAATGGCTTGATAGATATTTTCAAGTCATTCTGTCAATACGGGATTCATAGTGGTTCTTCAGCGTTGTAATATTAATGAACGAGCTACCAGAATCGCAATGTAAATCAGTCTTTGGAATCTGGATTAGAGTGCGGCAGTGCGAAGAAATCTATTTGAAAAGAGATAGATTAACATTGAGGTTCTTGAAAATGCAGGGCTCAATGTTTATTTCATAGCCATGTATTTCACTTCGTACTCTGGCACTTTATGGACTATGCTCACCAATTTTTTAACTCAGCACTTTCATAGCTTTCAGCATTATTAAATGAATTATGTTGTCTTTTTTAAATATTGTGTCTCGAGGAATTATATAAAGTATTTAAAGTATGATTGCTTGATTCTCTTTTGATGTATTTTATATACCTTTTCTGCATCTTCACTTTCAAAAATAAATAATAATAATAAAAAAAGTTTTTAACTGGAAACGAGAGGAAAAGAAAGTAAAAGGGAAAAAGAGAAGACGGTTTAATCTCATCTATGTAAAAGTGGCATGACAAGCGAAAATAGATGAGATACCCAAGATTTGTGCTGCACTGGAGAAAAGAAGGGGCCTAGGACTGATCATTGGGGAGATAATTAGTCGCCAGAGACCACCAGTAGAGAGAAATTAAAGTTACAGAGGTATGATGAAAAGCAATTGAAAGATGATGGTTAGTAGCAAGATGGGCTGGTGGAATATGAAAAAAATGCATAAAGCTAAAAAGAAAGAGAATAGAGGACAGGTAGATGTGATGGGCCTTGGTCATGAAATCTAATGTAGGTGCTAAGATGGCCTCCATAGTGTGAAGTGCTCATAAATCTAATTAAAGAGGACTGAGTAGATTATACATAGAGACACGATTCAGGTGATTGAATACAAGGAGCTTTACTGTTTTTGCATCACAAAGGGAGGAGGTAAATTGGGTGGTCGTTAGAAGAGGAGAAGAGGTAAATCTTGTATTTTCAGGGGAGAAGTCTGAGAAAAAATTTGATTTAAATAGATTGTGGGTTAGAGCCTGATACAAGGAAGCAGATGAAAAGTGTGGTAAGACATCACAGACCTCTAGAGGACAGCCAACACTGCAACATTTTGCCAGATGTCTGGTGTAGTGTAGACTGGATTATCCAATTTACATAGGGGAAATAAGTTTAACCAGAAATGCCAGCCAAAAGGTTTGAGTTGGCAGAAATGTTTGGTGATAGTGCTTAGTGAGGCAAGGAAATGTTCAGTGAGGAGTCAGGAGAAACAGTGATTTAAGTTGGGAATCTTTCAAGGGGAAGTAATAAGCTGAACTGGATATAAAGAGGCGTTGTTCAGTAATATTGGTGTGATGGTCTGAAGAAGAAATTCATAATTCAGCAGTAAGGCACTTTAACAAAGGATGGAGATGATTTCATAGGTTGGGAGCTGCATATGTGTAGTTTCCTAACTGGAATGTATGTAGTTGGCCATTTTAAGCATTCCTTAAAAAATGATAGAAGGAACATCTCTTCTTTATTATATATATAGAGACCAGACACTTTTCTTCCTGTGGCTCTCTCAAACTGTGGAAAGTTACAAATGCCTTAGGACTCCTTTTTAAAAGCCCATCAGCTAAAATACCTCTTGAAGCATTCCAGCGCTAGCACATCTGGCGCTGGAACTTTGTAGGATTCAAGATGCTTGAGGCTTTAGAGATCGTCAGGTACCTGTTAACCACTATTATCAGTTTGAACATCTTTCTGTTGTTGCAAGAGTTCATCCTTAGCCTCCTTGAAATAAATCTTACAGTGGGATCACTGACAGAATATCGAGGAGCAAAATATCGACCTGGCAAAATATCGAGGAAAAAATATAGAATGCCAGAATATCGAATTCCTATCTACAAACAGGTAAGTACAAAAATATCGAATCCAAAATATCGTTGTAAAAAATATAGCTAGTCAAAATATCGAATTTTTTAAATGTCTTAAAAGTAATGTAAAATTAATAAAATAATACATATAATTAACTAAAACATACTTATAAATACTTAAATAACCTTAATATTAATAAATATTTAGGGGCCGATTCCGATCTCGGTCGGAGGCGCACTCAATACCAATCGGTCGGGAAAAAGCCATGCGAATGCCTGTTTCCCGACCGATCCGTACAGCACACCGAACGAGTAAGTACGATGCGCACAACAGCACAGAATCCGGCCGAGTCGTACTCACCCAATCCAGGTCCTGTTCTCCGACCGAGGCGAATCCGGAAACGCCGAATCGAGTCGCACGGAAGGGAAAATGCAGCCCCGTCCGGCCGAACAAGTACGATGCGCTTCCGTACGCGCCGAACCCGTCGCTACGCACGGCACGTCAAAGCATCCGGGAGAGGCGCACATAAGCTCCGATTCGCGCCACAACACGATCCACGGCTACGAGGCGAACACGCCAGCGACGAGGACGACGCGAAGCGACGAGAAAGACGAACGACACGAACCAACCATGAATCCCTTCGTCCCGATCATACCAATATTCTACATTTACTACCGGAACAGGCACGGACGCGTACGGCGCAGAAGGTAAGTCAGACACCAACCACAAAACACATACAACACGTACACGACACATCACACACACACACAGAGGGATGCAGAATTTACTTACACCAGCAACAGCAGCACCATAGGGGCGGGATGCCCATCACCAATGCCACATATGCACACAGGGGCCTGAATGCGCACCACCAACCCTACCCAGGGGGGGCCGGATGCCTACCACCACTACCACCCTTAGCCAGGGGGGCTGGATGCCTACCACTACTACCACCCTTAGCCAGGGGGGTGCCAGATGCCTACCACTACTACCACCCTTAGCCAGGGGGGCTGGATGCCTAACACTACTACCACCCTTAGCCAGGGGGGTGCCAGATGCCTACCACTACTACCACCTTACCCATCATCACAGTGATCAAAATGTAAGTGTGGGGGCCATAGCTGAAGCACATTTTGAACATTGTGGCAATGGGGTCCAAACCCCCATCATCACAGTGACCAAAATGTAAGTGTGGGGTCCATAGCTGAAGCACATTTTGAACATTGTGGCAATGGGGTCCAAACCCCATCATCACAGTGACCAAAATGTAAGTGTGGGGTCCATAGCTGAAGCACATTTTGAACATTGTGGCAATGGGGTCTAAACCCCCATCATCACAGTGACCAAAATGTAAGTGTGGGGTCCATAGCTGAAGCACATTTTGAACATTGTGGCAATGGGGTCCAAACCCCCATCATCACAGTGACCAAAATGTAAGTGTTGACAAAGAAAAAGCTGCAACTGCCAAACTGCATGGATGATTCCTGGTCACAGAACATAAAACACATCAGTGGCAAAGTAGTGCATGTGTCCCATTGCAACATAAATTGGGGGAGGCAAATACTGCAGTGTAAATAAGACATACCTTTGGCCATGTGCAGACAAACAACACCCATGGGGGCTGACACTGTCAACATTCATCAATGACACAATGACAGAAGTGACCATCAGAATGCAGACCCACATATTTGCACCAATGGGCACACAAATGCAGATACCCTGTGGAGGCTGTAGATGTGAGGTGAACAGATACCATACCATGGCAGCAATGGGACACACAAACCATGATCATTGTGCTGACCGATGACCTAGGAGTCCCAGGGACAGCAGGGGAAACCCACCAAACTACATACAGCCAATGGAACACACAAGATATGCCAATGCAGTGGTGCAGATGCACAAACACAAACAGGCAGACCCACACTGCACATCATACACAACAGGTGAGAGGGGGTGCCAGTGTCCCCAGGCAAACACACAACACATGAGGAGACCTGAATACCAATCATACAGATGTGCATACAGTGCCACACAAAGGTAACTCATGGATCCAAATCCCCTATGTGGGCAAGCAGGCATTGTCAGATGAGAGGGAGCACAAATCACATATGTCACACAGGCACGTAGGAACAGCAACTGACACAGCAAGACACAGACACACCACAGCACTACCCCCAGGGCCCCCACAATGTGGTGACCCTGGGCTGCATTACAATCCCACTGTGATGACAAAGCTAAATGTCGTTCACACTGTGAACCACAGTCATGTGTCCTGAGCAACAAACTACCATCACACCTACACAAGCACAAATCAATCAGCACGGCCAGTAAGTCAAGGCCAACATGGAGGCAGGGGTCTAGTCGTGCAACAACTCTCATCTGCACACACTCAACACCACACACCTCGACCTCCAACAATGTGCAGCAGTGAAGCACACATGCACTGGTGACATTGCACATGCACCCATGACTATTCCAGGGTGGTGGGTGGGAACCAAGGTGCAGAAACACATCACACATGGCCACTCAACAAGACTCCTGAATGTCTGACACACTGCACACTACGCTGTACATGGACATGACGGCAATACCACACCAACCAATGGGATACCAGCCACAGTCACACACCAATGAAGAAGCCAAGGTCACCCACAAAGAACACACATAGACAACAACGAACATTGCAGCCCGCACCCTGAGGAGTGCCAGCAGTCACACACACAACGTGTCACAATCACTGAAAGATAACACAAACTGGAAATCACATGACAGGGGCAAACAACAAGTGCCAAGGGGAAACCTGACTGTGACCCATCTGCGTCTGCACACAAACTCAGCCCTGACAGAAAACACACCTATGGGTGACACCCTGATGACCAGTAATGTGCCATGCACCCACATCACAGAGAACCCAGGGAGAAGACTTTGGGGGAACATAGGTCAACTCAGCAAGCATCACAAACAGGTACAACACTAGGGATCACAGCATGCACAGCTAAACGGAAGTGAACACACAGACATGCTCATACAACACACACCTTGGGCGCAGGCAATGTCACAGGAGTACACACTGCCATGAGGGGACTCCACTCCTGTGTGAGGAAAGCTGTGCCATATGTTGCCTCAGTAGGGCCCCATCATGTCAGCTGAGCACTTGGTCACACAATCAACAATTAGCACCAAATGAAGGCTCCCGTCACATCAGCCTATTCATGGAAGTGCCAACGAAATCATCAGCACAGATCCAGCACACTTGTATAGCAATGTTGCACTGACAACACAGATGAGTCCTTCCCCATTGATGCCCAAACCTGCATGTCCAGTGGAGATGGCCACACGGTCAGGGAAGTAGACGAATTGAACAATGGCAGGCACAACAGATGTGCAGGAATGGAAGCCACAGATGTGAAATTGCTAATGTAAGTAGGAAATCCCATTGCCAAATACTGAACACATGACACCCTCAGATGCTGCTATGGATGACATGGATACACCACAGGATAGGACACATTCCCCCTGGACCACATGGGTTCCTGCACAGTAACACTTCATTATCATGAGACCAAATATCACCATCACTGCAGCAAGGGCATGGTTCGCATTAACCCTGGGCAAAGCACTACGCTACGCTCGCGTAGTTTGCGAAGTTTGCGCTACTTCGCACAACGCGAATTGCACGTAGCACAGTGCAAACACGCGTAGCGTAGCATAGCGTAGCGTAGTGCAGCGGTCATTTTTTGCTTGCTCGCGGTCCTCAACGTCAAGTTGGCGACCGCGAGCAAGCAAAATGACTATCCCGCGAGATTCTCAACGCGGGGAGGTCAGGTTTCTCATTGCGAGTGGTCGCGTATGCTCGCGACCGCTCGCGATGAGAAACTACCAGTCCGCGTTGAGAAAACTGCCGCTCGAGTAAAAATCTACTCGAGCGGCAGTAAAAGACAGCTCGCACTGTGCAAGATGCCGTTTTCAATGATTGCACAGTGCGGACAAGCATCCGGCACTGTGCAATCATTGCGAACAGTGCACTACGCAGTTCACGTAGTGCTACACGTAGCTCGCGTAGTGCGAACTGCACTTTGTGTAGCTTCGCGTAGCGCTACTTCGCGAACTACGCCCAGGCTTAGTTAGCATCATCAACAACATGTACATCAGAAGCATAAGCACTAGAGAACAGAAAGTTGCTTTATTCAGCATATGTGTGTAATGATAACTGAAAGTCCAGAATAAACACAAAGGCCAATGGCCAGTCCATTGTCAAAGTCCAAACAGGGTGACAGTGGCAGATGTCACCCTACGCATGCCTGCACTGCACAAAACCAGGGACAATCCACTAGGAGGGGCAACCGAGGGGGCCAGGCCAGGCACCGCAGGGACAGGATCAGGGCTCACCAGGAGGAAGCAGGGAAGGGGTGGTGGGTGCTGGTGAGCCACTGACAACTGCAGTGGAGGTGTCTGACATGGTGTGTGCCGGCACAACTGGGGGGCATGACTCAGATGTTGTGGGTGCCGGCACAACTGCCATGGACCCTGCAGATGGAGTGGACAGGTCCGCCACTGCAGTGCCCAAGTCAGACAGGGTGGTAGTGGACTCCACTGCAGTGCCTACCACCAGGGGAGGAGAATGGGGAACAGGCAAGGTGGGCTGGACAGAGGGGAGGACACCCTCACCACATCAGTGGCACAGACAAGCGCAGCGGGGGTGTGGTGCCGGGAGAGCAAGTGGCAGGGGGAGAAGGCCGGATCCTCTTGGGGATGGTATATCTGTGGGTGGGGGAACCTGGGGCAGGGTGTGGTGGGGGCACCTGTGGAGTGGGGGCCTGAGGGATGGAGGAAGGAGACCTGGTGCCTGAGCTGCAGGGCGGCGGCGGGGTCTTGCTCTTACGACTCCGGGGGACTTGCGGGTGGGGGCCTCAGTCTGTCTGCGCCTGGGGGAGGGTGTCCGGGGGCGAGGGGCACTCTGCTCCGTGTGGGTGGGCTTCCTCTTCCCCCTGAATGCTGTATCAGCTGGATCGGAGGGGAAGAGGCCGAGGTCACTGAGGAAGTGCCGCTGGGTCTTTGGGGTTGCAGGTGAGGCAAGGGAGGGTGCTTTGGAGGGAGAGGCAACTGAGGACTGCGCAGTGCTCGTGGATGCGTGTGTGTGTTCTAGGGCCCCATCCCCTGTGAGTCTGGTTTCAGTCCCCTGACTGTGCGTGCGTGTGCGTTTTGTTTGTGGCGTGTGTGTCTGTGTGCTGGACGTGTGTGTGCTGGTGTGTGCCTGTGCCGTGTGTGTGTGCTTGGGACGGGTAAGGTGCTGGGGAGTGTGGATGGAGCAGAGGCAGGAGGGGTGAGGGACTGTCTGAGGAGGGACACTGCTGCCGTCAGGGAGGAGTCCATGGACCTATTGCCCCTCTGTAGGTCAGACATGCCCGATGAGATACCCTCCATGAACGACACCAGCTGAGTCAACAGAGCGGTGTGCGCATGGAGGACACTCAGCATGGCTGTCTGCCCTACATGGAGCTGGCGAAGGAGGTACACAGACGCCTCACTCAGGGCAGCAGGGGACACAGGGGCAGGGGGTGCGGTGCCTGGCCCAAAGGAGACACGCTCCCGAACATGGGAGCCTCCACAGACCTGGGGAATGGGAGCCGATGGGAGGGCGGTGGTGGTGCTGGTGGTGGCGGGGACAGCAACACTAGCTGGGGTGTGGTGGCTGCTGACACCCGCCTCCATAAGGGAGTCATCCTCCGAGTTGCTCTGGTCCTCAGCTGAGGTGGATGGTGCTGAGGACTCCTCGGTGTGGCTCCCCTCGCCCTCCGTGCCACTGGGTCCCTCCGACCACTCCTCGGCTGCTGACCCAGTCTGGCTCTCCGGCTCCTCCTGGTCCGTGGAGCTGTCCCCTTACGTGGCCGTGGATGTATCTGCAAACAATGGGGAAACAGACAGACATCAGTCACCTGCACCAAACGCACACACCACTGTGAGCACAGCACATTACAGAGCAAGCCCTGGCATCATTAGTTGAACATTGCTAAAAGTGCCCTAACTGAACAGGAGAAGCCAATTGTCAGTCTGATGCCAACCATGGCACTCACATCCCACATGGCCTTGCACCCATCTGTCTGGTATCTGTTGGATAGCAACACCCCAGTGTGGACACATGCACCACCTACACAGTAGTTGGACAGTGCAGAGGACACGGTGTAGCATGTGGGCATGCACACATCACAACTCTTGCCACTGAGTCAGTACAGGTTTCCGGATGAAAGGGACGCCCAGAGTCAAATAGGAAATGCATGTGATGCATACCAGCGACAGACACCATGATGCACCCATGTCCTGATAGCCATCGCCACAATGGTGTGCATGTAGCACATGTCACTCCCCTGCAGGATCACCAATAAGTAGACACATGCCATGGCGGAGGCATGACTGCTAAGTCATACATCACTGTCTCAGTGATGTATGACTTGGCAGCCAGACAACAACACTCTGCACTGTGTCACAATAGTAGGTCATGGGGAATGCAAGTCCTGGAGCTGCACAAGTGCACATGTACATCCCCCACACAACACATCATCTTAACCCTCATCTGTCCAGGTCATACCGATTGGACATATGGGAGACCTGTGACACTACCCTCTGAACCTGAGCCCCTCACAATTTGCTGTGAATGGGGAACAGCTGCCTGAACTTCACATTCGCATACCCCAGTCTGCACGGGCAGCTGATCAAACACCTATGTGACACACAAGTATCGTCTCCTATGGTCACATCTCCAGTGGCATGCTGAGCCCCTACCGAGAAACACCCCAGCAGTCCTGGCAACAAATCCACAGCACACTGACACAGAGGCAGACACCTGAGGGGTCAAATCCCTGCGCACAATGTGTCAGCTGATACACGGGAGTGGGAGTACAGAGTGCATTGCATGGCCTGGAGTAGGCATGACTGTCCTGCCCCACATGAATGAGGGATGAGCCCTGGACAGTGGATAGCTGGCTATGTATGTGTGACACACGTAATCTGCACACTCCTGGGGCCCAAACATTGTTCCCACCCGCTGCATGGGTGTGTGCCACATACCCCAGGCACATGTGGTGGCTCAGCTCAGCAAGTGGACCGCATATCAAAGCAACACGCAGATTACATGTCCGAACACAGGCGTTGTGTGAACAATGGACCCACCCATGATGCCCACAACAGAGTTAGGGAAACAGATGCTGTCCCCCACCTTTAGTGAAGCAAACTGCAAGGACACAGTCCCAAGTGACACAATTCCCTGAATGTAAGGGCCACACCTGGGTATCAGATGAGGAGTGGGCAGTGCACAATAGAGGGACATGGCTCCTGGACAACATGACTGCTGTACTGTGGCAGTTTAACCAGGCCAGAGGAGGGCACATAGCATGTAATACAGAGTTCACAGTGCAGTCTTTGACTCACCCCCTCCTTGTTGCTGTCTGGCCTTCAGCTGCCCATCCAGGTCTGGAAACACCACTGCCAGGATCTGGAGCATGTGGGGGGTCAGGGTCCGTGTTCCGCCCCTCCTGCGAGGAGGCGACAGCTTCAGCTGGACCGGTGCAATCCTCCGGGTCCAGCCCCGAAGGTCCTGCCACCTCTTCTGGCAGGTGCAGATCCGGCGCTTGTAGACCCCCACGGACCGGACAGCCTGGACGATGTCCTTCCAGATCTCCTGCTTCCGATGGGCATTAACCTGTCAGGATGACAAAGTGAAAAGGCCATTACTACACATGCAACATATCCGTGCATGACACAGTTGTATATACATGTCTCAATCACAGGGGCACATGATGTACACAGGCAGTGCAACGCTGCCCATGGACAGTTTGCCAGACGTCACTACATGGTATCATTGCATGGGAAGTAAAACCTTGTTCAAATGCACTGTCACTGCACCATACCTGTCCAGTGCATGTCACTACACACTATGGGGGGTGACAACTACTCAGTGAGCCTGCTAGCCAGTGGCGTGCAGACTTTCAGCCTTGCTAGTCAGACAAAATGCACATTCAGAAAGGCAGTGCACAGAACACTCACCTGCTCCCCTGGTGTCCCATACAGCTTGCTGTACTGTGGAAATGAGGCTGTCCAGCAGGGCCTGGTTCTCCTCAAGGCTGAAGGCTGGGGCTCTCTCCACAGTACGTGCCATTGCAGGGTCCAGAGGGGCAGAGACAGCAGCAGTGCAGTGGCAGATGTCGTCCTGGAGCATGTAGTGCAGGCAAGTGAGCTCTCAGGGGAACAGCCAGCAATATATATGTGCTGGAGAGGCAGATACTGTCCCTTGTGTCCAAAGTGATAGGTCCAAGTCGTTTGCATCTTCTGAATCTGGCCAATCCATGGAATAGCAGCACCAATACACGCCTACAGCATCCTTCAAATCTTCAACTTCATGACATACATGATTTTGCAACATTGTTGTGGGTGACCAACTGAATTTCCAGGAACCGACTCGTTCGAATTTCGAAAACGCGTCCGTTGCCAGGCTAGGCCATTGTCAATGGGTGTGCACCGATCGGTCCATTGCGGTACAACGCGTACAGGGGTACAACGCGTACCCGCACACATTGAATGCAATGGGCCGGCCGGGGGCACCGATCGGTCCATTGCTGATCAACGCGTACAGGGGTACAACGCGTACCCGCACACATTGAATGCAATGGGCCGGCCGGGGGCACCGATCGGTCCATTGCGGTTCAACGCGTACAGGGTACAACGCGTACCCGCACACATTGAATGCAATGGGCCGGCCAGGGGCACCGATCGGTCCATTGCTGATCAACGCGTACAGGGTACAACGCGTACCCGCACACATTGAATGCAATGGGCCGGCCGGGGGCACCGATCGGTCCATTGCTGATCAACTCGTACAGGGGTACAACGCGTACCCGCACACATTGAATGCAATGGGCCGGCCGGGGGCACCGATCGGTCCATTGCGGTACAACGCGTACAGGGGTACAACGCGTACCCGCACACATTGAATGCAATGGGCCGGCCGGGGGCACCGATCGGTCCATTGCGGTATCTACGCGTACAGGGGTACAACGCGTACCTGCACACATTGAATGCAATGGGCCGGCCGGGTGCACCGATCGGTCCATTGCTGTTCAACGCATCCCTGTACAAGTGACTGGCATATGTCACCATGCCTGTCTCAGATGGACATATGCCAGCCACAGATAGCTCCCAGGGAGTGAGGGGCACACCTACAACACGACAGCCTGTCCAAACTGTATGATAAGGCATGTAAGGCTGCATTTCCTATTGTGTGTATGTTGGTGTACATGTTGTCCTGTGGGTGTCACCTGGGGGCAGCCATCCCCAGGCTGTGCACGTGTTCATGGGGACAGGATCCTGGGTGTTACGTGTACATGACCACTGTGATGTGCAACTGTTCATATCTGTGCATGTGCCATGGTCACATTTCACGGTGGTGTATGTGTATGTCATGTCACATACCCCGTGAGTCCCATGTGGGACGGTATGTTTGAGCCAGGGTGTCCCAGTGGCACAATAGTGATGGTCCTCCACAGTCTGTGTGCATGTAGTGTTTACAATGGCTCTGATTTCATGTGCACAATGGGAGACAGTCTCCACATCCACGTTGTGTGTGCATGGACTTTGATGTTGTGCGTATGTGTGTCACAGACGTCCATGTCTGTCCTGCAGTGGCAAGTGGGACCACTACCTGTGGGGGTCATAGTTGTTTTGCTGTGGTGTATACATGATACTCCATGTAATGCCAGTGTCCATGTGGCAATACAGGGTCCCTGGGAATGTACCTGTCGTTGAGCTGTGATGCCTGGGGCACATCTGTCTTCACATGTCACTGTGGGGGGTGATTGTGAAACGGCAGCAGGAGATGGGAACTGTGACACGGCCTCATGATATCCAATGGGCCAACCTGGGACTTATTGATGCCACTTGTTGAACCGTGATGACAGATGTTGGCCATGTATGTACCATACATGTCCTTACGGAACTGCACACTTCATGTAGTTGTGCCTCATAATGATGTATGTTGGGATATTGAGTGTGTTCAATGCCGCATATGTGGGCTGACTGACAATCTTGCTTTCTTCTCCTCTGCACTGCAGGGCTCCTGCTGTCCATCGACCATTCCCAGACCTGGCAACGATGGTGGAACGGGACAGCATCCGGCGGTACCGCTTCACCAGGCAGCTGATTGAGGATTTGGCAGTGCAGTTGGCCCCACATTTGCAGCCTGGCCGGCCGTATCCTACAGCGCTGACCCCCAAGGTGAAGGTGATGGCAGCCCTACACTTCTTTGCCACCGGTACCTTCCAACATACTGTGGCGACTGCTGGTGGGATGTCACAGACCATGTTGAGCCGTGTGCTCCGCGATGTTTTGGTGGCAATGTTGCTATTCCTGAACCGGTACATCAATTTCCCTAGACTGCAACGACTCACTGACGTGAAGAGTGACTTCTATGCCCTGGGGAGGATGCCGCATGTCATTGGCTCCATTGATGGGACACATGTGGCTTTGGTACCACCACAGGCCCAGGAGCAGGCCTACCGTAACCGCAAGCACTACCACTCGGTCAATGCACTGGTGGTGTGTCTTGCAGATATGACCATCACACACGTTTGTGCCCATTTCCCTGGTTCAGCACACGATGCCTTTGTGATGAGGAGTAGTCGCATCCCCAGGATGATGGCACAGATGCAGAACCAGCGTGCCTGGCTTGTCGGTGTGTACTGACTTTGTGCCATTGTGTGTGATCTGATCTGTAGTATTCCGCCCACTTTTCCAAGTCAGCTAATGTGCACTTGTCTGTCCGTAGGTGACTCGGGATACCCCAACATGCCGTGGTTGCTGACACCCCTCAGGAACCCTGTGACACCAGCCCAGATGCGCTACAATGAGGCGCATGGTCGGACCAGGAGAGTGATTGAGCGGACATTTGGTCTCCTGAAGAGCCGCTTCCGCTGCCTGGACAAGACAGGAGGGTCCCTCCCATATGCCCCTGCGAAAGTGTGCAAGATTATCATCGTCTGCTGCATGCTCCACAACCTGGCAGTGCGGAAGGAGTTGCCTCTCATCCAGGATGACAATGACCAACATCCGCCACCTGTGGAGGATCCTGGCCTGGACCACGATGCCAGTGATGATGATGATGATGAGGGTGATGTCCGCACACAGCTCATCACCAACTTCTTTAGCTGAATGTGAGTATCCTGAGGTGTCATGTCAATGATGTGAGTTGGCATGATATGTGTAGGTGGTGCTCTGGTGCTGTTGGAGTGTGTCCATGGGCTACTTGACTGGATGTGTGTAGCGATGTGTGCTTACAGGTGGTCTGTACTCCCCAACAGTGTTGACATGCTAACTTGGTTCTGGGTGGGTATCTTGTAACATGTATTGTGCATGAGTTTTGCTGTTCTGTCCTGTTCTCCATTGCTTTTGACTGTGTGTCATTTCTGTCCTTCACAGGGTACTTTCAGATTCGTTTGGTCAACTGTGTCCACCGACAACGTGATTGTACTTCCAGGGTGGTAGCTGTTGTGTCCCTACAGGTGATGTGCGCCACACCCATGGACTTCCTTCCTTCTACAGTTGTTGACTGTGTGCCCGCTGCCAGGTGGGATTACCTTGCATCTGTAGTGGTTACGACATGTTGCAACTGTGTAATAAACCTGTGCTTCACTTTGTGATGTGCGTTGTCTGTGGTCACACATTTGACTGCCATTTGCTTACTGCACCTGTGGGCTACTTGACTACAACTGGGAATAGGTGTGGTGTCTGTGCATTGCACCGTCTTCCCTGGCAACATCAGTGTAGGCAATGAGTCAGATGGCCTAGGTGTGTATGTGTTGTGTAGCCCTGGTGGTGTGTCTCCCTCATATGTGTCACGTTGCCTTTACTCACATGCCTGTGTTGTACTTGCTGTTGCAGTTCGCATACACAGTGGAATTTTGCAGTTCATCATCCCCATAACAGCACCCACGTTGGAATCACAACAGAGGCAAGTATGGTGTATTAGTGTGTTTATTGTGATACATTTGTGTGAATAGTGCATAGGATGGGTAGTGCTGTACATATATCTTGCAATCAGAAGTTCCTAGGTGAATTGAAAGTCCTGGTAGACAAAATCCCCAGTATCGGGGCCACAGTTGTCTGAGACATTGGTCCAACTTGTACTCCCCATGTAATGTGTGGGAGTTGTGTTGCCGTCAACAGGGTGAACAGTCTGTGCACAAAGGTGAACATCCAGAACAGGTTCAGGCTTCCTGGGAGTTGCGCTTGGCCATCGGCCTCTCACTTGCCCCTCCTTGGACGACCCCTCTTCTTTGGGGGGGCCCCTCAAGTACAGGCTGCTGCGGTGCAGGGGACTCTCTGCCAGAGTCATCCTCCCTCCCTGTGGCAGTTGCAGTTTGTTCAGCACCAGATGTTGTTGGCACACAGGGAGGTGTGGACTGGTTGCTGTTCATCTGGCGGAGGCATTGTAAAATGTCCCTGTGCACCGCCGTCATCTCTTGCAGTGCGTCCCACTTGGACTCCACGCGGGACATGTGTGAGTCCAAGCGGGCATGATGGGCAGCCTGCTGCTGTTTCATGTCTCTGAGGAGCCCCACTACCTGGCTGAGATCTCCGGTGCTGGACTGGTACGCATCGGCTATGCGTACCAGTTGTGGGTCATCATGCACACCAGCAACCTCTGCAAGCAGCGACCTCTGTCTCCCACCCCTCCCACCACCCCTGCCGACATGTGCAGTGCGTGCAGTGGCACGCACAGATGACCCTGGTCCCCCTTGGGGGTTGGTGGTGGTGGTGGTGTCCATGGCCCCACGTTGGTCCAGGGTCCCTGTGCTGGTGTTGCTCCTTGTTCTGTCCATGTCGGCAGGGATGGTATTTGTGGTGACAGTCGTTGGAGGGGTGGGTGCAGGGGGTGCAGCTGGTGGTCCTGCTGGTGCTGCAGCTGGTGGTCCTGCTGGTGCTGCATGTTGACTTGCACCGGATGTGCCAGGTTGGTCTTCTTCGTCCGAGGAGGGCAGAGGCTGTACGACACCAGTGAGCTCCGCATCCTCTTGAGCCTGGGACTGGGACTCCTCAGCGTCTGCTGCTGTGTCCCCATCATCACCTGTTTTTGGGAGACACACACAATGTATGTTATGTTTCTGCAGGCATCAATGGTTGACACACCTGACAGTTGTGACTGTGCCTCTGGGTGCGGACCTGTACATTGCATTGTCCTAAGTCGTCACAGTCAGGGGTTGATATTGGTGTGGCACATTGTCCTGCATTATTTGGGCATTTCTATGTATTTGTTGGGGTGTGAACATGGTCTGCATTGGTTGTATTTGGTTGACAGCCGGCCCTCCTTCCCACCCAGCCAGTCAGTTATCCCACCATGGACTGTGCTTGCATTGCAGGGAGTGGATGTTGTCTCTCAGGATGTCAGTCAGTGGTGTTGTGCTGTTTGTTGGTGCACAGTTGCCAGCAGGGCCTTGTGCTCCCCACAGCAGTAGCCAGTGTCAGCCATCTTGTGAGTCCTTATCCACTCCCTGTGATGTGAGCATGGTTCAGGGTGGTGTTGATGGGACAGTTGTGGGGGTGAGCTATGTCTGTGACTATGACTCCCATCATGCTATTGCCTCCACCCCACTTCCCAGCATTCCCATACTTACTTGCTTTTGTGGGGAGTTCAGTGTGTGTGGGTGTGAGAGCAATGGCAAGATGGCTGACAGTGGTGTCCTGCTGTTGGTTGGTGTGCAGTTCCCAGCATGCCCTTGTGCTCCCCACAGCAGTAGCCAGTGTCAGCCATCTTGTGAGTCCTTATCCACTCCCTGTGATGTGAGCATGGTTCAGGGTGGTGTTGATGGGCCAGTTGTGAGGCTGAGCAATATCTGTGCCTACTACTCCCATCATGCTATTGCCTCCACCCCCCTTCCCAGCATGCCCATGCTTCCTTCCTTTTGACTCTGCTTCCCTGTGGGGTGGGCTGGCTGTGCTGACAGGATGGCTGGGAGTGTTGTCCTGGCAGTTGTTTGGCTGAAAGTCCCAAGAGTGTCCCTGTGCTTCACACGACATAACCCAGGGTGGAGGTTCTTTGTGGGATCTTGAGTTAGGATGTGTGGCATTGCATTCTCCCAGGTGGGTTATGTGGAGTATGTGTTGAGGGGGTGTGTGAGGGGAGGTGCTTGTGACTATGGTCAGTGCTGCGAGTCCTCCTTCCCACCCAGCCAGATATCCCACCATGGAACGTGCTTCCATTGCAGGGAGTGGAAGTTGTCTCTCAGAATGTCAGTCAGTAGTGTCCTGCTGTTGGTTGTTGCACAGTTGCCAGCAGGGCCTTGTGCTCCCCACAGCAGTAGCCAGTGTCAGCCATCTTGTGAGTCCTTTTCCACTCCCTGTGATGTGCGCATGGTTCATGGTGGTGTTGATGGGACAGTTGTGGGGGGCAATATGTGTGACTACGACTCCCATGATGCTATTGGCTACACTGACTTGCCCAGCATACACAGAATTCCTTTCTTTCAGTGGTCTTCACTGTGTGTTGGTGTTGTAGTGGTGGCTACATGTCTGGATGTGTTTGTTAGTTCTATTTGTGCCACTGCCTAGCTGTAGTTGTAGTTGTGTTTGTACATGTGATGACACGGTTAAATGTAACTTTGAGATGGCATGTGTTGTGTTTATCTGACTGACATACACATTTTGGGATGATTCTGTTCTGGTTGCTGTGTAATTGCTATGAGTGCATGGTTTGACTCTCCCCTTGACAGTGATGTGTGTGTGTATTGTGGCAGAATATTGTGTACATTTGTTGTGTACTCACCAGGCTCTGGGATGTTCTCTAGTCCATATACGCTCACTGGCGGAAGGATGGCCCGCACCTTCTCCTCCCAGGGCCTGAGGTATACTGGCTTGGCAGGAGGGCCACTGCCGGTGTATTGGCTCAGGAGGTAGTCTTTCTTGAGCAGGTCCCGTACCCTCCTGCGCACGTCATACCACCTGTTCTGGATGTCGGTCTTTGTGCGCAGACATGGTGATTGTGCGTTCACCCTGTTGATGATCCTCTCCCACATCTTGGTTTTCTGGGAGATGGGGGTCTGTTGGACCAGTGTGCCAAACAGCTGTGGCTCTACCCTGAGGATCTCGTCTACCATGACTTCCAATTCACAATCTAGGAACTTGTGATTCTTCTTGGGGGGCATGGTGATGGGTGGTGATGGTGAGTGATGTGTGTGTTGGTGTGCAGGTGAGGGTGTGTGAGTGTGTGTTTTGCTGGGTGTATGTGAGGTAGGTATTTGTTGGTGTGCTGATGGTGTGTGGCTTGTGTGAGGGATGAGCTGTGGGTGTGTGGTTGCTGTCTGTTGGGTGCTGGCAGTAGAATGGCATTTGCAAAGGATCATGGTTGGGATTTGTGTCCTTTATATGGGTGGAGTTGTGGGTGTGTCTTTGCTCTCTGTCCCCACCCCCCAGTATTTATTGGCTTTGTAATTGCTTGTTTGGCCTTTTTTTGTGTAATTTTTCCTTTGTACTGTCTGTGCATGTTGGAAACGTTCTTGTGACCGAGTCGGACCCTGCAGTTGTCTCGTACGGTCTTCTTGGTTTCGTTCACGCTGTGTTTGTGCAGTTTTCTATGCTGCGTACGCATCGGTCGCGGTGTTTTGTGTTACTTCGGCTCGGTTTTGTATGCGTGTCGGTCGTACGGCTTGTCCTCCGTACGACTCGGTCGTGGTTTTCGCGCCTTGCATCGTACTTTGCGGTTTGGAGTTCGCGTGTACGTTTCGGTCGGATTTGTTCCGGGTGCGTGTCGGTCGGTTCGATTCGCGTGTTTTTCCGGCCGGATTGCTGTTTTCCGTGCGGCTCGGTCGTTCAGCTTGGGTTCCGTACGTGTCGGTCGGATTTTGCACGCCTTGCATCGTACTTGGCGTGTCGGGCGCCACAGATACGTGTCGGTCGGAATAAATTCCGGCTCCGAGTCGGTCGGTGCTTTTTCCGGCCCGAATCGGAATCGACCCCTTAGTGTAAGTTAAAAAAAATAAACATGCATTTTTATTTTTTAATACATATATATATTAACGTAATATTAATAACAAATATTCAATATTTTTAGCGTAGGATAGTGGGAGGGTAAAATTTACTATTCCCACTCCAGTGAGTGCAACAGTAGGGAAAGCGTTGGATAGCGGGAGGGTAAAAATTACTATTCCCACTCCTGAGAGTGCAACAGTAGGGAAAGCGTTGGATAGCGGGAGGGTAAAAATTACTATTCCCACTCCAGTGAGTGCAACAGTAGGGAAAGCGTTGGATAGCATAGGGTAAAAATTACTATTCCCACTCCAGTGAGTGCAACAGTAGGGAAAGTAATGATTTAATATTTAAATTTAAAAAAATTAATTATCAATACCAATAAAAAATTAATTAAAATGAATTACCAATTGCAACATATTTAATAATTAATTAATTATAAATACCAATAAATATTATTTATTAAAAATTAATTACCTATTAATAATTAATTAACCACCAATTAATTTTCAATGCCAAAAATTAATAAGTAATACAAAATGTTTGCCAATTAATAATTAATTAACAGTAAATTAATTATCAATACACAAAAAAATTCAATAATTATTTAATTACAATTAAATTACTTCCCACCCTATTCCCCTATAAACCCACAACCCGCTCCGAATAATAAATTAATACAATTAATATAATTATCAATTAATCAATTAATAAAAATTAATTACCAATTAATACAAATTAATTACCAATTAATACAAATTAATTACCAATTAATAATTAATTAACAATGAATTATTTATCAATACCAATAAATAAAATTAAATAATTACTTAATTACAATTAAATTACTTCCACCCTATTCCCCTATAAACTCACAACCCGCTACAGAACTAAACGCAAAATTAAATTAAAAATAATTAATAATTCCTAAAAATTAATATTTCATTTACTATAATTAAATTAGGTCCCACCCTATTCCCCTATAAACCCACAACCCGCTACGGAATTAAATTACGCAAAAATTAAATAACATAAAATTCATTATTTAAAAAAAATTAAGACATACATTACAAAAATAATACATACTTTTAACACATATACTAACACTTAGAACACTATAAAAAAATTCGATATTTTTAACAACTATATTATGACTGTCGATATTATGACAATCGATATTTCTTACCTGAATTTCGATATTCTGCACCACTATATTTTGGCAATTCGATATTCTGTCCATTCTATATAAAAAACTCGATATTTTGGCAATTCGATATTAAAAATTCGATATTATGTCTGTTCACCCACACAGTGCAGTGGCTAGATTTTTTGACTTCTACTTAGTATTTTGGTAATTTTTTAATAACACCAAATATTGAACTGTGAGTTACTCTAGAGATAGAGAAGATAACAGAACGTGATAACAGTCCCTCTAGGAGAGCCCCAATCTTGAGTCCACCTGAGCCTCTTCCTCCTTGTGTCTCTTCGCCCCTGTCACCAAACCGGTCATCTTTGGGTTGGACTGCACAGTTTGGGCTTTCCATCCCTCTCCTGCAGTATCTTTCTAAGCTGATTTTACTTTTGTGGAGCCCCCTACTTTTAAAAGCTTTCGCAAGGTCAAGGACGAATGGTCGTAGTCCATCACCAATTGGCCAGCTCTCTCCCCTCAAATGTCAGTACATTTGAGGATTTTTATGTCACCTATAATGACGGTTGCATTGCCCAAATTGGTGGTGAGGCAAACATTCACTGTCATAAACCCAGCCTGGAGGTCCACTTGTCTTTTTGATTGTAAGGGTATTTTTTTCCCCAGTACATTGTGATTCAGAATGTCTTTCAACAATAGAGAACAGATGTGTGTCCCTCAAAGTATCATAGACAAAACTTGCAAATAAATTAAGTTCCCAACCCTTCTCCTCTAAACACAAATGATAGATACTCTGCAATGCTGGAGGCAGTGAAAGATGTGCCATAAATACAGGGTGAGAAGATATCCATCAGCCTTTCTACAGATGGCTCAGTGTTAGTGGCCAGAATCACAGTGGCCCTGAAAGGATGGGGCATAGTAAACTAAATGTTCTCAGTATCAATTAGAAAAATGGTTACACAAATGCAAGTGTACTAAGTTCCACATCAACCGTGGAGGTCAAATCATACTTATGTTATCTGAGATTGCATATCACTGTGATAGGGGTATTGCTGACACATACTGACCAACTACTTGAAAGAAGAAGATAAAATGGATCATAGTATAAGAAAATCACAAGAAGAATGGTCTACAGTGTGAGTTAGTCCCAAAGTAGGATTGCCAATTGCTTATGGGGCTAAACTCTGAGTCTCCAAAGGACAATCAAACAAATCAGCAAATTGGAGGGAGATTCTGATACTGCTCGACCTGCATTTCCTAGATGATACCTTTAGTGACCCTAGAAGCACATCTACCTTACTCTTCCATTACTGATAGATTGTGCTTGATTCTGATCTTCTTTACCCTATGAAGGCATACTACTTCAAACAATAATTTGGCATGAAGCATATGAGTAGAGAAAAAGGCCACAAATGAGAAGCAGCTGAGTAGAAAAAAAGGCCACAATGAGACACTGTAGCTTGAAATTTGCTTGCCATCATTTATCCAAATAAAAATTGTCGACATTGTATTGTGGGGAAATTCATCCCTTTATCACCATCATCACCAAAACCTGGTTGACTCTGGTCAGAGTCTGACCTGAAAAGTTAGTGGAGCACTGGAGGGCAACTCCTAGACAAAAGAACTGTTTTATCAGAGACAGAATGAACCGGGCATTTTGGGATTATTCCAGGGCACAACTTGGCCGAAGTCCAGATGGGATCGGTTCAGAGTCAGATAGGTAAATGGGATCTGTGTCCTTCTCCACTGCCGGCAGCATCAGGGCCATGTCGATGTGGGAGGAACTAGCATGGATCATGGTACCGGATGTGGAGACGGCTCAGGAGTTGGAGATAAACCTAAAGCAAGTTTGCGAGGCACAATGACGACCACTCATTTTTCTACATCCAAATGGATATGTGGTGAGCATTGTAAAAAAACAGAAAACTTCACAACCAAGACACATGCCATTCATGATGCGATTAACTTCATGGCAACCACACTTAACCAAATTATCGCTGGCAAGAACCCTAAATTAATTTCAGTTTTTGTCACCTCTCTACAGTGGTGTAACGAAACATGATGGGGGGCCTGCAAAGTACATGAAGGGGGCCCCAAAGCTCTGGACCCAGTTGGGAGCTCCAAGTGCACGGGCACACAGCTGGTGCACAATGCTGTCGGTGGCCCCCGCACCCCATGGGAGTACGGGGCTATTGTTACACCACTGCCTCTCTATTTAGGGAAAAATAATAAACGTCTCAAACGAACAAGGCACCATCCACTCCCATCCAAAAGAGTGCATGATCAATCCCATCCTGCAAATGACAAAGGCAGAATAAAAATTAAAACAAATGTTCATCACATATCTTACCTTGCTCACCAAAATTTGCAAGACATTTAAATCAATGCATTAACCAAAATAAATTACTAATCATGCCAAAAGGGCAATACTTTAACATCTCTGATGACAGTTATTAGATGCTGTTAAGGGTGAGGTGTGTTTACAGATTCTATTTGACCTCTCCATTGCACTCTATATGTAGCTCACAATCTGGTATTCAACTTCTTATGGACATGATTTGACATTGGTGGATCAGTGTTAAAATGCTAGAATTGTGCCTCAATGAACGCTCCCAAACAGATAAGATAAGCAGCATATACTCAAATCTTCTGGCGTACAACAAATCCATTCTGCCCAACCAACATATAGAACATCTGGAACGTTTCCTTAAACTGCTTTAAGTAACTTACCAACAATATGCTGAAGATATGCAAATCTACAAAAAAGTCATTGACGAACTATAAAACAGATAAAAATCATGGTCATCTGAAATGCACAAATGTATCAGTCAGTACTCACAATCTATAGCTGAAGTACAATAGAAGAGAGTTCTTCATTAACAGCCATGAACCAAACAGCAAAACTGTAAGGAATTGTCTCAGCAAACCCTACAGAGGAGCAAAGTCCTACCCTCAAATGATTCAAAATACCAGAAGTAGAAACTCAGCTCAGATATTAGAACACAACTTCATAGAACAAACTCTACTGGGCAGCGGGCGCAGCGCCAATCAAGATGGCTGCATCGGGTAATGCAGCTTTGATGTCTGCGGCTCCCGCAAGGCTACAAGCCTGAAACGGGAATATTTTTGAAGCGGAATATCCCCTCTTTTGAAGCTAATACTTCTACCACTGGGATTGCTTTCTGGCCTGAGGTAACTCGGGTGGCTGCATTGCAACCGCCATTTTGAATTCTTCACGTTGTAGATTTTTCCTCATCGCTTGCAATTATGAAGAAATGAATATGCCATCACCCTGCAGGACTTGCATTTTCTCTGATATCAATCTTCTTTTCTTGCTTCAAGGACTGGACAGGTCGTGCAGAGCAGCGACAAGACATTCTTCATTATATGTCAACATGAAGATATTTCTTTGAGGTACTGAAATTTTCAATTTTTTTTCTGAAATCCCCCCTGTCATTTTTTAATTAATCTGCTCCACTTTTGGATACCTTCATGTACTTTAACCAAGAATTTCATTGGTTTACCATTCTTCTTTATATGATAAGTGATTTTAGGGAGATTTCAGGAGGTCTTAGCATATTTGCTTGTGTTTTTTTAATGCTCCTAGTGTTTGTCTCCAACAGTTTTAACCAAAGGAATATTTGATACATGGGCAAGAGTAAGAATTTGTTGCACACAAATATGAAATACATTGCTTACGTTCCTGTATCTAGTCCTTCTTCCACTGGGTCCTCAATGGACCGTTTGCACAATACTGGTATTATGGCTCAATCTAGCTCTTCTCAGCCTGTGGCTTTGCCAAATACAACATTAAAAAATGCAGATACCATCCTCTGCTAATAAAAGACTTAAGCAAGACCCTTATTCTCCGCCAACATATGTATCTTCTGTATCTTTGGACACTGTTTTGGAGGAAATACGTGCTTTGCGACCATTCATTGAAGAAACGAATACTCGCCTGCAAGTTATGGATAATAAATGGTTGTTCATGGAGTCTTAGTTGTCCTTAGTGGAACAACATGTCAGTGATATACAGGATGCATCTGCCAAAATTGTTTCCCTGTTGAAGGATGTTCTGTTGTTAAAGAAGTCTGTTGAGGATCTTGAAAATAGAAATAGACACAACAATCTTCACTTGTATGGGCATCTGAAGGGGATGCCTCTGTTCATTTTTTCACTATTTTCTTCCCAAACTTCTGGACCTTCCTGCATTTTACGAATTTAAATATATCCAGCAAGCTCACAGCTTGGGCCCCCACTTGTCTTCTTCATCTGCTCCATCAAAACTATGTGGTGTTATCCTTCTATTTTTTAAATTCACTGATCTTCTACAAGTTTTAAATGCAGCAAAGCTATAAAAAAAACAGCTAGTTTGGTCTGGTGCAAAATTGTTTTTATCCCAAGATGTGTCCACAGAAACAGCTAAACAACGGAAGGAATTCCTCGAGCTTCGACCTGCATTGCATGCCTTGGGTGCACGCTATGTTTATTCTATCCATGCTTGTTTGAGGTTACTTTTCAAAACAATACCTCTACTTTTGAGGACCCTGCAGATCTAAAGAAATTCATTCACTCACACTCTACAACATCTATGGAAACTCCTGGTCCTTCCTCTTTAACTTGATTTTTATCTAACAATACTTGATATGCCTTGCTCACTCTTTTGCTTCCATTGCAGGTTATATTTTGATACTTATTCGTCTACCAAGTGGGTTTTACTTTTCTTCCTTAATGCCTTTGCAGATTTTCTAGCCTCCTTGAATTCCTGTTTCCTGCTCGTCCTATATAGCACCCCTCTGTAGTACGTTCTCCCCTGTTGGCCGTGCCGTCTTCACTTGTTGGTCGCAACTCCTTGTTTTTTCTTGTTTCCTCTTGAAGGCACGTATTACAGTCATCAGTTTCTGACATGTACTGTCCTTTCTTGTAATCGCTCTTACTCCCTATTTTTCTTTCAAATTCTTATCCCCTAACCTTTTCCTTTTCACCCTTCTTATTGTATATTTTCTCTTATGCATTCGCTTCTTCTCTAATCTATTGCTCTTTCTTCATTACTGTTGATGAAACTGCATAGTTCATATATGTTTTGACTTTCTACATTCAGATTTATATCTTGGAATTTGAAAGGTTTTTTAATCCTATAAAGCATATATATTATAATCCAGATTTAGTTCTTTTGCATGAAACTCATTTTACAGAGATGGAGGCTTTAAAACTCAAAAGAAATTGGGTTAGTTCAGTCTTAGTGTCTCCTACGTCCACCAAGAAAAATGGAGTAATTATTTTATGTCACAAAAAGTTAAAATGCATTGTTGTATCTCAAGAAATAGATTCTGTGGGTAGGTGGTTGTTAGTTAAATTGCTCATTAATAATATTTCTCTGATTGTATTTCATGTTTTTGGCTTGACTCAACCAGGTCATTCATTCTGGCCTAATATTACAAAAAAATTGCGCCAATGCAAGGATGAATTTTCTAGGTGGTGATTGTAATCTGATTATTGACCCATTTATAGATTGTCACTCCCAAGTCTTCTTTACCTCCCACAAATCCCATAAACAATTTCACAATATAATTTCTCAGACCCACCTCGTAGATGCCTGGAGATTATGCAATTCAGATGTAAAGGAATTTTCTTTTTTCTCCCCTCCTCATGGTTCCCTTACTCGATTGGATTATATTTTTCTTTCTAAACCTCCGATTCAAAACCTTGTTTCTTCCTCAATTGAACCTATTGGTTTTTCTGATCATGCCCTGGTTCTTGCTGACTTTGATCTAATTCAACAGCATCCCAGGTCGACTTGGTGGAGATTTTGCAGGATCCAGTTTTTTCCTCCTCCTTCAGCTCTTTTGTGGATACATTTTTCTCTTTAAATGTGGGCCTTAATACTTCTTCTCAACTGTTGTGGTATACTTTTAAGGCCACAGCGTGTGACTTTATTATTGACTATGTTTCAAAGAAAAAGAAATTGTTTCCTAATCAAAATAAAGTTATTTTAACTAACAATAAACGTTTGGAGCATTATTTTATACTTCCTCATCTGATTCTATTTTACAGGAGCTTGTTCGTGCGAAAGTAGATTTAAAAAAACAACTACAGATAATGCTTCATCTATACTACTTTGTAGTAGTGCTCGTTATTACAGAGGTTGTAATAAAGTTGGCACACTTTTGGCTAATGACCTTAATTCTCAGAAAGAACATATCCTGATTGACTCTATTCAATCATCAGAAGGAAAGCGTCTTTTTAAAGATAAGGATATTCAGTAGATGAATTCATGAACTTTTATAAAAACCTATATACTCCGGAGTCTCCTGTCTCTGTTTCTCTTATTGACACTTATCTTAATAACATTCCTCCCCCTTCTCATGCTAATTTCAATTTTACATCTCTAAAATCTGATTTATCGATCTTGGAGTAATCTAAGGTCTTAAATTTACTCAAAAAATGTTAACTCCGGGCCGGATGGATTTATGGTGGAATTCTACCTACATTTTTTTTAAATGTATTACTCCCTAAATGTTTACAACTTTTTCAGTTTTTTTATGTTACGTGTAAGGCGGGGGGTACTTTTCAAGAAGCAATAATATGCCTCATTCACAAAGAGGGTCGTAATCCCATGCAGTATAGAAACTATTGCCCCATATCCCTGGTGAATGTGGATTATAAAGTCTTTGCCAAATTGCTTTTTTTGAGACTGGAACCTCTTTTGCTGAATTTGATCGGTAAAGAACAGTGTGGATTTGTAAAGGGTAGATTAACTTCAGATAACTCTCCGTTATTATTTAATGTATCAAATAAGGCTCCCTCTCTCTCTTACCCTTTAGCTGCAGTTTCTATTGATGCGGAAAATGCATTTGATAGAGTAGATTGGCCTTTTTATTTAAAGCTCTTGCTTGGCATGGGTTTGGTCCTAATATTATTTCTCTTATTTCTTTACTTTATACAGCTCCTACAGCTTCTGTATTAGTTAATGGACATATTTCTAAATACTTCCCATTACAATGTGGAGTTCGTCAAGGTTGTCCCCTATCTCCTCTTTTATTTATTTTAGCTCCTGAATCTTTTTTGTCCCATATTCGCAATAATGATTCTATTTATGGATTTCTCTATGGTGACCAAGATTTGAAATTGACCGTTTATGCAGATGATATTTTGCTAATTATCTCTGATCCGTACGTTTCTTTTCCCCCTTTATTGCAAGAAATGTCTGATTTTTCTATAGTTTCTGGTTATAAAATTCATTCTGAAAAAACAGAAATTATTCCCATTACCAAATTTTGTGTTAAGCACTCTTGTGACTCTACTGGATTCCAAAGGAACACCTCCAAAAATTTAATATTTGGGGATTTGGTTTGATAACTCAATTTCTGATTCTGTTCAAATTAATATGAAAGAAGGGCTTAATCGAACTGATAAACTCATCTCTTATTGGAACCCCTTTTTTTCTTTCATGGTGGGGACATCTTGATTCTATTAAAATGATGATCGCTCCCATTATGTTGTATATTTTATCTATGATCCCAATTCATATCCCGTCCTTTTAATTAAAAACATTAGACTCTCTCCTTTCCTAATTTCTATGGAATAATAAAAAATCTAGAATTTCCTTACCACATCTCAGGACAACTAAATCTAATGGAGGGGAGGATTTCCCTGACTTTTGTGCTTATCATAATGCTTTTGTCTTAGGCTAGCATCTAATTGGCTCTTTTCGGGACCTTCTCCATTCACACCTTTATGGCTTACTATTGATCATTCTTTACTTGCACATTTCTCTGTAAAATATGTTCTTGCCTTTTCGTCCAAGAATATTGTTACTTCTCTTCTGCTATGTAAGTAGACTTGCTTAATGTTGAGGCCTCATTGTCAACCAAAGATCATATCTAGGTATTCCTTCCTACAGTCTCCACTTTGGTACAACCGTCTTATTACCATTAATAATAGGACTCTTTATTGGAAATCTTGGAGACTTAGGGGGATAATTTGGGTTCACGATCTGTTTGATAGTATGACTCCTTGTTCTTTCCCTAAATTTCAAGCCACTTTCAAGTGTCCTTGTTTATTTAGGTACAAATTCTTGATTCTTATGGAAATAATCCTAGATGTTTTTTACTCATTTTCCTTCACTGAAATTGTCTCCACAAAAGATTCACTTCTCAGAATACTTACGTCTCTTCTAAAAGCATTGTTGATTTATAAGCATTTATTAGCCCCAAATCCTGATCGTGTTAAAACTAAGATAGAACTTACCTGGGAAGCTGATTTGGGATATGTTTGGAGCATCAACTTCTGGAACAAATTAGGGGCTAGATCATTAAAAACGTCTACCACTCAATCTATGTTCTTTTTATATCATAGATTGCATTTTACACCTGTGTCTTTAGCTACTTTTTCATGCACAAATAATACCAATTGCTGGTCATGTGGTTCTCCCTTTTCAGATTTGATGCATTCTTTTCACCTGTCCAGATGTTGCATCCTTTTGGAAAATGGTTTGATTCCATATCTCAGTTATTTTTAATTTAAATAGGTCTATATCTAATGTCATTCTTTTTACAGGAAGTTTATCTGATATATTGGGGTTAAATTTTACTTGACAATGGCGTATTTGATCTTATGTTGGCTTTGGCTTTTCAGCAAATTACACTTAATTGGAAATGTTCATCTACAACTTCAGTTAAGGCTTGGTGGTATAATGTCTATCATTATCACAGATTGGATAATGCCTTTGCCTCTACATGCAAACCTTTTGTAAATAGAGATTCATATTGGTTACCGTTAACTAATTATTTAAATAGAATTGCAAAATCATGTGGATTTCTTCAAAGTTCTGAAAATTTTAAGCCTCAGTGAATTTTTATCAATTTCTCTGCCTATATATAGTGTTCATTTTTTTTACATACTTTAATTTCTTAATTTATCTCTTTCAGTGTGTAATGTTACTCGATCTTCAGTTGTAAGATTTATATTTAGTTTCTTTCCCTCCCTCCCTCCCTATTATATTGTTAAAATGTAAACAGCTTTCTTCTCTGCTTTATTGCTTATTTTCTCACCACTTTTCTGTCTAATATGTTAACTTCATTGCTTACTCTTTGTAATGGTTTATTATTAATAAACCTTATTAAACATAAAAAGAACAAACTCTTCTGAGAAAACGAATGATTTAAAAGACGTGCATATTTTTCAGCTTTTCTTCGGTTTTGATCGCAAGCTCTAAAACAGCATTCCCCCTGTGATGAGGCTCGATCCCTCTTTCCTCTCATTCAAAACACGTGTGAAAAACCATCTACTTCTTAAATAATTGAACATTGCATGACATCATAGTACTTACCTGCCATGATTGAGAAACTGTTTTACTGCTTTGCTCTCCCACTCAAGTAGATAATTTGAGTGCCTTCTTAACTTCTTCTCTCCACTGTAAAGCTCACTTTTCCATAACAGTAACATGCTAACTTATATTTAAAGGCTTTACTTACAAATTATTAATTTAATCAAAAATGCAAATGTCTCATTGCACATAGCCATGAAAATGCTCTCTTTGTAGTATGTAAAAATTATGTTCAGTTTTCAAAACTCCTCTGTAAAGTGTTCTAACATCCTTCATTATAATGTCCTTGATTAAGAAAAAAAAACGATTGCACTCAGGTTGACAGTTCAGGACATTAAATGAAGGGACATGGTGGTAAACGGGGGAGAGGATGTGACATAACAGCCACAGCTGCTGACTCTGAAACTGGGCAAGCAGGTTTGAGTTTTGGCGTTGGTTCAACATCCTATGATTCTGGGCAAATCACTTAAACTCCCCGTGCCTAAAAAACCCAAAAATGAATGTGTCTTTGTGTAATGTAACTGGTGCTCCTGTAAAGAGCTCCAATGCAGGGACATTCCCAACCCCCCACCTTTAGCAGCTACAGTGGGGTTGGCATTCTTGATGGGACTCTCCTGTTTGCAGCTCAGCAGACAAAGGCTAATAATTAAAGTGACAGGGTGGGAGGGTGAAGGAGGGAATTGGTGCGTGGATAGATTCATGGCTGAGTGAAAGGATGGATGGAACGATGGAGTAAAAAGGAGGATGGATAAGTGAAAGGATGGATGACTGAGTGAAAGGGTGGATGGATAATTAAAAGTGCAGATTGGTTGAAATAAAATTAAATAGATCATTTCTAAACTGCAGCAATCACCCCAGAAACAGGGCATCTCAGCTCCAGATACCTGAAACTGCGTAATTGTCACATCTCACTATCCATTAGGTGGCACATTGAATTTGGGGGAAAAAAGGCTTTGAGGAATTTTCTAAAAATGGCATCAATTCCGCTTGTCTCAAGAAAAGAGTAAGCTGATTCCAAGCATTTAACCCAACTACAGAGAGGAATCTTTCTCCTCTGATCTGTAGCCTAAAATTTGGAATTTGCAATAATTTGTTATTGGCTGATCTTAGGACTCTGTGGGGACAGTAAGGCACCAAGTGATCAGAGAGAAAATTGGGGCCAGTTTGATAAAACTCCCTATAAACCATGGTCAAAGATTTAAATAAAATCCGCTTTTTCATAAGCAAACAGTGGAGTTCACTTAATCCTTTTGAAGTACAACATTGCCGGGGCAATTTGGGGGAAGTATGAATGCAGCATTTTGCACAGCCGGCAATGTTTTGATCCGGTATTTGATCTTTCCCAGGTTGAGACTATTACATTAATCAAGCTGGGATGTGATCAGGGAAAGAACTACCATATTTCTTGCCAAAAAGGGAAGGAACTAAAAAACTTCTTCAAAGATTTTAACAAAGAGACGCACATTGCTGAAACTGTACTGACCTGGTGGCGGAAAGAAAGATCATTATCAAACTTTACTCCAAGATTCCTTGCTATATAGTTGCTGTAGTAAAACCAATTATAGTGAGAGTGTTTGGCCACCAGCCTGCCTTACAGTAGGCCTTAACAAGCTCAGCAGCTTATTGACTGAAGTCCTCCATTCACCAAAAGAAGCAACAATGACTCCAAACCCCGTTCAATGAAATGAAGCTGGGTGGATTCAATGCATACTTTCAATCAATTCGAAGTCATTTGAATTCACCATTGACAACTATCTTGCCTCAAGGAACAAGTTGCCAAGAAAACCAAGATGATTTAGCACCAAATCTTTATAAGCAAGAAAGTAAAAACATTCCTACCAGAATGACTTCAGAACTTCAATTCAATCCCTTGTGCTCTTCCATCTAGATTCATTCAACATTCCATCTATCATTTGTTGCCACAGCACTTATCGCCCTAAGTGGGATGGGCATGCACAGACATGGGTCCCTTACTTGCTGTGCCACTGGGTTGAAGCTAGCCTGGCTGATGAGGGGTGTTACCACGAAACCAGGCCCAGGATGCCTGTTTCCGGTCCAGGGAGGACCCGACTTGGCAGTTCGGGTTGGACTGTTCCCATGACGAGCAGGGTCAGGACTGATTTGCATATGGCTAGGTCCAATCTGGGGTGGCATAGTGAGCAAAAGAACAATGGATTTAACCCTAACCCAGATCTCTTAACGAGGTGAATGTTTGATTCATTCAAACTCCATCCATGATTTGTTGCCAGAGCACTTTTTGCCCTAAGTGGGATGGGTATGCCCAGACGTGGGTCCATTGCTTGCTGTGCCACTGGATTCAAGCTAGTCTGGCTGATGAGGGTTGTTACTCCGAAACTGGTCCCAGGATGCTTGTTTCTGGTCAAGGGAGGACCCGGCTTGGCAGTTCGGGCTGGACTGCTCCCATGAGGAGCTGGGTCAAGACTGATTTGCATATGGCTGGATCCAAACTGGGTTGGCGTAGTGAGCAAAATAATGATGGATTTAACCCATATCTCTTGGCTGGGGGTGAATGTTTGATTCATTCAACATTCCGTCCATCATTTGTTGCTGCAGCACTTTCCATCTAGATGGTGGCGTCTCGCTGATCCATTTCCTCCCAGACTCCACATAGCTCCCTTTATGGGCATCATAGCAACGCACAGCATGCTTCCTCAAGGGCCTGAAGAAACATGACTATTTCAGATCCACCTTAATGGACCTCCTCTGGTTTTTCTTCCTTATACACACAAACTTCAAGACCAGTTGCATCATCTTCAAGGTCATCACAACCAGCATGCCTACCTATCTGGGTCGCCATCTCCTGTAGTGTTCAGCACAACTGTAGCCAGAACACAATCGGAGAGAAGACCAGGGAGTGCATTAAAGAAATAAACTGGCCACAGACCTTCTCCATCTAGGCACATAGGTTCTGGAGCAACATCCCTATATTCATCAGGACAGCCCTACCCTTCTTCAAGGTAGAAAAGAGTTGAAGACACACCTTTTTAAATAACAGTACATCACCACACAGTAAAAAGTCTGCCTCTCCGTTTAGAATTCAGTGCCACCACCTGGATTCATTCTCTGATTGCATCCCCACCTTTGACCCAGTGCTTTGCTCTGCTGCCTTTCCTACAATATACAAACACAACCTACATAATTTTTATTTTTGATCAAGTGTGATTAACTGCGGCGGCAATTCCGCCGCGGTGCGGCGGTTTAGCGGAGTGGGCGGGGCCGCGTCGGCCAACGGACGTTCGCAGCACTACAGAGGTAGTGCTCGCGACGGCCGTTGGCATACGGGCGCACGCAACGGGTTAATGCATGTGTTGTTTATTCACAATTATGTTCCAGACTACAAGATCATTCAGTAACATGCATCAGACTCAGTGATTCCACATATAAACAGGCGACTGATAGCAGACTATTATTTTCTTTACCCACTTGGTAAATTGGTGAGAAAACAAACATGCACACACATCACACTGCATGTATACAACTGTCTTTCCCTACTAAAGACTTCTTTTTCTTCCTTTACAAGGAGAAGCCCATGACAACAGACACATGACGAAAATTAAATATGGCATCTGGGAGGTTAACACATTAGTTTCCCCCTTAACAAAGCATTTCACAGGATTGATCCTTCCTAGCTGGGATACCGCACATGCAGCATTCTAAACGTAACTGTTAAGATTCCTATTGTGTATGTCAACCGGGTTTTATTGGTTTTATTCACTACTTCCAAACATTGTTCAGTGAACCATCAATCATTTAGGGCCGGCTGTGCAGTGCTGTATGACTAGGATTGTTGGCAAACCTTTTTATATTTGAGGTGATCATCATTACATCCTAGAGGAAGCTGGTGGTGGTTTTAGTTATTTACATACATAGAAGTTTCATAACACCCCTCATTCCTTTTCATGTAGTTAATTATGCCTCCTTTTTATTTAGCTTACTAGGAATTTAATTGCTACTTGGTACCAAAATCTGAGCAAAAGGTAGAAAAGCAAAAAATGCAGGCAGAGCAACATATGACCCATGCAGCATCCATTGATGCCAGCCATGGATGCTGGAGCTCCATGACATTTCATAAGACTGAACCTCTGGCACATGGTTAGGGAGTACATTCTGCAGACATAATACCTGGACAGAGAATTATTTTTTTTGTCTATGTTTCTATTCTGGTAGCAGTATTCTAGATGGCCGCAGTCAACCTAAGTACAATGCAATTGCATAATCAATCCTGGAGCTGGCCAGAGTGCTTACCACAACGTCATGGGATTCCTGACCTATTCCTGAAAGTAAGGGCAAAGTACGCAGCAGATGAAGTATGTGATGAAAGCCTGATTGCACAGCTGCTCTTAACTTGGGGCTTGCCAAAATTCTCAAAAGTTTGTAACCTTCTCAGCAAAGTGGTTCTTATGTTCAAACAGAACCAGCAGTACTTTTGCTAATGTTGGAGCGGGAACAACAGTTAAACTTTTAATGACATGAGAAACCAATTACGACACTTCTGAGAGAAAAGTAATAAACGTGCACCAACTACATGTTCAAGAAAACATGACAAGACTAGAGCATTTTTAGTTACTGCATCCTAAAAGCATTCAGAAAATATGTAGCCTAGATGATATCATCCATGTTAATAAGTTAGACTGTGATTTACTAATTGGCAAAGTACTGTATTTCATTAAAACATGCTAGAAATGCGTATATGGTGAGCTCTCACATTATGGAGTTTACAGCTAATCATTCTTTATTATCATTGATATGTGTGTATAACTACTGAGAAGTAATCAAATATTATGACTAAACCTGATTATATGGTGAGTTTTACTAAAATGTACCTTTTGTGTAAGTAAATTGTGCACCGAAATGAAAAAAAGAAAAGTAGGTGTTACACGTTCCAAATTAACGATGCATTCGTGAAACTTTCAGAGATTGTATTTCACATACTAATCTTATACACCTAAAACGATATTGTTAATAAATGCTTTGAAATATATTTGCATGTTGATACATTAAAAAAGTAGTAGTGTGCCATACTGACATATGTTATTTGCAACCTAACTAAATGATTTCAAGTGCATCAGAGTCATACTAGAATCATGACGTCTTTATATTCCCGAAGAATGTGTGCTTAATAATTTTATATATTTTACATTATATTAGCTCAAATTAATGTGGGCCTGACTGCATACATTAAGTCTCTTGACTTGCTGAATCTACTATTCATGAGAGAATTTCTCAATATAACCAATAATGTGAAACAGTGTTTTCTCTCCTGAATTCTCATGTACTGTACAAGATACTTGCTACATTTTCTTTACAGTCCGGAACATCTGCATTGGAAACTGTCTTCTTGAACTCGCTAATTCCTTCTTGCTAAAGGAGCATTGTTTCCACATTTCACATATTGGATGACTTAAGGACTGCATAATTGTCCCACCTATTTCTCTACATTTTGAGTCTTCTTTATGTCAGCTGTCACTCATCCAATATGAACTCATCCAATTAACTGAATGGTCTGATCCGATAAGGTTATTCCAGGAGCAGGAGCGGCCCGTCCCCTGCCAAAGTGGGGGCCGGGCCGGAGAAGGAAGGTAGGGAGGGGAGGGGTGGAGGGTTCGGGGGACAAAATTAAATAAATAAAAAATGTACCTGAGCTTCGCTGCCGCCACCCTCCAGACTTCTTCTGGGCACAGGTTCCCAGACTGCACTGCAGACAATCATGACACTGCATGAAAGCAGCGTCAGGATTGGCCTGAGTGCTAGCAACTTGGGCTCCCAGGCAGACTGCGAGCCTGCTCTCTCCAGCCCCGGCAACGCAGCAGGGGCCGGAGAGAGCTTCACTGCTCATGAGGTTTTGGCCGAGCTGAGATGGCTGGCCATGCCCTAATACGCACTGAAAGGATTGCCCACCACTCCCCCACCAGCAGTGTCTTCCCCTGGACCCGCCCCCAAGACTTATCAGAGTCCTGGGGGAGGGTCCAGAAGATTAAAATAAAATGATAATTAACACGCTTAAAACCTGTTTTATTATTGTTTTATTTGCTGGTGGTGGCGGGGGGCAGCGCTCCTCCGCCCTAATAGAGAGGCCGCCGCTGTCCAGGAGGTGTCACACCCTGGAACTTTAAGAATGTAATATTGCTCAATTTAACAAACAGTGGGCACGCACTGGCTGGCTGGATTCTGACGGATGGGCTGCTAGCTATTTCCTTACTCTCGGAGTTCTGCTGAATCGTGTGGTGGAGACTTTGTGGAACTTTCTTGGCAATCTTGACTTGCCCGGTGTGGACGCACCTGGCTTCCTTTCTGAACTGTCGCATACACTATATGCGCCTAATGGTCTCTACCTTTTGGGAGACTGCTTGAACTGCCATGTTTCCTGTCCTTTCCTGAACTCTTGAGCTTTGGTATATTATTATAATTCGATCAAATCTTCTTATAACCTGGTGCAAATTTACTGATGCATTTGCCTTTCTTTAAAATTTGATAAACCAGACAAAACTTACCATATTGACTCAGCTATCATTATTTATTTCCTTCCAATTGAATGTGCACTTTTAATTTGGGTTTACCAATGATCAGGAGAGATCACATTAGCGAGATCTCGGAGCATCAAATACTAATTCTATTATTCTGTATAGCTTTAACTGAGCTCTTGATGTGTATGATTTTGCCTCTACGTATTTTTTAGGAGATTTGGTCTTGCAGTGATAATCTTAATAGCATTCTTCTGAGAGTAATTTACATGAATCTGATTTCTAGTTTGTAATCTAGTTGTCCAATTAATGGTCCTCATTGGATGACTGTTGGGACCCTTGATATCCGACCCCTCTCGGCACAAAACAAGGTGCATTGGAGGACCAAGAGAGTGGTACAAATAAAGAATAAAAAAATATATATATGGGCCCAGTAGTGCTACAGCACTAATGACAATCTTTACAGGAGGTGGGATGATTCTAGTAGCAATACCTCTGTCTTAGCTCAGTTGAGCATAAAGCTACTATGATTCATTCAATTCAGTTGCAAAACAATTAATAATAGAATGGTGCCCCACCTGCAATAAAATGGTAGTCTTGTGTTCGGATTTAATCAAACTGGTGATAGATTCGAAGAGTTTTCTCATAAATTCTTCAAATTCTGTCTGTTCTTTGCCTTCATATAGCCTATGGAAAGAAGTGTTATTGATCAACCAAGCATTGTCTCTATAAACTTACCAATAACACATTTATACCCAGGGCATTATGTTTCATTTCATGAAAATTATATCAAGTTTGACAGACTGTAGTATACACTGACGGTTGATAAAACACACTGAAAAGGATATTGTACCATACCAATGTGTAACAGAGAGTTGTGCCAATCCATTTGGGGGTATCTGCTGGCATAGTCCCATACATTGTTTAGCAACTCACACAATTGTAAATGGGACACCACACTCACAAACTAGGGGAGCGCCTGTGACACATACAAGAAGGTATCTAGTATCTAGTGGCTTTTGTGTTCTCTGCCCTCATCTTCTAGAGCATATTTAAGTATCTGAAGTGTGGTCGGCTTATCTCTACGTCAGGTTTTTCATTGCACTGCCTCTCTGTTTTTTGAAGCATCAGAAATTTAAAAACAAACAAACAGAGTAATCAACAAATAATTGGAAAAAATAAAATACAAGAAGGAATGTACAAGCAAACATAAGGATTCTAGGTTAAAAGGGCCTGTGTCTGTGTATATTTTTGAAAAACGGATTATAAACCACTTGATATAACTGCCACTGCTGATATAGAAGGAGTTTGACTCCGTGATTTCGCGTGGAAATTATTGTGTTACTACTGCTACCATAACATTCATTCTGAACTGGAAAGGCATTCCAAATCGCTTAGAAATAATACTGTGATGCATGAATTAGATAGATGAAACCCATGTGACCAGTTCTTTAAAGCTTGTCAAAGCTTTCAGTAGTCATAGTTGTGACACCAGTGTTTATGGATTGTTCAAAATTAATTTAAGCTTTAAATATTTCGCCTTTAACTCATTGTTGAATACAAAATATAGAGAACGAGTAGTTTCCTGACAACATTCTACCCCAAAGCAGTCTTTGTATCTAACAGTGCCTATATTCTTACTCTCTCCATTGTCAAGAGAGGGCTTTGTTGTTAGGAAGTCTCTATAACTCTGGTCTTATTTCCATGCCTGACTTCGGGCATTTATGACTCTCACCATAGTCCTGTCAGGAAATCACTTTTGTTTTGAGGTTCTCCAGGTTGTTCTTTGAAATATTTCCATCAAAGTTTGAGTTTCACTGTAAGACATCCTTTCATTGTGAATCTGGGGAGTCTGCTAGACTTTATTTTGGTTCTTGCAAGTACACAATCACGTCTTTTTCTATCATCTTCCCCACTTTCGAACCAATAACTCTTTAAACGTGCTAAAACTGCAACTACATTTAACAATGTTTTAAGGCGTATGGTATACCTTTAATTATTCTTTTACATTTAGTGGGCTAGTTTATTCAGTTTATTTTAGAGTATGTGTAAAGTTTAGCCCATTGAACCTCAGTTTGTGATTCCAAAAGCTTTTATGCTTTTGTGTCTTTCTTAAGACTTCTTATATAGTTTCACTATTTTCCTTCTATGTGGCATGAATAACTAGACCAAGCTAAGAGGGAAGTCTATCTGTCATAAATCAGTGTTTCTCGACTTCAACGCTGTTTGGCCTACTTTTCTAATGAACATTATTACTTGCAGTAACATTTCTGTTACAGGAAATAAGTAGCAACGTTCTGTGGCTCATTTTATATTTTCTTATTCATTTCACAGGCTTTGGATACTTTACAAGTGTTGGCAAATTTCTATGCTTTGGCCTTTTAATGGACATCCCAACGCGGGAAAACACCTCTTGCAATTTGCAGTTTTGTAGACTTTATAATTTATTATTTGTATTTTACTTTTTCTTAACTTTTTCACACTCCCCAACAGAATGACATGAAATGTGTTTATTAAAGGGGTAACTGATGACTTGTTAGTTTCCTTTATTGCACCTGCATTTATGCTACTGAGTGTTGCCAGACCCATTGGCGTCTCAGTCTCTATAATTCCCTGGTGGGGATTCTTTCAATGTTTTTTCTGTTGCAGTGGTGGACACCACTCCGTATTGGCATTAAGCTGAGGAAGTATTCCACGTAAAGCAATTTATTAGTGTGTATTATATATTTGGCCACCTAGAGGCGTTTTGAAGAACAATTTGGCTTTGTTCCTTTTTAGGTCTGGGGTTAGTCAAGACCTTTTGATTTTTTTAAAAAGGGGCCTCATCCATTGATCTGTTGGTTTTTCATTCACATTACAGCACACAGCATGGGGGTCAGCCCACTTCATCCACTGGTTAACTTCAGTTTATGTGACTGCATTTTGCTCTTTCACAAGGAGCACATCCACTGCACACAATGCAGCTCTCTTCAGTGCCAGTGTTTATTTTACTTTATTACTTTGGTGTCGCCTTTGTGTTTAGAGTCTGATGAGATAGCAGGATGCTTTCTATCAGCTCTCCATGTTAAGCAGAGGGCACATCCCAGCTTTATGAGTTCCTGTCTCCGGCTAAAGGTGTTGTAAATTCCTTTTAGAAAAGCCTTTTATTATTTATCTGAATGTTCCTATTTCACAACATACCAAAATATTGTCCCTTTGAAACTGTCCTTCATGAAGTTGTCATTTTTTTTGTTTGTTTAGTATGCATGCAATGAAGTGGGTTTCTAACCTCCGTATGCCATGCTTGTATGTATTTTATTTGAGGACTGCAGTTATATTTGTTAAGCAGTGTAGTCTGTATGCCACTCCTGTATGGCCTTCTAGTTTCTTTATGTGCTCTTCCATGTCGATTATATTTGAAAACTATTTTAGTCTGTATGTCTTGCTTACATGACTTTCTAGACTGCTTTCAGTGCTCTTGTATGTTGTGCTTATATAGACATTTAAATATGATATGACAAATTTTAGCTCTGCTGTTTATTCAACCTTCTTGAGCTATCTATCTATCTATCTATCTATCTATCTATCTATCTATCTATGCAACCATTTCTGTCTGTATACCTAATTACCTGTCTGTCTGTCTGCCTTTCTATCTATTGGTTTGTCTATCTACCTATCTATCTTTTAAACTCTAGCTATCTTTATCTATCTTTGCTACCCTATTTATCTGTCTATGTAATTACCTGTCTGTCTGTCTGCCTGCCAATCTTTCTATCTATGTATGTCTGCACATGCAACTCTGTCTGTCTATCTATCTATCTATCAATCTATCTATCTTTACAACTCTTTCTATTTCTCTTTGCAAACCTCCCTTGTCACCTATCTTTTGAAGGCCTCTTATCTATTTGTAATAAAAAATTACAAAAATGTTGCAACAAAAGTATTAGCAAAGAAGCTGACAGCCAACGTCAGATCAATTTGCTATTCTTTTAAGTCTGGTGTATCCAAGATTTTTTGATTTTACTAATATAATACGTGTAACATAGTTAGTTATAGAGTTTTTCAGCCAGACTTCATACATTAGTCTGTTGTGTCATTCACATTTTTCTTCCAGCCTCTCCACCATGTATCATGGGGCAATGATACAATAGTCCCCTTCAACCACTCACTGGCTGACTTCACTGAGAGTTATGGCATGCTGTCCTTTCACAAGGAGTACATCCACACATAAAGTAGCGCTCTTCGGTGCCAAGGACTACTGTGGTAATGTGTGCTTTTTGCAGACCCAAAAATATTTTTGCCTTTAACTAATTTCTTTTTTAGATTGATGAGGGCCCAGCAGCTTCCCCAACAAAAATGTTCTGCTAAAACCAGGACAGACCAAAACAAATATTGCCGAAGCCAAAAGGCTGGAGGACAGCACCAGATCTATTGACTTTGCAAATGCTTGTTTTGCTAGGTAATGGAAGAACAAGGTTGTCTAAGGCTCCATTTATGTATGCTGCCTTGCTGCCCACCCCTGGAGCACCACTGTCACTTTCTACTGCATTATACTTCCAATCAATAACATACCTGGGGGAATATATCTCTTTACATCGAATGCTCTACAACACATTCCATTACAACGACTGCGTTGTCACAACGCGAACCATTACATCGCAAGTCTTTACAACAACTTGCTGTAGGAGGCGCGCTGGACTTAGCAATAGTAAAATTGACTATTCCTACTCCAGTTTGTGCAACAGCAGGGAAGGTGTTGGATTGTAAATCCAACACCTTCTGCCCCCTACAGCAAGTCGTTGTAACGACTTGCGATGTAATGGTTCGCGTTGTAACAACGCGGTCGTTGTAACGACCGCATTGTAATGGAATGCGTTGTAGCGCATTCGTTGTAAAAGATGTCTCCCTACCTGGGGCCGTATTATGCATTGTGATTGTTTGCGCCCCGCGCACCTTTGAAAAGGTGTGCTGGGCGCAAACAATCACAATGTGTCCTATTATGATGTATGCGCTGCTCCCAGGGCAGCGCATTCATGTGAAAACACGGAACAGCTGCTCAGTGTTTTCACAGTGCAGGCGGCACCCACCTGCACTTTTACAGGGTAATAGAGGACCCCCTTTACCCCCTTCAGAGGGCTGCTCTCAGGAGGAGCACTGACAGAGCGCCACCCTTTAAATGGCGCACTGTCAGTGTGCCTCCTGAGGACTCCTTTGACTCTGTGCCCGCTTCTGTAATATGGCGTGTGCGCAGAGTCAAAGGAAGTCCCTCATTTGCATAGGGCACGCCCCTATGCAAATGAGGGAACACCCTCTGAAGGTAGCGCTGGCGCTTTAAGTGCGCCAGCGCTTTCAGTATTATAGAAGGGGACGCACAAGCGTCTGCGCCCCCTTCTATAACACCAAAGTGCCCCGGGGTTGCGCAAAGCGGGCGCAAACGCCCGTTGCGCCCCTGGGGCACTTATTGTAATACAGCCCTAGGTGATGTGACACTTTTCTGAGGCAATTCAAAACATTACTGATATCCTGACCAACAATTATGCTAAAATCCCACTTAAAAAAATAATGTGATATGTGACTATGGAAAACGACTATTCTATTTACTATTTGTAACAGCCTAACTTTTATTTGTTACATGTTTACACATACCATTTGCAATTTTGAAAAGAGGTATTCCAGTAATGTTTACTTTGCAACCAAATAAAAAATACATTTAGGCCTCTGATGTGTATGTGCCCTTGCAGGTAAAATAAAATACACGGAAAAGTCAGTGGTAAATAGGAAATATGCAAACCGAATTTTGTGTAGGAATAAACCAGCCAATGGTGGTACAATTGTGTACAATATATAATGCCTCTTCTCTGGCTAGAGATCCAGTGAATCTGACAGGATCACAGAGTAAGAATGGCTGCAGCTGGATAGGATACGTTTTTGCTTTAATGCACACTGTTCCTGTCAAACAATTGCAAAGATATCTGGAACAGTTTGTCCTTGATAATGCAATATTATAGATCACATTAAAGCTGAAAAGGCCGTCGTTCTATAACCTTTGAAAGAGTTTGGTCTTCAGAAAAGGAAAAAAAAATAACGTAATATTAAATGGATGAGATATTTATTAGGTTAACCTTTGAGCTATTTCACAATGATGGGCGTGAAGTCTAGGAGCCTGAAATACACCAAAAGTAGCAGAGAAAGTCACTTACACAAACCATTAGATGTTTCTCAGGCATTCCTTCTCCCGCATTCTCATTGTAAATTATGTCTACCACCCTGAGGCCAATATATGGTACTTTACATACCTTTATAGTGGGACAAACCTGAGTCACACTCCCTTGCTCACTGCCAACAAAAGTAAGGATATCATACGTACATCTGATCAAGCATATAGGAATTACATTAAAAAGCCTAAATATTTCCCACAACATATATTTAAGGTGAAATTAAACAAGAGGTGGTTGTCATGCCCCTGCTCACACAATACTCATAACATCCCATTGACACCGGAATCTACAACCCTATCGCTAACTCGCTAGCACCTATCGGAGGCTATGCTGTGAACTGATGGAAGAAGAAGCTGACAGAATATATTGAAGGATATGCTGGCTCTTATGGACAATATTGGTGTCCTATTTTTATTACAGCTGAATCAGCAATCAGCACTATTGTGAGTACCAGCAACGACATCCTACTGGAGATTCTCATCGAGGTGCCAATCTGGAATACGATTGGTAAGAATTTATAAGTGTGACTTCCATCCTTTCACTCCGAATTCTTAAGCTCCACATGCATCTCTACTCTGTTACAGACAATTCTTTTAATTGTCACTCTCTTAAAACATGCTTTACTCAAAAAATATTCTATCTATTAGTATGCAGAAGACATTCAATTCATTCATTGAAAAAAAAACTGTCTTGCAACTGAGCACAGTACACATTTGCAGATTGTCTACTGACCCTACACTGGTCGATGGGAATTGTTACAGGCCTGGGAACCATTCTGGGTTACCCTCTCCCAGTCGTACATTCAGTGTGCAGTGGTCCTAGGAGCAGGCACTGGCTTTTACCTGAAAGATAGATTGGAAAAAATGGCTCTGTTCACTTGCGTCTCTCACTTTGATTCTACTGAGAGAGAAGATGTAAGGAATTGGGTTACTGGTTGGAGGGGGGTGAAACCCTACCAAAGCAGCAACTACAATTCTCTTTGGGGTGAAACACAAGCAAACCCCAAATTAATTTGTGCTTAATCTTCTGGTAGCTCGGCACACAGTCAGGCTTAACTTAGAGGCAATGTGTAAAGTATTTATGCAGCACTTGAACAGTAATAAAGTGAAAACAAAACACAAGAAAAATCCCACACCAATTTAGAAAAATAGTGTAACATATAATAAATTATTTGAAATCAAAACGACAAAGATCCAGTCAGTAGAACCGGAGTTCTGTAATTTTAAAAGTTAAGGTAAAAATAGTGCTTAAAAGTACAAAGCTAAAACTAGGGTTAAAGTCACAAGTGCAGGCTGACCGCGATAGAGCATGGGCCACATACAGCGACCAAGTGAGTCCTGCTGAGAATTGTATCTTACATCCTGGTTGCAGAACGTTGCGCTGCACAGCGGAGGTCCCCAGGAGCGATGCGAGATCCATGTTGAGGATGTGTTATGCAATGCACTGCGAGGGCTGCAATGCAGACTTGCATGGAGGCTGCTTCACGCTGCATCAGTTCTGATGAGACTGCAAGGTCTGCATTGGGGGTGCATTGCGCAGCAGCGGTGCCGGAGAGCTGCGAGGGCTGTGATGCGAGCTTGCTTCATGGGTGTGTTTCACTGCATCAGTTCCAATGAGGCACAGCAAAGCTGCATAAGTTTTGCATCATGCTGCGTCAGTTCTAGTAGAGACCACAGCTGGGCTGGCAGAACACCTTTAGCCCCACTTCCAAGGGTCCAGAACTAGAGGGGCACCAACTGGGGGGCTGGGCTCACAACAGGCAGAGTCCAGGTGCAGGGGTCAAGATGGCTTGAGCCTTTTCTATCCCTGAGGCTCTGATCAGGAGGCCAGCCAGCTAGCCCTTGGAGTCACTCTGGTGATCCTGGGTTCAAGATGCAGGTCCAGTCCTTCTTACTCCAGCAGCAGTGAAGCAGGGCAGCAGAGCATCAGGGCAGTCCTTTTTGCAGCAGAGCAGCACAGCAGTCCTTTTTCTAAGTCTTCCATAGGTCCAGAAGTGTACTCAAGGATTGGGTCTGAGGGTCCAGTATTTATGCCTGGTGCCTACTTTGAAGTGGACGAAGCTTTTGGAGTTTTCCCCTACAGAGGTGTCTGGAATTTCCTGCCTTCCTGCCCTGGACCAAGTCTGTCTAGGGCCACAATAGGCTAGTGTGGAGCTCTTTGCATGTGTGCTGAGGCAGTCTATTGAATTGCAAGTGTGGTAAGTGACAGCTCCGTCCCCCTATAAAGTCAGGTATGATCCATCCTGCCAACACACAGTCTCTCTATTGTGAGGCTGTCTCGGAGGAATACACAAAGGCCAATTGCCAACTACACCTAGTCATGTGACCTGGGAACCGGCTGCAGGCACCAAATTGTTAGAACAAGAAAATGCCAACTTGTTAAAAGTGTCGTTTTCAGAATAGTGACTCAAAATCCGACTTTACTTTAAAAGAGAGTTTTAAATTATGATTCCTCAGACACCAAACTTCATATTCATACTAGCTCCCAATCAAAAGTTATCACTTATTAGATGTAATAAGGTAACACAGTGTTATCCTATGGGAGAGGTAGGCTTTGCAGTTGTGAAAAACAAATTTAGGAGTTTTCACTACCAGGAGATGTAAAACATAAAAGTACATGTCCAACTTTTCAAACGGAATGCACCCTGCCTTATGGGCTGTTTATGGCCTACCCTAGAGGTATTAAAAACGGAAGTTTGGGCCTGGCAAAAGGTTTATTTTGCCAGGTCAAAATGGCAGTTTAAAAACTGCACACATGCTGCAATGGCAGGTTTTAGACCAGTTTTAAAAGGCTACTTAAGTGGATGGCACATTCAGTGCTGCAAGTCCACTAATGGCATTTAATTTACAAGCCCTGGGTACCTGTAGTACTGCTTTAATAGGGAACTACAAGTAAATTAAATGTGACGATTGGGTGTAAGCCAATTTTACCATGTTCAAAGGAGAGAGCACAAGCACTTTAGCATTGGTTAGAAGTGGTAACGTGTGCAGAGTCCTAAAAACCAAAAGGCAAAACAAAACGGGTTCAGATAACAGGAGGGTGAAGGCAAAATGTTTGGGGATGACTCTGCTGAAGTCCAACAGAAGCCCAATCAGCAAAAAGAAGTAGAAACACATTTGTTTACATTTTGTAAATGAAGCAGCAGTAACTCCATTCAGAAAAAACAATTCACATTGTTTTTTTCATCCAGGCAGAGGACTACAGTGAAGATGTTTGGGCTTCAAGTTGCAATGTATATGTTTGGCCCCATACACATTTTGCTGTTCCTGTGACAGTTTAGGCTTTGGGCAACAGAAGCTGGAACATGAAGTCCTGCATTGCACAGTGGCTGTATCTGTGCAAAGCTCATTGTTTATGTGGAGCATGGACTAAAGTAGCTCGATATATATTATTTTGAAGAAGACCATGCCCATAGTGAGTGCAATGGGATGTGTCAATAGTTGAGCCACTAGAATATATGATGTAGCGGACTGAGGGGCCTGCAATGCAGTGTCTCCATCTGGTGCACAGCAAAAGGGTAGCTACTTACTTCTTCAATCCTGAGGATATGCACTAGAGAATTGTTCTGCAATAAACCCAAAGAATACCGTAGGAAGTCAAGGGATAAACCAGAATGCATTACCTTGATTTCAGTCATTTCTGTCACTTGGTTGTATTTGATTTGATTTGATTTTGATTTGGTTGTATGTCAGAATATTGGTAAAAATGATCATCTGATTATTGTGGCCTAAACATAATTTACAAAACTATTCCTCCAATGTGTGTAGATTAGCTGTTATTAACTTCAATAAGGGGGATATTTTTGTATACAATATTTAGGATACAATATTGAAATAAAGGGGAGCCACATTTCTTCGGAGTGCCTCCTTATTGTTGAATACACACAAACACACACACACATATTCACTGAAACAAAACTAAGGTTACAGGAACATTATAGTTAGGCTCAGAGTTCACTCACACAAAACCAGTGAAATTCATCAGTTATAGTTAGCTGAGCTAACTATAACTTATGCCCTCGCAATGCACTGCTTATGACCTCACATGTTACATCACTCATGACATGGTCAGTAACATCACTCATAACATCTCAAATGACATCACTGATGACATCATCCAGTGAGTGTAAATGTTTTTTAAGAGTTTATGAGTGTTAAAGATATATACTAACCTACTACAAAAGTTAATTAGTATACTAGGTGCACAACTAATGAGGGATACTACTTCTAACTTATATTATGTGAGTGGCTGTGTGACTATGTGTATCCATGTGTGACTGGGTGTGTAAGTGGCTGTATGGGTGTGTGAGTGGATGTATGGGTGTGTGAGTAGCTCTTTGAGTGAGTGAGTGGATGTGTGAGTGGCTGTATGGGTGGGTGAGTGGATATGAGAGTGACTGTATGGGTGAGTAGGTGTCTGAATGGATATATGAGTGAGTGAATGGGTATGTAAGTGGTTGTATGGGTGAGTGAGTAGCTGTTTGAGTGACTATTTGATTAAGTGAGTGTCTGTATGAATGGCTGTATGGGAGAGTGAGCGGATGTGAGAGTGCTTGTATGAATGTCTGAATGGGTATGTAAGTGGTCTTTTGGGTGTGTGAGTGAGTGTGTGAGTGCTTGTATGGGTGAGTGAGTGGCTCTGTTAAGAGACTATGTGGGTGAGTGAGAGGGTGTATGGGTGGCTGTATGGGTGAATAAGTAGGTGTGTGAGTAGCTGTATGGGTGAGTGCGTAGCTGTGTGAGTGGCTGTATGTGTAAGTGACTAGTTGTATGAGTAGCTGTATGAGTGAGTAAGTGGTTGTATGTGTGGCTGTATGAGTGAGTGGGTGTGTGAGTACTCTGTGGATGAGTGAGTGGTTATGTGAGTACTTGTATGGGTCTGTGAATGAGTATGTTAGTGGCTGTGTGGATGCATGAGTGGGTATATGAGAGGTTGTACAGGGTTGTGAGTGGGCGTGTGAGTGCTTCTGTGGATGATGTCATGAGTGATGTCATTTGAGATTACATCAGTGATGTGTATCAGTGATATCACTTACCATGTCATGAGTGATGTAATATATGAGGTCATAAGCAGCACATTGCGGGAGAGAAAGTTATAGTTAGCTCAGCTAACTATACCTGCTAAATTTCACTGGTTTTGTAGAAATGAAATCTGAGCTTAACTATAATGTCCCTGTAACATTTTGTTTTTTTCATTGAATTTGTAAGATTATTTTAATTCTATTTCCTAACTATAATGTCCCTGTAACCTTTGTTTTTTTCTGCAAATTTTCAAGTTTTTTTAATGCTGTTTCCTATCTATATCTTCCATGTAACCTTTGGTTTTTTAAGTGAATTTTTAAGGTTTTTTAAATTTTATTTCCAAAATGTAACCACTAACCTTTGACAGTGAGTGTGTGAGTGAGTGCATGAGTATTTCAGTAAGTCTGTGAGTGGGTGTTAGAGTGTCTGAGTGTCTAAGTGGGTCTGTCAGTGGGTGTGTGACTGTCTGAGTAGGTCTGTGAGTGGGTGCGTGAGAGTCTATGTAGGCCTTTTAGTGGGTGCATGAGTGGGTCTGTGAGTGAGTACATTAGTCTCTGAGTGGGTCTGTGAGTGAGTGTATGAGTCTCTCAGTAGGTCTGTGAGTGAGTGCATGAGTCTCTGAGTGGGTATGTAACTGGATGAATGAGTGTCTGAGTGGTTCTGTGAGTGGGTGCATGAGTGTCTGAGGGGGTCTGTGAGTTGGTGCCTGAGTCTCTGGGTCTGTAAATAGGTGCATGAGTGTCTTTGAAGGTCTGTGAGTGGATGGATGAGTCTCTGAGTGGGTGGGTGAGTATCTGAGTGGGTCAGTCAGTGGGTGTGTAACTCTCTGAGTGGATATGTTAGTGGGTGCATGAGTCTCTGAGAGGATCTCTGAATAGAAACATGAGTGTCTGAGTGGGTCTGTGAGTGGGTGCATGAGTTTCTGAGTGGGTCTGTGAGAGCATGCAAGAGTCTATGAGTGGGTCTGTGAGTGGGTGCATGAGTGTCTGAGTGGATTTGTGAGTGGGTACATGAGTGTCTCAGAGGGTTTGTGAGTGGATGCATAGGTGTGTGAGTGAGTGAGTCTCTGAGTGGGTCTGGGAGTGGATGAATGAGTGCTTCAATGGGTCTGTGAGTGGGTACATGAGGGTCTGAGTGTGTCTGTCAATGGGTATGGGAGTATCTGAGTGGGTCTGTGAGTTGGTGAGTGGGCCTTTGAGTGGGTGCATGAGTATATGAGTGGATCTGTCAGTAGATGCGTGGTAAAAAAAGTAGGGGGCACCCAGGAGCAGGTCCTCCTGAAGCCAGCTCACCCTGTGATGGTTCTCCTGTCTAGCTTCCCTGCAGTCCACTACCCTCTGCTTCCTTCAGTTTTGTGCCTCTTCTGCTTATTTTCTGCTTGTTTTTCTGCCTCTTCTCCGCTCGCTACTGCACTTTATTTTGCCTGCTTTGGCTCATTCTGCCCATTATTTTGCCTCTTTCTGCTCACTCCTGACCTTTACTCGGCCTCTTGCGGCTCGTTTCTGACCTCTATTTTGCTTCTTGTTGCTCGTTTCTGACCTCTATTTTGCCTCTTCTGCTCATTTTGCCCATTATTTTTTGCCTCTTTCTGCTCGCTCCAGACCTTTATTTTGCCTCTTTCTGCTAGTTTCTGACCTTAATTCTTCCTCTTGCTGCTGGTTTCTGACCTCTATTCTGCCTCTTTTTACTCCCATCTGACCTTTATTCTGCCTCTTTCTGCTCCCTTCTGACCTTCTGACCTTTATTTTGCCTCCTTCTGCTCATTCTGACATCTATTTTGCCCCTTTCTGCTAATTTCCAACCTTTATAATGCCTCTTTCTGCTAGTTTCTCATCATTATTTGCCTCTTTCTGCTTGTTGCTGACCTTTACTTTGCCTCTTTCTGCTAGTTTCTCACCTTTATTTTGCCTCTTTCTGCTAGATTCTCACCATTATTCTGTCGCTTTCTGCTCGTTTCTCACCTTTATTTTGCCTCTTTCTGCTTCTCACCTGTATTTTGCCTCTTCTTGCTCGTTGCTGACCTTTATTTTTCCTCTTTCTGCTCGTTTCTCACCTCTATTTTGCCTCTTGAAGCTGGGGTCTGACCTCTATTTTGCCTCTTTCTGCTCATTTCTGACCTTTATTTTGCCTCTTTCTGCTCATTTCTGACCTTTAGTCTGCCTCTTTCTGCTCATTTTTCACCTTTATTTTGCATCTTTCTGCTCGTTGCTGACCTCTATTTTGCCTTTGTAGTTGTTTCTTACCTTGACTCTGCCTCTTTCTGCTCATTTCTGAACTTTTGTCTGCCTCTGTCTGCTCCATTCTGACCTTTATTCTGCCTCTTTCTGCTCATTTCTCACCTTTAGTTTGCCTCTTTCTGCTCATTTTCTGCTCATTATTTGCCTCTTTCTGCTCGTTCTCACCATGTGGTCCCAAGTGGAATTAATTCCCCAACCTGTAGTGCACCAGGAGGCGCATTTGCAGAGTGGTGGAGAACGGGGCATGGCCTCCGGCCACCTCTCAGCAATCCCGCTGTGTGGGACTTACTGGAGGTAACAGGAGGTCTTGTTGGCCCCCAAGGACCCTCAGCAGCCAAGGGGACTTCATCCACAACCAGCAGCGCACCAGGAGGTGCGATTTCAGAGTAGTGCAGAAAAGGGGCGGAGCCTCTGGCATTGTGGCAGTTGTTTTTTCATTATTCTTAAAGGGGTCGCCATGTGGCCACCCTTCCCTGGGCTGATTGTGGCCCTGGGGACCCCATGCCCCTGGGCCCGGATTTTTCTTTTTTTTTTTTTTTTTTAATAAAGGAAGGGGGGCTTCGTGGCCCCCGCCTTCCCTTGGCCAATTTTGACCCCAGGGGCCCCATCCCCTTGGGCCTGGCCACAATACTGGATGCCCTGCTCCCACCCAGGGCACCCAGTTGCTCACGTTGGGGACCACAGGGGGGCCTAAAGGCCAACGCTGTACCTGCCAGCTACCCGCCTTCTGCAGGAGCCAGCATTGCTTTTGGATAGAGGGAGCTGCTGAACATGCTGCTTCCTCTGTCCAAAAGCTATTCTGCTCCACTTTATGCAAGCGAGGGCATTTTCCTGCTCTCACTTCTATGAAGAGGAGCAGAGTTTGCTATGGCTTGTCGGGAGCAGTGCTCCTGCCAAGCCATAGCAAACAGCAATGTCCAAGGGGTGGGCCCTGGGGGGTGGCGGTCCCAGTGCCATCTAAGGCTCCAGGAGGGGGGCCACAAGGCCCCCCTCCTTTATTTGCCCGAGGAGGTGGTGGTCCCCAGGACTGTGGGAGGGTGTTACTCCCCTGTATTATTTCTAATTAAAGCCCCAGGAGGAGGCGGCCGCCGGGGCTGGGGGGAGGTCAATGCGGCCCCCTCTCATTATTTTCAAGTTAAGCCCCAGGGAGGTGGTGGTCCCGGGGCGGGGGGAAGCCGTATGTGCACCCCCCTTCTATATGTACAGAATGCCCCCGGTACCTGGCCCACCCGTGCTTCATTTTTTTATTTAAAAAGTTTCAGCTGGATCCAAGAGGCCTAGGGGGTCAGGATATTTCTATCCTGCTCCCTTTTCTTTTTTTTTTACATTTTTTGTGGGACTTGGCTCAAGCGGAGTCCCAAGATAACCACCAACACTTCCTCGTTGAAGTGTTGGCAGCCAAACACATTTCAGTAGGGTTTCAGTAGGATTTTGGGCTCCCAGATATCTATATTTTTTAAACTTAAATATCTCTGAAACTACAGAACGGATTTACACCAAATTACAAAAAACACGCTTTCTAGACCAATATTTAGCTTTTTGCCAAATTTGATGTGATTCCGTTCAGCGGTTCGGGCTGTAGTTGTGCTCAAAAAATGAAAAATCCCCATAGACATAACATGGGGAAAACTCGTTTTAGGACCCCTTTTTTTCTCAGTCCCCACTTCATGGATCACCCTGAAACTTTCAACATAGCAGCTGAACCAAAAGGGGGACGTTTTTTTAAAGTTTCGGGACGACTTGTCAAGCAGCGTCAAAGTTACTGGCAAAACAAAAAACGCTTTTCCTATGGAAACTTTGGTCCTAACTATAACTACCGACTGGCAATCTCCAGTAGGTAATATATATATATATATATGTTCTCGTACCTGGGCGTCCTATTTGAGCATACGGGTTCTTGGGCACCCGCGGTAAAGAGCAGGTGCCTCCTTTTTATGAGGTCAACAGCGGCTCTTGTTAATTTTGCAAAAAAAATGGGCAAAAGGCCCCCAGGAATTCTTCTTAAAATCTATCAAGCCAAGTTCATAAGTATAGCAATGTATGGGGCGGGAATATGGGTTACAATTTTTTAAGGTTTATTTTAGCAGTGCCATTGAGTTCCCCAGTTTTTCATTGCCATAGTGAGTTAGGGATTTATTACATTACTGACATTATTAAAGTGCAACCAGTTTTATTATGGCATCGAGTCTGGACCTCCAGCAGTACAGGGCTGAACATAGAATCCCTGATAATTTCTCTAAAGCTGGACCATGTAAGTAAGATCACTTGGTTGAATTATGTGAAAAAAATTTGGATGGATCTTGGACGATCAGATTTTTATAGTTCCCCGGAATCTATGAACTCCATTGCAAGGAAGGAGTTAAAAAAATTATGCATGGCCCATTTAGAGATGCTACGAGTTGCCTCGGAAATGAAGAAAAGTACGGTGGTTCAGCATCAAATGACTTTGGTAACATTTCGTACTCAACCCTATTTAGACTGGTGTACTGCAGGATATGACAGATACGTGCTTACAAGATTCAGGTTTGGTAGTTTCCATTGTTTGGTTAGCTACCCAGCCGTAAACAATTGGTCCAGAAATCTTTGCAATTGTCCTTGTGATAATGTATCACCACAATCTACAATTCATGTGACCCTTTTTTGTAAATTCTATAAAAGGGAAAGGGCAAGATGGATAATGCCACTGTTGAAGTTGGGGGGATGGAGGCAATGCCGGCCGGCCTTTCTATATTTGCAATTACTGGAGAATGTTTATTGTGTGGGTGCTATGTCTGGCTTTTTGAAAAATATATTGCGGGTAAGGAAAAGTATAACAAGATAATAGCTATTATGACAATGCTTTTTTACCGTATTACCTCTCCGTGAATGCCTAGTTTTATAATTTTATGTAACAGAAGGAATTGTATATGAATGGAATATGCGTTTATTTGAAATTTTACAATTTGATTCTTATTCGTAACAAATGTGTTTTATCTTGATGCTTTTATGATTTTAATGACTAAAATCGAATAAAGTATATTCTGATTCTGATATATATATATATATATATATATATATATAAATATTATCAATTGGCGGTCGCCAGTAGATAGTTATAGTTAGGACCTATTTTCCATAGGAAATCCGCGACATTCTATTTGAAATAACTCTTGCGTCGGTTGACGAATCTTCGCGAAATTTTCAAACTTTATGGCCCGCTCCGGTCCGCTCCTACCCTGAAAGTCTCAGGGTGATTCGTCAAGCAGGGGCCGAGAAAAAGGGGGTCCCAAAGCGTGTTTTCCCCATTCATTTTCCCATAGGAAACTTTAGACACGTGCTACAGCCCGAACTGCTGAACGGAATTACACCAAATTTGGCAAAGAGGTAGTTCTTGGTTCATAAAGAACCCTTTTGTTAAATGGTGTAAATCCGTTCAGTAGTTGCGAGAAATTAAAAAATAAGAGTCAAAAAATCAATTTCCCATAGGAAACTTTATGCAAGGCTACAGCCCGAACTGCTGAACGGAATTACACCAAATTTGGCAAAGAGGTAGTTCTTGGTTCAAAAGAACCCTTTTGTTAAATGGTGTAAATCCGTTCAGTAGTTGCTGAGAAAATCAAAAGTAAAAACACATATATATCTGGGCGGAGCCTAACCACACATGTCATCGTGAGATCTGATTGGCTGTCAGCACTTCATCCTGGAATTGCTGGCAGCCATCTTGGGACCAATATAAATGATAGTACCCCATTGAAATGCATTGTAGTGAATCGAAGATTTTGAGGGTTACCAAAAGGAGAACTATAAAGGGTGTTAACAGACTTTAGTTACATTAGAATTCATTTGTTGATGGTACCATACTAATTTCAGGAATTGTGGTGTGTTCTAAGGTGATTTTACCCTGTGAAAAACCTTCTGCTGGGATATCATGAATCATGTTTGAGAGAAAACTATTTTCACATGCTTGTTCCATACAGTTTTGGAAGGTGCTCCAGAAGCTAAAATGAGAGCATATTTTCTGTAAATTCACATTATCTTTCTCAGTCATGTGAGAATGAAGTCTGACATTCTCAGTAAAACATGTACATTCAACAATGGCAGAGACTGTCAGTTGATTCCTTTGTGTTCTACTGCAGCTTCCCAGAGTGTTCTAAAGAACAACTAGAGCGCTAACAGTCTTACTTATGACAAAAGTATGGCACACCTGAAGCCATCTTGATTGGAATAAACTGGTAACACTTAAAACATTTAATTTAAAAAGGAACAAAATGATGGGGTTCATTTTGTCATAGAAATTATGGTTAGTGCTGTAGAAAGAAAATTAGGACATGTTTCAAGTGTGATCTCAAATATCTTCCTGTTATATTTCAACAGGAGCAGCCTGTCAGTTGATGCCTTTTTGTTCTACTGCAGCTTCCCAGAGTGTTCTAAAGAACAACTAGAGCGCTAACAGTCTTACTTATGACAAAAGTATGGCACACCTGAAGCCATCTTGATTGGAATAAACTGGTAACACTTAAAACATTTAATTTAAAAGGAACAAAATGATGGGGTTCATTTTGTCATAGAAATTATGGTTAGTGCTGTAGAAAGAAAAGATTAGGACATGTTTCAAGTGTGATCTCAAATATCTTCCTGTTATATTTCAATAGGAGCAGCCTGTCAGTTGATGCCTTGTGTGTTCTACTGCAGCTTCCCAGAGTGTTCTAAAGAACAACTAGAGCGCTAACAGTCTTACTTATGACAAAAGTATGGCACACCTGAAGCCATCTTGATTGGAATAAACTGGTAACACTTAAAACATTTAATTTAAAAGGAACAAAATGATGGGGTTCATTTTGTCATAGAAATTATGGTTAGTGCTGTAGAAAGAAAAATTAGGACATGTTTCAAGTGTGATCTCAAATATCTTCCTGTTATATTTCAACAGGAGCAGCCTGATCAGTTGATGCCTTTGTTTTCTACTGCAGCTTCCCAGAGTGTTCTAAAGAACAACTAGAGCGCTAACAGTCTTACTTATGACAAAAGTATGGCACACCTAGAAGCCATCTTGATTGGAATAAACTGGTAACACTTAAAACATTTAATTTAAAAGGAACAAAATGAGGGGGTTCATTTTGCCATAGAAATTATGGTTAGTGCTGTAGAAAGAAAAATTAGGACATGTTTTTAAGTGAGATCTCAAATATCTTCCTGTTATATTTCAACAGGAGCAGCCTGTCAGTTGATGCCTTTGTGTTCTACTGCAGCTTCCCAGAGTGTTCTAAAAGAACAACTAGAGTGCTAACAGCCTTACTTATGACAAAAGTATGGCACACCTGAAGCCATCTTGATTGGAATAAACTGGTAACACTTAAAACATTTAATTTAAAAAGGAACAAAATGAGGGGGTTCATTTTGCCATAGAAATTATGGTTAGTGCTGCAAAAGAAAATTTAGTGCATGTTTTAAGTGAGATCTCAAATCCTCTTCTATTTCATTAGAAAATTCTGACATGCAGACTGAAACAATCACTTTCAATACCAGCAGTAGACTTCCAGTTAACTCCTTGGTGAGCAGTAGCTTTACTACAGTGATCTAATGAACAACTAGAGTAATAACATTCTGAATTTATGGCAAATGTGGGACACATCTGAATGCCTTCTTGATGGAATCAAAGTAAAAAACTGAAAGCATTTCCTACTGAGGAGACTGCAGTAAATGAGGAAATTAGGAAACTTCATAACAAAGAAGTCTTCCAAGATGGCCACCAGTGAAAAAAAGAGCCCAAATGTAGCACAAATATTACCCAGATGTAGCCCACATATAGCCCAATGACAAAAGTGTGCAAAACACTTTTATTTTTAGATTTTTTGCAGTTTTATGTAGTGCAGACTGGTCAGGTATTGGAGCGTTGCATCTTAAAACATGACCCCCTACACTACAAAAACACCACTGCACTACCCTAAACCCTAAAACACTACCCCAGCACGACCCCCTACACTACACAAGCACTGCCCTAAACCTGAAACACCACCCCCAGCAAGACCCCCTACACTGCCCGAACACCACTATCCTAAACCCTAAAACACTACCCCCAGCATGACCCCCTACACTACACAAACACCACTGCACTACCCTAAACCCTAAAACACTATCCCAACACCACTGCACTAACCTAAATCCTAAAACACTACCCCAGCACGACCCCCTACACTACCCAAACACCACTGCACTACCCTAAAACACTGACCCCCTACACTACACAAACACCACTGCACTACCCTAAACCCTAAACCACTACCCCCAGCACGACCCCCTACACTACACAAGCACCACTGCACTGCCCTAAACCCTGAAACACTGCCCCCAGCACGACCCCCTACACTACCCAAACACCACTGCACTACCTTAAACCCTAAAACACTACCCCCAGCACGACCCCCTACACTGCCCGAACACCACTGCACTGCCTAAACCCTGAAACACATGCCCTAGCACGACCCCTACACTGCCCGAACACCACTGCACTGCCCTAAACCCTGAAACACCACCCCTTCACGACCCCCTACACTGCCCGAACACCACTGCACTGCCTAAACCCTGAAACACCACCCCCAGCATGACCCCCTACACTGCCCGAACACCACTGCACTGCCCTAAACCCTGAAACACTACCCCCAGCAAGACCTCCTACACTGCCCGAACACCACTGCACTGCCCTAAACCCTGAAACATCACCCCCAGCAAGACCCCCTACACTGCCCGAACACCACTGCCCTAAACCCTGAAACACCACCCCCAGCACGACCCCCTACACTGCCCGAACACCACTGCACTGCCCTAAACCCTGAAACACCACCCCCAGCATGACCCCTACACTGCCCGAGACACCACTGCACTGCCCTAAACCCTGAAACACCACCCTGCACTGACCCCCTACACTGCCCGAACACTACTGCACTGCCCTAAACCCTGAAACACCATCCCCAGCAAGACCCCTACACTGCACGAACACCACTGCACTGCCCTAAACCCTGAAACACCACCCCCAGCAAGACCCCCTACACTGCCCGAACACCACTGCACTGCCCTAAACCCTGAAACACCACCCCGAGCAAGACCCCCTACACTGCCCGAACACCACTGCCCTAAACCCTGAAACACCACCCCCAGCAAGACCCCCTACACTGCCCGAACACCACTGCACTGCCCTAAACCCTGAAACACCAGCCCCAGCACGACCCCTACACTGCCCAGAACACCACTGCACTGCCCTAAACCCTGAACACCACCCCAGCACGACCCCTACACTGCCCGAACACCACTGCACTGCCCTAAACCCTGAAACACTACCCCCAGCAAGACCCCTACACTGCCCGAACACCACTGCACTGCCTAAACCCTGAAACACCACCCCCAGCAAGACCCCTACACTGCCCAGAACACCACTGCACTGCCCTAAACCCTGAAACACCAGCCCCAGCATGACCCCTACACTGCCCGAACACCACTGCACTGCCCTAAACCCTGAAACACCACCCCCAGCACGACCCCTACACTGCCCGAACACCACTGCACTGCCCTAAACCATGAAACACCAGCCCCAGCACGACCCCTACACTGCCCGAACACCACTGCACTGCCCTAAACCCTGAAACACCACCCCAGCACGACCCCCTACACTGCCCGAACACCACTGCACTGCCCTAAACCCTGAAACACCAGCCCCAGCACAGACCCCTACACTGCCCGAACACCACTGCACTGCCCTAAACCCTGAAACACCAGCCCCAGCACGACCCCTACACTGCCCGAACACCACTGCACTGCCCTAAACCCTGAAACACCAGCCCCAGCAAGACCCCTACACTGCCCGAACACCACTGCACTGCCCTAAACCCTGAAACACCACCCCCAGCAAGACCCCCTACACTGCCCGAACACCACTGCACGCTAAAGCCTGAAACACCACCCCCAGCAAGACCACCTACACTGGCCGAACACCACTGCACTGCCCTAAACCCTGAAACACCACCCCTGCACGACCCCTACACTGCCCAAACACCACTGCACTGCCCTAAACCCTGAAACACCACCCCCTGCATGACCCCTACACTGCCCGAACACCACTGCACTGCCCTAATCCCTGAAACACCACCCCTCAGCACGACACCCTACACTGCCCGAACACTACTGCACTGCCCTAAACCCTGAAACACCACCCCCAGCACGACCCCCTACACTGCCCGAACACCACTGCACTGCCCTAAACCCTGAAACACCACCCCTGCACGACCTCCTACACTGCCCGGAACACCACTGCACTGCCCTAAACCCTGAAACACCACCCCCAGCACGTCCCCCTACACTGCCCGAACACCACTGCACTGCCCTAAACCCTGAAACATCAACCCCAGCAAGACCCCCTACACTGCCTGAACACCACTGCCCCTAAACCCTGAAACACCACCCCCTACACTGCACCGAACACCACTGCACTGCCCTAAACCCTGAAACACCACCTCCAGCAAAACCCCCTACACTGCCTGAACACCATTGCTCTGCCCTAAATCCTGAAACACTAGCCCCAGCATGACCCCCTACACTGCCCAAACACCACTGCACTGCCCTAAACCCTGAAACACCACCCCCAGCACGACCCCTACACTGCCCGAACACCACTGCACTGCCTAAACCCTGAAACACCAGCCCCAGCAAGACCCCCTACACTGCCCGAACACCACTGCACTGCCCTAGACTCTGAAACACCAGCCCCAGCAAGACCCCTACACTGCCCGAACACCACTGCACTGCCCTAAACCCTGAAACACCAGCCCCAGCATGACCCCCTACACTGCCCGAACACCACTGCACTGCCCTAAACCCTGAAACACCAGCCCCAGCACGACCCCTACACTGCCCGAACACCACTGCACTGCCCTAAACCCTGAAACACCAGCCACAGCACGACCACCTACACTGCCCGAACACCACTGCACTGCCCTAAACCCTGAAACACCAGCCCCAGCACGACCCCTACACTGCCCGGACACCACTGCACTGCCCTAAACCCTGAAACACCAGCCCCAGCACGACCCCCTACACTGCCCGAACACCACTGCACTGCCCTAAACCCTGAAACACCAGCCCTAGCACGACCCCCTACACTGCCCGAACACCACTGCACTGCCCTAAACCCTGAAACACCACCCCCTGCACGACCCCCTACACTGCCCGAACACCACTGCACTGCCCTAAACCCTGAAACACCACCCCCTGCAGCACCCCCTACACTGCCCGAACACCACTGCACTGCCCTAAACCCTGAAACACCACCCCCAGCACCGACCCCCTACACTGCCCGAACACCACTGCACTGCCCTAAACCCTGAAACACCACCCCCAGCACGACCCCTTTACTGCCCGAACACCACTGCACTGCCCTAAACCCTGAAACACCACCCCCAGCACGACCCCTACACTGCCCGAACACCACTGACTGCCTAAACCCTGAAACACCACCCCAGCACGACCCCTACACTGCCCGAACACCACTGCACTGCCCTAAACCCTGAAACACCACCCCCAGCATGACCCCCTACACTGCCCGAACACCACTGCACTGCCCTAAACCCTAAAACACCACCCCCAGCATTACCCCCTACACTGCCCAAACACCACTGTACTGCCCTAAACCCTAGAACACTACCCCCAGCACGACCCCCTACACTACCCGAACACGACTGCACTGCCCTAAACCCTCAAACACTCCCCCAGCACGACCCCTACACTACCCGAACACCACTGCACTGCCCTAAACCCTAAAACACTCCCCCAGCACGACCCCCTACACTACCCGAACACCACTGCACTGCCCTAAACCCTAAAACACTCCCCCAGCACGACCCCTACACTACCCAAACACCACTGCACTGCCCTAAACCCTAAAACACTACCCCCTGCATGACCCCCTACACTACCCAAACACCAATGCACTACCCTAATCCCTAAAACACTACCCCCGCATGACCCCTACACTACCTAAACCCTAAAACACTACCCCGCATGACTCCCTACACTACCCAAAGACCACTGCACTACCTAAACCCTAAAACACGACCTCCTACACTACACAAACACCACTGCACTACCCTAAACCCTAAAATACTACCCCCTACACTACACAAACACCACTGCACTACCCTAAACCCTAAAACACTACCCCCAGCAGTACCCCTACACTACCCAAACACCACTGCACTAACCTAAACCCTAAAACACTACCCCCAGCAGTACCCCTACACTACCCAAACACCACTGCACTACCCTAAATCACTACCCCCAGCACGACCCCTACACTACCCAAACACCACTGCACTACCCTAAACCCTAAAACACTACCCCCAGCACGACCCCCTACACTACCCAAACACCACTGCACTACCCTAAACCCTAAAACACTCCCCCAGCACGACTCCCTACACTACCCAAACACCACTGCACTACCCTAAACCCTAAATCTACCCCAGCATGACCCCTACACTACACAAACACCACTGCACTACCCTAAACCCTAAAACACTACCCCCAGCACGACCCTCTTCACTACCTAAACACAACTGCACAATTTGTTACAGGCGTTTGCAACGCAGGCCTGTGGTGCTTACTGGAAGTACCTAGTGGGCTAGTTGGGCCCCAGGGACCCTCAGGATTCAAGGTGACCTAATCCCCCAACTTAAACGCACCACGTGGCGCGTTTGCACAGTGGTGAAGGGAGGGCGGGGCCTCAGGTGACATGTGCGCAAACACGCCCTGTGGTGCGTTTTAAGTTGGAGAATTAATTCCCTTTGAATCCTGAGGGACCCTGGGGGCCAACTAGCCCACCAGGTACCTTCAGTAAGCACAACAGAGTTGCGTTGCAGAGAGGTGAAAAAGGTGCGTGGCCTCGGAACGCCTCTCTGCAACTCAGCTCTGTGGTCCTAACTGTAGGTACCTGGGGGGCTAGTTGGGCCCCAGGGACCCTCAGAATTCAAGGGGACTTAATCCCGCAACTTAAAGCGCGCCACGAGGTGCGTTGCACACATGTCACCTCAGGCCCCCTCCCTTCACCACTGTGCAAACGCGCCTGTAGCGCGTTTTAAGAGGTAGTTTTAATCCCCTGCCCTATTATGTACTAGGGACTTGCAGAGGAGGTCATGCTAATCACAGGGGTACCCCAACGCATAGTGTTCCCTAGTGTATGTAGGTGTTTTCACTGTATTCTAAGTGTCTTTTAGCATAGCACTGGCTCTGGTTAGTCAGAGTCAGTTACCACCAGTACCCGTCTGAAAAAGTTGTGGGCACAGGATGATTTTGCAACAAGGCCTCTTTCTGCTCCTCTGTTGGTTCTTTCTGCACATCTTTTGCTTCTTTCTGTGCGTTTTTCTTCTTTCTTCACATGTCCTACCTCTGTAGGCATAGTTAGAAACTAGCATTTAAAAAACCTTTGAAATTCACTTAAAAAATCATAGGTTTCAGGCACGTTATAGTTAGAAATTAGCATTTAAAAAACCTTTGAAATTCACTGAAAAAACCATAGGTTTCAGACACGTTATAGTTAGAAATTAGCATTTAAAAAACCTTTGAAATTCACTGAAAAAACCATAGGTTTTAGGGACAGTTATAGTTAGTTGGACATTTCACTCGTACAAAACCATAGAAATTCCCCCGTTATAGTTAGTTCAGCTAACTATAACTCGCGCCCCCGCAATGCACTGCTGATGACGTCACATATTACATCACTCATGACATGGTCAGTGACATCACTGATGACATCACTGATGACATCTCAAATGACATCACTGATGACATCATCCATGTGATAATTTCATGCATCTTCTCACACCCTAATATAACTTTTGATACACCCACTCTAAATTACAGACTGCCATTCTCAAAACCATAGACACTCCAACACCAAAAACTACATACCCACTCACTGATTCTTAGGTCTACACACACATCCACTCACTCACCCGTCCAGTCACTCATACTTAGTCACTCAGTACAGGACTATCATATGCACTCATACACCTATATAAACACTCACACACCGCCACTCATCCATAGAGGTACTCACACACCTAGTCAGTCATGCAAAAAACTTAATCACACACCCATTTACTCACCTATACAGTTATACACACACCAGCTCACTTACTCATACAAATACTAGCACATTCTTACACTCTTATACAATCACTGATACAAGTACACACTCATCCATACAGCCACTCTCACAATCACACACTCTCACTTATAGCCATTTATATACTCCAACACACATATATACTGCCTTTCACATATGTAGTTACTCACACATGTACCACTGAGATATACATTCAATCACTAACACACCCATACACACACTCACCCACCCATACAGTCCATCACAGATGCACTCTTGAAACCATGCACCCAGTGAATCACCAACTCACACATCTATGCACAGAGTCACACACACCACACCCACACAAACACTCAGGCACCCATACAGATACTCAGACAATCAATCAATAACCCATGTAGACACTCATGTAGCTATTCAGAAAGCCATGCAGCCGCTTACAAACCAACAGACAGACGGATACAGACATTCACACAGTTTAGTCACTAACCCATGCATTCAGTAAGATACATTTAATCACTCACTTGTAGAGTCAGTCACTCACGTACTAAATCATCCATTCAGACACTTATACACCCACTCATTCTTCAATACGCCTTTCCCTATATATATTAAACATATTTAAACTTTACAGAAACACACAGTCACTGGATGATGTCATCAGTGATGTCATTTGAGATGTCATCAGTGATGTCATCAGTGATGTCACTGACCATGTCATGAGTGATGTAATATGTGACGTCATCAGCAGTGCATTGCGGGCGCGAGTTATAGTTAGCTGAACTAACTATAACGGGGAATTTCTATGGTTTTGTACGAGTGAAATGTCCAACTAACTATAACTGTCCCTAAAACCTATGGTTTTTCAGTGAATTTCAAAGGTTTTTTAAATGCTAATTTCTAACTATAACGTGTCTGAAACCTATGGTTTTTTCAGTGAATATATATATATATATTAATATATATATATATATATGTATATATAAGTACCTACTGGCTGTCAGCCATATACATATATATTTAATGATTGGATTACTCATACTAGGTGGCTTAGGAATCTGGTACAATACAGAATGCAGTGGTAAAGGCCGTGGAGTTTCTTATGGATCCGGACTTTAACTTAGATCCTCAGATTGCTCAAGTTTGGAAGACTATTTTCTCTCTCCTAAGAATAATAAAACACATTCCACTATTCTTGCCATTGGTTAATCAAGTTCAGATGACCTGCATCTTCATCACAAGCTTGGACTAGACCAAAGGTCTACACCTAAGGCTGCCTATAACATAACAGAATCACAATGAGGGGATTGGAATGTTAAACTATTGGGGAGAGAGACAGACATTTTGAGTTGGAGCTTTGAGTAAACTCTCAGAAATCAGAAACAGTCTAACCCAAAAAGTAAATTGGTTTCTGCAAGGAATGTCCAGCTCCAGCCTTGCTAGCTTGGCAACAAACCTTCCATACTGAATATGCATCTAGTATAGGTGAAACAACTAGCCAAACAACCATACAGTTACCCATACAGTTAAGAAGCAAAGAAGTTAAAATGCCCAAATCAGGTTAGTTAAATAACATGGGAAAATGAGAACAATGTCCCAAAATGTATACAAATCAGGTACATACAAAATAAAGAAAATAAAAGATATATCATGGGAAAGCACTTAAAAATGGGTTCAATATTATCCTATGGTAATGCAAAAACAGTGAAAAATACTTCTGTCTTTTGAGTGGTTGACAAGGACTTAGACATCCACTGTGGTCAACCTACGAGTACCCATAGTTGAATTGAATTTTTAGGTGGTCCTGATGAATGCTTTTAGGTTCAGACTTTTGTGGTAGTCGAAGTACTTCCATAGGGCAAGTCTATAACCAGTAGCTTGAAAGAGTTCCACATGGTAAAATAATTTGTTTAAGTGACCCAGCTGTAGCATCTCACTTTCTACCAAAAAGGCCCGAGCAGGAAAGACTGTACCGGCTAAGGTTGTGTTATTTCTTGAGTTGGCTTGGAAGATTATTCAGGTCCATCAGGAGTAAAATTATTTGCATAAGTTCTGTTAGCTTTGTTACCTTAAAGAAAGGTCCTCCAGTCTGCAGTATTGACTCTTCAGGTTCTAGTCCACATTTCCCAGTAGTAGTAAGGTTTCCACAAATTTGTTATCAGGTCCACAAGAAATGCCCAGTTCCTACTGATCCACTGGAAATCTACTAGGCAGATGCCAGCTTCCGCTATCCCATGGCCTTCTGCACACTCTGGCTAAATATAGTAAGGAAGGTACCTGGAGACAAGCAGAAGGCATTGTCTAACCTGCTTTAGTATTGTACACTGGTGCCACCAGCCCTGCAGCAAACCCCTGGAGCAAATATTCAAAACTGAGCTGTAGACAACTTTGTTAAATAATCATGAATTTCTCAGAGGATCAGGCAGGAAGTCTTTCCTCTTTGGTTCCAGGCAAAATCACTCAGGTAGGGTATTTTAAAGTGTGAATGTGCCAGTTTTGCAGTGATGTTGTCAAAGACATCCTAATATGACCTAAATTTTCCAACCTTCCCCAGCCAGCCCACTTTTCTCGAGCAAAGTGTTGCATCTACTTTCTTGGGGACATGATTAGTAGCAGTAAAACATTCAATGCACCCAAAATCCAAAATGGCAAATGTTTTTTCTCAGCTGTGGAAAGCTATCATCTGTTTACCAATTATAACACTGGGCCTCCAGGTTCTACTTACCAGACTGGACTTCAAAGAGGAAAATTCTCTGAGCTAACACTAAGTGCAAACCACATGCAGATCGAGACTACACTAGATCTCTTGTCACTGCCCTGTAAGCCACTGTCACCTGCTGGATGCAGACACATGCCTAATGCAATAGTTATGTTAGAGCCATGGGCATTTCCTATGGGAAGGAGCAGGAGGAGAAAAATACCACAGCACTTCAGGCCTGAGAAACTTCAACTGCTACGGCCAGATATCAATACCCAACCTCCTTCATGACCTTTGATGGTAGGAGGCACACTCATAAGGGAGGCAACCCAGCTAACAATTATGTGGGGGGGAAAAACTGTGCTGGAAAAAGCCACATGCAGAACCCAACACTCAGTGTGCCCTTATATGCAATTGCTGTTACCTCCTAGGCCAATACCTGCTTCGGTGGGCTATTACCCTAAATGGATTTGGAATCATTTTTATGCACAGGCAAACATGGGCTATTGCATACTGGTACCTGTTGAAGATTGAAAAAGGTTTTGCTGGGTCACACCCCTTAAACCAACAGGCACTGTGGAATTGAATCTTAACTGATACTGTAGCTGACTACTGAGGCAAGCAAGATTCCTGTCTTGTTTTGTCTCCCTTTTATGTAGCTGTTTAAGTATGCAGCTTCAAATAGAAATATTAAATGAGAGCAAAAGGCAAAGCACCTGATTGAGACTCACAAAATTGTGAAACACCATTTGACTTCAAAGGCTGTTGTAAGATTTAAGACTATGTCAAATGGCAAGCAAAAAGCATGCCTGAAGCATGTGGTTCCTAGTTCTGTTTACAATTCGCTAACTGGAGTGAATGAATTAGTAGAGTCATCAATAGTGTGATTTGCCTCAAGAAAATTGTCCAAATAAATAAGGTGCATTTGCCCATAACATCTAATTGCCAGAAGACGATATTGGATTGCAATAAAAAAAAATTACTAACATTTATATAAAATTGTTTCTGGCATTGTCATTCTAGTCAATGGAGAAGCAACATTATTAATATGTGCCTATTGTAACACAGGGGTTTTATAACCTGTGGCTTACCTCATAGAATCTATCCCCAGAACCCCTGATTGCTCTGCAGCACATGTAGGACAAACTCACGTTTCAAACTTCAGAAACTAGTCACACATATTGATCTGTTTGGAGTGCTTGTGAAAGCAAGCATGATTAAATTGAAACCTAGAACAGTTTCATTAGGTGCTCCTTCTTCAACATTAGTGTTAGACTTGACATGCTTGGAGTGATATTCCCCAAATGTTTTTTGCTTTCACTCCGTTTTTTTCTGAACTTGTTTTGTTGGCATTGCGACTCTTTGCACTTTGCCCCTGCTAACCAGTGCTAAGCTGCTTGTGCCCTCTCCTTAAACCATGGTAAAATTGGCCTACACCTAATTGGCACATTTAATTTACTTGTAAGCCCCTAGTCAGTGGCACTGCCTGTACACAGGGCATGTAAATTAAATACTACTAGTGGGTCTGCAGCACTGATTGTGCCACCCACTTAAGTAGCCTTTTAAAACCTGTCTCAAGTCTCAAGCCTGCCATTACATCCAGTGTGTGAAGATTTAAGCTGCCATTTTGACCTGGCAAAATAAACCTTTTCAGGCCTAAACCTTTCTTTTTAGTATTTATGAGTCACCCCTAAGGTAGGCCCTGACCAGGATGAATAGTATTTAAAAGACAGGCAAGTGATTAAGCTTTAGATGTCCTAGCAGTGAAAAACCCTAAAGCTTTTACTCGCTGTTGTAAGGCCTATCTCTCCCATAGGCTAACACTGGGTTACCTTATTACTTAGTTAATAGATTAATATGTGCTAACTTCAGATAGAGATAAGCTGTTTACCCTCCAATGAGTTGTAATTTAAAATCCTATTTAATCCTGAAGTTGGATTTAGATTATAATTTTGAAAAAGACACTTTCAGAAAGTTTGTATATTCCTACCCAAAGTTTTGGAGGCCTTTCTAGGAGCTTCTAGTTACCGGGGCCTAAAAATGGTACCCCATCAATAATGTGTATTGGGCCCAGACAGTGACCAATGGAACCTGTGTGTAGCTGTGAGATGGTCTCCCTGGCAGGATGGCTGGGGAGGAATTGTACCCTGCCCTGATTACATTTCAAAGGACCTTGCCCACAGCACACACAAGCGACCTGACACTAGACCTGCCCTCCCCTTTGTCACTTAGTTAGCCCCCACTGGTTATGTGTTGAGAAAAGCAGTGTCTTTAAATTACAGTGCATGATTCACCCAGCAGCTTTTTCCATGGGTCCTTTTTACCCCTGTGCTATATTTAGACTAATGCCCTTCTGTGTTCTCTTAGGTCTTCCTCTTTCTTTATCTAATTTGTGTCAAACTTGCTTGGGCAGAGAATTTCTCTCGTAAAGCTACCCTATGGAATACTCTCCCACTAGCTCTTCAACAGCTAAAGAACCTACTTTTCGGGGCTTGATCCTTCACCAGTCTGTTTTGTTTGTGGTGGATGTTAGCAGTAGTTTTCAGTGCAGGCACCAGCCCCAGCACGACCCCCTACACTGCCCGAACACCACTGTACTGCCCTAAACCCTGAAACACCAGCCCCAGCACGACCCCCTACACTGCCTGAACACCACTGCACTGCCCTAAACCCTGAAACACCACCCCCTGCATGACCCCCTACACTGCCCGAACACCACTGCCCTAAACCCTGAAACACCACCCCCTGCAGCACCCCCTACACTGCCCGAACACCACTGCACTGCCCTAAACCCTGAAACACCACCCCCTGCACCGCCCCTACACTGCCCGAACACCACTGCACTGCCCTAAACCCTGAAACACCACCCCCAGCACGACCCCTTTACTGCTCGAACACCACTGCACTGCCCCAAACCCTGAAACACCACCCCCAGCACGACCCCCTACACTGCCCGAACACCACTGCCCTAAACCCTGAAACACCACCCCCTGCACGACCCCCTACACTGCCCGAACACCACTGCACTGCCCTAAACCCTGAAACACCACCCCTACACTGCCCGAACACCACTGCACTGCCCTAAACCCTGAAACACCACCCCCAGCACGACCCCCTACACTGCCCGAACACCACTGCACTGCCCTAAACCCTAAAACACCACCCCCAGCATTACCCCCTACACTGCCCAAACACCACTGTACTGCCCTAAACCCTAGAACACTACCCCCAGCACGACCCCTACACTACCCGAACACCACTGCACTACCCTAAACCCTAAAATACTACCCCCAGCACAACCCCTACACTACCCGAACACGACTGCACTGCCCTAAACCCCCAAACACTCCCCCCAGCACGACCCCCTACACTACCCGAACACCACTGCACTGCCCTAAACCCTAAAACACTCCCCCAGCACGACCCCCTACACTACCCGAACACGACTGCACTGCCCTAAACCCTAAAACACTCCCCCAGCACGACCCCCTACACTACCCAAACACCACTGCACTGCCCTAAACCCTAAAACACTACCCCCGCATGACCCCCTACACTACCCAAACACCAATGCACTACCCTAATCCCTAAAACACTATCCCCGCATGACCCCTACACTACCCTAAACCCTAAAACACTACCCCCGCATGACTCCCTACACTACCCAAAGACCACTGCACTACCCTAAACCCTAAAACACGACCTCCTACACTACACAAACACCACTGCACTACCCTAAACCCTAAAATACTACCCCTACACTACACAAACACCACTGCACTACCCTAAACCCTAAAACACTACCCCCAGCAGTACCCCTACACTACCCAAACACCACTGCACTAACCTAAACCCTAAAACACTACCCCCAGCAGTACCCCTACACTACCCAAACACCACTGCACTACCCTAAATCACTACCCCCAGCACGACCCCCTACACTACCCAAACACCACTGCACTACCCTAAACCCTAAAACACTACCCCCAGCATGACCCCCTACACTACCCAAACACCACTGCACTACCCTAAACCCTAAAACACTCCCCCAGCACGACTCCCTACACTACCCAAACACCACTGCACTACCCTAAACCCTAAATCTACCCCAGCATGACCCCTACACTACACAAACACCACTGCACTACCCTAAACCCTAAAACACTACCCCCAGCAGGACCCTCTTCACTACCTAAACACAACTGCACAATTTGTTACAGGCGTTGCAACGCAGGCCTGTGGTGCTTACTGGAAGTACCTAGTGGGCTAGTTGGGCCCCAGGGACCCTCAGGATTCAAGGTGACCTAATCCCCCAACTTAAACGCACCACGTGGCGTGTTTGCACAGTGGTGAAGGGAGGGGGCGGGGCCTCAGGTGACATGTGCGCAAACACGCCCTGTGGTGCGTTTTAAGTTGGGGAATTAATTCCTTTGAATCCTAAGGGACCCTGAGGGCCAACTAGCCCACCAGGTACCTTCAGTAAGCACAACAGAGTTGCGTTGCAGAGAGGTGAAAAAGGTGCGTGGCCTCGGAATGCCTCTCTGCAACTCAGCTCTGTGATCCTAACTGTAGGTACCTGGGGAGCTAGTTGGGCCCCAGGGACCCTCAGAATTCAAGGGGACTTAATCCACGCAACTTAAAACGCGCCACGGGGTGCGTTTGCACACATGTCACCTCAGGCCCCCCCTCCCTTCACCACTGTGCAAACGCGCCCTGTAGCGCGTTTTAAGAGGTAGTTTTAATCCCCCTGCCCTATTATGTACTAGGGACTTGCAGAGGAGGTCATGCTAATCACAGGGGTACCCCAACGCATAGTGTTCCCTAGTGTATGTAGGTGTTTTCACTGTATTCTAAGTGTCTTTTAGCATAGCACTGGCTCTGGTTAGTCAGAGTCAGTTACCACCAGTACCCGTCTGAAAAAGTTGTGGGCACAGGATGATTTTGCAACAAGGCCTCTTTCTGCTCCTCTGTTGGTTCTTTCTGCACATCTTTTGCTTCTTTCTGTGCGTTTTTTCTTCTTTCTTCACATGTCCTACCTCTGTAGGCATAGTTAGAAACTAGCATTTAAAAAAACCTTTGAAATTCACTTAAAAAATCATAGGTTTCAGGCACGTTATAGTTAGAAATTAGCATTTAAAAAACCTTTGAAATTTACTGAAAAAACCATAGGTTTCAGACACGTTATAGTTAGAAATTAGCATTTAAAAAACCTTTGAAATTCACTGAAAAAACCATAGGTTTTAGGGACAGTTATAGTTAGTTGGACATTTCACTCGTACAAAACCATAGAAATTCCCCCGTTATAGTTAGTTCAGCTAACTATAACTCGCGCCCCGCAATGCACTGCTGATGACGTCACATATTACATCACTCATGACATGGTCAGTGACATCACTGATGACATCACTGATGACATCTCAAATGACATCACTGATGACATCATCCATGTGATAATTTCATGCATCTTCTCACACCCTAATATAACTTTTGATACACCCACTCTAAATTACAGACTGCCATTCTCAAAACCATAGACACTCCAACACCAAAAACTACATACCCACTCACTGATTCTTAGGTCTACACACACATCCACTCACTCACCCGTCCAGTCACTCATACTTAGTCACTCAGTACAGGACTATCATATGCACTCATACACCTATATAAACACTCACACACTGCCACTCATCCATAGAGGTACTCACACACCTAGTCAGTCATGCAAAACTTAATCACACACCCATTTACTCACCTATACAGTTATACACACACCAGCTCACTTACTCATACAAATACTAGCACATTCTTACACTCTTATACAATCACTGATACAAGTACACACTCATCCATACAGCCACTCTACAATCACACACTCTCACTTATAGCCATTTATATACTCCAACACACATATATACTGCCTTTCACATATGTAGTTACTCACACATGTACCACTGAGATATACATTCAATCACTAACACACCCATACACACACTCACCCACCCATACAGTCCATCACAGATGCACTCTTGAAACCATGCACCCAGTGAATCACCAACTCACACATCTATGCACAGAGTCACACACACACACCCACACAAACACTCAGGCACCCATACAGATACTCAGACAATCAATCAATAACCCATGTAGACACTCATGTAGCTATTCAGAAAGCTCATGCAGCCGCTTACAAACCAACAGACAGACGGATACAGACATTCACACAGTTTAGTCACTAACCCATGCATTCAGTAAGATACATTTAATCACTCACTTGTAGAGTCAGTCACTCACGTACTAAATCATCCATTCAGACACTTATACACCCACTCATTCTTCAATACGCCTTTCCGTATATATATTAAACATATTTAAACTTTACAGAAACACACAGTCACTGGATGATGTCATCAGTGATGTCATTTGAGATGTCATCAGTGATGTCATCAGTGATGTCACTGACCATGTCATGAGTGATGTAATATGTGACGTCATCAGCAGTGCATTATGCAGGGCGGAGTTATAGTTAGCTGAACTAACTATAGCGGAGAATTTCTATGGTTTTGTACGAGTGAAATGTCCAACTAACTATAACTGTCCCTAAAACCTATGGTTTTTTCAGTGAATTTCAAAGGTTTTTTTAAATGCTAATTTCTAACTATAACGTGTCTGAAACCTATGGTTTTTTCAGTGAATATATATATATATATAAATATATATATATATGTATATATAAGTACCTACTGGCTGTCGCCATATACATATATATTTAATGATTGGATTACTCATACTAGGTGGCTTAGGAATCTGGTACAATACAGAATGCAGTGGTAAAGGCCGTGGAGTTTCTTATGGATCCGGACTTTAACTTAGATCCTCAGATTGCTCAAGTTTGGAAGACTATTTTCTCTCTCCTAAGAATAATAAAACACATTCCACTATTCTTGCCATTGGCTAATCAAGTTCAGATGACCTGCATCTTCATCACAAGCTTGGACTAGACCAAAGGTCTACACCTAAGGCTGCCTATAACATAACAGAATCACAATGAGGGGATTGGAATGTTAAACTATTGGGGAGAGAGACAGACATTTTGAGTTGGAGCTTTGAGTAAACTCTCAGAAATCAGAAACAGTCTAACCCAAAAGTAAATTGGTTTCTGCAAGGAATGTCCAGCTCAGCCTTGCTAGCTTGGCAACAGACCTTCCATACTGAATATGCATCTAGTATAGGTGAAACAACTAGCCAAACAACCATACAGTTACCCATACAGTTAAGAAGCAAAGAAGTTAAAATGCCCAAATCAGGTTAGTTAAATAACATGGGAAAATGAGAACAATGTCCCAAAATGTATACAAATCAGGTACATACAAAATAAAGAAAATAAAAGATATATCATGGGAAAGCACTTAAAAATGGGTTCAATATTATCCTATGGTAATGCAAAAACAGTGAAAAATACTTCTGTCTTTTGAGTGGTTGACAAGGACTTAGACATCCACTGTGGTCAACCTACGAGTACCCATAGTTGAATTGAATTTTTTAGGTGGTCCTGATGAATGCTTTTAGGTTCAGACTTTTGTGGTAGTCGAAGTACTTCCATAGGGCAAGTCTATAACCAGTAGCTTGAAAGAGTTCCACATGGTAAAATAATTTGTTTAAGTGACCCAGCTGTAGCATCTCACTTGCTACCAAAAAGGCCCGAGCAGGAAAGACTGTACCGGCTAAGGTTGTGTTATTTCTTGAGTTGGCTTGGAAGATTATTCAGGTCCATCAGGAGTAAAATTATTTGCATAAGTTCTGTTAGTTCTGTTAGCTTTGTTACCTTAAAGAAAGGTCCTCCAGTCTGCAGTATTGACTCTTCAGGTTCTAGTCCACATTTCCCAGTAGTAGTAAGGTTTCCACAAATTTGTTATCAGGTCCACAAGAAATGCCCAGTTCCTACTGATCCACTGGAAATCTACTAGGCAGATGCCAGCTTCCGCTATCCCATGGCCTTCTGCACACTCTGGCTATATATAGTAAGGAAGGTACCTGGAGACAAGCAGAAGGCATTGTCTAACCTGCTTTAGTATTGTACACTGGTGCCACCAGCCCTGCAGCAAACCCCTGGAGCAAATATTCAAAACTGAGCTGTAGACAACTTTGTTAAATAATCATGAATTTCTCAGAGGATCAGGCAGGGAAGTCTTTCCTCTTTGGTTCCAGGCAAAATCACTCAGGTAGGGTATTTTAAAGTGTGAATGTGCCAGTTTTGCAGTGATGTTGTCAAAGACATCCTAATATGACCTAAATTTTCCAACCTTTCCCAGCCAGCCCACTTTTCGAGCAAAGTGTTGCATCTACTTTCTTGGGGACATGATTAGTAGCAGTAAAACATTCAATGCACCCAAAATCCAAAATGGCAAATGTTTTTTCTCAGCTGTGGAAAGCTATCATCTGTTTACCAATTATAACACTGGGCCTCCAGGTTCTACTTACCAGACTGGACTTCAAAGAGGAAAATTCTCTGAGCTAACACTAAGTGCAAACCACATGCAGATCGAGACTACACTAGATCTCTTGTCACTGCCCTGTAAGCCACTGTCACCTGCTGGATGCAGACACATGCCTAATGCAATAGTTATGTTAGAGCCATGGGCATTTCCTATGGGAAGGAGCAGGAGGAGAAAAATACCACAGCACTTCAGGCCTGAGAAACTTCAACTGCTACGGCCAGATATCAATACCCAACCTCCTTCATGACCTTTGATGGTAGGAGGCACACTCATAAGGGAGGCAACCCAGCTAACAATTATGTGGGGGAAAAACTGTGCTGGAAAAAGCCACATGCAGAACCCAACACTCAGTGTGCCCTTATATGCAATTGCTGTTACCTCCTAGGCCAATACCTGCCTTCGGTGGGCTATTACCCTAAAATGGATTTGGAATCATTTTTATGCACAGGCAAACATGGGCTATTGCATACTGGTACCTGTTGAAGATTGAAAAAGGTTTTGCTGGGTCACACCCCTTAAACCAACAGGCACTGTGGAATTGAATCTTAACTGATACTGTAGCTGACTACTGAGGCAAGCAAGATTCCTGTCTTGTTTTGTCTCCCTTTTATGTAGCTGTTTAAGTATGCAGCTTCAAATAGAAATATTAAATGAGAGCAAAAAGGCAAAGCACCTGATTGAGACTCACAAAATTGTGAAACACCATTTGACTTCAAAGGCTGTTGTAAGATTTAAGACTATGTCAAATGGCAAGCAAAAAGCATGCCTGAAGCATGTGGTTCCTAGTTCTGTTTACAATTCGCTAACTGGAGTGAATGAATTAGTAGAGTCATCAATAGTGTGATTTGCCTCAAGAAAATTGTCCAAATAAATAAGGTGCATTTGCCCATAACATCTAATTGCCAGAAGACGATATTGGATTGCAATAAAAAAAATTACTAACATTTATATAAAATTGCTTCTGGCATTGTCATTCTAGTCAATGGAGAAGCAACATTATTAATATGTGCCTATTGTAACACAGGGGTTTTATAACCTGTGGCTTACCTCATAGAATCTATCCCCAGAACCCTGATTGCTCTGCAGCACATGTAGGACAAACTCACGTTTCAAACTTCAGAAACTAGTCACACATATTGATCTGTTTGGAGTGCTTGTGAAAGCAAGCATGATTAAATTGAAACCTAGAACAGTTTCATTAGGTGCTCCTTCTTCAACATTAGTGTTAGACTTGACATGCTTGGAGTGATATTCCCCAAATGTTTTTTGCTTTCACTCCGTTTTTTTCTGAACTTGTTTTGTTGGCATTGCGACTCTTTGCACTTTGCCCCTGCTAACCAGTGCTAAGCTGCTTGTGCCCTCTCCTTAAACCATGGTAAAATTGGCCTACACCTAATTGGCACATTTAATTTACTTGTAAGCCCCTAGTCAGTGGCACTGCCTGTACACAGGGCATGTAAATTAAATACTACTAGTGGGTCTGCAGCACTGATTGTGCCACCCACTTAAGTAGCCTTTTAAAACCTGTCTCAAGTCTCAAGCCTGCCATTACATCCAGTGTGTGAAGATTTAAGCTGCCATTTTGACCTGGCAAAATAAACCTTTTTTCAGGCCTAAACCTTTCTTTTTAGTATTTATGAGTCACCCCTAAGGTAGGCCCTGACCAGGATGAATAGTATTTAAAAAGACAGGCAAGTGATTAAGCTTTAGATGTCCTAGCAGTGAAAAACCCTAAAGCTTTTACTCGCTGTTGTAAGGCCTATCTCTCCCATAGGCTAACACTGGGTTACCTTATTACTTAGTTAATAGATTAATATGTGCTAACTTCAGATTAGGAGCAGATAGAGATAAGCTGTTTACCCTCCAATGAGTTGTAATTTAAAATCCTATTTAATCCTGAAGTTGGATTTAGATTATAATTTTGAAAAAGACACTTTCAGAAAGTTTGTATATTCCTACCCAAAGTTTTGGAGGCCTTTCTAGGAGCTTCTAGTTACCGGGGCCTAAAATGGTACCCCATCAATAATGTGTATTGGGCCCAGACAGTGACCAATGGAACCTGTGTGTAGCTGTGAGATGGTCTCCCTGGCAGGATGGCTGGGGAGGAATTGTACCCTGCCCTGATTACATTTCAAAGGACCTTGCCCACAGCACACACAAAGCGACCTGACACTAGACCTGCCCTCCCCTTTGTCACTTAGTTAGCCCCCACTGGTTATGTGTTGAGAAAAGCAGTGTCTTTAAATTACAGTGCATGATTCACCCAGCAGCTTTTTCCATGGGTCCTTTTTTACCCCTGTGCTATATTTAGACTAATGCCCTTCTGTGTTCTCTTAGGTCTTCCTCTTTCTTTATCTAATTTGTGTCAAACTTGCTTGGGCAGAGAATTTCTCTCGTAAAGCTACCCTATGGAATACTCTCCCACTAGCTCTTCAACAGCTAAAGAACCTACTTTTCGGGGCTTGATCCTTCACCAGTCTGTTTTGTTTGTGGTGGATGTTAAGCAGTAGTTTTTCAGTGCAGGCACCAGCCCCAGCACGACCCCCTACACTGCCCGAACACCACTGTACTGCCCTAAACCCTGAAACACCAGCCCCAGCACGACCCCCTACACTGCCTGAACACCACTGCACTGCCCTAAACCCTGAAACACCACCCCCTGCATGACCCCCTACACTGCCCGAACACCACTGCCCTAAACCCTGAAACACCACCCCCTGCAGCACCCCCTACACTGCCCGAACACCACTGCACTGCCCTAAACCCTGAAACACCACCCCCGGCACCGCCCCTACACTGCCCGAACACCACTGCACTGCCCTAAACCCTGAAACACCACCCCCAGCACGACCCCTTTACTGCTCGAACACCACTGCACTGCCCCAAACCCTGAAACACCACCCCCAGCACGACCCCCTACACTGCCCGAACACCACTGCCCTAAACCCTGAAACACCACCCCCTGCACGACCCCTACACTGCCCGAACACCACTGCACTGCCCTAAACCCTGAAACACCACCCCTACACTGCCCGAACACCACTGCACTGCCCTAAACCCTGAAACACCACCCCCAGCACGACCCCCTACACTGCCCGAACACCACTGCACTGCCCTAAACCCTAAAACACCACCCCCAGCATTACCCCTACACTGCTCCAAACACCACTGTACTGCCCTAAACCCTAGAACACTACCCCCAGCACGACCCCTACACTACCCGAACACCACTGCACTACCCTAAACCCTAAAATACTACCCCCAGCACAACCCCTACACTACCCGAACACGACTGCACTGCCCTAAACCCCCAAACACTCCCCCCAGCACGACCCCCTACACTACCCGAACACCACTGCACTGCCCTAAACCCTAAAACACTCCCCCAGCACGACCCCCTACACTACCCGAACACCACTGCACTGCCCTAAACCCTAAAACACTCCCCCAGCACGACCCCCTACACTACCCAAACACCACTGCACTGCCCTAAACCCTAAAACACTACCCCCCGCATGACCCCCACACTACCCAAACACCAATGCACTACCCTAATCCCTAAAACACTATCCCCGCATGACCCCTACACTACCCTAAACCCTAAAACACTACCCCCGCATGACTCCCTACACTACCCAAAGACCACTGCACTACCCTAAACCCTAAAACACGACCTCCTACACTACACAAACACCACTGCACTACCCTAAACCCTAAAATACTACCCCTACACTACACAAACACCACTGCACTACCCTAAACCCTAAAACACTACCCCCAGCAGTACCCCTACACTACCCAAACACCACTGCACTAACCTAAACCCTAAAACACTACCCCCAGCAGTACCCCCTACACTACCCAAACACCACTGCACTACCCTAAATCACTACCCCCAGCACGACCCCCTACACTACCCAAACACCACTGCACTACCCTAAACCCTAAAACACTACCCCCAGCACGACCCCCTACACTACCCAAACACCATTGCACTACCCTAAACCCTAAAACACTCCCCCAGCACGACTCCCTACACTACCCAAACACCACTGCACTACCCTACCTAAATCTACCCCAGCATGACCCCCTACACTACACAAACACCACTGCACTACCCTAAACCCTAAAACACTACCCCCAGCACGACCCTCTTTCACTACCTAAACACAACTGCACAATTTGTTACAGGCGTTGCAACGCAGGCCTGTGGTGCTTACTGGAAGTACCTAGTGGGCTAGTTGGGCCCCAGGGACCCTCAGGATTCAAGGTGACCTAATCCCCCAACTTAAAACGCACCACGTGGCGTGTTTGCACAGTGGTGAAGGGAGGGGGCGGGGCCTCAGGTGACATGTGCGCAAACACGCCCTGTGGTGCGTTTTAAGTTGGGGAATTAATTCCTTTTGAATCCTAAGGGACCCTGGGGGCCAACTAGCCCACCAGGTACCTTCAGTAAGCACAACAGAGTTGCGTTGCAGAGAGGTGAAAAAGGTGCGTGGCCTCGGAACGCCTCTCTGCAACTCAGCTCTGTGGTCCTAACTGTAGGTACCTGGGGGCTAGTTGGGCCCCAGGGACCCTCAGAATTCAAGGGGACTTAATCCAAGCACTTAAAACGCGCCACGGGGTGCGTTTGCACACATGTCACCTCAGGCCCCCCTCCTTCACCACTGTGCAAACGCACCCTGTAGCGCGTTTTAAGAGGTAGTTTTAATCCCCCTGCCCTATTATGTACTAGGGACTTGCAGAGGAGGTCATGCTAATCACAGGGGTACCCCAACGCATAGTGTTCCCTAGTGTATGTAGGTGTTTTCACTGTATTCTAAGTGTCTTTTAGCATAGCACTGGCTCTGGTTAGTCAGAGTCAGTTACCACCAGTACCCGTCTGAAAAGTTGTGGGCACAGGATGATTTTGCAACAAGGCCTCTTTCTGCTCCTCTGTTGGTTCTTTCTGCACATCTTTTGCTTCTTTCTGTGCGTTTTTTCTTCTTCTTCACATGTCCTACCTCTGTAGGCATAGTTAGAAACTAGCATTTAAAAAACCTTTGAAATTCACTTAAAAAATCATAGGTTTCAGGCACGTTATACTTAGAAATTAGCATTTAAAAACCTTTGAAATTCACTGAAAAAACCATAGGTTTTAGGGACAGTTATAGTTAGTTGGACATTTCACTCGTACAAAACCATAGAAATTCCCCCGTTATAGTTAGTTCAGCTAACTATAACTCGCGCCCCGCAATGCACTGCTGATGACGTCACATATTACATCACTCATGACATGGTCAGTGACATCACTGATGACATCACTGATGACATCTCAAATGACATCACTGATGACATCATCCATGTGATAATTTCATGCATCTTCTCACACCCTAATATAACTTTTGATACACCCTCTCTAAATTACAGACTGCCATTCTCAAAACCATAGACACTCCAACACCAAAAACTACATACCCACTCACTGATTCTTAGGTCTACACACACATCCACTCACTCACCCGTCCAGTCACTCATACTTAGTCACTCAGTACAGGACTATCATATGCACTCATACACCTATATAAACACTCACACACTGCCACTCATCCATAGAGGTACTCACACACCTAGTCAGTCATGCAAAAAACTTAATCACACACCCATTTACTCACCTGTACAGTTATACACACACCAGCTCACTTACTCATACAAATACTAGCACATTCTTACACTCTTATACAATCACTGATACAAGTACACACTCATCCATACAGCCACTCTCACAATCACACACTCTCACTTATAGCCATTTATATACTCCAACACACATATATACTGCCTTTCACATATGTAGTTACTCACACATGTACCACTGAGATATACATTCAATCACTAACACACCCATACACACACTCACCCACCCATACAGTCCATCACAGATGCACTCTTGAAACCATGCACCCAGTGAATCACCAACTCACACATCTATGCACAGAGTCACACACACCACACCCACACAAACACTCAGGCACCCATACAGATACTCAGACAATCAATCAATAACCCATGTAGACACTCATGTAGCTATTCAGAAAGCTCATGCAGCCGCTTACAAACCAACAGACAGACGGATACAGACATTCACACAGTTTAGTCACTAACCCATGCATTCAGTAAGATACATTTAATCACTCACTTGTAGAGTCAGTCACTCACGTACTAAATCATCCATTCAGACACTTATACACCCACTCATTCTTCAATACGCCTTTCCTATATATATTAAACATATTTAAACTTTACAGAAACACACAGTCACTGGATGATGTCATCAGTGATGTCATTTGAGATGTCATCAGTGATGTCATCAGTGATGTCACTGACCATGTCATGAGTGATGTAATATGTGACGTCATCAGCAGTGCATTATGCAGGGCGCGAGTTATAGTTAGCTGAACTAACTATAACGGGGGAATTTCTATGGTTTTGTACGAGTGAAATGTCCAACTAACTATAACTGTCCCTAAAACCTATGGTTTTTTCAGTGAATTTCAAAGGTTTTTTAAATGCTAATTTCTAAATATAACGTGTCTGAAACCTATGGTTTTTTCAGTGAATATATATATATATATAAATATATATATATATATATGTATATATAAGTACCTACTGGCTGTCGCCATATACATATATATTTAATGATTGGATTACTCATACTAGGTGGCTTAGGAATCTGGTACAATACAGAATGCAGTGGTAAAGGCCGTGGAGTTTCTTATGGATCCGGACTTTAACTTAGATCCTCAGATTGCTCAAGTTTGGAAGACTATTTTCTCTCTCCTAAGAATAATAAAACACATTCCACTATTCTTGCCATTGGCTAATCAAGTTCAGATGACCTGCATCTTCATCACAAGCTTGGACTAGACCAAAGGTCTACACCTAAGGCTGCCTATAACATAACAGAATCACAATGAGGGGATTGGAATGTTAAACTATTGGGGAGAGAGACAGACATTTTGAGTTGGAGCTTTGAGTAAACTCTCAGAAATCAGAAACAGTCTAACCCAAAAAGTAAATTGGTTTCTGCAAGGAATGTCCAGCTCAGCCTTGCTAGCTTGGCAACAGACCTTCCATACTGAATATGCATCTAGTATAGGTGAAACAACTAGCCAAACAACCATACAGTTACCCATACAGTTAAGAAGCAAAGAAGTTAAAATGCCCAAATCAGGTTAGTTAAATAACATGGGAAAATGAGAACAATGTCCCAAAATGTATACAAATCAGGTACATACAAAATAAAGAAAATAAAAGATATATCATGGGAAAGCACTTAAAAATGGGTTCAATATTATCCTATGGTAATGCAAAAACAGTGAAAAATACTTCTGTCTTTTGAGTGGTTGACAAGGACTTAGACATCCACTGTGGTCAACCTCACGAGTACCCATAGTTGAATTGAATTTTTAGGTGGTCCTGATGAATGCTTTTAGGTTCAGACTTTTGTGGTAGTCGAAGTACTTCCATAGGGCAAGTCTATAACCAGTAGCTTGAAAGAGTTCCACATGGTAAAATAATTTGTTTAAGTGACCCAGCTGTAGCATCTCACTTTCTACCAAAAGGCCCGAGCAGGAAAGACTGTACCGGCTAAGGTTGTGTTATTTCTTGAGTTGGCTTGGAAGATTATTCAGGTCCATCAGGAGTAAAATTATTTGCATAAATTCTGTTAGTTCTGTTAGCTTTGTTACCTTAAAGAAAGGTCCTCCAGTCTGCAGTATTGACTCTTCAGGTTCTAGTCCACATTTCCCAGTAGTAGTAAGGTTTCCACAAATTTGTTATCAGGTCCACAAGAAATGCCCAGTTCCTACTGATCCACTGGAAATCTACTAGGCAGATGCCAGCTTCCGCTATCCCATGGCCTTCTGCACACTCTGGCTATATATAGTAAGGAAGGTACCTGGAGACAAGCAGAAGGCATTGTCTAACCTGCTTTAGTATTGTACACTGGTGCCACCAGCCCTGCAGCAAACCCCTGGAGCAAATATTCAAAACTGAGCTGTAGACAACTTTGTTAAATAATCATGAATTTCTCAGAGGATCAGGCAGGGAAGTCTTTCCTCTTTGGTTCCAGGCAAAATCACTCAGGTAGGGTATTTTAAAGTGTGAATGTGCCAGTTTTGCAGTGATGTTGTCAAAGACATCCTAATATGACCTAAATTTTCCAACCTTCCCCAGCCAGCCCACTTTTCGAGCAAAGTGTTGCATCTACTTTCTTGGGGACATGATTAGTAGCAGTAAAACATTCAATGCACCCAAAATCCAAAATGGCAAATGTTTTTTTCTCAGCTGTGGAAAGCTATCATCTGTTTACCAATTATAACACTGGGCCTCCAGGTTCTACTTACCAGACTGGACTTCAAAGAGGAAAATTCTCTGAGCTAACACTTAGTGCAAACCACATGCAGATCGAGACTACACTAGATCTCTTGTCACTGCCCTGTAAGCCACTGTCACCTGCTGGATGCAGACACATGCCTAATGCAATAGTTATGTTAGAGCCATGGGCATTTCCTATGGGAAGGAGCAGGAGGAGAAAAATACCACAGCACTTCAGGCCTGAGAAACTTCAACTGCTACGGCCAGATATCAATACCCAACCTCCTTCATGACCTTTGATGGTAGGAGGCACACTCATAAGGGAGGCAACCCAGCTAACAATTATGTGGGGGGGGGAAAACTGTGCTGGAAAAAGCCACATGCAGAACCCAACACTCAGTGTGCCCTTATATGCAATTGCTGTTACCTCCTAGGCCAATACCTGCTTCAGTGGGCTATTACCCTAAAATGGATTTGGAATCATTTTTATGCACAGGCAAACATGGGCTATTGCATACTGGTACCTGTTGAAGATTGAAAAAGGTTTTGCTAGGTCACACCCCTTAAACCAACAGGCACTGTGGAATTGAATCTTAACTGATACTGTAGCTGACTACTGAGGCAAGCAAGATTCCTGTCTTGTTTTGTCTCCCTTTTATGTAGCTGTTTAAGTATGCAGCTTCAAATAGAAATATTAAATGAGAGCAAAAAGGCAAAGCACCTGATTGAGACTCACAAAATTGTGAAACACCATTTGACTTCAAAGGCTGTTGTAAGATTTAAGACTATGTCAAATGGCAAGCAAAAAGCATGCCTGAAGCATGTGGTTCCTAGTTCTGTTTACAATTCGCTAACTGAAGTGAATGAATTAGTAGAGTCATCAATAGTGTGATTTGCCTCAAGAAAATTGTCCAAATAAATAAGGTGCATTTGCCCATAACATCTAATTGCCAGAAGACGATATTGGATTGCAATAAAAAAAATTACTAACATTTATATAAAATTGCTTCTGGCATTGTCATTCTAGTCAATGGAGAAGCAACATTATTAATATGTGCCTATTGTAACACAGGGGTTTTATAACCTGTGGCTTACCTCATAGAATCTATCCCCAGAACCCCTGATTGCTCTGCAGCACATGTAGGACAAACTCACGTTTCAAACTTCAGAAACTAGTCACACATATTGATCTGTTTGGAGTGCTTGTGAAAGCAAGCATGATTAAATTGAAACCTAGAACAGTTTCATTAGGTGCTCCTTCTTCAACATTAGTGTTAGACTTGACATGCTTGGAGTGATATTCCCCAAATGTTTTTTGCTTTCACTCCGTTTTTTTCTGAACTTGTTTTGTTGGCATTGCGACTCTTTGCACTTTGCCCCTGCTAACCAGTGCTAAGCTGCTTGTGCCCTCTCCTTAAACCATGGTAAAATTGGCCTACACCTAATTGGCACATTTAATTTACTTGTAAGCCCCTAGTCAGTGGCACTGCCTGTACACAGGGCATGTAAATTAAATACTACTAGTGGGTCTGCAGCACTGATTGTGCCACCCACTTAAGTAGCCTTTAAAACCTGTCTCAAGTCTCAAGCCTGCCATTACATCCAGTGTGTGAAGATTTAAGCTGCCATTTTGACCTGGCAAAATAAACCTTTTTCAGGCCTAAACCTTTCTTTTTAGTATTTATGAGTCACCCCTAAGGTAGGCCCTGACCAGGATGAATAGTATTTAAAAAGACAGGCAAGTGATTAAGCTTTAGATGTCCTAGCAGTGAAAAACCCCTAAAGCTTTTACTCGCTGTTGTAAGGCCTATCTCTCCCATAGGCTAACACTGGGTTACCTTATTACTTAGTTAATAGATTAATATGTGCTAACTTCAGATTAGGAGCAGATAGAGATAAGCTGTTTACCCTCCAATGAGTTGTAATTTAAAATCCTATTTAATCCTGAAGTTGGATTTAGATTATAATTTTGAAAAAGACACTTTCAGAAAGTTTGTATATTCCTACCCAAAGTTTTGGAGGCCTTTCTAGGAGCTTCTAGTTACCGGGGCCTAAAAATGGTACCCCATCAATAATGTGTATTGGGCCCAGACAGTGACCAATGGAACCTGTGTGTAGCTGTGAGATGGTCTCCCTGGCAGGATGGCTGGGGAGGAATTGTACCCTGCCCTGATTACATTTCAAAGACCTTGCCCACAGCACACACAAAGCGACCTGACACTAGACCTGCCCTCCCCTTTGTCACTTAGTTAGCCCCCACTGGTTATGTGTTGAGAAAAGCAGTGTCTTTAAATTACAGTGCATGATTCACCCAGCAGCTTTTTCCATGGGTCCTTTTTACCCCTGTGCTATATTTAGACTAATGCCCTTCTGTGTTCTCTTAGGTCTTCCTCTTTCTTTATCTAATTTGTGTCAAACTTGCTTGGGCAGAGAATTTCTCTCGTAAAGCTACCCTATGGAATACTCTCCCACTAGCTCTTCAACAGCTAAAGAACCTACTTTTCGGGGCTTGATCCTTCACCAGTGTGTTTTGTTTGTGGTGGATGTTAAGCAGTAGTTTTTCAGTGCAGGCACAGTACAGGTAGCAATATGTTTTAGAATTATAATAATCAATCAATCTTTTACTGACTGAAAATGTAACATACATTTCAAGTTGTTCTAGGTCTCTTGACCATAAAACAATTTTTTGCAAATGTTCCCAAATAATCCCAAAAATGTATTTAAGCTACTCTCCAATCAGTAACACAGCTGTTCATCACAAAAAATAAGTTGAGTGAGACAAACTGCAAATTATAGCTTCCTAAAAAGCAAAGTATTCTCAGTAAAATGACTGATGCCGATGAAGAATCAAAAAAATGTACAGTTTGGTAATTTCCTACAACACACATGTGGTTACCGAATTGGCTGTATACATTTGGCAATGATGTTGAAGAGTTCTGTATCATCTAATCCACAGCATGTTCAGGCTGAACCCCTTCACTAAAAGGCTTTGGTATGATTTCGGCCAACACATTTTCACTGAATAAAAAAATACATACCTTTGTTGTTGTCAACCAGAAAAATTTGATGAGATGCATAAAAGACCAAAACATGCAGTAGGAACAAAACTATTTCTATCCAAAGAATTGATGGTAACTAAGAAACTGATGCATTTCCAATCATACTCACATAAATCCTTTGCTCAATTAGTGGTCAGTAATGACGCAATATTTTCATTCCTTGTAATTGTAAGATATTTGGTTATTTGTTGTGCAGGAGGTGAGGCATGTGCACATATTAGGCCCACAATTTCCCCTTACTGGGAGCCTTGCAGAGTGCTTGACTCTCTCAGGGTAGCGAAGCAGAGCAGTCCAAGGCCTACTCAGGGGAGGTGATGTGGGCTAGTAATCACTATTTGCTGGCAGGCAATAATAACACTCAATAAATGATTGTCCAGTCAGTGTTTTTTCTTTAGAAAAAAGAAAAGTACATTTATTATGTTATGTTATGTTAATAAGTCTTCTAAAGTGCTTGATTACCCGCAGGTGTCTTGGCGCTGGCTTTAATAATGGAGAGAGATGAAACAGATATGTATTGTCTAGTAGATGCTGAAGAGTAAAGTCTTCAGTTGTTTCCTAAAGCTCAACAGATTGGGCGCATTTTTAATGTGTAATGTTAAGGCGTTCCAAGCTTTAGACGTGCCTAGAAAGAAGCTCCTGCAACCGCAGGTGGATAGTTTAAATCTGGGTACAACAATGTGATTCGCAGTGGCAGATCATAGAGTTCTACCTGGGATGTAACAGTTGAAACTTTGTTGAAGAGAGGTGGGACCTAGGCCATAGAGTGCCTTATAAGCAATGCAGAGTGCTTTGGAAGTGCACCTCTGTCTGATAGGGAGTCAGTGCAGGTTTTTGATGGCTATGGCTACAGAGTGATGTTTGGGTATCTTTAGCAGGAGTCTTGCTGCTGCATTTTGTAGAACCTACTAAGGATGTGCTGATGTGCAGTAAGTAGGAAGCCGTTACAATAATCCAGCTTAGGCATAACTAGTGATGCAATAAGAGTTTTTGGGAGGTGCAAAGGGATAAATGGGAGGATCTTTTTTAGCATTCTCAAAGTGAGAAATATCGAAGATGATGGGGCACTGACATGATTTGTGTAAGTTAGTTTATGGTCAATCAGAACTCCCAGATTTCGAGCCTTGGTAACGGGAGCAGGCATAGGTTCTATCTCTGCTGGCCAACATGATGGGGTCCACAATGATGTTTTTGCTCCAAAGAGTATTACTTCGGTTTTATCTGCGTTTAATTTGAGACAGTTCCTGCTCATCCAAGAGTTGACTGTCTGCATGCAGTCACAGAATTTGGCGCTTACTCCTGAGTCCTCTTTGGCAAGTGAGACGACAATCTGGGTGTTGTCTGCGTAGGACATCAAGGAAAAGCTAATGCTTTTGATTAAATTGTCCAGCGGTACAATATACATATTAAATAATGTGGGACTGACTGAAGATCCTTGAGGGACACCACAGGGAAAGAAGAAAGATTGAGATACAAACTCATCAAGTCTAACTGACTGTTCTCTGTCAGAAAGAAAGATTTCAGTAGGTCCCATGCAGTGCCGATAACGTTGATTTCAGATTAACAGTTTAATAGCACTCCGTGATCTACCGTATCAAAAGCAGCAGAGAGATCAAGCAGTATAAGTGCTGCCCCTTGGCTCTGATCTGTGCCTGCCTAATCTCTTCGGTTGCCTTGATCAAGGCTGTTTCCGTGATATGGCAGCTGCAGAAGCCGAACTGCGTGGTGTCCAGGTGGTCATTGGATTGAATATGGTCCATCAGTTGAGTGTTTATGATCTTTTCGATAATCCTAGAGGGAAGAGGGAACTGTGACCTAGGGCGATAACTACTTTTTTGGGGTCCAGAGTTGCTTTTTTTTAATAATGGAAGAATTCAGGCTATCTTCCAAATAGATGGAAATTGGCAGTCGAAGTGATGATCTGGAAGATGGCCGTAAGCTGGGGGGCAATAGTCTCTGCCACTAAGCCGGCTATCTTTGGAGGGCAAGGGTTGTGTGCAGAGCTGGAGGATGTTATTTTCTGTGAGTTAGTTACCTGTTCTAGGGTGGGTGGTATAAGTTTACAGAGACTTGATCCTTTCTTGCATGTAATGGTGAGAGCCATGATACTACCTGAATTGGAGGTAGAGGAAGAAAATAGGTTGTAAACTGCTTACACCTTTTCCAAAAAGAAGTCCGCTAGGCTATTGCAGAAGGATTGGCTGCTTGAGTTAGACGTATCAAATACATCAGTGGTCAGCTTAGTCACTGTTTGAAAAAGTTCTTTGGAGGAATTTTTTGCCCCCTCTATCTTTCTGGTAAAATAGGACGCATTCTCCTATAAGAATAGGAGACTTGTAATTAGTCTTGTTATAGTTTCTTCTCCAGATTTTCTCCTGCCTGCGGCAGTTTTATTTTTGTGCCCTTAGTTCCTCTGTAAACCAAGGGACTGAGAGAGTCTTTCGTTTGACTATCCTTAGTTTAGGTGGTGCTAATAGTTGGGCTGCTTTATCAACCCATTATAGTGTATATTGAGAGGCCGCTGTATTAATATTGGTGGAAAGAGTGGGATACAAGTTATTAAGTTCTTCGGCTAGAATATCTACCTGTATAGTATGCCACGCGCTGGAGATGAAAGTGCCGGGTTTGATTGGAGGCCTATTGGTTGAGGGATTATATGTCAGCTTAAAAAAATGGAACTGTGATCCGACCATGCTAGGGGAAGAATATTAGTAGTAGTTAGGGTTTGTAAAAATCCATCTATTATATGCCCTGCTTGATGTGTAGGGCCATCTACCGTTTGGAGAAGGCCAAAACTAGACATGGTTTGGAGAATATTGATGTTTCCAGGTCGTGAAGTGCTTCTAGGTGAAAATTAAAGTCACCTAAAATAGTGAAGTTAGAGGAGAGAATATGTTCTTCTAGAAGGTTAGTGATTTCCTGTGTGAAAGGGGATCTAGGGTCAGACGGAAGGTATAGAAGTATACCAGAAAATAAATGGGTATTTGTAAAGACAATTTTATATGCGAGCTTGTGTTTGAGAGAATGGACTTGCAGTTAATTTTTAGTTCTGTTTTGCGAAGTATCGCTAACCCCCCCTCATTTAAGTGGTCTATCTTGCCTAAAAATGGAAAATTCTTGGGGTAATGCTGTGAGAAAATGGACACAGGAAAGATCGGCCCATGTTTCAGTAATAAACACCAGGGCAGGTTTATGTGTATCCATAAATATTTGGAATTTGGTACTGTTCTTAATTAAAGATCTGGCATTAAGCAGTACACAGAGCATCATACTGTTTGAACAGGTGTCGTTACTGTGTGGGCTGAGAGAACTGGTGTTTGATGTGGCAGCTGTGTTGTGTATGGCTGTCCGGGCGCCGCAGCCAGACCAACTGTGTAGTGAATAGGCTGGAGCCACCAGACAATCAAATCCAAGACAGTCCACACTCTTACCTGGTAGCAGGTTTAGTAATTCCTCCAGGGAATATCTTGTAGCTGTTAATTCTGACTCGTGAGAACCAGGGTGGCAGGTGCTAGGCACAGTCCGGGTGCGGTCCGGGCGCAGACGGGCTTGTCTTTGGCACGCCAGCAGAGCGCCCGCTGCTCGGACGTGCTTTGGTGTTGTTGATGTAGCCTGTCATGACGGGGACATGGCGGGGGTGTGGCTAGCGCGCACAGCAGCGCTTCACTGAACTCAAGTGAGAGCAAAGGATTGGAAAAATTAAAAAGTAACCAGGGTCCAGCAACCCCTGAGATTTGTTGCAGGCTCCCCTGTAGCTAATCACTACAGCCCGACAACATTGTTGGTGGTGCCCCTGCCTGCTTTGAAGCTACCACAAAGCACCGGTCTGAGCTCAAAAACAAGCCCCACAAGCATTATGGGGTGCTCCCTCTAGGAAAGCAGTGAATATTTTATATTTTGGCCCTGGCCATGTTTCTTTGTTGTTCTTGTCGCGAGGCCTCCCGTCGCTTTCCTTTGTTTTCCTTTCATTTTTTTTTTTATTGGAGGTGCCTAGTGCAGCCCGGGCATCCGGCATGGCCTCCTTTGATGGGGACAGCTCAGGGAGCCCACCCTGGCTGCCCTAGCCGTCTCCCGGCCCCTGCTGGTGTTCTCCTTCTGCCAGCGCGGGAGTCAGCAATGCTCTTCTCCCCTGCCAACTCCTGCAGGCTGGGTGTTTCTTCTCTGTGGTGACCGCCCGGCTCCCCCAGACACTGGCACAGGGAGTGGGGGAGAGGCACACCATAACTGGGGGAGTGCAGCAGCGCTCCCCCTTAATCCTTGGTTGCTGGAGGCCCAGGGATGGGGTCCTGGGCCTATCCTCCTTTTCGAGGCAGCATGACGGCATTCCCTCTCAGCTGCTGATGTCGGGGGCCCGGAGATGGGGACCTAGGCCACTTTTTTCTTTGTTGGGGTTGTGAAGGTGTTCCCCAGTCCTCCTACCTTGGCCCCTGGGGAGATGGGGCTCCCTGGGGCAGGGATGAGCATGGGAGGTGGCTCTATGCATGACCCCTCCAGGGTAGAAATGACAGAATACTCCTTGCACCAACCCCTGGGCCCTAGCCCACCCTGGGGGTTATTTTCAGAGGGGAAGCAGGGACCTACGTGCTCCATCAAATGCAAAGGGGTCAAAGGTTGTCAACCATGAAAAAGTCATAACTCAGGCCCATGGGGCCAATTTGGATGATCCTTGGGCGATTTTGCTCTTGGTGGTGAGCTCTAGTCACCAGTAGCCTTCCAGCTGGCCATCTTTTGGGCATCAGGGGGTTTCTGCTTCCAGTTGTCCATAGCTGCTGCCACCATCGTAGTCCCAGTGTCCAGAGTTTAACAGCAAAAAGCTCTCTCTCTCTCTTTTGTACAAGAGTTTTCAAAAGGGGGTGGAAGGTTCTAGAATTCAAACACTGCTGGTCAACCCTAGGGTGCCACATCACCTCTCCACCCCTGTTCCGACCCTCCTGCACAGCATGCTAGCATAGCTTAAGATGGGATTGTCCAGACGTCACTGGTCACATTTCCTCTGGGAGCCTCAGCTCCACCCCTCGCTAACATCAATGCCATTGCCTTTCCCACCACAAATTCAAAGCTCTGCTACACTCTGCATTTACTGTATTTTGCACTATATTTGCTTACATTATTTCGATTGCACTCATTCATTTTTATTTTTTGAGTGTGTTAGCACTCACCGAATCGTGTCGCCTGCACAAGGAGTGCACCAGTGACTAGTTAAGCCATTGTGCTGCTTCACTGGTCACGCCGTCTCTTTGGCTCCCACCATTTTGGGTAAGGAAGGAGGAGAGAGGAGTGTGTTCAGTTAGTGGTCTAGTGTTTGACCCTTACCATGTCATGGGTACGGTGTGGCCATGCAGTGGGCATGCGTAGAAGGAACACCGATGGCACGCCAAAGGCAAGCACATCCATGCCCCATCCATGCCTGCCCATCGCCAGTTGCCAGAATCCCTGTTCATTTTGCCATAGGTAAGAAATCTTTGACCACCTTTTCTCGTGACATGTTGTTTGCTCTGAAACCCCAGGGGCCTCTTTCGTCTAGCTGTTGTAAAAAAGGGTGCCTGGAACCACCTTTGGCACTTTTTCTTCTGTAAATTGCAAGTGGGGATGTTTGGACCCTCAGGAGACAACCTATTTGGACTATGGGAAGGGTGCTGCTGATCCCACCCCCACGTAGTCAAGGAGTGCAAAGGGAGAGGGAGAATTTTGAGCTGTAAGACCCAACCCCCATATTAACCGCATATATATCAATGTGAGGTCTCTGCTTAAGCATTGTCTGGAAATCTGGGACATTGTGCACAGCTCCAACCCTGAACTAATGTTTATCACAGAGACGTTGCTTTACCACTCTATGGTAGAGATGGCTCTAATGGTACCTAACGGCTACAAGATCTGATGCATAACTGGGTAGGCAGGCAGGGGGGTGGTGTGGCAATTATTTTTAGAGACTGGTATGAGTGTGCGGAAATTAAAAATTCCCTCTATTAGTGACTGTGAGATGCTGCCATTTCAGCTCTCCAGTAATACTTCTGTGATTTTGGGAGGAGCGATCATTTATAGATCTCTGGGCCATAATGCCCTAATGGCCGCCACCCTAGCAACAGTATTCACCTCTTTGGTTTTAAAATACGAACACTTCTTACTGATATGTGATTTTAATTGTCACTACAAGAAGGAGGATGACCTGCAAAGTAGAAATTTGGAGAACGAGATACGAATGCTACAACTTACTCAGTGAATTAAGGGTGCTACCCATAAAGCCGGGCAAACCCTGAATTTGTTGTTCTGAAAGCTTTGCTCTATTTCTATCCTTTCTATTGACCCTGCGTACTGGTCTGATCACTTTTTACTAAATTTCAGATTTATAGTGCGTAATAAGCCTCTCGCCAATCATGCTAACCCTCCGGTGAGGTCAAGGGTATGGAGGAAAGTTTCTCTGGAGTCGTTTTCTCATAACTTCTGTGCACCCATCTTAAATGCAGATCTTCCCATCGATATAAATGTTAAGGCCTTAGAGACTGCAATAGTTAAGGCATTAGATAGATGTGCCCCTCTTAAATTGAGGAGGACATTGTGATCTTCCACTTCAGAGAAATAGTACACAAATGAACTCAGAATTGCAAAGAGGGAGAGCAAAGCTTTAGAGCATCATTGGCAGATTTCTAAATCCCAGTTGGATCATACAGTTTTAGAGGAGCTTAAAAGTAACTTTTTCAGATAGTCAAGGAACTACTGCTACAGCTTTGAGTCAAAATATCCCAGTCTCAGCCCAGTGGTGTGAAGACCTGTCAGAATTCTTTCATCAGAAGATCGATAACATCTACTCTACTTTCGAGACCCAACCCTCCCTGGCAGAGTTCTTCCAGGAAGAAGTCAACCCTCAAACCGGAACATCCATCCACTGGAGTGAATTTCAGAAACTCACACAAGAAATGGTGTAAATGACCATGAAGGAGGTGAAATGGGGTTCACCATTGGACCCGGCTCCAATTTTATTTTCTCCAGGGAAGCTCCTGTTTTAAGCCCCTACATCACTTGGCTTGGTTTAAGTCATCCATGGAAAATACAGATTTCCCTTCTTTCTGGAAGTCCGCTCCTGTGTTGCTCTACTAAAAAAGGCTGGAGTGGAAGCTGCTGATCTTTCCAACTATCGCCCTATCTCTCTTTTGCCTTATTTGGCGATAGTGTTGGAAATGATAGTCAACACTCAGCTATTGCAGTTTCTGGAAGCCAATAACATTCTGGACATATCCCAAACGGGCTTCAGAGTCAACAACTGTATGGAGTCTACCTCATTGGTAGTAGTGGACAGAAATAGATCAGAGGCAGATCAAGGCAAGGCTGTTGCCCTGATCTTATTAGATCTGTCTGCTGCCTTTGATACTGTCTTACACTTCCAGTTAGTTTGTAGACTTCACAAAGCAGGCCTGTAATCTACCACTCTACAATGGTTTGGAGCATTCTTGTCCAACAGATCTTATTATGTTTATTTGGCTCCGCTTAAATCAACCCCTTCGCAGACTAATTGTAGTGTTCCACAAGGGTCATCCCTAAGCCTGTCTCTGTTTAATGTCTACGCTGCCCCCTTGGCAAATATTGCCAAGTCTTGTACTTCAAGACATTTTCTTATGTGGATGATACTCAGCTTATCATTACCGTTGATGAGAATCAGCCTCAAACCTGCAAGAATCTTTTGGGCTGCCTCTCGGACGTGGCTAGCTGGATGCGCTCACCTTGTTTGAAGCTGAACACAGAAAAAACAGAAGTTCTGCTGTTCGAGGGGGCAGAGAAAGTTTGGAATAATGCCTGGTGGCCCCCTTCTCTTGGTGCGGCTCCATTACCCAGGAGAGTCCCCAAGAATCTGCGAGTCGTATTGGATGATTCTCTTTCTTTGCAGGACCAGGTAAACTTTGTTTTGGTCTCTTACGCTTGCTGAGGAAGTTATTCAAATGAATCCCTTTAGCCTAGCGTAGGACAGTCACTCAAGTACTTATACTGAGCCGAATGGACTATGGCAATGCCTTATACCTATAGATGGCAGACTATCAATTTAGTTGCCTGCAGTTATACAGAAAGAAGCAGCCAGAATGATCTGCAACAGCCCCAAAAGGAGCTCAGCATCAGATTGCCACAATCAGTTGCACTGAGCTCCAGTGCGGAAAAGAGCCAGGTTTTAGTTACTCTGTTAGGTGCACAAGTCACTTCACGACTCAGGACCACCTATATTGCGTGGTAAAGTGGCTTTCTACAAGCCTAGAAGAGCGCTGCGTTCCTCCCGTCAAGCCCTGATTCGAAGCACACGAATTAGGAAAGCCAGGCTGGGAGGCCGCTCATTTGGTCATCTGGCAGCACCTCCCCACTTCACTGAAATTGCCTCCCTTTGGAAATGCATCTTATGGTGGATCTTTTGATATTCCATAAGAACTTGAAAACCTGGCTGTATCCTCTTTAGAGGCATCTAACTGCAGTTTCCTTGTCTGGTTCTAGCGACAGATGTCCCTCTGGTGATGATGTGTAAAATATAAAGAGAAGCACCCTCCTGTGTTGGTTCCAGTTGTCTGGCCTTTCTCCTATGTTCAGTAGGCTTCGGCTGTCCCCAGACCTGGTAAAAAGTGACTGCTAATTAACAGTTGCAGATTATCTTCTCTCAGGGGCTGAGGGAAGGACTATTAACCATGCTGTTTGTGTGAGGAGGAATGTAGGGGCATATTAACAACGGCCAGCGATAATTATCGCTGGCCGTGCATAGCGATAATTATATTATCGCAGGCTATCTCTGGTATTTATCGCCCTGGTAGCGCGTTATTAACAACGCGTTACTCCAGGGCGATAAAGATTCCAGAGATAGCGAGGTTATCGCCCTTTTGCAGGGAACATCGCTGGTTTTCCAGCGAACATCGCTGGTTTTCCAGCGATGTTCCCCTGAAAACGGCGATAACCTTGCTGATACGACCCTGTGGTCGTATCAGCAGAATCCATCTCCTATGTCTAACATAGGTAAGTCAGGATTATAGCAGACGTTAGATTTTGGCGAAAACGGCCGTTTTCGCCAAAATTTAACGTCTGCTATAATCCTGTGGGCTGCCTTGTAAATATCGCGATGTGCACATCGGCGATATTTGCAACGTAGCCCATCCGGGGTACGCCAGTAACGCCCACTTTGCATCTCATTAGAGATGCAAAGATGGGCGTTGGGGGAAAGGGCGATAGTGCAAGGATTCACGCGATAGCGTGACCTTGCTGATTAGGCGATAAGATTATCGCCGCTTTTCGTCCGAAAACGGACGCTAAAGCGGCGATAATTGTTTATCGCCTCGTTGTTAATTTGCCCCGTAATTCCTTGGTCCAGCAGGGTGTCAAAGGGCCTGGGCGTTGATCCACAGCTGAGCCAGGGAAATATGAAAATTCTGGATGACCTATAAAGTGTATATATATGATCTTGGAACCTGCGTACATGAACTAGGTGCACACTTTTCACCCCAGATTCATACCTCACGGGTCTTTGTAGGCTTAAGTGAAGTCAAACTGCACAATAAGACAGATATCCCCCTATGAGTTTAATAAAGTATCACTGAAGACAAAACAGTAAATCATTCTAACTTTCCTTATGAGTGCCCACTAATGTTAAAACGGCCTACACCAGGTGAATACCTAGCCCTGTAGAGTCCCCTCCACACCAGGCTACCTATGCCCGGTTACTTGGCTGCGCACAACAGTAGCCTCACATGTGCAGCCTGCACGCATGTGCAAACATGTTTATGTGTAACCAGCCAAGTGTCCCTTACCCTAGCTGAGCCACAGCAGCCTTATCTTAAAAGGCAGACACTGGCGGTAAACACACGCAATCCTTTTACTGTGTGATTACCGTGGGTGGGACACACATAGTGAGACTCACCCATAGTAAAAAGTCCAAAACTGGGTGGTCAAAAAGCAAAAAATCAAGGTGTACTAAATGAGCGGAACCCATTTTGTAATAGTAATAATTATGCCAGACGTGCATTGACTATTACTAACAAAGTTTGCCAAGACTATGTATGAAGTACTATTTTTATTTTTAAATAAAAATCAGAAGTTGAGTTTATTACATTCTTCCATGCCCAACTAAGCAATAAATGTCCTTGTTAGTATCCTCCGTTACCGATGTTACTTGAAATGTTTTCAACTTCGCCAATGTCCCCTATAAATAAGGCACTCTTCATATGACAGAGGGAGAAAACTAAACTCTAAAAAACATTAAAAAAATTGTAAAAATATGCCTAGTGGCTACCAAATACATTCTTGATTTAAAGTGAGCTTGCTCAGAACAACCACACAGAATACGAGGGTGTGCATACTATATTTTCAGTTCCACCCCACCAGTTGTGTCAATAATTCTGAGCTAAACTAATACTGCTGAATTACATGCAGTAAAACAAAGTAGCTACCATGGACTACAAAATAGGCAATTTTGTGTTTTAATGAAGAGTTACACTATGGCAGATAGTCTTTTAGGGATGTGCCATTGGCTAACGACTGTCTGCTTCGAGGAATTGTGAAGCTACTCTGCCCAAGAGCATGCATTTGGCTGCGAAGGATTCCGATCAGGACAGCAACCCGCACGGGTTTATAGGCATTCTGTTCCTTTGTGCAATTGCTCCATAAACCAAGCCAAACCACAACCATAAAAAAATGCTCTGAAGAAGGAATTATATGTAGACATTTTTTGGATTGTTGTTCGGTACTTAGCTATGTTTATTATAAAATATGTCACGTAGAATGTTTGAAAGCCTTGGGCTTGTTTGATTGCCTTTAAAAGCCCATTCTATTTTTTTTTTTCAAGGAATGACAGCAATAAGAGAATGGTATCGGCACAGGGTAAAATACAGAGCTTGACGAAATGGAATGTTCATGGTTGAAAAGAATCGAGAATAGTTATTCCACTTAAACATGACAAGCAGTAATTAGCAAGTAAAACAGAAAACAGGTCAAGTGTACCGAAACTGTAGAGGATCAGAATGTGATGTGCCAAGATATTTTGTTGGAAGGCAATAACTATTATTCAGTTAGAAAAAACAAGAAATGGCAAAGTCGGGTCTTGGCATGTTGACTCGATAGTTAATTCGTTTTTTTATTTGCAAGAATGAGTTATAAAAAAAGAGAAAAAAGCATGTAGCCACCCCAACTTTTCTGCTATCTACTTGCATTGAAACAATTAATTTAAACAACATTCATTGTTGTAGATATTTTACTGGCGACTTTGTTGCACCTGGCCCTTTTTGCAGGGTTATCCGCAAACATTTTGTCTTCTTCCTCCTAATTTTTCTGACTTGTTTTTATTGGCTTTAGGACTTTGGGTTTTTATCCACTGGTTATCAGTGCTAAAGTGCATATGTTCTCTATGTAAATTGTAATGGTGATTGGATTATCCATGATTGGCATATTTGCTGGTAAGTCCCTAGTAAAGTGCACTGTCTATGCCCAGGGCCTGTAAATCAAATGCCACTAGTGGGCCTACAGCACCGATTGCGCCACCCACATGAGTAGCCCTGCAAACATGTCTCAGGTCTGCCATTGCAGTGTCTGCAAATGCAGTTTTAAACTGCCATGTCGACCTGGCAAGTGTCCCCACTTGCAAAACACACAAGATGATGGACGGAATACTGCACATTGGCAAACATTCACCCCCAGTCAAAGATCTGGGTTTAATCCATCGTTATTTTGCTTCACCACGCCACCCCAGTTCAGACATAGCCATATGCAAATCAGTCTTGACCCTGTGCCTCATGGGAACAGTCCAGACCGAACTGCCAAGCCATGTCTTCCCTGGACCGGAATCAAGCATCCTAGGACCGGTTTCAGGCTATCAGCCTTCATCAGCCAGGATAGCTTGACTCCAGTGGCGTAGTGAGCACGGGACCCACGTCTGGGCATACCCTTCCCACTTAGGGCGAAATGCAAAACACACAAGATGATGGACGGAATGCTGCACATTGGCAAACATTCACCCCCAGTCACAGATCTGGGTTTAATCCATCGTTATTTTGCTTCACCACGCCACCCCAGTTCAGACATAGCCATATGCAAATCAGTCTTGACCCTGTGCCTCATGGGAACAGTCCAGACCGAACTGCCAAGCCATGTCTTCCCTGGACCGGAATCAAGCATCCTAGGACCGGTTTCAGGCTATCAGCCTTCATCAGCCAGGATAGCTTGACTCCAGTGGCGTAGTGAGCACGGGACCCACGTCTGGGCATACCCTTCCCACTTAGGGCGAAATGCAAAACACACAAGATGATGGACGGAATGCTGCACATTGGCAAACATTCACCACCAGTCACAGATCTGGGTTTAATCCATCGTTATTTTGCTTCACCACGCCACCCCAGTTCAGTTCAGACATAGCCATATGCAAATCAGTCTTGACCCTGTGCCTCATGGGAACAGTCCAGACCGAACTGCCAAGCCATGTCTTCCCTGGACCGGAATCAAGCATCCTAGGACCGGTTTCAGGCTATCAGCCTTCATCAGCCAGGATAGCTTGACTCCAGTGGCGTAGTGAGCACGGGACCCACGTCTGGGCATACCCTTCCCACTTAGGGCGAAATGCAAAACACACAAGATGATGGACGGAATGCTGCACATTGGCAAACATTCACCCCCAGTCACAGATCTGGGTTTAATCCATCGTTATTTTGCTTCACCACGCCACCCCAGTTCAGACATAGCCATATGCAAATCAGTCTTGACCCTGTGCCTCATGGGAACAGTCCAGACCGAACTGCCAAGCCATGTCTTCCCTGGACCGGAATCAAGCATCCTAGGACCGGTTTCAGGCTATCAGCCTTCATCAGCCAGGATAGCTTGACTCCAGTGGCGTAGTGAGCACGGGACCCACGTCTGGGCATACCCTTCCCACTTAGGGCGAAATGCAAAACACACAAGATGATGGACGGAATGCTGCACATTGGCAAACATTCACCCCCAGTCACAGATCTGGGTTTAATCCATCGTTATTTTGCTTCACCACGCCACCCCAGTTCAGACATAGCCATATGCAAATCAGTCTTGACCCTGTGCCTCATGGGAACAGTCCAGACCGAACTGCCAAGCCATGTCTTCCCTGGACCGGAATCAAGCATCCTAGGACCTGTTTCAGGCTATCAGCCTTCATCAGCCAGGATAGCTTGACTCCAGTGGCGTAGTGAGCACGGGACCCACGTCTGGGCATACCCTTCCCACTTAGGGCGAAATGCAAAACACACAAGATGATGGACGGAATGCTGCACATTGGCAAACATTCACCCCCAGTCACAGATCTGGGTTTAATCCATCGTTATTTTGCTTCACCACGCCACCCCAGTTCAGTTCAGACATAGCCATATGCAAATCAGTCTTGACCCTGTGCCTCATGGGAACAGTCCAGACCGAACTGCCAAGCCATTTCTTCCCTGGACCGGAATCAAGCATCCTAGGACCGGTTTCAGGCTATCAGCCTTCATCAGCCAGGATAGCTTGACTCCAGTGGCGTAGTGAGCACGGGACCCACGTCTGGGCATACCCTTCCCACTTAGGGCGAAATGCAAAACACACAAGATGATGGACGGAATGCTGCACATTGGCAAACATTCACCCCCAGTCACAGATCTGGGTTTAATCCATCGTTATTTTGCTTCACCACGCCACCCCAGTTCAGACATAGCCATATGCAAATCAGTCTTGACCCTGTGCCTCATGGGAACAGTCCAGACCGAACTGCCAAGCCATGTCTTCCCTGGACCGGAATCAAGCATCCTAGGACCTGTTTCAGGCTATCAGCCTTCATCAGCCAGGATAGCTTGACTCCAGTGGCGTAGTGAGCACGGGACCCACGTCTGGGCATACCCTTCCCACTTAGGGCGAAATGCAAAACACACAAGATGATGGACGGAATGCTGCACATTGGCAAACATTCACCCCCAGTCACAGATCTGGGTTTAATCCATCGTTATTTTGCTTCACCACGCCACCCCAGTTCAGACATAGCCATATGCAAATCAGTCTTGACCCTGTGCCTCATGGGAACAGTCCAGACCGAACTGCCAAGCCATGTCTTCCCTGGACCGGAATCAAGCATCCTAGGACCGGTTTCAGGCTATCAGCCTTCATCAGCCAGGATAGCTTGACTCCAGTGGCGTACTGAGCACGGGACCCACGTCTGGGCATACCCTTCCCACTTAGGGCGAAATGCAAAACACACAAGATGATGGACGGAATGCTGCACATTGGCAAACATTCACCCCCAGTCACAGATCTGGGTTTAATCCATCGTTATTTTGCTTCACCACGCCACCCCAGTTCAGACATAGCCATATGCAAATCAGTCTTGACCCTGTGCCTCATGGGAACAGTCCAGACCGAACTGCCAAGCCATGTCTTCCTGGACCGGAATCAAGCATCCTAGGACCGGTTTCAGGCTTTCAGGCTATCAGCCTTCATCAGCCAGGATAGCTTGACTCCAGTGGCGTAGTGAGCACGGGACCCACGTCTGGGCATACCCTTCCCACTTAGGGCGAAATGCAAAACACACAAGATGATGGACGGAATGCTGCACATTGGCAAACATTCACCCCCAGTCACAGATCTGGGTTTAATCCATCGTTATTTTGCTTCACCACGCCACCCCAGTTCAGACATAGCCATATGCAAATCAGTCTTGATCCTGTGCCTCATGGGAACAGTCCAGACCGAACTGCCAAGCCATGTCTTCCCTGGACCGGAATCAAGCATCCTAGGACCAGTTTCAGGCTACCAGCCTTCATCAGCCAGGATAGCTTGACTCCAGTGGCGTAGTGAGCACGGGACCCACGTCTGGGCATACTCTTCCCACTTAGGGCGAAATGCAAAACACACAAGATGATGGACGGAATGCTGCACATTGGCAAACATTCACCCCCAGTCACAGATCTGGGTTTAATCCATCGTTATTTTGCTTCACCACGCCACCCCAGTTCAGTTCAGACATAGCCATATGCAAATCAGTCTTGACCCTGTGCCTCATGGGAACAGTCCAGACCGAACTGCCAAGCCATGTCTTCCCTGGACCGGAATCAAGCATCCTAGGACCGGTTTCAGGCTATCAGCCTTCATCAGCCAGGATAGCTTGACTCCAGTGGCGTAGTGAGCACGGGACCCACGTCTGGGCATACCCTTCCCACTTAGGGCGAAATGCAAAACACACAAGATGATGGACGGAATGCTGCACATTGGCAAACATTCACCCCCAGTCACAGATCTGGGTTTAATCCATCGTTATTTTGCTTCACCACGCCACCCCAGTTCAGACATAGCCATATGCAAATCAGTCTTGACCCTGTGCCTCATGGGAACAGTCCAGACCGAACTGACAAGCCATGTCTTCCCTGGACCGGAATCAAGCATCCTAGGACCGGTTTCAGGCTGTCAGCCTTCATCAGCCAGGATAGCTTGACTCCAGTGGCGTAGTGAGCACGGGACCCACGTCTGGGCATACCCTTCCCACTTAGGGCGAAATGCAAAACACACAAGATGATGGACGGAATGCTGCACATTGGCAAACATTCACCCCCAGTCACAGATCTGGGTTTAATCCATCGTTATTTTGCTTCACCACGCCACCCCAGTTCAGACATAGCCATATGCAAATCAGTCTTGACCCTGTGCCTCATGGGAACAGTCCAGACCGAACTGCCAAACCATGTCTTCCCTGGACCGGAATCAAGCATCCTAGGACCGGTTTCAGGCTATCAGCCTTCATCAGCGAGGATAGCTTGACTCCAGTGGCGTAGTGAGCACGGGACCCACGTCTGGGCATACCCTTCCCACTTAGGGGCGAAATGCAAAACACACAAGATGATGGACGGAATGCTGCACATTGGCAAACATTCACCCCCAGTCACAGATCTGGGTTTAATCCATCGTTATTTTGCTTCACCACGCCACCCCAGTTCAGACATAGCCATATGCAAATCAGTCTTGACCCTGTGCCTCATGGGAACAGTCCAGACCGAACTGCCAAGCCATGTCTTCCCTGGACCGGAATCAAGCATCCTAGGACCGGTTTCAGGCTTTCAGGCTATCAACCTTCATCAGCCAGGATAGCTTGACTCCAGTGGCGTAGTGAGCACGGGACCCACGTCTGGGCATACCCTTCCCACTTAGGGCGAAATGCAAAACACACAAGATGATGGACGGAATGCTGCACATTGCCAAACATTCACCCCCAGTCACAGATCTGGGTTTAATCCATCGTTATTTTGCTTCACCACGCCACCCCAGTTCAGACATAGCCATATGCAAATCAGTCTTGATCCTGTGCCTAATGGGAACAGTCCAGACCGAACTGCCAAGCCATGTCTTCCCTGGACCGGAATCAAGCATCCTAGGACCAGTTTCAGGCTATCAGCCTTCATCAGCCAGGATAGCTTGACTCCAGTGGCGTAGTGAGCATGGGACCCACATCTGGGCATACCCTTCCCACTTAGGGCGAAATGCAAAACACACAAGATGATGGACGGAATGCTGCACATTGGCAAACATTCACCCCCAGTCACAGATCTGGGTTTAATCCATCGTAATCCTGGCTGATGAAGGCTGATAGCCTGAAACCGGTCCTAGGATGCTTGATTCCGGTCCAGGGAAGACATGGCTTGGCAGTTCAGTCTGGACTGTTCCCATGAGGCACAGGGTCAAGACTGATTTGCATATGGCTATGTCTGAACTGGGGTGGCGAGGTGAAGCAAAATAACGATGGATAAACCCAGATCTGTGACTGGGGGTGAATGTTTGCCAATGTGCAGCATTCCGTCCATCATCTTGTGTGTTTTGCATTTCGCCCTAAGTGGGAAGGGTATGCCCAGACGTGGGTCCCGTGCTCACTACGCCACTGGAGTCAAGCTATCCTGGCTGATGAAGGCTGATAGCCTGAAACCGGTCCTAGGATGCTTGATTCCGGTCCAGGGAAGACATGGCTTGGCATTTCGGTCTGGACTGTTCCCATGAGGCACAGGGTCAAGACTGATTTGCATATGGCTATGTCTGAACTGGGGTGGCGTGGTGAAGCAAAATAACGATGGATAAACCCAGATCTGTGACTGGGGGTGAATGTTTGCCAATGTGCAGCATTCTGTCCATCATCTTGTGTGGTTTGCAAGTGTCCCCACTTGCCAGGCCCAAACCATCCCTTTTACTACATACATGTAAGGCACCTCTAAGGTAGGCCCAAGGTAGCCACATTCGCAGGGTGCAGTGTTTGTGAAAGATAGGACATGTACTCGTGTGATTTACATGTTCCAGTAGTGAAATACTGCTAATTTCGTTTTTCACTATTGCAAGGACTATATCCCCATAGGTTATCATTGAGCTGCCTTGTAACACCTTACAAGTGTAACCTTCAATTGGGAAAAGATAGAGATTGGGAGATTAGGTTCTCTGAACTCAGGATTTAAAAACACATCTTTCTGTGAAGGTGGTTCTTAAATTATGTGTTTGAAAATGGTACTTTCAGAAAGTGGGCATTTACTCGCTTTACCATTCTGTGCCTCTGCCTGCCTGTAGAGTCACCGTCTGGTTTAGACTGACAGATGGGTTGTTTGTGCATTCACTTTAGCCAGTCACACAAAGGGAGATGAGGTGTGCCCTACATATCCTGAGGGCCCATCACCAGTCTGATGGGCCTTCCAGAGCTAGAGTGGTGGGAGGAGTTGTCACCTACACCTGAATTTGGCTGTGCCTGGCCTCTCACAATGCTGCCTCCACCCCCCTGTAGTGTGTCTGGAGCCAAGGCAGGGCAAGGCAGGATCTTGTAGACAACAAAGACTTTCCTTTGAAGTATGCCTACTTCAAACGCCAAAACGGGCACAAGTATTGGACCTGTAACCCCACATTTTTAGAACAATTCTGGACTGATGATTCTGCCAAGAAGAAGAGCTTAAGTGCTGTCAGGAGGAGTACTGCCCCTTTGCTGTGTATTGCTTTGCTGGGTTGGCCTGCAGTTGCTGCTTCTGTCTGTGGACAGTGAAAGAACTGGACTTTGCTTTCTTATATCTTGCTTTTCCAAGGTTCTGCAAGGGCTTGTGTGTGCTTGCCTCCTATTGGAAGTCTCAGGGCCATCAAAGACTTCATCTGCAGTATCTCTGAACTCCACTACTGGGAGTTCTGACCTGCCAAGTGGTGCCAATTTCCGTTCTAGGCCCTTGGAGGTGGTTCTGCTGCTTCAAGACCTGAAAATCTATGCATCGCCTGTCCAGTGCCATTTTTCACATCACAAGCTTGCCGTACGGTTGAAAAACCAACGCATTGCCGCGGTGTGGGTGAAAAATCGACGCAGCACCTGTTCGCGACATGAAGAACTGCCACAGCCTGAGTGCAGAACACCGAGTCTCAGGCATCCGAGACCCCCTCTCCTCCTTCGCCGCAGGCCCTACTTTGCAGCTGTAGCAATCAACGCATCACATGTCTGCGGCTGTGCAAATCGATGTTTCGCCGCCCCATCGACCCGCAGCTCCTAGATTTTTTCACGCATCGCACCTGTGTGCCAAGTTCCAACGCATCACCCCGCCAAAAGGAGTTGACTCTGGAAATCGAAACATTGCTTCTCCTCGCAGAAGAGAATCGATGCAACACTTTTCCTGCATACAGCTGAACTGACGCTTCCATTTCACTGGAACTCAAGAACCGACGCATCACTGTGTTTTCTAATGCTTTCCTCCTTTGCAGCTGTTTTTTGTCTTGGATTTTGATGCATCAAAGTTCCTTTGTGCTAAAATCAACACATCCATAGAGTTCTATGGACAGAATTGCTTAAACATTTAAAAAGGGATATTTTGAATTCTGTAAGTTGGATATTTGTTTTCGTCTTGTTTGGTTTAGATAAAGATTGGTTATTTTTCTAAACTGGTTTGTTGTCCATTTGTAGTGTTTTCATTGTGTTACTGTGTGTGTTATGTACAAATACTTTGCACATTGCCTCTGAGATAAGCCTGACTGCTCGTGCCAAGCTACCAAGGGGGTGAGCAGGGGTTATCTTGGGTGGGTAACTCCCCTACCTGGACTAGAAGGAAGTGTACTTACTTGGACAGGGTGCATACCACTGCCAACTAGGGACACCATTTCTAACAGACTTCATATAAAAGCCTTTCAATTGTGTCATGCGTTTTGTTATTAATTGTGAAGGAGACAAAAATAAAACACTAGCTAGTCAAGCAATCAAACTGCAGGACACTATAACTTACAATGTCGCTTAAATGCTTATCTTTAAAAGCGAGATAATATATGAATTGCCATCAAACTGGGTTCCCTAAGTTTCGACAAAATAAATAGCCGCTATTCATAGTTAAATATTGAAAATGTACTAAAATGTAAAAGCATGATGAATCACTGAAGAAGGCAATTATTAGGTGGAAGTAAACAATGAGCTTAGGCTTTGAGCAGTCACTCAAAGTAAACTTAGCAATGGGGGCTAACCTACTGCCCCATACTGCATGCTGCGGTGGGCTGAAGCAATATGGGAACAACAGTTTAATAGACCAAAGGATGAAGACTGCTTACTAAAAGCCCTTCTATTTATGCATATTATGTATCTATTGTTTGGAAAAGAGCAATAGTCTATTGAGACAAAGCTGTCTCAAAGGCCGGACCTAAAAATGCATTGAACACTAGGTAAGTACATGCATGTATGTTTTGTTTACTGATATTTACCTTGCGCCGTAAAGCATGAATCTGTAAGAACAACAAACAATCTCTCTGAGGTTTAAAAAGTTTCATTTCTCGCCTGCCAGGACAAAATATCCCAGAAAACATGTCAAGTAAATTTGATTTACATTTACCTTAATTCTGACATTAAATGACAAGGGAATAAATATGAGGAAGAGGGCAGTTAGAATGTAAGTGCAACACCTGATTTCCATGCTCCGTTACATTTGGCATGTTTAGTTCAATAGACATCATGATGATTGTTATCAAATGTTTCCCTTAATAAAGTAGCTCAGACAAGGCTCTATCTCTAGGGGTATTTGATATTAAGTACAATCTATAGAAATTGAGACAGCAGGGATGGACTAGAATTTCTTTGCAGAAATTAAAAAACAAGAGTAAGCAGAGGAGCATTACAAACTAGGAATCTATCTACACTGCAATGATAAAACAATTACAATAATCAACTGGTGCTCACAGGGTTAAACAATACGTAGATAAATGAAGAATACAAATTATAGTGTAAACAAAGGACAATGGCAGAGGAAAAGTTAACATAAAAGTTTTGACAGAATTTTGACAGAAACAAAACACAATATATGCTTTCTCTTAATTTGCCAACGAAAGGTATCGACAGCATTTTCGACCTTGTAGTTCATTAGTTCATCATCAGGATAAAAAACAAACTTTGGGAGAAAGCATCAATTCAGTTTGTAGACTCTCAGTTTAATTTAGAGAGAGCCTGCGGGGCAAAACCAATATTCATGCTGCCAATTAAGACAAAAGTCAGGATTAGCTTGGGAAGTGGGGGTCCTAATGGCACTTTTGTCAGTACCACTTCCAGGCTAAAGTCACCTTTCAATTTAATACTGATATTATTGCCAGCTCCTCTCGCATGAGTCGCAGAGAATGAATCGGAGGGTCTCTCTAAATTACAAGGTCCAAACGCCGTTGACGCCTTACTTTGGCAAATTAAGAGGAAGCATATATTGTGTTTTGTTTCTGTCCCTTGACGAACTTATTTTTATGTTAACTTTTCCTCTGCCATTGTACTGTGTTTACACTATAATTTGTATTCTTCATTCGTGTGTCTTGTGTAACCCTGTGAGCACCAGTTGATTATTGTAATTTTCTTTTGTGTTTTATAAGTATTTTGCAATAACAAACATCTTTCAGATAACTGTTGTGGGTACTTCATTTCATCATCTGTAATTTTCTTTTTGATTAATTGTTCTTTAGTTGTACGTTTTCTGCTAAAAACTTTTGTTTAAAATTATTCCCTGAACCATTGTTGCTTTAACATTGTTCATTGGCTCTAGGTTCTGGGGAATAGGGCTGCCCCTATTTGTTGTAATCATCTTGATATCAGTGTCTGGCAATGTTTTCAATTAATGAAGCCAAAACCACAGCTCAAGCTACTCCAGAAATTCAGATGGAACTCTCATAGGCACTAAGTAATTCAATTAAGGCAAAAGCAGTAAAAGAAATCCTAAACAGTCTTATACGCAACAACTGAAATCAAAGGACGAAGTTGGATGGGCTTACGAAACATTTATTCTGCTACACTGTGATTAAAATTTACATAGCCAATGGCAATGTTGTTTCGTGTTGCGTTCCTCCCAGATCACATCTCCTCATTTGTTGACCCTCCAAAAGCTCTATCAATCAGAGGTGGTGGCAGGCATGATAGTGGATGCTGAGCTGTCATCGGAGTTCAGGACAAAATGATTTCTCACCGTGAGCCCAAGAAATCTTGTCGCTTTTCATAGCACCTCCCTGACCACATCAATATGTCAAAGACACACATTGGGTAAGCGAGATTGGTACATAATGGAATGCACCTACTCTTGCATACTATTATTTCTGATGGATACTTCTAACCAGGGATTCATCACCTTAGAATATCTCCCAGGTGCTAGACTGGATTTGGAGAATTTTGAAGCAGTGATCCCTAATGTTGATAGGTTGCAATGTGTGGGTTCATGCTGACTTCATACCTCTCCAGAAGTGAGAGAGGACCCACAATTAAGCCCCACCCCTGTGTGGTTCCCTGATGGTTCCAAAACTTCTCCACAATGTTCTAGGAAACAATGTCTCCACCAAAATTATTCAAGGCATGTTGCAACTACAGGAAGCAAATACCTACAGAGTTACAATCTTTAGAAATTGAGACAGCAGGAATGGACTAGAATTTCTTTGCAGAAATTAAAAAACAAGAGTAAGCAGAGGAGCATTACAAACTGAGAATCTATCTACTCTGCAATGAGAAACTACAGCTAATGAAGATTCAGACAGTTTCTTGAGAACCCTAATGGAAGTGTACAAATAGAAAATTAAGCTAATTGCTGAAAGGAATTGCTGAATGTAGAACATTCTATTTGACAAACCACTAATGATTAGTCCAGATGTTTAGGCAATTGCTCGATATCAGTATCTGTGTTAAAGCAACAATGGTTCAGGAAATAAGTTTAAACAAAAGGTTTTTATCACAAAACATACAACTAAGAAAAAACAATTAATCAAAAAGAAAATTTCAGAATGGGCCCCAAGCCTTTCCAATTTGCCATGTTCCCCTTTGGCCTCCACGGCGCACCACAAATAATCCCGAAAGGGATGGCGGTGTCTGCTGACCATCTTCTGAGGTCGGAAGTTTCTGTATTCTCATACCTCAGTGACTGGATGCTGAAGGCAGGTTCAGCACAGTCATTGATGGACCAGGTGTGAATGACCTTAGTCTCTTGCAACCTTCTTGTTGACTATGTCAAGTGGCACATGCAAGCCCTGCAGTGGAACTTAACGTCACAGTGGACTCATCATCAAGGCTGCCTTTTTAACACTCTTCATGGCTCATAGGGGACAGACCACAACCTGCAGTGGTATCTGATTCACCACAAACTGTACTGCGGCAGACTGCTCTCCTTTCCCTACTCAGAGGTGACAGTGATGACGGATGCATCATTTCTGATTTTGGGGGGTTATTTGGGAGAGGTGGAGATCAGAGGTCTCTGGTCTAAAGTGGAGGGCCAGCTCTAAATCAATCTTCTAAACCTGAAGGCCAAAAGTCTGACCCTAAAGGCCTTCCTGTCAACCATTAATGGGAGGCTGGTGCAGGTTCTCACAGACAACAAGACTTTCACATGGTAGTGCAACAAGCAGGACAGCGTGGAGACCTTGGTCCTAAGCCATGCGTATTTGCATCTTTGGAGGTGTCTATAGCACCAGGAGATCCTCCTGATCACTAACATCCTGACAAGTTCCTGAATGCCAGAGTGGACAAAATCAGCAGATGTCATATGGTAGATCACAAGTGGTGTCTACATCCCAAGGTGGTGCAGGGCATCTTCCACTAGTTGGGAGAGCCCTGTTTAGATGTTTTCACCACTGTGGAAAAAACACATTATCAACAATTTCGCACATTGGAGTTTCTGCAAGAGCACTAGCTAGACCCATGAGACGCATTCTGGCAGAAATGGAACAAGTAACTCCTGTACACCTTCCCGACATTATCTCTTCTGCTTTGAGTTCTTAAGAAGATCAGAATGGACTGGACCCAAGTTATCCTAGTAACCCTGGCTTCAGCCAGGAGAGTCTGGTAACTGAAATCCTTGAGCAGGAGCACCTATCCTCAGATCAGGCTACCACTTTTGGAGGATATTTTGTCTCTGCTGCAGGGTAGGGTCTTCATGTGAAACTCCACAGCTTGTTCCTCCATGTGTAGAGATTGACAGCATCAATCGAGTGCTTCTAAACAACCACCTGAAGTGGTGAATTTCAACCTTGTCGCCAGACACTTCTCCACAAAATCCATGTATGCAGGGCGTTGGGACAAGTTTTTAGCCTGATGTGGACACTGAATGCTGACCCCCTTACAGGCAAAGCTTCTGGATCTCCTTGTGTTTGTTTTGACCTTAGCCCAACAGAGCCTTGCAATGGGCTACTTTAGCACGTTAGTTACCTTCAGTAATGTTCTTTCTAGTGGATGTACTATCTCACTGCAGAAGGTAAGTAACTTATTCATCTGTGCAGTGTTCTGCAGCACTTCTGTTACCTTACAAGGCAGTGGAAGAGCAGTGCATCAGTTTGCAAATTTCCTCCACCTCCTTCCTCGTGGAGTCGCAGGGCTCTGCCTCAAACACAAGGTAAGCTGCATATGATCCTCCATCAGGGATTTCCTGGAAATAATACAGAGTATTATTCAACTCAAAATTCAGAACTCCAACTCCAGTGCCGATCCCCACAATTTCAAAAGGTTTCCTTTTCAGAGTCAGTGACTCTAGGACAGTCAATTTCACTCCTCGTCTAGACTTTGAACTGTGGCAAGTTTGGAAGGAAATATAAAAGCAATCCATTTCATTGACAGCCATATGTAGCCAATATACATGATTTGCCACTCTGTCATGTCTTCTAGTGACATCAACATGTCCTGCAGAAGAAATGTCAGCACTCATATCTACCATGAATGACTTTTACCACTTGGGTACCACTATCCTTCCAGTGATGCCAGGTGGAGAAGCTCACTGTAAAGAACACCATTTCCTCAGTACAGTTTAGGTTGCTAATGGCACCTACGTCTTTCTTTTCAGGGTGCTCAACTCCATTCAAGTGTGTACAAGTACAACACATTCTATCCCTCAAATAAATCTGACTATGTGGGGCCTCCATCTGCCTTCAACCCAATCATCTGGTAGAGACCAGTGGTCAGAAGACAGAATCTCAGACATAGATCAGTTTCTTACCTTTTTAGGGCTGGCAACTGTGTGCTATCAGGCCCACTACTTTTACAATGTACAATGTTGGCATACTTGCATTTTGTTTCTTGTTTCCATTGTCTACCGTTCATTCTATCAAAACTCCCAGTCTTCTTCAGAACTGCTGTCACCAATGCTAACTTATAGTAAGCTAACAAAATAATTCCGAAGAAGAAATTAACAGGAAACCTCTGTTAATTTCAACTCTCCTCTAGACACCAACCAATTTGAATTCAGGGTTATCCCTGCCAAGAGATAATCGTGTTCTATTTTTGGGTCAACCTCATACGGAACTAAGACCAAGATTTCCGGATCTACCTTTAATAGCAAACCTATATTCTTCTTGTTCAAAATTATGTCACTGTTACTTTAAATATTAAATACAGAAATAAATTTAGCATATGAAATGTGAACGCTTCCCCAGGTTTTTTTTACTGCACTTAATGTGAAAAGAACATATATTCATATGGGTGCCAAAAAGTAAACACTTTCATGTTTCCAGAAAATATGTAACAAAATGCAGACCTGCAGAATGCAATTTGCTAATTATTACAATTGTTGATTGTGGAGGGGTGGCATGACTCATAAGGGTAAAACCTGCAGGGAGTCATGATGACTCTCCCGTCCCTCAACAATAGTAGTAAATAGTGTACCTTACTCTGCACATCAGCATATTTGGTTAACGCCATAGCATCGTTTTGTGTGTATTTGGTTTAACAAAAGCTATTTAACCAAAACCAGGATGCAAAGGGTTACATCTGTGCGGTAAGGTAAGAGGCCCCTTAAGGATAGAGTAGTTTGCTGATAATTGTTACAATCAATCTTAGAGACAATACACTCTGTTTTTAGAACATCAATTTTACTGTACTGTGGTAATAAACTTGAATTTGACCTTTGCAGTGTAGTAATAAATGCGTCAATGTGTATTTAATCGTCTGATAATTACTTTACAAAAATTATATTTATAAATATTGTACAAATACTCGTTGTTAGTACAACAAAAAAACATAGATGCCATTGGCACAAAATTAATATAAATTCTTACTATGTTGTCCAGTTCTATTGGTGTAGCAGTGCAATATTTAAAAAAAAAAAGTTCAGCTATTCAGTGCCAAGAGGTTTGTTATTATTTTCGCATGTGCAGTTGGTGACAACTAAATGATACGTGACTGAACTACAAGTATTACGGAGACATTTCTTTGAAAGCCGAAGACATTTTTTAAAGCTATAGTATAAATCCAAAAAACAGAAGAAACTCATTATAGTTCTCATTTAACAACCTTAACCATAAGTGGGTCACTCATAATAGGAGTAGGAACCCCTCCTTTATTAAAAACCCTTGGGGATATTCACAAAGAAGTGGCGGTGAGAGGGCGTTAGCCTCGGCTTAGACGCCTCGCACCATCACTTCGGGAAACGCCAGGCTGCACCCTATTCACAAGAATGTGGTGCAGCCTGGCGTTCCTCATCGACGCCGCTTAAGTCTCACGACTTAACGCCAAAACAGGCACCCTTGCACCAGAGCGCAGGGGTGTCTGCGAGCAGGGAGGTTTGTTAATGCACAAGAAGGTGTCCCTTCCTGTACATTAACAAACCGAAAATGCCAGTTTGCTTTTTCCACACATAGAAAAAGCAAAAACGAGGAGAAATAAAGCTTTTCTCCTCGTTTAGCCACCTTAAGACCTGATTTTTCTAGGTCTTAAGTTTGGTGCTGCCACCTATTATCGCCGCCCTTGATAATAGGCGGTAGCGTCAAACTCAATGGTTGTTGTGGTGGCAACACCCACTGCACGCCCCCTTTCACGCTAAGTTTAACGTTAAAGGGGCCCTATTCTCAAGGGAGCGTTAAGCCACTTATCGTGGTTTAAACCACGTTAAGTGGGTTAACGCTGCCTTGAGAATAGGGCTCTGAACGTAAAAAAAGTGACGTTCCCCTGGCGATAGGGGCTTGTGAATATGCCCCCCAGTCTTTCTCTCAACAATATCTTAACAATCACACTAACCTTCACGCACGTAAGATTTTTATTAATTGATTTACATGTTGCAAACGCATATTCATACCTCTGCATTAAGAGGTACTCTAGCAGGGCTGATAGTGAATTAAGACCAAAGCAGGCTGCTGCCTTACAGCCCCAACAGAAATAGCCACAGAGGGATGCCAATTTCTAACAAATTGTCTCAAAGAAGGCCTAGTTGATAGTGGGAGGGTAATGCCCATTCATCAAAATGTAATTTTATCTCGGACTTTGATGCAACACAGTGATACTCTAGGTCTTATTGGTGAATGTGTAGCCACTCCTGTTTTCCCTCTTATGCCTTCGCTAATTACATTCATAATTCTGATCACTTAGTCTAGCATTCCTCCTTAATTCAAATGCAATTTCTTCTATGCAATCTTGTTCCTCTTTTGCTCTTTCTTTCCAACTCTTTTTGCTGCTTTCATATCTAAACGCCTCCTAGTTGTTTTATTCCTTCCGAAGTGCCTGCTTTCCATCCATCGTCTAATTCCAAACATACATCAGATGGCTTGGACTTTTTTCTCTCCATTACTCCATTACTGTATTCTAATAATTTTGACATGTTCATTGTGTGGTATGAAGATAAGAGACCAACACATCTCCTAGCAGCCAAAAATATTTTCACGTCAATTTTATTGCAGTATTTTATTATAATAATTCTACTACTTCGATTCCACACAGTCTAGCCCAACAATTTGCACATGCAATATGTTCATAAGACTTACTGTGAAAATAATGTTCTTGATCGTACAATGAACCTAAACACATATTCCAAAGCCTTCAATGTTCTTAATATTGGTTCACACTGCTCCCCTCTACTGGAAGTATCCAAGTACGTCTTCAAAACAGACATCAGTTTCCTGAAATGAAACATATTTATTGAAATTATAAGTAAGTAAGATACCCTCCACTGTGTGGTGAAGCTTTTAAATGACATTTAAATCGGTTAGTGTCACATAATGAGAAGTTACTAGCATGAAAAAGCCTAGATGAAAAAAGACAAAATTCGATTTAAAAAGACATTAAGGTTTCTGAGAACAGACCTAAAGTGAACATACTCTTGGTTGAAACTTATGACCAGGAAAAATGAGAATGGAAGAACAAAGTCTAGCAAACAAGCATTCTTCAGCCTTTGGGACACAGAAGGTGGAGAGGAATACACACACATAATGTGACTGATGTTGATCTGTTTTCATAATGAGTAAATCGTTTAGTATTGACTGCTCAACCAGTGCCAGAGCTTCACAGCCTGTTAGCATACTGCTTGTGCATCTTAAAATTAAGCGCATTTCTCCAGCAAGCTTCCATACATGAACACTACCGATAATAGTCAAACATGATGAGCTATACTGTGAAACAGACAGCAAAGAAAATAGTTCACCTTATCCTGCATATTTAGTGGAAAGACCGTCTTTTCATGTATCATCGCAAATATAAGACAAATTCACACAATTTAGAAAATGATATGATGAAAGTCAGAAATCTACTCTAGTAGAATTACAACTAGATTTGTAGCAGATTTCTGGCTTCTTTGGAATTTGCCAAGGATCTAGGAAATCTATCCTACTCATCCATTTCCTGGAAAACATTAATGTTCTCTCATGTAGTGTGAGACCTGGCATTTTGGTGGGGTTTTCCCCTAACGTTTTGCCTTCAGACCTTCTGTTGTTGCTGACTTTGTTATTGCTGGCCTAGGGCTCGGCACACTTTACAGCTGCTAACTAGTGCTAAAGTGCATGTGCTCTTTCTTTAAAGTATGCTGGACTGGCTCATACCCATTTCACATATTCAATTTACTTGTAACTCTCTATGGTCCTACCTGTGCACAGGGCCTGTAAAATGAACTGCTACTAGTGAGCTTGCACTGATTAAGCCACCCACTTAAGTAGCACTGTAAACATGTCTCAGGCCTGCCAGTTTGTAAACTGCCATTTCAACCTGGCAAAGTAAACCTTTTGGCAGGTCTAAACCTTATTTTTAATACAAATAAGTCACTCCTAAGGCAGGCCCTGGACAGCTCAGAGGGCAGTGTGCAATGTATTTAAAAAGTAGAACATGTACAGATATCAGAAAAGCTGAATTGAGTATAACATTAAAAAATACTTAAAAATGCACTGAATAAAACGTTAAAGGTAAGTTATGGTTCAGGAAGCACATAACCTTTAAAAACAAACTCAGAATTCACTTTAAAAGTAAAAACACAGTGATGTTATGGTTCCAATGCAAAAATGGAACAGCCATAAAGTTTGCCTGTTATGGTATGCAATCAAAGCTAAAATTCACAATCCTGCCATGCTCTGCGTATGACATCACTGGTAATTTTTTAAATGACATAATTGGTGACATCACCGATGACATCAAATATGACATCATTTTAAGGCAAACAGTTGTAAATATTTGTGTTATTTCTGAACCATAGCTCACCTTTAGCTCTGTTTTTTTCATAAAACATATATCCAGAGGAAGGTTGACTTATACATGTTGCTTTGTTTGCATCGCACACCTATGGGGTTTTGCTGCACAGCAAAATAAAAAATGTTGAAAGTGAAAAAAAAAAAAGAAAGAAAAGTAGGACATGTACTTATAAGTTTTACATGTCCTGGTAGTGAAAAACGTTTACATTCAATTTTCCCTACTTCAAGGCCAACCTCTCCCATAGGATAACATTGGAGTTGCCATATTACATTTTTATAAGTGTACTTTCCAAATTGGAACAGGTGATCAGTTCATGTTTGTTGTCTCTGGAACCGTAATGAAAAATCCTAACTTATGGTGAAGTCGGATTTTAAATTCCAATTCTGAAAATGCCACTTTTAGAAAGTTGTAGTATGAAATTAAAACAGTCTAATGCACTCGTATGCATCAAAAAGTTATACCAAATCAACAATGTAAACCACAGTAGAATAATGCTGTGTGCACCTGCAGAGGAGGGTCCGCCAAGCCCTCCTAATTCAAATGAGAACAAACAAAGCCTAGGACCAAGTCCTGGCCTGCTTGTGCACTACAAAAAACACTCAAAGAGTGTAAACACAATGTAATCATCACTTATAACAACAATAAAATAACTTAAACTATTGTAAACGTAATGTTAAATGTCCATATTCATAATGATCCCATCTTCAAGGAGAAGAAACCAAACTCCACCTGTAGCTCGTCAAGTGTGTTTATTGAATAGACGAGGCAATCAACTTTCTTGCATAAATGAAGTGTTCAACCCAATGCATTTCAGGCTTAAAACAATAGCCCTTCTTCAGGGGATTCTGTGAACAATTAAATATATATCTCAATTCATTCAGCGCAATGCATAATTACATACGTTTCAGCAGACGTGCCAAAAGCTGAAGCTCAAAGAACCAAAAGTGCATGCTAACATGGACAATAGCTGAGAAAATAGCCAAAATGTACAAGGTAAAAAAGAGGTCTGATAGAGGCAATAATGTGTGCGCATTAACAACAAGTCAAACACATCTCCAAGATTCATGCTAGGATCAAAAAAATGAATCAGAGCCAAAAGTAAGAAATAAATGTCATTGTCCAATATGTGCAATGAAGATAATGTGAACCAGAATGGAAATCAGAAAATCGGAAGTGCATCCATTTTAATCCAACATGCATGAACCATGTGACATGCAAAACAGGCAGACTCAAAGAGAGTGCTGTCGAGGCGAAAGTAACGCATACCTTCTAGCAAGAGAACATGCAATGTAGACAAAACAACTCGAGCGGATGTCCGCGGGGACTCCGTTCTACATAAAGAAACCATAAGTGAGTAAACAGCGCTAATGAAAACAGAAAGGAAAGGCGAAGGCTATGCATAGCCTAGACTTACCCGCTCCAAACGAAGAGCAGCGGGCCGATTAGGACAGAAACCAATGACCCGCAAACAGCCTAACAAACCACGAAGTGCTCGTACATATACATGCCGGAATGGCGCGCATGCGCTATATGCGGCGTGTGAGGCTTAAACAGGAAGTGGAAACGTGTGAACTCAACCGGGTCAATGGAAATAGACAGCTCCTTGGAACAAGGGGGAAAGTGGAGAAGAAAACAGACTAAAAAAGGGTGGTCCGTGCAAAGAGATCCCGAAGGTTGCTAATATATAAAATACAACAACCAGAAGTGCAATCAAAATAATGCAGAGTGGGTTACAAAAAATTGCTAGAAAAGAATTATCATAATTAACAAGCTCACTGATGTCGATACAATTATATTCAGAAACATGTAATCGAGGGAAATACAATGCATGTGTCTTGGAAGACACTAAGTATAAATAAACAGTGTATCAGAGCACTAACTAAAAAACGTCCCAAATGCAACCTCTGATAGTAACAGCAATATTAAACAATTAATGTTGCTCATATGCTGTATGTTACAAGCGTGTCACACAAAAGAACTGTTGATCCTCTACATGAATAACGGTAAATGGTACACAAAGATTGAGACATGATGGAGGGAACACAATAAAAGAGTGAGTAAGTAACCATACTCAGAAACAAAAGACTGGGAACATGCATCAAACTGATAGTAATGTTTAGAGAGGGTACCCTTGACTGTCATAAAAGCAATGTCATAAGTACGTTACAGGAAACAGGAAAATTCGATCCTGTCATTTAGACCTCTGGGAGTCATAGTGTCAAGAAAACATATCCAGTACGTTTCCCGTTGTGCTAGTAACTTGGACATATCTTTATCCACCTGGGGGGTCATCACCTCAAGGATGGTGTATCTGAGTTGAGCAATGGTATGATGATGGTCGAGCCAGTGAGCCGCCAGTGGTGAACTTAAAGTCTTCGTTCTTATGCAACTTTTGTGTTCAGTGATTCTAGTGCGTAAAGCTCTTTCAGTCTTGCCCACGTAGTATAAGCGGCACGGGCAGCGGATAGCATAAATGACATGATGGCTGTTGCAATCAGCTGAAAATTGGAATTTGATAAGTTTGCCTGACCACGGGTGGGTGATGCTACTACCAACCAATGTATTGTTGCAGTGGGAACAATTGCGGGATGTCCGCATGCCTTTATACTTAATTATATCCGCAGTAATTGATCTTGATAACAGCTCTCTCAGATTCTGAGACCTCTTATAGGCAAAAATAGGAGGTTGAGAAAAAATGCTTTGAAAATCAGGTTCCAGTTGAAGTAGATCCCAGCGTTTAAGAATCACATTTCTGATGGCTGGTGATGAAGTTGAAAAAGTAGACACAAAGACTTCCCTTTTGGTTGATTCTTTAACTCTTTTCCGTAGTAGTTCATCCATGTTCTGGTCACGCACACGTCTCTCAGCATCACCCAAAATGTTGACTGGGTAACCTCGTTGTGCAAATTTAGTCTTATACTCTTGTATAATCACTGGGAGTTGTGAGGCATCCGATGTGATCCGTTTGGCCCGCAGAAATTGAGAATAGGGAAGATGTTTCTTGAGAGACGGGGGTGAAAACTCGAAAACAAAAGAGAGTTGTTACGATCAGTGGATTTTTTTAAAAGTGAGGTCTTAATGATTGTGCCCTCGATGTCAATGTTGACATCCAGGTATGACAGCCGGTGTTGATCCATATGGGATGTGAACTTAATTCGAGGGTGTCTAGTGTTCAAGAGTAGTAAATTCTCAGTAAGAGAAGCTGCTATACCATGCCAAATTATGAGAATGTCATCTATGTATCTACGGTAGAGTAGTAAGTTGTTTGTCCAATTTCTGTCAGATAAGATGTGTTCTAGCTCAAACTTCATCATAAAGATGTTGGCGTAGCTGGGAGCACCAGAAAACCCCATTGATGTGCCGTTGGATTGAAGAAAAAAATCGATCTTGCCATTTTAAATAGCTGTGGTATAAGGAGAACTGCAGCAACTCAAGTAAAAAAATCTTATTAGCCTGTAGTTCGTCTTGTTGAAGAAGAGCCCACTCAACTGCTTCACTGCCTTCGGAATGTGGAATAGAGGTGTATAAGGCAACCACGTCAATGGTGCACAGCCAGATTTCTGATGATACAGGTAGCTCAACCTGTTGGAGTAATTGTAGAAGATGAGTTGTGTCTTGCAGGTATGTGGAATCACCTTGTACAATGGTTTGTAAAAATGAATCCAAATAATGACCTAAAGGTTCATTAGGCGACCCGCAACCAGAGACAATAGGCCTAAGGGGACGATCACTCAGACATTTATGGATTTTTGGAAGCATGTACACAGAAGTGCGTCGCGGGTAGCGAGTAAAAAGAAATTGCCGAGTTTTGTCTGTAATCCACCCCATGTCCTGGGCGTGTGTCAAAATATCCATGAGAGTACCTTGAAACTCTTCAGTCGGGTCTTGAGGTAATGGCAGATAGGTGGATTCATCAAGTAACATGGTGTTTACCTTGTTCTCGTAAAAAGTATGGTCCATAACGACCAAAGCACCCCCATTGTCAGCTGGTGAAAAGACAAGTTTAGTATTTTTTCTAAGTGTTTTTAAAGCTTGATTATCCTGCTTGGATAAATTGTAATGCTTAGTAGATATGTCTCGTAATTTCTTCAAATCCGATCTGACAAGAGTCTCAAATGAATAAATGACCTTATGAGATGTGGGTGCCACAAAGGTACTTTTAGGTTTGAATTCACGGTACTGCTTCACTTCTTGGTCCAAGAAAGTGTTCTCAGAGTTAGCAAAAAAGTAGCGCAAACGTAGTTTTCTCATGAATTTATAGAGAGCGATATCCGTCTCGAATGGCTTAGAACGATGTGTAGGCACAAATGAAACTCCTTTATCTAGTACTGACACTTGTCTCTTAGTCAAAGTACATGAGGAAATATTGATTACGGTTGTTTCTTCTGTCTCCTGCCAGTTGTGGCAGGTTTGGCTGAATCGGTGACCTCTATGCGTCTTGTTGTGTCGACCGTCGCCGACGGGGTGACGTAGGTGGGTTGTTTGCCACTGGACTTACGTCTAAAAAAGACACCTTAGAGACGGTAGTAGCCTCAGATATAACTTCGGAAGACGGAGTGTGAACCGTAGGTGGAACAGGTGACCGAGTCAAACGAGTATCGCCACTAGATGCCAGGCTCTCTTCTGAAGATGTGGTTTCTGGTTTCTTGAAATTGCGCTTCTGCGCGTATACTTCCGCACAGGAGCATACCTCGTCCAGTTTATAATCTATAGTATCCCTCCTGAATTTACGTACTTTGCACTCGTGAATCTCCTTTGCATACACATCTAGTTTGGTGTTTATCTCTTTAAGGGTTGAGTCCAAATGTCTGCTTCCATATGTTGACTGATAGATTCTTGTAATTCCCGAATTTCAGACTCTAACCCCACAAGTACTGAAGACAACTCTTCAATGATAAGGAGTATCAGGTCGAGGGAACACTTGTTTACTATGGAATACCATTTATCCATAAATCTTTTATTCATTTTAAACAACATAGGTTTGATGGCTAGTCATAAGCCTCTAGGGATCCTACTGGCATTGTGATACTGTATGAGTGTTGTGGCATGCAGCCTTTGGTTAATCTCTCGGCGCATGAGGTATTCAAGCTGTTGTAGCTGCTGGATTTCTGGTCCTTGCGCTGAACCGAATGAACTAACCTCTCGTATGAGGCCATAGATATCAAGTGCTTCAGAGGATGTGTAGACTTTGGTTTCAGCCTTATTGTCCGTTTAATTCAAGATCTCTTCAAATGACATTTTTGTGGTGCAAACAATGGCTGTGTGTGGGCAGAAAATACTAATCAAGTATGAAATGAAAACAGCCTAATGCACTAATGTAATAAATGCAAAGAAATGAGAAGCATAATCGGAGCCTCCGGTCATGACATAGAATTAAAAATTTGCAAACATTCGTGACAAGATGGCCGCATTCAGCTGAGGGGGCGTGGCTTGAGCCGCCACAAGATGGCCGCATCCAGCTGAGGCTCCGCGTCTCGAGTGGAACCTTTTTGACCACCGGAGTCGTTATTCCTGATATTAGCGGGCATGGACTGAAGCCTTCATGGAGCAGGCGCGGGGGCACAGGTAGCTGTTCTTTTTCTTCATTTTGGTCTTGTTTTTAGCCTGGTTTCCCCCGCGCTGCATTCCCTTCAAGCACCCTCGGTGGCTCCCGCCATTTTGTTTTTCGGCGGGACGCAACTTCTTCACACAGGCTTCTTGGTGCTGCTTGCGGCGCGGTTTTTAAGACGCTGCCGCAACTCAACTTTGGGAGCTCTGTGCCTTTGTCGGCTTATTTGAAGTGGCACATGAGTATGTCTATGGACTGACAGCAGGATACTTGTTACTTCACAGCTATGACGATTCCTGACATGCTGTGCTTCAGTGAAAATATGCTGATTGTACCTTTCTTTTGAAGTTACCCTATTAAAACTCAAATTTCCTGAAGGTGAGCCTTCTTTTAATGAAGTGTCATCTAAACTGCTCAACCTATATGCCAGGTCAACTCCCTCACATGTTTGATAAACTGGACTGTTGTCTTTATTGAGCCTATTTACCCCCACCTGCCTCTCTTTGGGAGACACTTTCCTATGATGCACTTTGGAATGTCATGTGGAACTGTTTACTTTCGCCCATTTGGAGTCATTTGGAGGTGCAACTTGCGCAGTGTCTCATAGCTCATGTCTCTGTTCTTCAAATTGTGTTGCCTCCCTGGTAGATGGACTGAGCCAAGCTGTCACGCTCTGTGTGCTTTCTTTATTAGTTAGCCGATACTTTCTATTGCAGGGCGGTTGCGACTAAGTCTGGTCGGTGGGCACTGAATTTGTTCTTCGTTGTGGTGCTGGCAGTGCCAGTCATTTCGCATCAGATGTGGGAGGCGAAGAACAGAAGAGATTTTTTCACTGCATGCTTTTGACGGCTGCTTGTGGGATTCATACTCTGTTCATATACGCTGCATATCTTTTGAAAATGTCAATATATTCACCTATATGGAGCCCTCTTCCTCCCTTGGTCAGAAAACTACTTCAGCAAATATGTCTTCTGTCCGCAAGGATTCCAATCCTGCTGCCCCTTCTAAACGTCATAAGAAGGAACCTAACTCGCCTACCAAGTCGCCATTACCTATAACAATGGAAGACCTTATGGAAGAGATAAAGTTGATTAAACCTTTTGTAATTGACACTAATGCTACCCTTCAGAGGTTTGATGAGAAATGGTCTAACTTAGACTCAAGATTGTCTGCGGTGGAACAGAAGATCAGTGATACTCAGGATGTGATACCTCAAGTTGCGGCTATGTCTAAAGAGATTGCTCTCCTCAAGATGCAAACAGAGGATTTGGAAAATCGTAATAGGCGCAACAACCTTCGAATTTATGGTATTCCTGAGGGAGAGGAGGGGTCCGACATGCTCGCCTTCTTAAAAATACACATTCCCAAAATTGTTGGTCTCAAGGATGGCACTATTCTTAATTTGCAACGTGCTCACCGCATTGGCCCTAAAACCGGAGGTTCATCTTCTTCATCGTCAGTTAACCGTCCCAGAGGGATAATCGTTTTATTTTTGGAGTACACTGAGTTGTTAATGGTCCTTTCAGCGGCAAAGTTAAGAAAGCAGATGTTATGGTCCGGTCAAAAAGTTTTCTTCTCTCAGGATGTGGCCCGTGCTACTGCAGCTCGTCGCAAGGAATTTCTTTCTCTTCATCCGGCTCTTCGATCCATGAATGCCAGATAAGGCCTAGTACATCCTTGCTTCTTTAAAGTTACATATAAAGAGAGGTCCTACTCTTTTGATCGTCCTGAAGACCTGAGACAATTTATTTCTCGCCATAAAGGGGACGAGATGGACTTTGGAGGGTTCTGAGTAACATTGTCGATTCCGCCTTGTTTTTTGCTTTCTGAGTTCATTGTTTCTATTCTAATGTTCTGAAGATATTTGTCTTCTTTGCTGTTGTTGGTTATGGTCTGTTGTTGTTGTTTTCTCTAGATTATTGTGGCTTGTTAGCCTTTTTGGAGGCCTTTTCATATTGTGGTTTTTCTTTGTCTCTCTCCACAGATGTTTCTCTTCCTGTGCTGACCCATTCCCTAGATGTCTCCCTCCTCCCTGCCTTTTCACCTCATTCCTACTGTTCATAGTTACCCCTCATGTCTGGTAAGTGTTGAGTACTCCATTGGCCACCCCTGTCGCTGCTGTTCGCCTGTTTTACATTTATTGTTTTTTGTTTGATATGTAGTTGGTCTCTCCCGATGTGTTATTTCATATTAAGGCGCCTGTTTTCTTATTCATCTTTCTACCTATTGGTTCCGACTGTTCTCGGATGTCTTTGCTGGTTTTGCCGTCTGTCTTTCTTTTGCGGCTTCCCGCCTCCTCATGTTATTTTCTTTAATCTGGATATTTATTCCGTCTTTCTTGACTGAAGTCCCCCGGCTTCTCGTCAACCTTTCTTTGTCTATCACTTATTTCTTCTACTTTTTCTTTCTTTTCTCCTTTTTGTGTATTTTTCTTTCTTTATCCTCTTCTCTTCGCCCTCTGAACTTGCATTTTCTTTTCCGCATGTACTTTCTTTATCTCCTATTCTTCTCTTCCCCTTTGTAACCCTTATTTTTCACTTTTTTCATATCCTTTTTTATTCCTATTTGTTTTTACTTCAATGCTATAACCCTATTGACTTTGGTAGCTGGCATATTGACTGTATAATTGTATTGAATTTTGTTATGCTCATGGTATTGATTAATGTCCTTTCTCTCTTGCGAGGACTGATAATGTTCGGATTATTTCGTGGAATGTAAAAGGATTACGTAATCCTGTTAAGAAGCAACGGGTACTTACCCATCTTTCCAAATTACAATGTAAAATTGCAATGCTACAAGAAACGCATCTTAACAAAACAATGGGTAGGCCACGTTTATAGTTCCCCATCTAAAGACAGGAAAAATGGAGTGGCGATACTTTTTCATAAGTCTCTGTCCCTTACTGTAGAAAGAGAGGAGAAGGATGTGGATGGACGCTGGCTTCTTCTTCATACTCTTATTAATGGATCTCGTATTTCTCTTCTTAACATTTATGGTCCCACAGGCATTGACTCACAATTCTGGCAATCCATGTCACACATTTTTCATTCATGCTCTGACTCTAATCTCATAGTGGGTGGTGACTGCAATCAGGTCATGGATCCGTTTACAGATAGGAAATCCTCTTCCAGGTACATTCCTAATAAAATGCAAAAGACCTTTGCTAATACTATCCTTTCAAGAGGCCTAGTCGACGCCTGGAGAATATACAATCCCGACTGTTTAGAATTCACTTTCTATTCCCCCACTCATAACTCTACATCTAGAATCGATTATATTTTCCTGAGCCCACACCTCCTTCCCAATCTACTACATGCTGAGATTGGTTCCATTCTTATTTCCGATCATGCTCCCGTCCTGATTAAGTTAGATCTTCCTTCCCTACCCTCCAAATTCCGTCGCTGGGGCTTTAATAACCACCTTCTTAAAGATCCTTCTTTTATTGGACGCTTTAAGGATTCCGTGTCCGAATTCTTTCTCCTTAATGCTAGTCCAGATATGCCCTTCCATACTATCTGGGATGCCTTCAAGGCAACAGCCAGAGGCTTCATCATTGACTATGTAGCTAGTAAAAGGAAACAATATCTTAAGGAATCTGCCTGCATGCTATCTTCCATTAAGAAATTGGAACATGCATATTTTTCCTCCCACAATGCTGATACTCTCAAGAATTTGATCCAAGCAAAACTAGATTTTAATAGGAAATCTACGGAGGAAGCTTCTGGGACATTATTAAAAATTAATTCCAAATTTTATGGTGATCGTAACCGAGCGGGTAAATTGCCGGCGAATTACTTGAAGATCAAATCCCAGAGATCTAGAATAGTCAAAATTATTGATGATTGTGGTGTTCCTCGCTTTTAAGATGAAGAGATCTTGAACTGTTTTACAGATTTTTATGAGACTCTATATACCCCGGAATCCTCTCCTTCGGATGCGGACTTGGATTCCTATTTTGATTTATTACCTCCCCGCTCTTCCCCTCTTCCTGATTGTTCTATTTTGAATAAAGATATATCCCTTTCTGAGATTAAGTCTGCATTGTCCAAGTTACCCAATGATAAGGCCCCTGGCCCAGATGGCCTTACTGCTGAATTTTACTCTTGTTTTTCTCATATCCTTTTGCCTCGTCTTTTATCTCTTTTTCAACATTTTGTTTCCTACAGTGAGGCTCGAGGCTCGTTTCTCGAGGCTATGATTTGTTTAATTCCCAAAAAAGATAAAGATCCTTCCTTGTGTGCTAACTATCGCCCCATATCATTGATCAATTTAGACTGTAAAATTTTTGCCAAAGTAATAGCCCTTCGTATTAATCAGATGCTTCCAGAGTTGATTGGTCCTGAGCAGACGGAGTTTGTTAAGGGAAGGACGATTGCTGATAATTCTAGAACTTTTCTTAACATTATTCATCTAACATCTAAGAGCTCCTCCCCTGTTGCAGCCATAACCCTTGACGCGGAGAAAGCTTTTGACCGTATTCATTGGCTTTTTATGATGCGCGCTCTTAAATGGCATGGTTTTGGCGCCTCTATTTTGTCCCTTATCAATTTGTTATATTCTTCTCCAACTACTTCAGTTTTTGCTAATGGCTCTCAATCTTCTTATTTTCCTTTATAAAGAGGTACTCGTCAGGGATGTCCTCTTTCTCCTTTGCTTTTTATCCTCTCCCTTGAGCCTTTTCTTCATTCTCTGCGACACTCTTCCACCTTCCGAGGTTTTAAGCACAAGGCAATTGAAATCAATTTTACTGCTTATGCGGATGATATTATGTTACACATTTCTGATCCCTCTACCTCTTTGCCCGCCTTCACAGATCTTCTTTCTTCTTATGTCGCCTTGCCTGGCTACAAGTTAAATTTTTCTAAATCTGAAGTGCTTCCATTAAATAAATATTGTTTAAGGAGCATGTTTGAAGGAATTGATTTCAAATGAAATACCAATAAAAATATCACTTGCCTGGGGATTAAATATTCTTCTTCTATTGCAAGAACGATTCAGCTTAATTTGGAAGAGGTTCTTTCAAAAGTAAATAACATGGCAGGCAGATGGTCTCCCCTTTTCTTGTCATGGTGGGGTAGATTAGATGCAATCAAAATGATTTTGCTCCCGTCATCAACTTTTATTTGTCCATGCTACCAGTGAAACTTCCATTGAAGTTCTTCAGAACCCTTAATGGAGTTTTGAGTAAATTTCTCTGGAATGGTCGGTAAGCTCGTATTTCTTTAGTCCTTTTGTCTGCTCCTAAGGATCGGGGAGGTGTCCACTTTCCCAACTTCCGACAATACCATTCCTCGTTTCTAATTTGCCAAGTGTTACCGTATTTATCTTCTTCGGAAGGAAACCCCACTTCTGTCTGGCACAGATTGTAGGAATCTCTGATTTCTCCTTTCCCTTTTTCCTTGTTAGCCAGTTTTACCCATCCTCCTCGTTCTTTTAACTACCCGACGATTTCAAAATTTATTTCAACCTTTCATCCAGTTAAGTGGAAATCCCATACCCCTCTACAAATGTTTTTAGACTCACCTCTGTGGCACAACAAATTCATTAAATTGTCAAATCGTACTATTTTTGGGAAAAAATGGGCCGCTAAAGGGATCCTCTTGGTTAAACATCTAATACAGGATTCTCTCTTTCTTTCCCCACAGGAGGTTCAATCTAAGTTTGACCTACCCTTTTCCTCACTCCTTAGATATGATTCTTTAAGATTGCTCTTAACAGATCGGCTTTCTATCCTTTTCAGATCTTCCCCCCCTTCCTTGGACCCCTTGTTAGAACCTTTATCCACTTCCCCTTCTATCTAGGCCTCTCATATTTATAAATATCTCAATTTTTCTTCTCCTACCCACCCTAAGAGTAAAGTTGAACTCTTGTGGGAATCTGATTTGCAGCGTACCCTCTCTGTTCACACATGGAACTCTATTTGGACATGCATACACAGTACCTCATGTACTGCTAGCACCACTCAGACCCTTTATTATTTTTTTATCAAAGGCTATTTTTAACTCCACTATCCCTCTCCAAGAATAGTTTAGACCTATCCCCGAATTGCTGGTCATGTCAAAATACCCCTGGCTCATTAATGCATTCCTTTTTTCTTTGCCCCAACATCGCCCGTTTCTGGACCAAGGTATGTGACTCAATCTCCTCCATTTGTTCTATTAAATTTCCTTTTGATATTTACTCTATATTCCTGAAGAGTAACTCTGCAAATTGGTTTGGATCTCGCAAGGTGGGCATTTTTGTGGATTTGTTAATTGCTATTGCCTTTCAGGTAATTACCTCTAAATGGAAGGACGCCACTAAGGTCTCTTTCCCTGCCTGGTGGAACTTTCTTTGCTATCATCACAGACTGGATAGAGCTTCTGCCAATACGTCTCAGCAACTTATTCAAAATGAAGTCTTCTGGTCTCCACTCACCAATTATTTATCCACATCTGCACAACGTAATAAGGACAGTTCCTTTGTTTATCAAACACCAAGAGTATTTTATTTATTTCTTCTTTTATGAAGTTTCTATAAGTCAATGTATTGTTCTTACTCTGTTTTTCAGAAAAATATTAAGATAACTGCATCGTGGTAGTCTTAAATATGATACTAGATAAGGATATTACCCTATCTTCTTTTTCTTCCTTTTTTTTTGTTTTTCTTTCTTCCCCCTCCTCTCTTTTTGTTTTTCTTTGTTTTTCTCCTTTCCTGGCTTTTCCCCCTTTCTGAAAAATTATAAAATGCTACTTTGTTTCAAGGTACAACTTTTCATTCTTGCTTTCATCTTCTGGAGTATCTGTCTATCATTGGTAGTTATCTTGTGTTTTTCATTCCTCTACATTATATATTTAACTTGTTAGATTTTTGCTATTTTCTTTATAATTATTGTTGTAATATTGTACCTAAGTTTTTATTTGCTTCAATAAAGCTCTTTAAACTGAAAAAAAGATCAATTACTGCGGATATAATTGAGTATAAAGGCATGCGGACATGCCGCAATTGTTCCCACTGCAACAACACATTGGTTGGTAATAGCATCACCCACCCGTGGTCAGGCAAACTTATCAAATTCCAATTTTCAGCTGATTGCAACAGCCATCATGTCATTTATGCTATCCGCTGCCCGTGCGGCTTATACTACGTGGGCAAGAGCTTTACGCACTAGAATCACTGAACACAAAAGTCGCATAAGAACGAAGACTTTAAGTTCACCACTGGCGGCTCACTGGCTCGACCATCATCATACCATTGCTCAACTCAGATACACCATCCTTGAGGTGATGACCGCCCAGGTGGATAAAGATATGTCCAAGTTACTAGCACAACGGGAAACGTACTGGATACGTTTTCTAGACACTATGACTCCCAGAGGTCTAAATTAAAGGATCGAATTTTCCTGTTTCCTGTAACATACTTAAGACATTGCTTTTATGACAGTCAAGGGTACCCTCTCTAAACATTACTATCGGTTTGATGCATGTTCCCAGTCTTTTGTTTCTGATGCATGGTTACTTACTCACTCTTTTATTGTGTTCCCTCCATCATGTCTCAATCTTTGTGTACCAATTACCGTTATTCATGTAGAGGATCAACAGTTCTTTTGTGTGACACGCTTGTAACATACAGCATATGAGCAACTTGAATTGTTTAATATTGCTGTTACTATCAGAGGTTGCATTTGGCACGTTTTTTAGTTAGTGCTCTGATACACTGTTTATTTATACTTAGCGTTTTCCAAGACACATGCATTGTATTTCCCTCGATTACATGTTTCTGAATATAATTGTATCGACATCAGTGAGCTTGTTAATTATGATAATTCTTTTCTAGCAATTTTTTGTAACCCACTCTGCATTATTTTGATTGCACTTCTGGTTGTTGTATTTTATATATTAGCAACCTTCGGGATCTCTTTGCACGGACCACCCTTTTTTAGTCTGTTTTCTTCTCCACTTTCCCCCTTGTTCCAAGGAGCTGTCTATTTCCATTGACCCGGTTGAGTTCACACGTTTCCACTTCCTGTTTAAGCCTCACACGCCGCATATAGCGCATGCGCGCCATTCCGGCATGTATATGTACGAGCACTTCGTGGTTTGTTAGGCTGTTTGCGGGTCATTGGTTTCTGTCCTAATCGGCCCGCTGCTCTTCGTTTGGAGCGGGTAAGTCTAGGCTATGCATAGCCTTCGCCTTTCCTTTCTGTTTTCATTAGCGCTGTTTACTCACTTATGGTTTCTTTATGTAGAACGGAGTCCCCGCGGACATCCGCTCGAGTTGTTTTGTCTACATTGCATGTTCTCTTGCTAGAAGGTATGCGTTACTTTCGCCTCGACAGCACTCTCTTTGAGTCTGCCTGTTTTGCATGTCACATGGTTCATGCATGTTGGATTAAAATGGATGCACTTCCGATTTTCTGATTTCCATTCTGGTTCACATTATCTTCATTGCACATATTGGACAATGACATTTATTTCTCACTTTTGGCTCTGATTCATTTTTTTTGATCCTAGCATGAATCTTGGAGATGTGTTTGACTTGTTGTTAATGCGCACACATTATTGCCTCTATCAGACCTCTTTTTTACCTTGTACATTTTGGCTATTTTCTCAGCTATTGTCCATGTTAGCATGCACTTTTGGTTCTTTGAGCTTCAGCTTTTGGCACGTCTGCTGAAACTTATGTAATTATGTAATTATGTATTGCGCTGAATGTATTGAGATACATATTTCATTGTTCACAGATTCCCCTGAAGAAGGGCTATTGTTTTAAGCCCAAAATGCATTGGGATGAACAAGAAAGTTGATTGCCTCGTCTATTCAATAAACACACTTGACGAGCTACAGTCGCAGTTTGGTTTCTTCTCCTTGAAGATGGGATCATTATGAATATGGACATTTAACATTACTTTTCGAAAGTTGGCATTTTACTTGCCTTAGCCATTTGGTGCTTCCTCTGGGTGACATGACTGGTTATGGGTGACAGTTGGGCTCTGTATATTCCTCCCAGACAGCCACACTCAATGGGGAACTCAGGTATGACTGGATGGTCCATCACTGGCAGGATGGGAGGGAGGAGCTGGACCCAGCTCAACTTACACTTGAATAGGCTGTGTCCTGTCTCCACATAAAGGGCTGCATGCCCCCTGGAGTTAGTCTGGACCCAGGGCTAGGAAGGCAGGGTACCTTTGCACATCAAAGGCATGCCTCTGGAAGCTTATCTCCACTACAAAGGCACAAGTGGGTATAAATAATGGACCTCAGACACTACCACTTTAGTACACCTCTGGTTCTTGACCTGAGAATACTCTGCCAGCAAGAAGGATTGCTGTGCTGTTACAAGGACAGCCCTGCTGTGCTGACATGCTGCCCTTTTCCCTGTAAGAATGGCTGGACCTGCATTTCTTGAACCCAGATCCCAGAGTGACTCCAAGGGCTAGTTGGCTGGCCTCCTGATCTAAAGCCTCAGGGACACAAAAGACTTCCAACAACCTTGTACCTGCACCAGGACTCTGCCTTCTGTGTGTTTACCCTGCCAAGTGGGGCCACCCCAGTCCTGGACCCTTGTAAGTGGGCTTAAGGTGCTCTGCCAAACTCTGTGGATCCAGCAGAATCAACGCATTCTCCTCTGTTGGCACTACCCTGAGCAGAACCAGAGCATCCCAGCTGCTGTGTGTATTGGACCCGTCGCAAAGACGTTTATCGCCACTGTAGCCCATCACAACCACTACTGAGCAACGCATCCTTTGTTGACAGCAGCCTCAATGATGACGCTGGACTCTGCATCATGGCCTCGCAGCTCTTTGGAACCGATGCATTGCCCCGGCTGCTCAACGCATCCTCAACACTATATTTACTAAAATCTTTAAAATTGCACATCTCCAGTTCTACTGATTGGATGTTTTATTATAGAAAATCTAATTTTTCTAACTTGGTGTGGAAACCTTTTAGTGCTGTTTGAAGTGTTGCACAAATACTTTACACATTGCCTCTAAGTTTACGTTGACTGCTTTATGCCAAGCTACCAGAGGGTCAAGCACAGGTTACTGTGGGGTTGGCTTGTGCCTCACCCTGACAAGAGTTGTGGCTGCTGATTGACCAGGACTCACACCCCAGTCAACCAACAACCCAATTTCTTACATGCAGATTTTTCACCAGATGGAAGTTACTGTCTTCATAAATATAACATAAATGTGCCTTTGTGAATGCAAATCTTTGTTTCTTCTAAGGGGAGGAGCCTTTTTCACAACACCTACTCTGTGCCCAGTGCCTCATGACATGCACTTGCACCTAATCTTGAAATCAGCAAGTTTTCCTATTTTTACAGAAGCTACCTGTAAAAGGTTTGTAAACACTCCAAATACTAAACATTTTTAAATACTCATCTACTTTTGAAGCTGCCTAACAGAGAAATGCAGACAATGCCCCACCCACATTTAAACCAACCCTAACAAATGTGTAATTTCTGCCTTCACAGTTGCCCACGCATCCCCAGGGCCAATTTCCACCAGTCCCGATTCTGTACTTTCAGTCAGTGGAAATGCAGATGTTTTCAATTACATCACACAGTGTACAGCACAAATATTATCACATTAATTAATTTGTGCAGGAACAGCTCAGCTCAGAAAAAGTGGGAATTGCCATTCTATGTCTCCAAACTATGCTAACTGCAGCACTAACTCATAGAACTACTGTGTCAGTGTATGTGCTATAGATGGTGTGTTTTTGATGGAAATGGGCCTATGGCCTGCTTCTGTGCGCAGGATTTAAACAGGATGATTGTACGACCACAGGTGTGGATGAGTGCGCAAAAAATTCTGTCAAGCAAGTGCAACTGCATTACGCATCTTCTATTTAAAATAATGATAATAATATTGAGATAGGGCTGGAAATGATAAAATAGGGGGGTGCCATTTTGCAGTTCTGAGTCCGTTTCGCACTACCTTCCCGATAAGATGGTGGCGGCACTAGAGTCTCAGACAACGATAGTTAGTTATCTAACTGTGTCTCTCTCTCCTTTCTCTAATTCAATTGTCAGGAAATTAAGCAAAGCATATCTGCTCCTGCTGGCATTATGTGTACCACCTTTTTATCTTCATACTCTTTGGTCAGATGATGATGAAACATGTACACTGCAATGATAAAGACTGAACAAGCACATCTTCAAGGGACCTACTGTATTGTCTCACCTTCTGTCTCACCCTCACCTTCTGATTGGAAAATCATTTCAGAAGAACTGAAAATGTCAAAGCTTTGGAATGTGGTGCCCGCAGATAAGAAGAGTTGTGAAATAATTAAAGGCCCCCTTTCAATGAAGTGTAATTACAGATATATATTGTCCATTTAAATGATAGTGAGCTAGGATGATCCGCTGCAGGGTGGGAATGTGGGGGATTGGGATTTAGTGCCACCTGTAAGCAAATGTTGAAAAAATGGGATCGAAGTCTAACAATAGAAAAATCGCCAATGATGTTAGCAGCCCACAGGGAATTCTCTCGAGTTAACCAGCTTAGAGCCGAGCAGATATGAACCTTCTAGCCACAGCCAAGATTTTGAATGTCAAGTTAACCAACTACTAAGAAGAGCATGGATTTGGTAGGTACCCTGATTTTTCTCAAATCTATGTAAGTTTTTGTTATATTGTATTGTTTTGTTATCTAAGTAGATTTGTTTAGTGCGGCTTATCAGCCTTTGGGGTACTCAGGCGCTGGAGCAGGCGCATAGGCGTGAGTCTATATGGGTGAAGTGAGTGAGTCAGCCTCTGAGAAATTAGTTTAAGACCCAGGTATTGAGTGAGTGAGGAGGTGGCCCTGAAGGATTTGGGTGGGATGTAGGAAAATGGTAAACCTCCCGTTCCCCTTTTGCAGAAGCGTGGTGATAGTGTTAGAAAATGTAAATTAAAAATAAATTAACAAAGTTGATAAATTGTCTTAAGTATTAACGTATAAACACCTAGTCAAAATGTGCAAAGAGCATAAGGCAGCTAAATTTACTGGTAGGCTGTTGTTTGATCTCCCTTTAACAAATAGAAGCTCTAAAAATTGCTGAACCATGCACAAATGTATTTGATAGCTTGACCTTAATGTGACTTGCTTAGATTTTGTCATAGCTGCAGAATGTTCAGAGTTTATAAAAAGTATTCCTTTCTTTAAACTGTATATTCTTATTGTGCCAAGCTTGAACTTCCTATCTATCTCATGTTCAGATAATACTGAATAGAGAACCACACATTTTAACAGTAACTCTCACTTATATGAAATACGAAAAGCATTGCCTAACTAGAAATCTGCAAGCAAATGTTTCTGTCTTTAGTGTAGTTCATTGTTACTGAGTGAAACATTGAATACATGATAGAATAGACTCTGCAATAAACTTCCTTGGGAACCAAGGTTAGACATATCCAGATACACAAATGCTTAGTTAGATCTCTTACATATTTGATATTTGACTGTGAACTTCATGTGTTTTCTGTGGGTAAGGAAGAATGAAGATTGCTCACCATCAAAATATGTCTTCCCATTGGACTGGAGTGATCTAACTTGCAACATTGTTGTTCGCACATGTTCATGTTTTTTACATTAGTGCGTGTTTCTAGTTAGACTCAGAGCTCTTCTTTCTAGGATTTGGGATCTGTTATTTGGCTGTAGGCTACTGCTGATGGCTGCTACTGTTGCCTGCCACTTTGAAGGTAACGTTACCTTTATTTTCCTATCCTGATGGGTGTAGCTACTGCTTCAACTGCTTACCCATATCTTTCAGTTTAGGCACATTTTGTACAGATTGCTACTGCAACTGTATGCTAATGCTTTTTGCAGATTGAGACTTGACTGAGTTTCATGAACTACTCTTTACTTAATTTGAGTTCAAATTTGATGCTCCTTTAATTTCACTCTTTTCTTGGACGCTTCATGGGTTCTATCCGCTTTTGATTCCATTTAGTTAGAATAGGTACTGATTCCTTTAAGGAAAACGCTTGTCAAATTGTACTACTGATGATTCTTACCATATTTTCTTTGATAATTTCTCTAAACTGATTTATCTTACTCACTAATTGAATAAAAAGACCAAAAATAATTTATTAATCTCCCATTATTGACTGAATTTAAAACCTATTAATTATGATGTTGATTTAGTTTCCATTCAAAATGGTGGCAAAGATCTGTCGCCTAGAAGAATAAAGATTTAGCTCAGAGTTGGAGCCCATTCTTGTAAGCCACAGGTTGAACTGGTACCGGAGACTAAACATTGGACTCTTTCTGCGCTATCAGGAGAGCGTGTGCGATTGAGAGTGAGGTTGAACGCAGGTGTCTGGTAGGTTGGTGGAACAGAGTTGGTTGTTAAGGTATGTTGATCCGATGTTGCCTTGTATGTGTGCATGAGGAGTTTCAATTGGCATAGTTTATGTATGGGGAGCCAGTGGTGCTCTCTGAGATGCGGTGTGATGTGAGTGCTTTGTGGGAGGTGTAGGATGAGTCTTGCTGCGGCACTCTGGATGGTCTGGAGTTTGTGGATGAGGTCGTTGGAGATTACAGCGTAAAGTGCATTGCCGTAGTCTAGTCTGATTGCAATGAGGGCTTGTGTGATGGTACGTCTGGTATAACGGATTATCCATTTGAAGGTCTTGCAAAACATGAGGAGTATAATGAAACAGGAGGAGCCGACTGCATTGACCTGTGCTGCCATGTGGAGTTTGTCATTGAGGGTCATTCCTAGATTTCTTGAGTGGTTGGGTGGTGAGGGTGTGGGTCTGAGTTTATGTGGCCACCAGTTGGGGTCCCAGGGGGAGTTCTTGTTCCAGAAGATCAACACTTTTGTCTAGCTGCAATTGAGATTCAGGCATTTGACTTTCATCCACTCAGCTACATTGATCATGCAGTTGGAAAGTTGGTTCTAACGGTGGCGGACTTGTCAGACAGTGATAGGATGAGTTGGGTGTCATCAGTGCATGAAATGATGGAGATGCCATCTGTTCTAATGATGTTGGCGAGCAGATACATGTAAAAGTTGAACAGGGTTGGGATGAGCGATGAACCCTGGGGACTCCGCAAACCAGGTTCTTAGGTTCTGATGTGTATGATGGTAGTCCGTCTCGCTCTGTTCTTCCTGTGGGGAAGGAGCATATCCAGTTGAGGGCCGGTCCTTGGATGCCTTTGTCATACAGTCTTCTGATGAGGGTGTAGTGTGATACTGTATTGAAAACAGCGGACAGGTCAAGGAGGATGAGTGCAGAGATTTCTCCATGGTCCAGTGTTGTGTGGATTTCGTCCTTGGCAGCGATGATTGCTGTTTCCGTGCTGGGGTTGCTCTGAAAACCTGATAGTGTGTGGTCAGGTAGGTTGGTGAGTTCGAGATAGTTGGTGAGTTGTTTGTTGATTGCCTTCTCTATTACTTTGCCTGAGTACGGGAGCAGGGAGATGGGTCGGAAGTTGCTCAACTCGCTGTGGTTGGCCGAAGGTTTTTTGAGGAAGGCGTGGACTGTTGCATGTTTTTAGTCTTCACGGAAGGTGGCTGATTTGATGGAGGAGTTGTTGATGTAGGTGAGGATTTTGCTGATCTGTGGTTCTCCCATGGAGTAGATGCGCTGACTGGTGACCCGGAGTGTACTGTTTTCATGATTGCTGTTTTTTTTTTAAAAGGTGTGAGTCTAGGTTGGCGGATGAGAGGTTGGCAATAAGATCCTTAGGGTTAGGTTTTTGTTTGAAGTTGCTGTAGAATGTTTAGATTTTACTGTGAAATAAGTGGTTCACTGACAGAATATCGACAACTAAAATATCCCCATACCACAATAACGAGTTATAAATATAGATGTCAAAAATATCGACATCCTATATTTATAATGGTAAGTACAAAAATATCGGAAAAAAATATCGGTCATAAATATATTTTAGATATATAAAATAAATTAATAAATATTAAATATATTAAAGAATAAAATTAATTGGAAACAAGTACATTAGATGTAATATACATGTTAACAAATATAATAAATAAACTTCATTTAAAAAGTTAAACACACATATATAATAATTAATATATATATATTTACTTTAAAATAATTAATAATTGTAATGTAATTTATAATTAAATAAAAATTTAACAAATAAATATATATATATATATATATACCAATAACATAAAATCTATTTAAAAACATTCTATTATAAATTAAAACATTAAACTATTTAAAAATCTTTAAACTTACATTTCCCACTCCAGTCAGTGCAACAGTAGGGAAAGTGTTGGATAGCAGAGGGGTGAAAATTACTATTCCCACTCCAATGAGTGCAACTGTAGGGAAAGTGTTGGATAGCGGAGGGGTAAAAATCACTACTCCCACTCCAGTGAGTGCAACAGTAGGGAAAGTGTTGGACAACGGAGGAGTAAAAATGACTATCCCTACTCCAGAGAGTGCAACAGTAGGGAAAGTGTTGGATAGCGGAAGGATACAGTTTACTATTCCCACTCCAGTCAGTGCAACAGTAGGGAAAGTGTTAGATAGCGAAGGGGTAAAAATTACTATTCCCACTCTAATGAGTGCAACAGTAGGGAAAGTGTTGCATAGCGGAGGGGTAAACATTTCTATTCCCACTCCAGTGAGTGCAACAGTAGGGAAAGTGTTGGATAGCAGAGGGATAAAATTTACTATTCCCACTCCAGTCAGTGCAACAGTAGGGAAAGTGTTGGATAGTGGAGGGGTAAAAATTACTATTCCCACTCCAATGAGTGCAACAGCAGGGAAAGTGTTGGATAGCGGAGGGGTAAAAATTACTATTCCCACTCCAGTGAGTGCAAAAGTAGGGAAAGTGTTGGATAGCGGAGGGATAAAATTTACTATTCCCACTCCAGTGAGTGTAACAGTAGGGAAAGTTTTGGATAGTGGAGGGATAAAATGTACTATTCCCACTCCAGTCAGTGCATCAATAGGGAAAGTCTTGGATTGCGGAGGGGTAAAATTTACTATTCTCACTCCAGTCAGTTCAAAATTAACAAGCATTTGCAATGCATCGGTCTTGCCTTTGGGACCTTAGATGTATTTAGCAATGCAGCATATTAGCCTGGGTGCTGAGACATCTACTGTTCTTTAATATGGAGGGAAAGTGAGCACCAAACTGCGTGACACTGCAGGTATGGGAACACATGGAGAGAAATATTGCCTTTGAGCGGGAAAGGTATTAGTCCAAAGCTCTGTTTTTAATATAGAATAAGGGCCTTCGGTGGTGATATCACTGAAAATACAAGATTTGAAAAAAATATCATTATCTATGGGTGGTCGTGGAAGACAATTTCTATGGACCAATCTCTGTGTGGGCAGAAGGACATGGAGGAGGTAGGTAGTATGGGTGGCAGGCAGTGTGTGGAAAGCTGGACACGGGAGACCTTAATAGCACTTAGCATGCATTAATGTACCTCACAACAGGATCCAGAGAGGCGTGCGAATCACCATCTCCAGGTTTTAGTGAGAAATGCTCTTTCCCCTTGTGTTCGCTATTACAAAGCACAATATGCTCTGAATGCGAACTTAAAGGGAGTCGCAAGATTCAATGAAACGCGCACTGTATAAAAGTATAAAAATAAAGCCACTTAACCAAGCACGAAAGAACAAGCTATAAGTCAAATGGTGCTTAATGTAATTGTTTAGTAGAAAACCTTGAGGAGTGTTCACCACAAAAGAAACGTTTTAAACAACTCCCACAAAACTAAACCAATCCGGCCCACGTTCACTGGCCCTTTGGTTGCCAATGCAGCAAAAGCAATGTGCAATACGCACTGGGGCAGGGTGGGGTGCAACTCACCCCTTCCGAATCATCATCAAAAAAAAGCCCCACGTTGCAGCTGCACGCGCTCCTGCGGTGCAGCTGAGGAATTACCTTTGGCACTGCAGTGCCTCCTGAGCCCCCACTGGGATTCTAGACACAAAATTTCCCCCAAAAACAAATCAGCACGGGCACTAATAGTGCCTCAGGGAGCTCCGTTCACTAGGCTCCTCCCGGTGCACTGCACTGGGCATCAACTGTTGGCAAATTCTAGCCCCACTCACCGGGGCTCTCCTTGACTTCTCTGTCTCGTCCAATGCGGGGGAAGCTCTGCACTGGGAGCCCTCGAGGCTCCGGTCGAGCTCCTCCTCTGGGGGCTCTTCTATTTGGAATGCAGGACTCTGGCAGGGAGCCCGCGAGGCTCCGGTCTCCTTTTCCTGGGGTCCGGTGAGCCCGCGGGGCTCCTCCTCCACTCGCCGGCAAACTTCTTCTGCTGGGCCGTAAGCTCCGCCCAACGTCAGGCAGCCTTGCCTGACTTCCGGATTTCTCGAGGCGGCGGTTCTGGCCGATCTTGGCGGCTCTTGACAAATGCGGGGTGGGCTCCCGCTTCTCAATGCTCGCAAATGCGGGGTGGGCTCCCGCTTCTAAATGCTTGTAAATGCGGGGTGGGCTCCTGCTTCTCCATGAGCCCAAATGCAGAGTAGACTCCCTTTCAAAGGGACATCAATGCGGGGTAGGCTCCCGTTTTCCTCCCGCAGCACGGGGGAATCCCCACGCTGGGATCCCCTTCAGGAGACTTCGCAGCAAAGCGCTGCTGGTCAGGCAACTGCTACCTGAGTTTTGGCGCGCATGCGTACGATATAAGGCATCGCTGCGCACTACTTTAAAAACAAGCATTTGTAATGCAATAGAACTCGCATTTACGCGAGTCCTATTGCATTTTAAAAGGGAGTACGGGCGGGCAAAAAGGCACAAACGGGAGTGCAGGGGGGGTGGTGGTGTCCCAAGAAGTCATGGACAGCGGGAGGGGACGGGGGGAGGCACGGGAACAAAATAGTGTTTACAGTAAAGGGGCCGATAGCCATGGAAGGACACAAATGACAGCATGACCGTCAGGAGGAGGGACTAACAAGCCTAAAACCAATGGGAAGGCTGCATTTAGGACCTAAGCCAATACAAAAGATGGGCGGAGAGTGGGCGGAGCTTAAATGAAGCTTCCACGCTATAGTATATACTGCATGTCTCAACGAGACAGCGCAAGCGCTGCCTAGGCGTGACCTAAAAACAAACAAAATATCATCAAAAACATCAAAATAAAAAAATATAAATATGTTAAAAATAAAAATAAAAGTATATTTAATATCAAAAATAAAAAAATACAAACATATGATAATGTTAAATATATATCACAAATACCTACAAATATTATATTAATTAAAATAAAATACATATTTTCAAACAAATAAATATTTTTATTCAGAAATTATTTATTAATATAAACATTAATTATTACATAAATTTAGACTATTTAATTCCTACCCTATAAAACCACACAACTCACAACCCACATTGAAAAAATATATATATTTGCATAACTAACATAATTCATTTTCAATTAAACAAATATTATTAATTAAAAAACAAATTAAAACACATAAAATGTAATCAACTTCCCAGCCTTTGCACCTATAATCCCCACAACCCACACCTGAAATTAAAATGTAAAAAATTAAAATACACAATTTTAAAAAAATCAATTAAATAACTAATAGTATTTAACAACTAATTATAAAGTAAGTAAAATTAATTTACTCCCCACCCTTCACCCCTATATACCCAAAACCCACACATCAAAAATAATTAAACAACTACCCTAATTAATAATTAATTCATTAATTAATATTAATTATCAACTAATTATTAATTAATTAACAATAAATTACTTCCCACCCTTTACCCATAAAACCCACAACCCGCAACTAAAATTAATCACACAATTTCCATATTTAATTGTTGAATAAATAATTAATATTAATTAACAACCAAATATTAACTAATTAAAAATAAATTTCTTCCCACCCTTTACCCCTATAAACCCCACAACCCACACCTAAAATTAATTACACAAGTACCACAATTAATTATCGATTAATTGATTAACAACAAATTATTAATTAATTAAAAATAAATTACTTTCCACCTTTTACCCCTATAAACCCCATAAGCCACACCTAAAATGTCCCCCAAAAAATGTAAAACACAATTAATATTATAAAATCTCAATTAAATAAATATTAATAAATTTTAATAAGTCATTAATTTATTATAATTAAATTACCTCCCACCCTATTCTCCTATAAACCCACAACCCGCTAAGGAACTAAAAACACAAAATGTAATTAAAATAAAATGAATAACTACTAAAATGTAACACATATATTAAAAAAACAGAAACAATACTTATACTAAAAAATACATCACATACATTTTAAATATATACTAGAATACATAACACTAATTAAAAATCGATAGTTTAAACAACTATATTTTTGCAAACGATATTAATGACTTCTACATTTTTAAAATCGATATTTCTTACCTTAAAGTCGATATTCTTCAACACGATATTCTTGCTGTCGATATTTCTGTGTCACGACATTTCCAACTCAATATTTTGACTGAATACCGAAATAAGTTGGATAGATTGTTTCAGAGTTCTGGTGATGATGTGATTGTGTTGGCTATGGCCTCTGGGGTGGTAAATTCCTTGACAATTGTAAAGATCTCTTTGCAGCTGTTGGAGTTTGCTTTATACGTTCGGTTAGGGCCCTTCTTTTGGTGTTTTTCAGGAGATGGTTGTACTGCCTGAGTTCCGCCTTGTAGGTGGTTCTGGCATTGGCATCGTGGTTAGATCTTTATTTTCTTTCTAGCTGTTTGCAGTGGCGTTTGGATTACCGGAAGAAGTCTGTATACCAGCTAGCGTGTTTATTGGGTTTTCTTGTGGAAGTTCTAATAGTAATGGGAAGAACATTTCATTACTACTTATTTGCTTCAAGGTCAACTAAGATTCTACAGGATTCTAATCAATGCTAGTGAAGTTTCCAGGTTCCGCTAAATAGAAGTGGCTTGAACTTTAATGACCGCTTAGCTGAAGCAGACCAAACCATGTATCTGAGTTGATCATATTCCATCTGCCAATGTCCTATGCTAGCATTAGCTAAGCATTTCAAAATCTATCATATTGTACCTTACTTAAATAATTCCAGTACAGTAAGAGAAGAGGAGATATAGCAAATGTAATGTCTCTGATAGCATGACTAAGTTGAACAAGGGTTAACCGTCCGGTTGCTAGATGACAGGACTTTCTGGACGGGAAGCGAGGGAAAAGAAGTAAACATTTGAATGCAGAAAACTTATGACGGAGGACGAATGAGAGGCAAATTCCATGCGTGTAGGCATACATGATGTAATTAGGGAGGGCAACTAGACAACTAAAATAAAGAAATACATCTCACTTTGGGCTCCATGCTCCTCCTTGTTTGCCTGAATCACAACACAATATTGGCCTTGAAGAAAGAACCCGCAGAACCCACAGGGAGCAAAGCCAGAAACATTGAGGCAAATGAAAAAAAAGAAAGTGCTACAGCAGTAAATATCAAAGCACAACTCACCTAACAAAAGAAATAATCAGCGCAGCTTAGTGCAGTCAAAATTGGCAGCCATGCCAACCATTAAGGCAAGTGTCAAATGAGAAGAAGTAGAAAAAGTCAAAGCATGGCAGCGTAAATATAAGAGATAATAATGTTAGCTCAGACATCCCATGGGTGGAATTGATCAAAGTGCCACCACACTAACATAAGAAATAATCGTTACAACCTGTTGCGGCTGAAATTGATCAAGCACAGAGCATGGTGCAACAAGTTGTACACAACTGCAATCACGCCTCCACCAGGACTCGGCACAGCTTGGCTCCAACTCAGCTTGTGGCACATACAGAATTAGTGCCCGCTTGGTCACGAAAATAGAAAGGGCAGAAAGTCAACCTTGAGTTCTAAACTGTGCACGGAGGACATGTTAACAAACAGCAAATAGCACCAGGCATCTCTGTCTTGAAGCCAGATTGGTGGCCATCTTGAAGTCTGGCAAAAACAGGAAGAAGACATTGAAGTATATGGGGTGGCCAAGTAGATGTCAAGCATCCCAGGAGAAAAGCATTGGTGTCTCTGAGGTGGCTATTTTGAAGTAAGACACCCATTGAATGCACGTGAAGATAACATTGTTGGGCATGTCGAGCTGGGAAAAAACAATAAATCTGTCATTTAAAGATCAGGCAATGTCACAGGCCAGGGAACACAATGAGAAGAATTAAATAAAGGCAAAAAGCAGCAGAACTTTGGCAGAAATGATGGTGTCAGAAACAAAACCAGACAAAGGGTCAGCATCCTATCTCCAACATGTAGGCAAGCTGGCCAACTATCCCTGTCTTCTGGGAACACAATGGGATCAAAAATGGAGGGAGTGATTTTAATTACTTTAAAGAGGCTTCCGGAGAAAAGAACAGCAAGCAAACCTTATCCACCATGAAGAATCTCATAGGGAAGGAGGTCTAAAAAATCATTTGGGAACTGCTACCAGCTCAATCACTGACATTTGCATCAGTGTGTAATGCACTAGATGGGAAATACCTACCAAAGTAGAAGGTGGACTATGAAGGATACACTTTCAATACAGCATCCCAAAAAAGAGGTGAACAAATGGGTGTCTTCTTGACATCGACTGGTCAAAAATTAGGAATTTAGCAAATTCACAGATGAAGACGCAATTTGACTACACATCATAAAGGGATGGCAAGCTATCACTCCGGTGTTGGTTGGTAAGGAAGAACTACACGCTGGAAGACATCAAAGAATTTACTTGACTCAATGACTAAGCTGAAGCGCAAGCAAAGAGGATTGAAGAAGGTCAAAAACTCCAAACCAGAATATTAAGTTGAAAGCAATGGCTAAAACAAGAGCAAACGCACAAGTCGCCCACCAAGATATGCATTTCAGACATTGAAGCAAAAGAGAAGATCAAAGGACATGCAGGCATCCATAGACATGCCTATTACTCAGACATCAATACAGGATATTGGGTATTGGAGAGACAGCACCAGGCCAAGGAGATAGAGTTGAGATGATCCCTGTCGTCTACATGTGATTGAAAGAAAGAAGACCATGGTCACCAGTAGAAACCAAGATAAACAAACAACCCGGAATGTGTCTCACTTCAGACCATAAAACGGTGCAACCTTTGACAGGAAGGAGAATGCAAGCCCCACATTGACAGCAGATTGGAAGAGCGAAGATGAGCTCACGCAGAAACTACACCCGCTGTGAGCATCATCTTTAAAGTGAGAGAGAGTAAGGTCTCTGACAGCAGAACTGAATTTAACAAGAGTTATCACTCTAGTTGTCAGTTAACAGGACTTCCTTTCCTGGAAGCAATGATCAGGAAGTGGACATTTGGAATGCAGAAAACTGATGAAGGAAGATGCATAAGAGGCAAGTTTTATCTGTGTAGACATATATGATGTAATTAGTGGGGGCAACTAAAATAAAGAAATACATCTCACTCTGACTCCATCTGGCTCCACTCTGAAAAAAATCACAATAGCAACCTACAGAAAATGCTCTGTCAATAGATCGTCTGTGCTACATAATGTTGCAGAACAAATAGTGTTTTAAGACCCAAACTTGTGTTGTAATGCTACAATTTTATTTCTGAAAATGTTGAGTAGTTCCCCAGAGATCCCAGTGCATTCTTATAGAATCCTTGAACAATCTCTTTTATGAAGTGCTTGCTTTGGTTAATTCACCAAAGTTTAATAAACCCATGGAAAGGCCATGGACATGGAATACTGCACTGCATCTTCCTTGTAGAATAGGTTATGTCTTCTCCTAGAAAACTAGAGAATCACCTTAGTCACTCTTTGGACTTTGTCCATCCCTTGTTGTAGACTGTGACCTTACAGTAATAGAGTAAGTCTCATCCTCTAACCATGAAAAAGCAATGCATATTAAGCGTTGCACTTGACATCATTAGAAGGGTAGTGTCAGGGACTGTCAGGGACTATGTCTGGAACACAGTCAGGGACTTGAGCAAGGACTGGGGACTGGGTAGAAAACGTACCGTGCACAGAAAGAGTAGTATAGCGCTGCCCAGGATCACACAAGGAGTCAGAGGAGAAAAAGGGATCCAAAGGGGAAGCCTGTACAAGATGGCTAAGACTCAGAAAGGAAGGGCACTCACAAGGCAATTTAGCATTCAGACTAACTACACCCAGGACGGACGTGCAAGACATATATATACTACAACATTAACAATAAAGGGAATGTGGGGTAAAGCACTCTGGAGCTCCACGCGGTAAGACTGAAGCTCAGTAAGTTCCTCACCCACAATTGCTGTTACAGATACTGACTGAAAATACCCACATATAGGATATGTATGCAAAGGCAGGGTCTGTGGAGCTTATACCTATGGTGATGTTATAACAGTAACTCAAAGACAATACTCACAGTGAACAAGAAACACCACCTAGGTAGTCAGCTGTGCCCACGGATCCTGGCGATCAAACAGGAACACGCAAGGCAGTAACAGCAAAGGGGTAGAACTAAACACAAGCACAATAGACAAGGAGCTAGCAAGGAGGAGTGCTTAACAGGAAAGGAAGGAAATCACAGGGCACATTTGGCAGAAAGCAGGTAACAAACATACAAGGTAACAGAAGCAAGACAGCAGAATAGAAAGACAGCAAACTAGAACTGGAACCAAAGAAATGGGAAGAAAGGCAGGGACTGGAAAAGGATATACAGAAGGGGAGGCTACAAGGGTATACTAGAATAGTGCAGGTTCAGGAATCAAGAAAACAAAGTAGCATAGAAGGTAGTGCTGGGCAGGAACAAGAATTGAGCTAAGGCTCAGGAGTCAAGGTAGCACTGCAGGGAGTGCAGGTTCAGGAACAGGGAATTACTAAAGCTTCAGAAGTCAAGGTAGCACTGCAGGCAGTGCAGGTTCAGGAACAGGGAATTACTAAAGCTTCAGGAGTCAAGGTAGCACTGCAGGCAGTGCTAGTTCAGGAACAGGGAATTACTAAAGCTTCAGGAGTCAAGGTAGCACTGCAGGCAGTGCTGGTTCAGGAAACAGGAAATAGCTACAGCTCAGGAAACAAGGAGTCAAGAGAGCACTGCAAGCAGTGCAAATCAGGCACAAGAAATAGCTGAAGCCCAGGAACAGGAACAAATAATAACTATAGCTCAGGAACTCAGGAAACAAGGTAGCACTGAAGGCAGTGCTAATTCAGGTACAAGGAATAGCTATAGCTCAGGAACTCAGGAAACAAGGTAGCACTGCAGGCAGTGCTAATTCAGGTACAAGGAATAGCTATAGCTCAGGAACTCAGGAAACAAGGTAGCACTGCAGGCAGTGCTAATTCAGGTACAAGGAATAGCTATAGCTCAGGAATCAAGGAACAAGGATTAACTATAGCTAAGGAATCAAGGAAACCAAACAGTTCAGGAAACAAGGATCGGTCTCACCAGTATACAGCTACAATGACTAACACTGGGCTGAAGGGAGCTGGGGCTTAAAAGTGCTCACAGTAATCACATGCAGCAGGTGTGAGCAGGCTAGCAGCAGCCAGCCACAGGTGAGCTGAAGTCCTCCACCCATCCTTGGCCTGCAGGGGTGGAGACAAAGCAGTGAGCAGGGAATTCTAGGTAGTGGAGTTTCCAGCATGAGCAGGCTGGCTTCCACAAAACCCGGCATGGATTGGGAATGGATGTCAATTCCTAAATGATGTCCAAATGCCTGGAAGTCAGGATATGCATACAGGGGAGTGTCTGGAAGCATATTAGAATACTGGCAAGCCCTACAATTCGGCCCCCTGGTGGTGGGAACGAGAGCACAGGGAGTGAATCGTGACAGGTAGTTCACCGGATCACCAGATCCAGATATACATGTATTTTCTCATTTATCGCCTATGTGGTCATGTATTTATGGCTATGTGTTTAGTCAGATTTTGTTTTCTGCAGAGATCGTCAACAAGGAAGGCTACACATAAAAAAAGTAAGCAGTACTAACAGAAAACAGAGCAATTAGTAAGTAGTGCACTATGGAGACTAAATATGGGGCTATGCAGGCATAATATTACAAACAACAGGAGTGCTAGATAATGTTTTGCTCTAATCTAGTGTGGAATTATCAAATAAGTTACTTACCTTTGGTAAAGCTCTTTCTGCTGGATACTCTAACTCCAGATTCTTCACATTGTGTATCCCCCAGGTTTCAGGCTGGATCCAGAAATCATCTGTAATATCTTGTGTATAGCAGGTGGCTTCATTGCCTCCCTTGCAATTCCATCCCGCTTTTGCAGCATCACGACTGAGAGCCATAGAGCCACCAGCCCCGCACAATTACATCAGTTATGTCTTATGTTTTCCATGCCCTCAGCAGCACAGTGTGGTTGACAAATTGAATTTGTACTGGCAGTCTGCAAAAACTAACCTGGGAACTTCTTTCACCTGAAACTCCACTCTACAACACAGGTAAGGGGGATGGGGGTGTTGATGAATTTGCAGCCATAAAGAACACTGCTAAGAGTAAGTAACTTATTTTTCTGATTTATACTTCTAACATTAGTGAGAAACTGAGTTACTGGTTGACTGGGGTGTGAGCCCTGGTCAAGCTGCAGCCACATTCCTAGTCAGGGTAAGCCACAAGCAAACCCAAAATGAACATGTGCTCGACCTCCTGGTAGCTTGGTGCAGAGCAGTCTGACAATATAGTGCTTAAAAGCATAAAGCGCCAACTGCGGCTATCTGGTCGCGCTGGACCGGGTCAAAGTCAAACGTTCAGGCTGACCGCGATGGAGTTCGGGTCAGATACAGTCCCAGATTAGTCCAGCTGAAGTTTTACCTTCTCAAGTTTTGTGGCAAGAATCCTGTTTGCATTGGAAGGGGTTGAAGGGTGCAAGGAGACAGTCAGGGGCGGTGGTCGGCGTGGCACGAAGAGCAGGTCAGGCGGCACGGACCGACGGGCTGGAGCTTGGCGATGGCGGTCCTGTGAGGGCTGTCGAGGCTGCTGTGCGAAGAGATGGGCTGGCGGCGGCTCGTTCTGGTTTTCAGTGCAAGCAGCATGGTTCCGCTGTGAACGGGCCAGTTCGTGGTCACAAAGAGCCCACAAGCTTGATCTCAAGAGCTCAAGGGCCACACCAAGGGTCGAAGACCTGAGAGGCACCACTTAGGGGTCAGGAACTCTGTGAAGACATGTTCAGGAGCTGTTGGGGTGCCATTTATGTCCCTGACGCTCAGATCAGAAGGCCTGCAGACTAGCCCGTTGAGTCACTTTGGGCTCCAGGGTTCAAGATGAGTTGCAAGTCCAGTTCTTCTTCCCCATGCAAGACTGCAGTTGGCAGCAGGTCAGCAGGGCAGCAGGTCCTTTAGAGCAGTTGTCCTGCAGAGTATCAGTCCTTGTAGCAGCACAGCTGTTCTTCTTCCTGGCAAAGTATCCACAGGTCCAGAAGTGTGCTGAAGTGGTGGTGTCTGAGGTCCTTCTTCTATACACGGCTGTGCCTTTGAAGAGGGGAGAAGCTTCTAGAGGCATGCCTTTGAAGTGTACAGATGCCCTGCATCCAGAGTAACTATAGGGGTAATGCATCTCTTAGTGTGGAGGCAGGACTCAGCCTTTTCAAGTGTAAATGGGGCTGTGCCCAGCGCCTCCCTCCCATCCTGCTGTTGTGTAGTTCCCACTAATCCGTAGGACCTGCGCGTTTGTGGTCTACATAAACTTTGGGTAAGGTGCCTAGATGGATTCCAGGCACCCCCACAGTATATGTTGGCCTAGAGACCAGCTAGCTCACAGTGCCATCATAAGCCCCTCTATCCAAACACAGAGCAAATGGTTTCTGGCAACCACTGAATATGACAACCCTTGTCCCCTCAGGGATCGTGGTAACAGATACACAATGGGACGCTTTCAATATATTTATTGAACCAATGTTATTCTTGTATAGAATATATGTGCTGCGATAATCAGTAGACAGAAGCAAATAAAAGGTATTACAAGCACCAAAAGAGCAAATAGCATATATAGTTCCACCATTGTGTTAAAACAATGTATATATACAGGCATATAAAACAAAGTGGTAATCAGACATACTCCTACTACGCAATCCCTACTCTATGTATGTCTAGAGTGTGTATATCTATGTATGTCTAGAGTGTGTATTGGTGTATAGCCAAGAATCCTCCCTCGGGATGATCGAACCCTATTACCTGGCGGTAGAGAATGTAGGAACCCGTCTTGGTCAAGAACTGGACACAATTCACGGAGATGTTAGACAGTTGCTTGCCGACGCCTCAGCATGCAGCGAAATGCTTCTTTATTTATAATTAAAAAGCATCCTTGCAATGTATACACATATTAGTGTTGTTATGGGTATGCAGATAGCCATGTCGCCCAGTGGATGAAGATGGAACGACATTTGCACAACGTGCGCAGAGGTCTTGTACTCAGTGCTCGAGGCATCATGATAATTTTGCTCGAAGCCAGATGTATTAGCAAAGCAGTTTCAGAGAGACGTATCCAACATTGTCATGCACGAAAATATGTGTAAAAGGTCACAGTAAAATGTTATTGTGCAGAAAGAGGACAATGTAAGAAAATGTGCAGCGTTGGTACATGGCCCTAACCCCGGTACATAACACTGCCAGTGATGGCCGATCCAGTCAAACCTAAGCTCCCATTGTGATTGGCGGTCTAGGAAGAATATGCAAAGCCCAACTGTCAGCTATACCCAGTCATGTGACCAGAGACAGGCTGCAGGCACCAAATGGCTAAGGCAAGAAAATGATAACTTTCTAAAAGTGGCATTTTCATAATTGTAATTTAAAATTCGATTTCACCATAAGTTAGCATTTTAAATTAGGATTCCAGAGACATAAAACATAAACTGGTCATCTCTTCCTATTTGAAAATTACATTTATAAAATATAGTAAGGCAACTCCATTGTTATCCTATGGGAGGGATAGGTCTTGCAGTCGCAGAAAACAAATGTAAGAGTTTTTAACTGCCAGGACATGTAAAACTTAAAAGTACATGTTCTAATTTTTAAATACATTGCACCCTGCCCTCTGGGTTGTCCAGGGCTTACCCTAGGGGTGACATATATCTTAAAAAGGTAGGTTTGGGCCTGGCAAAACGTTTATTATGGCAGGTCAACATGACAGTTTAAAAAAATGGCCTGAGACATGTTTAAATTTAAAGGGCTACTTAAGTGGGTGGGACGATCAGTGCTGCAGAGCCACTAGCATCATTTAATATACAGGCCCTGAGCACATGTAGTGCGACTTTTGCAGGAATTTTGGAATCTAGGATGCAGAACAGGCTGTTGTAGGTCAAAGGTTTCTGCTGCTGAGGTTAAGAAGATCTCTACCTGCATTAATATGGCAACAAATATATTCAACTTTTCAAGGTGCATATTATCTAGGACCAGTCTGGGCAAACTATTAAAAAAAAATAAAAAATGTTTTATTAAACATAAAAACAAGCTTCAGATAATCATTCTATACATGGATACTGTACAGGATAAACATTTGTCACCAGTATCCCAAGGCATCACACATATCTAGATCAATTACAAGCTGTTATCATCTATACACTCGAGGGGTATATAAACATCCGGTCATCCTGGCAGTTCCTGGAGCACTCCTTATGACATTGTCCATTGGCCTCTGTACTTTGCCCACACCCCCCATATCTTTTCTCCTTTACGTGGGCAGCCCCACTCTGATAAATCACTTGCTCCGCCCCTTGGCACCAATCCAAGTCTTTCTTCCAGGCATTCAGCATGGGGGCCATCGCTGCCCCCCCATGACTGGGCTATATTCCTCTTGGCCACCCCCCCTGCTAGGGCCAACCAAGTCTTGGCCCATTGCGGCCACGTCTTCTCTCCCGTTACTCCCAGTATGTGCCATCTCGGTTCAAGCGGGACATCCTCCCCCACCACGGCCGTCATCACTCGGGTAACACCTTCCCAGTACTTTTTAATCATGGGGCAAGACCACAATATGTGGAAGAAGGAGCCACTCCTGCCACAACCTCTGACACACTTATCCGTCGTGCAGCTACCCAGTCGTACTTGAGCCATTTGTGAGGCGTAGGATCTATGGAGGATACGGAGCTGGACAAGCCTGAAACGTGCCCTGATGGCTATGTCTCTGGGACTCTGCAAGGCTTCGGCCCAGTCGTCATCCTCGAGAAGGCCCACATCCGATTCCCAGGCTTCTTGCAGCGGGCCCATGCAATCTGGGGAGTTATTCACAAGTTTTTTATATGTGAGGGATATTGCTTTATCTATCATGGGGTCTAGAAGGAGACGATCTTCAAGCGGTGAGTACTCCGGAATCGGAGTTCCGTCCTTCAGGTGACAGTGAAGCGCTTGGCGCAGCTGGCAGTGTCTAAGGTATTCTCCCTTCCCCATCTGGAACCCCTTCCGCAAGGTGGCAAAGTCTATCATTTTACCTCCCTTCCAGACATCCCCCAGTAGGTCAATCCCGATAAGGTTCCATTTCTGGAAGCCCTGCAAGCGTTTCAGTTCTCCCAAGTAAGCCCCCTCCCAAAGAGGAGTCTGTTCCGTAAATTTAGCCTCCCATCCTGTCAACTTGTTTGCCTTATGCCACATGTCAATGACTGTTCTAGTGTGCACCGGGAGGAGTGAATTACCTCTTCCCCTCTGATACAACTCTGTCAAGTAGCGTGTTGCGTATTACTAATCGGTCCACTCTATACGCCGGCTCCTCTAGCGGTGAAAAAGCCCATCCGTTAATATTGACGAGTTGGGAAGCCCAATAGTATTCTCTCAGATCAGGGACAGCCAGACCTCCATCATATACTCCCCTCTGGAGATTTCGAAGCGCAATCCTGGGGCTGCCACCCCCCACAGCAGCGTACGCTGTTCGGACTCAACCGAGCGGAAGAATGTCTCTTGTAGCCGATACAGGGTATTCTGAACGACATATAACAAACGTGGGAGGGCCATCATCTTGAAAATAACCGCTCTGCCAGTAAGGGAGACAGGGAGCCATCTCCAGTGGGCAACGTCGTCTCTCAGGTGATCCAATTGTGCCTGCACATTTAGGCGCAGGAACTCCTCTTCCGATTTTGCTATCCATATGCCCAGATATTTAAATGTTTCTTTGTGTACCAGTTCCGCACACACGGACGTCAGGGGTGGGAGCCCACCCACCAGCGAGAACACTAGGGATTTATCCCAGTTGACACAGTATCCAGAGTAAGTGCCGAACGACTGAATTATATGGATAATCCGATGGAACAATTGTCGAGGTCTGTGGGCATACAACAGATTATCGTCAGCGTATAGAGATATGCGCTCTTCCCAACCTCCCCCAAGATCAATGCCTCTTACCAGTGGTTCCCCCGTATCCATACCGCTAATGGTTCCAAAGCTAACGCAAATAGCATTGGTGACAGCGGGCACCCCTGCTGCATGCCCCGATGAAGCATGAAAGCTCGGGATATATTCCCATTGACACAAACGCGTGCCATGGGGGCGGTATATAGTAGGAGTATCCACTGTTGTAGATTGGGGCCCAGCCCGACTTTATCTAGGACAGCGAACAAGTATGCCCATTCGATGCTGTCGAAGGCCATCTTCGCATCGAGCGACAGGAGAGCGGCAGGCACATCAGTCTGGCCTTGGGTCATCTGCATTACGCCATATAGACGGTGCAGATTAAGCCTGGTGCTCCTATCGGGCATGAAGCCGGATTGATCTGGATGAATTAGGGATTGAATAACCGGGCTCAAACGATTGGCGATAACCTTAGCTAATACCTTGGCCTAAAAATTCAGGAGGGAGATAGGCCGATAGGAGCTGCAGAGATCGTGGGGTTTTCCTTTTTTGAGGATGACCACTATAGTCGCCAGCTGCAAATCCTCCGGGGGTTGACCAACCTCTCTTGCGCCGAGGAACATATTAAGCATATGTGGAGCCAGTTTGTCCGCCACACATTTATACATTTCTGTGGGGAGCCCATTTGGGCCCGCCGCCTTCCCGGACTGAAGGTCCCGTATGGCATTTTCTACTTCCTCTACGGTGAAGTCCGAGTCCAGCGTCACCGTATCCTCTTTCCCAAGCGTCGTCTTTTAGCAGTTCGTAGGACTCATCCCTCCCCCGCATAGTCTGTGATTGGTATATGTTCTTGTAGTACTCAGCAAAGACCTCCGCTAAGTCTGCCCCTGTGCCTCCCCGTGTACCAGTTTCAGTTCTAATTTCGGAGACCCAGTTGCGGCTTCTATCCTTTTTTTCAAGCCAGGCGATCAGTTTATTGGCCTTATCCCCCAGGTCGTAGATCTTTCTCTGCGTGGCGAGCGTGTGTGTGCGAGCAGCGTTTTCTTCTAAGTCTTTACGTTCTTTTTGCTTAAGCCTGAGTATGTGTGCGTGTCCGGTGTCCCCCACCGGGTCAGGGCCCAGTGTCCGCTCGAGAGTCAGTATCTCCTGCTCTAGGGCCTCACATTGAGCGCGTTTTTCCTTACGCCTAGCGCCACTGGTCGCCTGCATGAAGTCCCTAGCCACCACCTTATATGCCTCCCATAGTATACAGTCGGATCGGACCGAGCCCATGTTTTCGGCAAAGTACTGTTCTGTGCGTTCCTCAAACTGCTCCCTAAATTCCTGGTCTCTGAACAGGAAGGGGTCCAGTCTCGGCGGGAGAGACCAGTCCCGCCGTGGCCCACACATCTGCACCTCTACCGGCGAATGATCCGATATTCCGTGCGCCTTATGGCATCCTCCCCGAAAGAGCCCAGCCGAGGCTGTGTGTGTGAAAATGTAGTCTAACCATGATCCACTCCCGTGGGCTGCGGAGATGTGTGTGAATTGGAGCAAGTTGGGGTTGTGGCACCTCCACAAGTCTGTCAGTCCTAATGCTTCCGCCAATGAGTGTAAGGGTCGAGGGTCCCGCACCCCGGGGGAGTTTACATCCCTATCTATGTCCAGAGACATTGTATCATTCATGTCCCCCCCAAGAATTAGGGTCCCGTGTGGTAGGTCAAGTAGTAGCTTACTTAGGTCGGGGAGTGTAATCCCATGTAGTCGATGGGGTATGTAGACCGAGCACACATTCACCACCTGTCCCTCCCATTTCCCGGATAAGGCAGCAAACCGTCCCAGGTGGTCCCACCAGGTACGATGCACAATGAAGGGTACCGAGTTTTTAACAAGTATGGCGGTGCCCCTAGAGCTCGTAGTGAAGCCGGCGTGAGCCCGGAGTGTATAACCAAAGTGATTGAGTGCCAAATACTTAGTACCTTGGAGATGAGTCTCTTGTAGGAGCACTATGTCTGGGGAGGTTCTACGCAAGTATTGTAGAACCATAGTACGTTTTATCTTGTCCCCCAGCCCTTTTACATTCCAGGAGAGGACTGTCAGCTGTCTAACTTGTCGCGTTGCCATTTGGGAACCCTATTTGTCCCGCAGGCTCTCCCTCTTCTTATGTCACCAGGTGATCTGCCTGCAGCTCCCGCAAGCCAAAGAAGGGGCAGGTGGAGTAGAAGGATACAGTCCCCGCAGGGTATTTCTCTGGTGGACAATTATGCTTATTGGGGCCCCCGCGATGTCCGCATTGGTTTGGTTAAATGTCTGAACGCACCAAAATTGCGCCGACCTTTCCCAGCCGTGGCAACGGTAAAATAGGGGTTCCGTGGGTGTGCCCGGGATTCTCCTTGCTCCGGCCTTGACGGGCCCCCCTGTCCACCACACCTCGCCCAGACTCGACCTCCGCAATCGATCGCGGTGGAGAACACTGCCCACAGTCAGCGCGGCCGACCGCCATTGCGCCCCAGGTCTGGCGCCTTACACTATGCCCGGGCCTCGGAGTACGGAGCCCAGGCCGACGCAGGGCCGGATCAGATGCCTCAGATATGGGCCAGGGAGAGTGCGTCTGAGTCCCTGGCCCCGAGTTAGCGCCGAGCAAGGGAGGGGGGCCCACTGATGTCGCTCTTCAGTACTGCGCGATCTTGCGCAGGGTCCACTCACCGGGCACTTCACGATCTGTTGCTGAGATACGGGACCACCGGCACCATGCAGCGATCGCCCGTAGTGAAGAATCCAGCCAGTCTCAGGTCACAAGGGGCACTTCGTCGGTGGTACTGAGAGTGTATTGCCCCCGGAGCTCATGCCGTGCCCACCGCGTTCAGCATCTATCACTGGCCTTGAATCCCGGGTCTCGAGTAGCGAGGATCCCGGGCTGCTCGATCTGCCTGTAGGCTGGCAAATTACGCAACTCTGTCCCTTTTTCGCTCGGAGCTCGCTGCTGTGCTCGGACAGGGCCCGTCTGCGCCGCAATCAGGGCACTGCACCACCGGGGGCCAGAATCACCCCTCCCGCTTCAGCACTTGACCGGGAGTGTAGCGCCGGTCAAATCCACTCTCCAGCTGCAGGATAAGTGGCGGATATGAAAGGCTTTACCGCGGGCCCAGACGGAGCCGAGGAGTTAAGCCGCCATCATGGCTGGTGCCACACCCCCCCAAACTGTTTTTAGGTGTAGGGTACAAGGTTTCCCTGTCACATTTTACAATTTCTGGCACAGTTAAATACAGCTGGCCTTGGGTCATTGCGCAATATATACCAGTTGTGATTATTAAATAGGACTCATAATTCATGAGTGAGAGTTCAGCTGGGATGGATGAAACAGGTACAGCTACCAATTTGTAGCTTTATCCTGACTTCAAAGGGTTACGGGCTCTGTGAAGAGTGATGGAATCGCAAAGGAGTAAGTGGCATAGAGCAGTGGTTCTTACCTGTGGCTGAGGACCTCTGGGAGTCTGCAACACTTACTTAGAGGATCCGTGGACTGCTTATACATTTGTTTCAGGAAATAGGGGAAAAATTAAGGCATACAAGGGCTTCACTCAGACAGCATAATGTGGAAATTAAGTCATTCGAAAGTTAAGAAATCTCATCAGGGCTTGTAATTTTCTTAATATATTTGGAGGCTGTAAGGTGGCACCCGTCTGCAAGAAGACCAGTGGCAGACCCCTACCATCGCTAGATAATTCAAATCTGAGGAAAATCCCAATCAAGTTAACGATTTTAGATTTGTTTACAGTTAATTTTGTAACAGTGTGCAGTCAGCATTGTCACTATCCAGTTCACTCTAGTAAGGTGCTGTTCTAAGTCATCATCTGTAACGTAAATGTCATCAATGTAATGCAGTGCTTCAGGATCTTCCTGTAAGATCTACATAATGGGTGCTGCAGATAAACCAGGACTATACTTATTGCCCATCTTCAATTGTTTAAAACAGAATTGAACGATGTGAAAGAGGTTTTATTATCACCTTCAGCTGCTATGTTTTGACTTACAAACTCCACTTTATCTTTTTCTGTAAGTAATATAGGGCCTACTTCAAAAGATTTTTAGTCCCACTTATTAGAGCTTGTGGTATTAGAAGAAGTGCTGAGGCTCTGTTGTATTTGCAATCTTTAAATTCCCCTACACTTTGTTGCTGTGTCTGCTCATTTTTTGAGTGCCCTTGCCACGAGAAAACAAAAGGTCTTTTAATCATCTGAATGTGTGTGTTGTTGGTACTTTCAACATGGCTTTATCCCTGACTGTTTTATCATGTATTTATTCATCAAATTACTTTATTTCGATCACAAAGATCTTAAAAAGTACACAGCACAAAAGGGATAAAATACAAAGTATATAAAAACAATTTCATGTTTTTGTTTTTGAAACATAAAAACCATAAAATGGATTAAAAAGCTAGGAGAATAAAAACGAGTAAAAATACAGTGCTTCATACAGTACATTTGGAACGCTTAATCCACAGTGCATACCAAAATCTTGAAAGGCTGTAAACTATTACTCTGCGTGTGTCAGTGCACAGTATTCTCAACACCACGAGGTAATGGCCAGGGCCAACCATTCTACATAATGGAATTACCCATTTTTTTCTCAGGGATGTATAATATGGGCAAAAAAAAAGTTAATGCACAATAGATTCTGGGCAAACTTTACACGCAGGGCAAAGATCATCGTTATGTACATTGCAGCGCCACTTAATGCGGAACAGTTTTGTAGGTAAAGTCTTGTAGTGGAACTGTAGAAATAGTTTACGTGCCAGAGGGGGAACAATTTCATCAATAGCATCCTCGAAGCAAGAGACAAATTTAAAATTAAGGAAGTCAAGAGTCAAGCTACCCTCAGATTTTGCCAGATCCTTTTCAAATGATGATTCCCAGAACATCGCTTTGAGCTTAGCCCTCAGAATGAGGGCCAGACTTTCCGGGTTTGACCAGAATGCCTCCATCCCAAGCCTCCCCATTAAGTCCCTCAGAGACCTAAACCAAGGGATCAAGGTTACCTGGGGGAGTTTCAGAAGGACAGACAGTGCCTCTCGATAGGATGTGATCTCTTCCACTGACCACAGCCTATACCAAAACATGAGTAGTTTGTAGTACAGCTTGTGGGCCAGCTGTCTGTGGGCGAGGTCCATGTAGAGGCGGGGCCTGGGGGGGTACTTGAGGGGAGGTCTACCAAGGATCTAAGAAAACGATTTTCAATGCTAGACAGACAATTTGTATTGCCCGTACCCCAAAGTTCTGCTCCATAGAGTCCCCCCCCCTAGAACCTTGATGTTATAGATTTCCAGAGTTGGTGCGACTTGCCTGGACAGCGTTTTCCTGTGAATTTTACTAATATGAGCAATCTGTTGAATTAGTAGCAATTTCACTTTCTCAATGTGGGCGGCCCATTGAATTGATGGAGTCAGGCAAATACCTAAATAGTCAAAGATGTCAACTTGCTCTAGTTTGCTACTACCATGGAGCACGGGTCTTTTGAAGGGTTTAACCACTCCCCTAGAGAAGATCATATATTTGGTTTTAGCCTCATTTAGCACCAGGCCCCGCTCGTCGCAGAACCTTGTGGAATCGTTCAACAGTTGTTGTAGACCCTGTGGGGATTTAGAGATTAAAAGGGTATCGTCGGCGAAAAGAAGAGCAGGTGCTCTTCTTACGCCGATTTTAGGGGCATCACATCCGTCTCTATCTAAAAAATCAACCACCCCATTGATAAAAAGCGTAAAAAGTGTGGGAGCTAATGCACATCCCTGTCTCACTCCACGTTGGACTGGGAAGGTTTCTGTGACTTGATTGTTCTCCCTCCACCTGACCTGTGCTGTGTTAGTCTAATTAAAACATCTAAAAGATTTCCCGGCAAACCCATCTCTTTTAAAACACTCCAAAGGCTGGTTCTGGGGGCTAGGTCGAACACAGACCGTAAATCAACAAAGTCCACATAAAGATTCCCTCCTTTAACAGCAACTTCCTTCCAGTAAATACAGAGGAGGCGGAAAGCCTGGTCCAGAGTACTGATTTTGGCACGGAAACCCTCTTGATAGTTACTGAGGATTCGGGAGTCTAAGATCCAATTCTGGATCCAGCCTAAAATCTGTTTACAGAAGATTTTCTGGAGGGAGTCAATAAGGCTAATAGGCATGTAGCTGGCCGGCTTTGCTCTATCTCCCTTCTTGTAGATGGAAACTATTTCTGCTATTTTCCACGGAGGGGGAGTAGCAGCGCCAAACGTAATGGAGTGAGTAAGCAAATTTATGTAGGAGCCCCAGAGAGTTATGTCCTCTCTGTACTGTATTCTGTCAGGGGCGGGGGCACGTGCTGGAACACACAAACAAATTGCGGCTTGCATTTCCTCAATAGAAAAAGCCAGAGCATCACCCACTCCACCGGGTACCTCCCCCCACCAGCCACTAGCTTCCTCTATTTCAGTGGTGCCTGATTTGTAAAGGGAACCATAATGCACTACCCAATCCTCGGGCTGGACTGTAAATTTCAGGGCAGACTTGTTACCCTTGAGCCAGTGCGCTGCTTTGCTCAAAAAATCTTAGAGTCTATGGCTGTCAACGCCCACTGTAGGGAGGACCACAGGGAACCCTCCCACTTCTTCTTGGCTGTCTCCATCACCTGCCTATACTAGGCTCTACATACCGCTACCTCCAGGCGTGCTTTCAGTTTTACTGCGCGTACAAGCGCCCCCTTGGCATTTCTGCAGTCCTTGTTATACCAGGCAACCTGGGTAACAGACCTCAAATGTGTGCCATTCCCCACCTTTTTTTGAGCTTAACATATCCCTAATCTCATTGTATAGTGACTCATGGCGGGATCCCAGGATCTTCACAACATTGTTAAGGGGTATTTGGCTAACTCCTCTAGTTCCAGGCGAACTTTGCCTTTGACTGCATCGAGGGCCCCGGATGTTCCTCCACCCAATCCCATCTAATTGATCTCTGATTATTCATAATTGAGAGGACACCCAGATAAGGGCTACCTCTAATATCAGGTTCTTGAGTGCCCTGCTTAATAAAGATAAGGGCAAGGGCATTATGGTCACTGTCAGATCTTTTAACCACTGCCATGTCGTCGACTAGGGGCCATAGTCTAAAAGCGACCAAACAATAGTTGTTTCTACTAGCGTGGCCAGGTCTGTTAAAAGTAGTTTCTCCTTTCAAATCAGAATTGGTCCTCCCATTTGTGGCTCTCAAATCATGCTGCAAGGTAAGAGCCAACATCTGACCTCCTCTCTTTGTCCTTCTGACTATAGGGAGATCTAACTGTGGAATATGCCACTCGCGGTCCCACTCCTCTGTCAAGTCTGGGGGAATGAGGTAAGGGGTTCAAAGGTACAATAAAAATCACCCGCCACTAATACTGGAACGTTATCTGAAAATTGGGACAGGACGTGATCTACGATGCGGATTGTGTTGGTTTCCTCAGAGCCCCGCCCCACTCTATTATATACATTAAAAATCCTGATTTTCAAGCCACTGTAGCGAGGCAGTTCAAGAGCTAATATATCTTGCGATTCAACATGGAGAAGCTTGACTTTGGACCCCAGTGCAGTTTTGACCCAGACTGCTAGACCTCCTGAGGGTCTGCCCACCTCTTTCCTAGTGGGATTGATAATATAGGCAGAAAAACCACTTTTGTGTGGAATGGACAAACTCCAGGTTTCTTGAAATAAAATCACGTCATGGGAATCCACAAAGGAACACCAATCCGGGTCAGCTGTTAGCTTGGAAATCCCTGCCACATTCCAGACAAGAAACCTTAGAGAGTGATCAGCAGATTCACCCCCTTCCGCAATACCAGGGGAGATGGAAACCCTGCAACTGCTTATGTCCGGGGTGGTTGGGTCACAATGGACCTTAGTAGTAGATGCAAGCCCTAGTGCCGGTGGGACGTCTAGTTGGGGCAGGTTTGGGGGTGGCCCTAAGGGCCCTGAGCTTGTGTCTAGGGACACCCGTTCCACAAGCTGAAGTCACCTTTGCCCTCTCCACTCACCCATATTTCGTGTGAAAAGACCCGATACGGAGGGTCTGGGGAACACTGGGTCTGGTCTTGCTGGGGGTCTATATCTAATAGAAATGAGGGAATTCACAGAGGGGATCGTACGGGAATCAATAGACAGTAGTCCAGTAACCATATCCTTGTCAAAGAAACTAACTTCGATCGTATCCCATAGTGACCCTGGGAGGGGCAGTCTTTCTACAGACTTGATATCATCTATGATGATTGAATAACAGTGTCGGGTAGACCTAAACCAGTGAATATCCTTATTTTTAAGTGACTCCTGATCTTCGTATCTAACCGTGGAGAGTTTGGGAACCTCTGTGAGGTAGACCACAGCTTGGTCACCCTGTTCTTTGGATCTGATATAGTCACCATCCCTCACTGCCCCCTTTCCCAATACCATCCTATGGTCTAACTTAGGAGTACACCCTTCATCTAATATGACCTTGCCTTTATCTATGGTCCTACGCCCACCTCTACCTTGGCCAACATCTCGCAGATTTTCTGCATTTGGATTGAGTGTGTCACTGGAACAGTGATCTCTAATGCGAAAGGGGAGAGGGTGTGTGAGCCTAGTTATGGCAACATTATGTGATGGTCTAATGTTACCCAAACTACAGAGTCCCGGGCACCTGTCTTAAGCTCCCTTTATAGCCGAGGACGGGAAGGCTATCGGGGTCTCAGGTGGAACCACCTTTCCACAATTTACCCTCTCTGTTAAACTGACAACCTCCCCTCTCAGTGCAACAACCTCATCTCTCAGTGTCTCAATTAATGATTTTAGGACCTGAATCTCACTTGCAGGATTTTTACAAAATTCCTCAGGGTCAGATATCCTAACCCCTGGCGTCCCAGCTTCCTCAATTGCAAGGACATCAAATCTGTTATGACACTCATCATGTGTAACAAAAATGTGGCCGGAGAAACCCTTGACTCATTACAAGATGGGAGAACGGCTGGACTGGGCTCCGGGTCAAGGTGCCTATTAACCATACCCTTGTTCCGGCCTTTGATATGTTTTTTAAACATCTGTGGGATTGACTTCGCAGGTGTTTTTGCTGGTGGCGGTTCAGGGGAGATGGTTGATAACTACAGGGTTATTATCAGGGTTAGTGGGACTACCTGGCGGGGAAGAGAGGCAGGGTGGCCCATAATGGACTATTTCATGATATTCTGTCAGGATGGACTCTATCCTGTCCATTGTCTCATAACAGACGGCACCAGAGGACCTTTTTTCACATGATCCATGCCATGGGCCCTATCTTGGCTTTTTCTTTTGCCCATCTCTCAGTGCGCCCTCAGTAACTCAATTCAGGCCAGGGGCCCTAAAAAGAGATAATTCAGGAGAACACACAACCACCCTCAAAACCCACACACGCATTGCACAGATTTTAATTTTCCAATACTAGGTTTGAGTTGTCGCTGGTAAATGCAAAAGCACACAATAACAGTCAAACAACAGTCAAAGAGGGGGACAAGGCCAAAACTTCAATACCTCTCTCCAGCACACGATAGTCCAAGCACACTGCACTGTCGGTTGGGGGGGGGGGATATTATTTGAGTCCGACCAACTTGGACTTGAAGCAACAACCAAGTGGGGTGGCCCCGCCCCGCCTCTTCCTGACGCTGACGGGACACGCCCACGCTGCGGGAGCCCGGCTCTGCTTTTAAGCGCCTCCTGTCGCGACGAAAACGCTAAGGATTAAGGGGGATAGAGTCCCCAGCAAGACAGGCAGGTATCGCGGTAACGGGCTATTTATTCACTTGCTGAGTGTATGATATTTGGAACTGTCTTTTTAACAATGTTTTTAACATTTGTACTGTGCTTTCATGGTTGTCTCCTACTGCCGAAATAAATTCTTATCTGATCTGATCTGACTAACGCACCCATTGGAAATAACCATGATTGTTTTATATTTCTTCCGCACCAGGTTTATGCTACGAGCGTTCTGTATAGCATATGTGCATTTGTCTGAGTTTATACTCCTATAATCTAAAACTATTCGATGATCTATAAAAAAAAGGTATTCATTGTAGAACTACAGGCACTATGATGCATTGATATTGCAGCTAATCCAAGATAGCTTTATTTTCTTGTTTTGCATCTGGGTTCAGAGGATATTGAGCCTACATTTGGGGCTTTCTCCATAAAGGAATGACATGTGGAATAGATTCTTTACCCCAGCACTGGAGCTTGTTTTAAAGCCCACTCACATGCATATTTTTCCCTGAGTTTCTCAAGTACGTAGGGGAAAAATGCTAACATCCTTTATAAAGGCCAGAGGTCAGCCATACTCTGCAAGAATGTTGTTGTAAGCATCTGTTAAAAATACAATACTGGTACAGATCCAGCTTTTTTATTTTTTTCACAGTCCCTCAAATTATAACCATCCCTGCTGGTCTCCTAAGTTGATGGAGATCCACTCATTTTTTTTGTTTACGGTCTGTTTATTCTCTGGCATAGTCTTTTTTATTTAGAGATCTGGTTTGACCTTTTGCGATCCCAAAGTGTCAGAAATTGTTTTAGGTAATTACCGTTTGCACTCTTGAATAGGAAGCAATGCGAGTCTCTGACGTATAAACAAAGCAGCTGCTTCTCCATAAATGTAACTCAGAATGATGGAGGAAACTGTTTCAAAATTTCCCATTAATTTCATCCCTAGATCTTGAGCTATTGCAGCACCATGCTCATTTTGTACTTTTCTTAGAGTAGCAGTAGTTCTGCCAATGATAGGGTTCCATGCGTAGTAGTGTAAATACACACAAATATACTTCCCATAGCTTTGCATTTCTCTATGGATGGCACCATTCCCAGAGGAAGGCACATAGTTTGAATTCTATGCTTCTCTTGGTGTGGTTTGTAAGGATAGACCTCATCTAACTGGATGGTCTTGCAAGTAAACTGGGCCTGCAGTGGTGCTGTAGAGGCATCCCGGTCTGTTGCGGTGCTGCTGGCTGTGCGGGGGTCTGCTGCCTGCGGCTGTGAGGCCCCCATGACTGTGCGACGATCACGCTGTGAGGAGCCTGCCCAGTTGCTTGTCCCCTAACCCACATAAGCCCTCATGCGGGAATCAGGCTGGAGGATTCAATAAATGGTGCTGGCTGCTTGCTAGGTGAGGCTGGTGGAATCCTGTGTGGCCTGCTGCTGCTGCTGGCATTGTGAGAAGTGCACATGAGGAATTCTGGTACATGACTGTGGCTCAGGAGTTAAGGGAATCGGGTGAGGGTGCTTCTGTGCCCAGTGGCTGTTCTGAAGGAGAGTGAGTCACGTTGTATAATTCCAGTGTAGGCACATTGGCTACGGCGCAGGGCAGTAGCTTCATGGTGGATGAATAATCACAGTTGGCTGGATTTACCACTGCTCCGCTGCGGATGTTGGCTGTGAAGACACTGCGGTGCTGGTCCTCTGCGTCGCTGGAAGGTGAGATTGCGCCAGTGGCTCACTAGATCCTCTGACTGTGACCGGTGGAGAGCCTGGACGGCACAGCAGGTAGAGCGGTCATAATGGGCAAGACGGACAAGAACCAGCCCTGCCTTAACTTTGAAATGCGAAAGCCAGGGAGGTTGCAGCAGAGGCCGACCTTGGACTCCGAACTGGACGCTCCATCGGAGGTATCCACATCGCTGGAGACCACACTTCTGGCTATGCAGAACTGCCTACAGTCGATTGATGCCTTGAATTTCCGCATGGACCATATGTCGGCGAAGCTGGATAAACAGGGCGCCAGGCTGGGTGAGGTGGAGAAGCGCATCTCTGATGCGGAGGATGGTCTGCGGCGCGTTCCGACTAAGGCCCTAAATATGGAGAAAGTCTTGGCTGTTATCCAAGCCAAGAATGAGGACCTGGAGGCTAGGTCACGACGGAATAACCTCAGGATCACAGGTCTGCCGGAATCGACCAATACAGGGAAATTGGAGCTATTTCTGGAAGAAATGATCAAGGAGATCTTTGGGGTGGAGAACCTGTCGCCCCTGCTGTTTGTGGAGAGGGTGCATCGCTCACTGGCAGCGCGTCCGGTCCTTGGAGCCCTGCCGCGGTCGATTATTGCACAGCTCCTAAACTACAGGGACTGTGACGTGATCCTGCGACTAGCACGTAAAAAAGGCTCTATAAATTACTATGGGAACGATCTGGCATTCTACCCGGATTTCACTGTGACTGTGCAGGCAGAGAGGCGTGAATTCCTGCCAGTTAAAAAAGCACTGATGGCGGAGAACATTCCATATGCCATGCTCTACCCTGCCCGGTTGCGAATTGGAGCAGAAGGATCTGCCAGAATCTATGCTAGCCCTAAGTCGGCCATGGAATATGTTAAGACATTAAAGAGAAGTCGACGAGACACAGCAAGTGACCCGGACGAAGAGGAGCAATGAGGTGTTGCGACTTGTGGCGAACTCTTCCTTTGTGACTATGGCCCATAGTTGGTATCCCTAGTAGTGCTGGCACGCGGCGCTTGGTGATTGAGCTGGTGGTCGGGGGGTTCACTTGGAGAGTCGCGGCCTCACAGAGTACTGGTCTGTTGAACCCCAGGTCTGCGGTTCGTGAGTATCACAAATTTACTGGAGTTTTCAGAATTCAAGGATGGTGGACACTTATTGGACTGGCACGTTATGCTAAATGGACACATTCGGCAACCTCCCTGTCCGGTGGAAGGGTGACTGTGCTCTAGCATTCCCTGATGGGTGTACCCCACTTTTGTATTTGGTTAGTGTTTCTTAGGGTGGTTATGTTGGTTCCTTATGGGGATGGCTTTAGCATGTTGTGGGCGCTGAAGTGGTTGGGGGTTTGGTGGTTGGTTTCTGTTGCAATTGCAGTGCAGTCTACATGTAGTAGTGAACCAACTGTGTCCAACCCATAGGTATTTCCTCAATATTGGAACGCATGTGACATGTATAAGAAACTGCATCTTCAGGTGGCACTGTTAAATTGATAACATGGAATGTACGTGGTCTTAATAACCCCAGGAAAACCAAAATGTATTAGCTTATTTGGATAGGCAGGATATCCAAGTGGCGTTTCTTCAGGAAATGCATCTCACTAAATATTCTGAACAAAATGTGGGGGCTCGCTGGGTGGCGGTGGTGGCATTGTCATACTCGGCGTACTCCAGGGGTGTGCTTGTACTGATTAAGCGGGGTATTCATTCTGACCCATTCTGAAGCTGATGAACAGGGTAGGGTGCTCCTGATACAAGGTAATCTGGGCGGCATGAATATACTATTTGTTAACAATTATGGGCCCACCATTGACGACCCCGCCTTCTACAATGATGTTTGGAGGCGTATTGCATCCTTCCCTCCTCTGCCGTGATATGGGGTGGTGACTTGAATGTATACCTTGACCCACAACTTGACCGCTCTGCCGACGCATCATGGCATGGGAAACAAGCGGCACTGGTAATTACGGAAATAATGGAGGCAGAGGGATTGGTGAATGTGTGGTGGGGCCGGAACCCTACCGTGAGAGAGGGGACGTTTGTGTCGACAGTACATGGTTCATGGTTCAGACTAGATTACTGGTTGGTCTCCAAGGTTGTGAGCTCTTGGGTAGTGTCCGTGAAACACCTGGCCAAAACACTATCAGATCATGCCCAATCCTCCTTGAGCTGGCTGTGCCAGCGCATATCAGGCTGCCGTTTCAGTGAAGGCTGCAGCCTTCGTCTTTGCTGGATCAAGTGTTTCGTGCCACGATAGGGGCAGCTATTACAAATTTTTTCCTTGAAAATGAGGGCACTGTAGACGAGGCAGGTACACTCTGGGAGGCTTTGAAAGTTACCATACGGGGTGAGTGTATAGGGGCACAAGCAGACGTCTTAAAATCACGTAGGAACAGGCTGCACGACATAGATGATAAGATTTGCGTTCTGGAGCATGAACAACATCCTTCACATGCACTGCTAGCACAAATTAGAGAATTAGTGACAGAGCACAGTCAGGTTGCTGAGCAGGAGGTACAGCACAGGTCCCGTAGGTTCAAAGTGCATCTCTATGGGGAGGAGGGCAGGCTAAGTCGCTCTCTGGCACACAAATTGACATTGCCTAGAACACAGGAACATATTGTTGAAATAGTGGATAGTGAATCCATAGTACACCATACCACTTCAGAGATTAGTAAAGTGATTATTGATTTCTTCTCTAATTTGTATGGGCACAGTCGACCGTGCAAGAAAGCGAGATATCTGAGTACCTAGATGATAATGCGCTAGGCTGGTTGTCCCAGGGGCAGTAGGAATATTTGACCCAACCTGTTACGGTGAAGGATGTCAAGGAGGCTAAAATGACACTCCCGTCTGGCAAGGCGGCAGGGCTGGATGGACTGCCCAGCGAATTTTATAAAACATATGTGGATGCTCTGGCCCCGAGACTACTAAAGGTGTTCACTGAAGCATATGAAAGGGGCGTTCTGCCCCCCACCCTGAGGGAGGCGCTCATTGTAATGCTTCTGAAGCTGGACAAGGAGGCTGACCGGTGCGAATCATACGGGCCACTGTCCTTAATAAATATTGACACAAAAATTCTTGCTATTAGACTTCAACCTCTGGTGCCAAACTTGATCCTTCCGGATCAATTGGGATTTATGCCCAAAAGATCAACAGCACATAATTTGCGCACTATTTTTGCTATGCTGCACCAGGTGGAACCTGAGCTCCCTGCTGCGGCCGTATTGTGAGACATGGTGAAAGCGCTCGACTCGATACACTGGTGTTATATATTTGTGGTGTTGCAACGAATGGGGATGCTGCCATTTTTCTTGAAATGGGTGCACCTCCTGTACATGTGCACGGTGGCCCGGATACGTGTTAATGGTGTGGCTACACCTCCAATCCCAATATGTTGGGGTACCAGGCAGGGCTGCTCCCTATCCCCGATGTTGTTCTCTTTGGCACTCGAGCCGCTGGCCTGTAAGATCCGTCAGGGCCATGCCACTGCCGCACTGGGCTTCCGGCAGTGCCCGCTTGCAATATCATTGTATGCTGACAATATGTTACTATATGTTAGAGAACCTGCTACACATCTGGTGCCATTACTGCGTGAATATGTCTGGTTTGACAGAGATACTCGGGGTTAGGCATAAACTGGGCCAAGTCCACCGTCTTCCCTCTAACAGAAGGTACCAGGGAGATTGAGCTGGAGTTCCCGCTGGCCTGGTTGACTGAGCCGGTCAGACACTTGGGTGTTTGGGTGCATAGAGATCCTGATACTGTAATCAACATGAACTATGGGCGAGCAACAGCCAAAATATCTGAACAAGTTGCCAGGTGGACAAGACTTCCGCTGTCACTGGCAGATAGAATAGCATTCGTAAAGATGGCAATCCTACCTAAACTGTTATATCTATTTGTGAATATTCCAATAGTCTTGAATAAGGCAATATTTAAGACTTTACAGTCATGTTTGTTGACACTGGTATGGGCAGGTAAGCAGCCAAGATGTAGCTGGGACACCCTGACGCTGCCGTTTGAACAGGGGGAGTTTGAGGCCCATGATCTACGATTGTATTATTTGTGGGTGCAAGCGCAATTTGCGCACTATTGGTATTTCCCACAGCGGTATCTACCGCACCTGGCTGTGGAGGAGGATATTTCCTATCCGGCTCCGTTGACAGCCATGGTTTTGCACAATGAAGTCGAGGGCAACAGGAAAAGCATAGACACTGTGGAGGGCTCTGGGTGATCGAGCAGGCAGAGGGAGTTTGTACGCGCTAGCTATGCCAATTGTTGTGCATCCGGGCATTTCAGCTGCGCATGAACGTGGCGCACTGAGCATTATGCAGAATGCTGGAGTTACTAAACTTGGAGACATATACATCAATGGGCAGTTCTGATCCTTGGATGAATTCATAGCTGGGCAAGCATACAAGTCAATGCAAGGGTTTGTTTATACTAGGTTGCGCTTGGCGGTCCGAACATTGTACCCTGAGTTCCTCAACGAACCACAGATGCTGAAAGCATTACAAACTGTAGTATCCATGGGGGAGGGTAAAGGACTGATCACTAGATTATATAATGCCTCCCAAAGAGAGATTGATTTGACTAGTTCTACCTCCCTTGTTAACTGGAACAATAAGTTGGCTGAGCCTGTGGTCAGGGAGGATTGGAAAGCATGTTGTGCATTGACCGGGCGCCTGACTGCCAACTGCAGCCTTCGAATAATACATTTTAAATTCTTGCACCAACTGTATTACACTCCTAAGCAATTGTCCAAATATGGATTGCGGGAAGACGTTCGATGCGTTAGGTGTGGGGAGGATGGTGTGGATTTCAACCACCTGGCTTGGGATTGTAAGGCTACATATGACTTCTGGCAGCGGGTGACTCGGATACTATTGAATGCAAACCTGAAATGTATCTGCTTGGGCTGGTAAAAAAGATCAAACCGTGCAATATACACATAGTGGTTATCTCCACACTACTGGCGAAATGCGCTGTGGCAATGTACTGGGGGGGTAGGTCATCCCGAACTGTGGCCAAATGGGTTGGGGATCTTGTGTACTGTAAAGAACAGTTGGAAATATATGGGGAGGAGCTGCCTGTGGCCTCCAGGCCTAAGGAATTTTGGTCACTATTGACAGTGTACCTATTGGAGCATCCACATGTGATATAACTGCTTATTTAGTGGCACTGTGTATGTGGTTCATTATGAAGATTCGACACACCAGGAAATATTAGACAATACTGAATGTGGAAGGGTGGTTGTAATACTGCACCGCATAAGTTGGGGTTTGCATGCTGTTGTATTTTTGGGGTTAAAACAAAAAAAAAGTAGACAAGACTACATTTTATGTATGATCTTGCTCAACGTACAGCAAGGGGGGTTTTGAGTATGCTGTATTATGGAAAACTGTCAACTCAATAAATAAAAAAAATAAAAAAATAAAATGTATTTTCCCTCATCGTCGTCTGTCGACTTCCCCCTGCCCCACCCCATTGCCCCGCCGCTCTTACCTGCACCTGCCGCGACTGTTCCCAGGTCCTGGAACCTAAATGCTACTAGTGCGCCTGCAGCACTGAATGTGCCACCACACAAGTAGCCTTTCAAACTTGTTTTGCGACTGGCATTGCAGGGCCTTTGTATGCAGTTTGCTGCCACTTCCGACTTGGCATTTAAAACCCTTGGCCAAGCCTTAAAACTCCCCTTTTATTACACATGAGTCACCCTTAAGGTAGGCCCTAGGTAGCTCTAAGGGCGGGGTGCTATATAACTAAAAGGTAATACATTTACTTTTAAGTTTTACATGTCCTGGTAGTTACAAACAGCTACATTTGTTTTTCACTACTGTGAGGCCTACTCCTCTCATAGGCTAGCACTGAGAATTCATTCCTTAATACCCTTTTAAGCTGTAATTCCTGATTAGAAAGGAGTAGCTTCATAATGTTTCATATCTTTGAAATGGTAATGATAAATCCTCTTTACTGGTAAAGTTGGAATTAACATTACTATCTTAGAAATGCAACTTTTAGAAAGTGGCCATTTCTCTGCTCTTCTGTTGTGTGTGCCTTGCAGCCTGTCTCCAATACACATCTGGACAGGTGATAGCTATGCTTTGTGCATTACCTCTAGACAGCCACAAACAAAGGAAGGCCGAGTGTGAAAGAGACCTCATCTGCATTCTAATAGCTCTTCCTGGGCAGGAAGAGGGAGGGGAAGCTGACACTTATACCTGAATAGGCAGTGTCCTGTTTCCCACACAGAGGGCTGATTACCCCCTACTGATAGCCTGGAACCAGGGATGGGAATAAAGGAGCTGTGTGCACTTCAAGGGCCTGCTTTAAAGTCACCCCCCTTTCAAAGGCACAACTGGGTATAAGTACTTAGCCTCTGACCCTACCAAGACAGTACACTACTGGACCCGTGAAGAACTCTGCCAGGAGTTAAGACTACTGTGTTACAAGGATTGCCACTCTGCTTGACTGCTGCTTTGGAAGAATTGATTTTTTGCTTTGCTGTGCTGCCCTGCTGGCTGCTGATCTCTGCCCTGCTGAGGACAAGGACTGGACCCATTTCACTTGAACCCAGAGTAACTTCAAGGGCTGGTTGGCTTGCCCCATTTTCGGAAGTCTCAGGGCCAGCAAAGACTTCCTTAAGTCCTACAACAGCATCTGGACTCTGCCATCTGTGAGTCCTGCCCTGCCAAGTGGTGCCAATCCTTCCCTGGTCCGTTGAAAGGGGACTTCTGATGTCCAGAGCCATCAAAATTGACTCAGTGACGACTTTATGCTGATCACAACAAACGTATTTTCCTTCCACGCCGACACAGGAGGCGATCAACTACATCACTTCGATGGACTGCGCAGCTTGAAGAAGACGGACAGCACGGCTTGACGCCGATGCAGCACCTGCATCGCAAAGGGGTCCGTCGACGAAGCCTTCATTGTCTTCGTGGATCGGAACCGACGCATCAAATCATCGATGTCGCAGCTTGCTGCATCCAAGGAACTTTTTTAGCAGGACCTGAGTGAGCCCTGTAGCCGGCCTGCCCTCCATTGCGGTCAGCCTGAACTTTGCATTTACCCCGGTCCTGTGTGACCTCAAGTAACTCCTAAGCGCTATATGTTTCTAAACACTACATTTTGATTTATTCTTTAAAAATTCATAACTCCAGTTCTACTGATTGGAGTTTTGTCATTTTGGTCTTGTTTTACTCATAACACTATTATATATTTGTCTAACCCTGTGTGTCGAGTATTTTGTTTGTGTTTTCATTGTGTTACTGTGTGTTGCACAAATACTTTATACACAGTTCCTCTTTAGATAAGCCTGACTGTTCGGTGCCAAGCAACCAGAGGGGGATCACAGGTTATTCTTGTAGTGTGTATCTCCCTGACCCTGACTAGAGTGGTGGTTCCTGCTTGTGCAGGGTGCAGTGATGTAACAAAGGCCCCCGCAGTGCGAGGGCGCCCAAGCTCCAGGGGGCCCTCTCAGCACAGTACCCTGGTCTGATATCTCCTAAGTGAGTCTGAAGGGGGGCCCTTCCGTGTACTTTGCAGGGGGGCCCCCTCAAGTTTCGTTATGCCACTGGCAGGGTGCCTACTCTGATAACCAGAAATCCCAGTTCTAACACTTGTCATTGAAAGTCCTCTTCTTCAGATGCATCCACTGCCAGAACAGAGCTTCTGTGCTCTAGCAACTTAGGAACTCTATCTACCCTAATCTGTGTAACAGATCTGTTTTTCCTTTAATTAAGCAGGATTTAAATAAAACACACCTCTTTTGATAATTGAATTCCTCGTCTGCCCTTTTTGTCTTCCTTATGTCCTTAGTACCATGAAACATTTTGATTGACATGCTCTCACCAAATGTATAAATAAATAAACAGAATGGAAATGCTTTAACTTACATTTTATCTTTTGATGCATACTTAGCATTTTGATGGTTTTGTTTTGTAGTTTCTTGGGAATACCCTTCTTCTAAATGAGGTCTGTATCTATAAGGACTTTAATTTCAGATGATATTGCAGTTTATAGAGATGTCAGATTGCAAAGTATTCGTGCTCTGTCAAGCTATCCAAATGAGAGCCAGAAAATACCCTGAGGAAAGTAGGTGGTTTACACCAATGCGCTCTCGCTGCAAAAATTGTGGGGGATCTCAGTCACAGCACAAATTAGACTCGTAGTCTCTCCCCCTTTGATGTGCCAATTGAGATTCTTACATTGTTGATCAACAGTTCAGTTCTGGTCTCTGAAAATTGTCCGATCAGTTTGACAAGCTGCATGTAGAATTATGAGGTGACACTTTGCTGCTACATTGACAAGCATAGTCCTAACTGAGCATGGTCTAACTAAGTACTGTCTAGTGTATGTCCAGGTCTAGGAGTTTCAAGGCTTCCACATCATTAAAAAGTTCATACAATTATTCTAAATGGGACTGTTTCTAAGTCAGTGGGTATCCAGAATTCACTGTTACAGGATCTTTGCTAATCTGTTTTGGTCGAACCATTTATACTTAATGTGGTGTTCAAGCTTCATTTATTAGCACATTGTATACCCCATTAATATGATTTACTGAGCAATAAATTGCTTAGTACAGTGGTATTTGCAACAGTCTCTTATACTGTTCTCTAAGAAAAGTATGTAGACAATTAGCTGGCCACTTTGACCCTCGGTATGAGATGGCTGGAGCTAAAGGGTGAAGATACGAGGGCTGGAGATTTCAGTCAGCTTCTCTATCCCTAATTTTGGGGATCACAAATTAATGTTCCAAGAACAGAGAATAACTATGTGAACCCAGAATAATCAGGTCAAAAACTACAGATGTCCAGAATCCTGGGGAAAATTGAGGTTTTCTTGGATACTGAGGAACATTTGGGGGATTCAGCCCTGAGATGATGGCAAATATGAGCCGTGGACCCCAGTAGATTGCTTTGTGTGGGCCAGGGGGTCAATGGTCACGATAGTCTCCAAGGGTGCAGGGTAACAGTGGTACATGCTTTCCCCAAGCAAACGTCCACTTCTGCTACTGAGCCCCGAGGATTTTACTGGGTGCATTTCCAGACATGGTAAAATCGCACCTGGTATTCTTGTACCTAGTGTTTTCAAGTTTAGGAACTCCAGGCCAGTCAAAATCAACTGGGGCAGAATGCCTCTCACCTCCCTGAACATTTGAAGCTGGCTGTCTTGTAATGTGGGCTCTGTGAGCTTCTGGACCTTCTGATGAGTAAATAACTTTCTCACTAGCAAAACATTCTTTATTTTTGTTACATACTCTCCAAATCACAAAGTCTACGGATACTGACTTCCTCAGAAGTTAAGACATTGTGTCAAATTCAACGGTATTCAAAGATTTCATGACATGCCCTTTAGTCAAATTTACATTTTGAAGAAAATCAAATTAATCATTATTAGTATATGTTTGTGCTTACTTGTATGCCAGAGTTGCACTAAAGTGCTGTTTGATGTAGGTGTCCAGAACAGTGTTGAAATGTTGAAATTTCCGATCAGCAATGAGTCCTATTATGTAAATCTATAAAGAAAAAAGCTGAATTAAATTCATTATAAAATAGTACTGATAAGTAGATTATGAAAATCCTACATTACCTTATGCACATTACTGGTAGGATTGTCAGCTACTGTAGATTTAGGGCAGCTCATCTGCTGCCTGAACCAGTGATATAATACAAAATGATGGGTCCACCTACCGAATGCAAAGAGAACCCCCTGAGTTTTCCACATCTCACAGATATACATTGGCCTTGGGCAGAATCGGGACTTGCTGAGGGCTTTGGGGCCCCCCTGCACTGAAGGGGCTAAAGAAGCTTGTATTACGCCCCTGGCCTGAACAACATTCTTTGACATACATTTGTTTTTTACTTGGCAAATATAGCTGGAAATGTTTATCAGCATAAATAAGACAACTGTACTTTACAGAATGGGCACCTTCTCAGCAATTTTATGCTACATTATTTTTATTAGTGTGAGAGTTCTGTCCACCTAGTAGTTGAAGCTATATGTCTGTCTTTGGGCATGGCTGGGTTTAAGGGCCATATTATGAGTATGGCGGTCCCGGGACCACTGTACTCATGGTGACGGTCCAGCCAACATTATAAGTGTGGCGGTGGGACCGCCATGAGACCGCCGCCTCGGCCGGGATCAAGGATCCTGCTGTGGCAGCCGTCTGCAAACGGCCTGAATATGCTGCTGGTGCCGGCACTGCCAAGCATATTATGACCTGCATATCAACCTTCCCTTTTAATGTCGGGGACCCTGCCATAAAAAAGGGTGGCGGGCATGCAGGTATGGGGGCACTAACAGGCCGAATCTGGGCCTGGGGGTGCGTTCAGGGGGCCACATGTTGTGCCCCACTGGAATTGCACTCTTGTTCCTCAATAGTCCATGTTACACATCACATGAAATGTCTGGAATTTGAACTCTTGGCTTGTGCAAAGGAAGGTTCTCACCAGTTTATGCAGTGTACTGACATCTCCCTCTATGCCACTGGAGTGGCAAGCTTTTCCTCAGTCCTCGTGTACATTCCATACTCCTCCATGGGAGAAATATGTGCTTTCCTGCCTTATCAATCAATCAATCAATCAAACAGAAATTATAAAGCGCTGCTAATCATTAGCGAGGGTATCCAGGCGCTGGGAGCCAGGCTGCTCGGGTGGCATCAGTTGAATAGCCTGTTCCAGGATTTTGCAGCAAGGTAGGAGAAGGAGTGTCCTCCACAGATACTTTAGCAAATGTGGGGGTGTGTGTGAGGGAGAGGCGAAGAGCAGGAGTCTGGAGGGTTGTTGAAGCTCAGGCGGTGGTTGATGTATGCTGATCCTTGGTTGTGCAGGGCTTTGTAGGCGTGGGTCAGAATCTTGAATTGGCATCTCTTGATGATGGGGAGCCAGCGGAGTTTCTTCAGGTGAGGGGGGGTGTGGGTCCATCTGGGGAGGTCGAGGATGAGTCTAGCTGCTGAGTTCAGAAAGGTCTACAGTCTCTTCAGGAGGTGTGTGGTAATTTCTGCGTAGAGTGTGCTGCCTTACTTCAGGAGGCTGGTGACAAGGGCTTGATTGACGGTGTTTCTGGTGGAGACTGGGAGTCACTTGAAGATCTTTCGGAGCATGTGCAGAGTGAGGAAGCAGGTCAAGGAGAATGCGTTGATCTGGTTCTTCATGGTGAGTTTGCTGTCCAAGATGATGCAGAGGTTCCAGGCACGGTCCGTGGGGGGAGAGAGGGTCCCAGTTCAGCAGGCCATCAGGAGTCATTCCACAGGGAGGTGTTCCAGCAGATCAGTACTTCTGTCTTGTTTGTGTTGAGCTTGAGGAAGTTATTTTGCATCCAGTCGGTGATGCTGGTCATGCACAGGTGGACGTTGGCCCTCGTGGTGGATGGGTCCATGCATAGAGAGAGGATGAGCAGGGTGTTGTCTCCATAGGAGATGATGTTTAGTCCATGGTTTCTGACAATGTTGGCCAGGGGGTCATGTAGGTGTTGAAAAGAGTTGAGCTGAGGGATGCGCCTTGAGGGATGCCGCAGATGATGCTCTTGGACTCCGAGGTGAATGGTGGAAGGCGGATTCTCGGTGTTCTTCTGGTGAGGAAGGATGCCATCCATTTGAGTGCATTGTCTTGGATTCCGATCTGATGAAGCCTCTTGATCGGGGTTTGGTGGGATGAAGGCGGCCGAGAGGTCAAGGAGGATGAGGGTGGCCACTTCTCCCCGGTCTAGGAGGGTTCTGATGTCGTCAGTGGCTGTGATCAGGGCAGTTTCTGTGCTGTGGTTCATGCAGAATCCAGATTGGGATGCATCCAGGAGATCGTTGATCTCGAGGTATTCTGTGAGTTGGCAGTTGATGGATTTTTCGAGGACTTTGGCCGGAAAGGGGAGCAGGGAGATGGGCCCATATTTCTTTAGCTCGTTGAGGTCGGCGGACGGTTTCTTGAGGAGGGGTTTGACTTCAGTATGTTTCCACTTATCTGTGAAGGTGGTCGAGGTGATGGGTGTGTTGAAGATGGCTGCGAGCTTGTTGCTGATGGTCCTGTTGCCTAGGTGCTGGGGACAGGGGTCTGTGGGTGCTCCTGAGTGGACGGACTACATGATGTCTGCAGTGCTCTGCTTGGTGAGCTGGTCCGAAGCGTGGATCCAGTGATCGAGGATAGCAACTGTGGGAGCGTGGAGGCTGAGGATGTCAGCGGCGGCGGGTTGGGGTTCGAACAGTTTGTAGATGGCAGAGATCTTGTTGTGGAAGAAGTCTGCCAGGATGTCACAGAGCTCTTCGGAGGGGGTGTTGATGTTTTCAGTTGCCAAGGGGTTAGAGAACCCCTTGACGATGCTGAAGAGTTCTTTGCTGTGGTTGGATCTGGCTTTGATGCGGTTGGCTAGGGCATTCCTTCTTGTCTCTTTCAGGAGTCGGGGGTAGTGGTTGAGCAATGTCTTTGAGGTGGTCTGGTTGGTGGGCTCCTTGAATGAATGAATAAATGATCATCTTGTAGAGCGCAAACTTTGCCCAAAGGCGTCAAGGTGCTAGGGATAGAGCCAGCGGTCATGAGTAGTAGGGATGAGGCTTTCAGATATTAAAGTGCAAGGAGCCATGTTTTTAAAGACTTGCGAAAGGGTAGATGTGACTCTTGACAAGAGATCGTTAGAGGGAGAGTGTTTCAGAGCTTAGAGGCTGCGAAGGCTCTTCCCACCCACCTAGCCCTCCTAAACCTGGGAACTACCAGACAGTTTTTATTGGCAGACCACAGCTGTTTGGTGGGGACATACCGTTGCAAGAGTCTTTTGATTCCTTCAGGACCAGAATTATGAAGAGCCCTTTGGACAATGCATAGGTCCTTAAACAGAATTCTCTTTTCTAGAGGAAGCCAAAGTAATTTGCGAATTGCTGCGGAGACCGAGTGGAGTTTAGGAAGTTCCATCACGAGTCTCACTGCTGCATTCTGTATAAGTTGCAGTTTATGAATGGATCCCTTGTTAATGTCTAGGTAGACAGCGTTACAATAGTCCAACCTGGACAAGATCAGGGCAACAGCTGCCTGCTTTCGAGAAGAGAGAGTAAGACATGGAAATATCTTCCTCAAGATCTGGATAACCCTGAAACAGGTCGAATCAGTTCTATTGACCTGGGGGTCCAAAGAGAGTGAATTGACAACTATAACACCAAGATTCATTGCTGGTACAGCAGGGCTGAGCATTTCAGGCCACCAGGAGTGAGGCCATGTGGATTGTTGGCTGCCAAAGACCAGGACCTCTGTTTTGTCCCCATTGAGTCATAAATAGTTGTTTAACATCCAGTCGGCCACGGCCCGCATGCAGCTTTTAAAATTTGCTGCGGATGCTTCAATGCTGTTCGTGATGGACACAATTATTTGCATGTCATCAGCATAAGATTACCTTGGCCAACAGAGAGACATAAATGTTAAATAAAGTAGGACTCAATGAGGAACCCTGTGGAACTCCACAGAAGGGCAAAATGGAGTCAGAATAAAATTGGTCCATCTTTGTGACCTATCTGTGAGAAATGAGGACAGAAGCTCCAGAGCGGAGCCTGATACCCCAATTTCTTGAAGACGGTTAATCAGCTTTGTTGGCGAGATGGTATCAAAGGCTGCAGATAGGTCCAAAAGTATTTACAGAGAGGTATGCCCAGCATATACTTGGGTAAGTATGTTGTTTACTGCAGATGTTAAAGCAGTCTCAGAGCTGTGGCCACTCGTGAAACCATATTGGGAGCCATCAGGCAGGTGATGTTGCTCCAGATAGGTGCTTAGTTGGGTATTTAGATGCTTCTCCAGAATCTTGGCAGGGACTGGTAGCAGCGAGATGGGCCAATAATTTTTAGGTTCTGAAGGGTCCAGGTTGGTTTTCTTTAGTAAAGAATTAACCACCGCTGTTTTCCAGTTAAGTGGAAAAAACCCTGATGAGATGGCCAGATTAAGTGTGGACGTTAGGTGAAGGACAATCATCTCCCTTCCTAATTTTACCAGCTCCTTGCTAGTGCGCCATTTCCTTTCCAGTTGCGTGCAATTGCGTTAAGTGGTTCTCAGTTCCGAGCTGTACCAGCTGGCATGTTTGGTGGATCGCTTGAGTTTGGTGGGTTTGATGTGAATGACTTTATCGGCAGAGTCAGAGATCCAAGTGGTGAAGTTCTTGACAGCCTGTTCAAAGTTAGTAGTGGTGTCAGGGTGGGAGGTGTTGAGGGTGTTGGTCCATTGATTTTTGGATACTTTGTTCCAGCTGTGATGTGAGGTGCTGGGCAGTCTGGTGGTGGTGCTGGGGGCTGCTGTGAAGGTGAAGTGGACGTCTGAGTGGTCCATCCAGGTGAGCTCGATGACATTGCTGTACCGGACTCTGTTGTTGCTTTGAAGATAGGGTCCAGCGTGTGCCCTGCGATGTGTGTGGGGTCAGTGACTTGCTAGGTGAGGCCGATGTTGTTCATGCTTTCGAGGAGGTTGGCTGAGAGGGCGTTGCTGGGGTCGTCGAGCTGAAAGTTGAGGTCTCTGAGGACAATGTAGTATTTGGTGTCGATGGCTTGGGGAGGGATGAAGTCTGGGATGGCGTCACAGAAACTGGGGCATGATCCTGGAGGTCTGTAGGTGAGGGTGCCTTTTATGGGGGTTTTGCCATCTGTTCCAAATTGGAAGTTTAGGTGTTCCATGATCTGGGTGGTGTCGTCCATGGCTGTGATGCAGTGGATGCATTCTTTGTGGATGATGACGACCCCACCTCTGTGTTTGTTGATGCGGTCACAGTGTGCAATCTTGTAGCCATTGAGCGTGGCCATGGCAATAATGGGTGCAGCTGCAGGGTTGAGCCAGATTAATGTGAGGAAGACAACATCGGGGGCGAGGGAGGTGATGGTGTCCCAGATCTCTGTGGCATTTTTGCAGAGTGATCGGGTGTTGAACATAAGGCAGGGGAGTTGACCATGTGCAGTCGCGGTTGGCGTGGTGATGGTGGTTGCATGTGCGGGTGCTCTGATATTGCAGGAGAAGAGACAGTGGTGGCATATGAAGGGTCCCATTGTAGAGCTTGGAGAGGTGAGGCAGCAGTTGTTGTTGCGGAGTCAGGGGTCCATGAGAACGTTTGTTATGAATCCAGGCAGATTGTTGTCTACCACATATAATGTTGTTACTATTCTTCTTAAGTGCATTAAAGATTTCAGTAAATTAAACCTAAGCTCAACCTCTGGTAGCTATGACACAGAACAGACAGGCTTAACTTAAGAAAATGCGTAAAGTATTTAGAAGTACCAAAACAGTTAGAAAGTCAAAAACACAACATAATAAAAATCCACTCAAATTTATAAAAGTAGAGAATAATTTAATAAACATAATGTCCCCAAAGCAACATAAATTCAATAATGGAAACCGAAGATATGAATTTTAAAGATTTAAACAAGAATAGTGCTAAAAAGTGTTGAGCCAACAGCGGTTATCTGATTGCGCTTGACCAAGACCTAGGTATGATTTAAGGCCAAACGTGATGGAGCATAGGTTGACTACAGAAACCAGGGTTGACTCAATCGAAAGCTTACCTTTTGACTTGGTCTCTGAAATGGAAGAAATGGAAGTCAATATCCTCAGAGGGGCAAAGCAGCTGGCTTTGGCTGAGAAGGGCTCCAAGAAGCCAGATAGCCTTTAGTCAAGTTCCTGGTGATTCAGATGGCTTTTGGCCGGAAAACTCATAGTGGGAGGAATTCATATTTGTGCCCAAAGAAGGTCCCTTGCCAGCTAGATACTTTTGGAGCCTTCACTCAGTCTACTTTGAGCCTAGTCACTTTTTTGGAGCTCGGATTCCTTCAGCAGGGCAAGGTTGTAAGTTGTAACTAAACAGGGCCCCACGAAGCTGGATACCCTCTCCATGACATCCCGCTGAAATGGATTTGCTGCTAGGGAAAAGCTCCAAGCAGGAGCAACATGACTCTTTGAGCAGCAATGCACCTTCATTGGATTAACCTGGCAGGTTTGTCCCAGCTCTCTGGAGGTTATTGGAGCTAAAATATTTTTAAGTCTCCGGTTTTTCAGAATGCAAAGAGTACACTTTGACACAGCCAAGGGCCACAGAACTTAAGGAACATCACTTAGGGGCCAATACTCACTCCAGCAGAAGCCACACCCAGGCTCCAGTGTAGGTCCAGTTGGAACTGGTCAGCTGGGATCTTTCGGAAAAGGGGTTTCTTGCAACTCTTTGCAGCCCTGTAGCTTAACAGGAGGTCAGCTTAACTGACTTGAAGTCCAGTTTTTAATCATGGGTACAAGTTCCCACTTGCCCTTCAGGTTTCCTCACAGTCTCAAAGGCACGTGCAGTCCTTCTTCTGTCTCCCACAGCTCCAGCAGTGCTCTGAAGAAGGTACCATGCCTGGCACCAGCTTGTAGGTGGGAGAGACTCCTGGCCCCTCCCTGAACAATAGGGAAAAGGTTCCCAGGGGTAACCCTACTCACTTTGGAAGCAGTTTCTGTTTGCCTTATGAAGGCAATCCATTCAATTTGAGTAGGTGGAAGTTTCCATGCCCTAGGTCACTGTCCTCTGATCAAGTACCTCGCCACTCAGACCGAAGGCTGGCTAACTGGAACGATCTTCCTTCTTCACTGATGGTGATATGAGTCCAAGGGGAGGAGCAAGGGAAGGAATACAGGGGATAATGTCTGAAATTTAAAACAGCAGGCCTGCAGTTTTCAATAACATATGAGGTTTTTGGGCTACATACACACAGGATCCCCACAAAACTGGGGGCATCATACCCCTAATACATTCTAGAACTAGCTTCCTCACCTTTTACAGTTATGGGAAATAAAAGAGTCTATTTACAAAATACTACAACGATTACAACAGGGAGGGAGAGCTAAGGGTGCAAGTAACCTGGCCTGGACAAACGACTATAGATCAGCTACCACCAAATGCTGGTCTTGTTTTTGCCTGATCATGGGTATGGGTCTCGCCCAAGCCAAAAAACGGAGTGTCATGTGAGTGTACTCCTATAAAGTGTACAATTCTGTTGGTGAGCAAAAACTAAAAACATGTCAATCACACGTCTATCACACGTCATGGAACTCATTACAACAGTGTCATCCACAGGAATAAATACTGGGTCGATCACAATGGCAAAATGAAGAGGCGGATGTGACACTGCTGACTGAGCAAAGGACGTCTGACCCACAATTATGATATTCCACATGGGTGTCATCTTCATGGTTTAATTTTCACTCTTCTTTTCCAGCGAAGAGAACGCAATACAAATTGTTTACCAGAACTGACTGTATACTTTAATGTTCGGTCTGGTGGTGTACAGGTATTCATAAGCTGAAATATGAAACACCATTTGCAGAGGCATTTCACAAGAAGTATGCAATCAATAAAACATTAAAAAGTGTTCTTTTACATGTTACAGATATGGTAGAAGAACATGGGCAGTTACAGAAATAGGCAGTGGCCACAGATGGAGTCTGAATCTAAAGGAATGCTCTAGCACACTGTGCGGGCACTTACCAGTGCATCAAAGACGAGAATGTCATATTGTTCACAGTGGGAATGTTCCATCATAATGTTAAATAGGGCATCCAATGTATCTTGAAGAAACTAGAACAGCAAAAACAATATTTTTGTGATCATTATAACTCAGTCATGTGCTTTGAAATTGTTATGAAAAGAGGATTATGACACAGTTTGCATGCATCAAAAGAGGAGCAGACACACTGCGAATGTGAAATCTTCTAAGGCTCTGAAATACTTCAGAACTAAGATTGACCTTCCCAGGCTTCTTTTCATCTCTCTTATTTTTCCTCTTTGTTTATGGATTTACAGCTTTTTGCTGTGCCTTGTTGCTCTGCTTCTATGCAGTATGGAGGATCAGAGAGACATTAGTGCCATCGAGATTCAGAGGCTCTCAGCTTGCATGAGGCATCAATATGTTTTGTACATTTCGGATAGGCGGCAATTATATCTACAGTGCAGTTAAAGACACGCCCCAAGCTTGCCTTCTCCTCTGAATTCTAACTTTCTACAATGATTCCATTGTTGATGGTTAATGGAACTGTTTCCAGAAACGTTTACTTTAATATCAATATATTTGGTATGGATCAATACTATTGGAAGACGTATTGGAAGACCGAGATGAATACTAATTTTACTAAATGAAATACTAAACAATAATACAAGAAAGGTCACCTAGCGATTTCCTCACAACCTTCTCGACACGTGACACCCAGTCCAAGAATAACATAGCAAGCAGGGATCGGTTTTACTCTGATATCCCAGTAACCTCCGTACCATGGCTCTGCAAATTGGGCCAATTACATCCCCTTCAGCATTTGACTCAGCGGTAGCAGGTGACAGGCTTGTCAGGGAGGTAGTCTGGGGGTGCAAAATGTCTGAGCTCAACAATCACCTTGCAGCATAATTAGTGGCTGTCCAATCTAGTGTTTTACTTTAGAAAAGAAAAGTATTTTACTACAGACACACTGAACAGGGAATACTACACAGGAATTAGTAACATGCACCTACTGCACCTTGGGATGACACCCACCTCTTCCCTTTACCTGGGTGTCCCTCCTCTGAAAAGGCTAGGCAGGCACCCCACAGGGTTAGTGTGTCTACAGCAAGTATAAAGGCTCAGGTGCACATTATCCCTGTACATGTTAAGCCACACTCAATTCAGAACAGCACCCTTTTAAAGTCCCACCAACTACAGGTCTCTATTTTCAAATCACAGCCAGCAGCACACTGGCAACATGTGCCTTCACTCGCTCTTGCTACTGGAGCCAGTCCAGGCAGGCCGAGGCAAGAAACAAAAGTGGGGACCACCATCTGAGGTACTCCAGCACAAATACAGGTACTTGAAGTTGGAGGTGCCTCAGTAGACAGTAGACAGTGTAGGTACCTCTTGACTTCTGACTTGCTCCTAGGTTGCTTTGAGATATGATGCAGGTGGGCCACACTACAAGAAAGGGGATCACAATGGTACAAAAGACAGCCGTGGGCACACTTCTTGATCATGGCTGCAAGGACCACCACAATCCACTTCATGGTTGGCTGCAGCCACACTTCTTGGCACAGTAGCTAGGTTGACCACAGATTAGAAATTCTGACCCATAACCATATTACCAGAGAGCCTGGAACCCACCACTCCTGGGGCTCACAGATCACTTTTCTCCATCCTGCTTCTCCTGGCAGATCTCTTCAGTACCGGGCTCTTGCTGCTTCTGGCTCACCCTGAGCAGTCACACCTCCTGCAGGGTTGGCAGGCTCCTTTCCTCGATTAGCAAGCAAGCTGGCTTCTGTGTGCTACAGATCAGATGAGCACCTACTTCCAGCAAGCAAGACCTCAGGTGATAACCCCTCACCTCCGAGAAGCTGGCTGCCAGGTAGACAACAGCTCTAGTTGCACAGCAGTTCTGAGAATACTATACCGAGCATTCCCTTCCTTGGTCAAAGTGCTAGAAACTAAAATAAAAAGTGGGGCAGTGGTTCCCACTTTTATGCATTCACGGCTGGCAGGTGATGTGGATCCACTGGCTGCATTTTCACAATTAACAACCAGTTTGGGGTGGTTCTTCTTTTAGGTTTCTTTCCCAGGGCTGCTTTCCAGACACGGTTTTTGTATAGAGTAATGCACCTCAAAGCAGAGTAGTCTCCTGCTTGGATCCCACACAACAGAGGCACAATGAGGTGTGAACCTTTGCAAATGGCTATCATCCAGCCACATTGAACAGTGGTCAGGGGAAAGGCAAAAGGATGACCTCATCTAAAAGGTCTCTTTCACCCTGAAGAACAAAGACTGCAGTCTCACTCCTTAGATACCCCATCTACCAAATGAGAGCGCTTAGGGATACTCATCAGAAGTTCCTCTCAATAATCAAATTTCGAAAGGAGCTTTTTCTCCTTTCTAAACACTTCAATAGCTTAGGTCTCAACCCCCTTGTTTCAAGAATGTCAGCAATACACTTTCACTTCTGAGAAAACAACCTCACCTCTATCTTGTGCACAGGAACAGGCCAGAAATTTCCAAAATTCATCCCAAAGGCATCTGTTACTCTGGCTCACTCACACACAAAAGGTATGTACAAAACAGGCCACAGACACACACAACATACACTTGGGATGTTAGCGTTAGTAGCTGGGATAGCGCATAGAAGTGGAACTTTACATAAGTGGGCTAGTAGGCTTCCACTCAAGTGACACAGATAAAAAGGTATGGTCACAACTATTGATTATATTCCACAGAGATATCATAGAACACAATGGAATGTTGGAACCCTCATGTAAAGTCTTCCTTTATGTTTTAAAGTCCTTTACATATTCTATTAGTGGCATGGTTCATTGTCAGGTCTTATCCTGGTCCTTGCCTAAATAGGATGAGCTCAACCATGGGGGAGGCAGTGCTTTGAATAATTTGTCTCAATGTACGATCTAAATATAAAAATACCTAAGAGCAACCCTGATTTCCCTTTATTGTGGGTGATCAGGTATGATTGAAAATGACTTATGGATGCCTATGAATACTACGGTCCATGCATCCTAGCATGAACACTAGTACTATTGACATGTTTAATTCATTATTTAAGGCCCCAATGAGCCCTTGCTTTCGTCACGATAAAAAAGTGATCCCTATTTTTCTAAATGCACAGTGCTATCCCTACCAGTCTTGTTATATTTTGAGGGAATAAATATAAAATATGCAGGCTTACTTAGCCCAGATGACTTGTTGCACCTACTAGTGCCTATTTGCATATCATCATATTTTATCAGGAATGGACATGCCCCTGTAAACACATAAATCAAGCGTGCCATGTCACCATACTACCTATTTCCAGCAGTCTGGGTTCCTGGCTGATTACGGTAAGCCAATCAAATGGTGCATAAAGTCTCTGCTTATGGGGTGCCTGCATCAGAACAGGATTGGCTGTGCTGGTGATGGGGAGAGGAGTCACAATAGGGCAGCACACATGAGGCAGATACAATCTTGGGTCTCCAGTCACTCCAGCATGGACGGCATCCTGAGTGATAATGCCCTGAGCAAGGGATGGAGGGCAATAATGCCCAGGACCAGAGGTGGGAGAGAGTGGAGATAAGCCATGACAGATATGGCCTGAAGGTGAAGGGCTGTTGCAGTATCCTGCCACCTAATATCATTGCCTGATCTAATGCAATACATGCCTTTCTCGTTTTCTGCCAAAAATGCTTCTTTTTTGGTATCTGAATATGAGGTATTTACCAATGTTCCCTGAACCAGGTGCCTCCAATGTGCCTTCATGTTTCTAAAAAGTAGCAGCCCAATATCTTGAGAGCCCTTCTGGGCTTCTCAAAAGAGTCCAACAACAAATGCTGCCTCTGCCCCCTTCTGCTTTCAAACCAAACCATGCCCTCCTGCAAGATCCTCTCCAGGCTGCCTTCTGTGGGTTTTCTCTACTAGTTTTGATTCTCTCTTGTTGATCAAGCAAAGCCACAGATGCCGGTGTTCCTTCTATGAGGACCAATACTCAAGTATAGGGTCGTCACTACCAACATGGTGTTCCATGCCAGAGGTGCATGACGATGGTATGTATTTTTCAGTATTTGCTTGCTTTTTCCTTCTAGGTATATACAGGATTTATGGTTTGAAACTCTGCTTTGGGGAGCTCATCTTGGGTGTTCTGGCATTGGGATGAATGAGGATATTAAGGCAAGCTGTAGCATTTCCTCCAACAGGCTTGTCTACATGAGTGGGTAGGGCCAGGGAGGAAGATAATTGTGAGGGTCAACAGACCCGGAGAAGGGAGATTCAGGGATGAGAGTAAACATTCAGGGAGTGGACGATTCCAATCTGAGAAGTGTCATGGGCTCAGAAGGGTAGAGGGGACTCTGTTTTCCTCACAAATTCTTCCAGAAATGATTCAGTCCTTACTTGATATGTTAAGCTGAAGAGTGTTTTCCCACCCCCACATTTGCTGGAGGATCCAGTTCTGTTTTTTAGCCGTCTTACAAGTGCAAAAATCTAATTTGAGCAAGCAGCCTGTCTAAGAAAGACAACTTGTAGCATTAGTCGGTTGGTCTAAATGCCAGTTCAGAATGGAACCAGCAAAAAGCATTCGATGAAATCCAGAAATGTTGATGCAAAATTGCACCGACCTAGACTTTGTAATCCTACCCTGTCTTTCGGGTTCACTCTGATGCTGTCTTGAAGCACAGTTCTATTCCTTACAAACCGCCCGCAAGGCCTGATTGTATATGGCAAAGTAGGCAGCTGCCAAAAGATCTAAGAGTGGTTATAGTAAATGATAGACCACCCATGCAGCCTGAGCAATTAGCATGGGGTCAGGGTAATAGGTTCTCCCCCCTACAGCACTTTTTGGAGGATGGCAACTGGAACATTAGGCTTAATTCCCCATAGAATGAGGGGTCCTCTCCAAACCTGAGAATCTTGAGTTGGAATATCCATGGGTTTGAACATTTGAGGAACAGTGGTGAATTGGAAGAAAGTTTGAAACCCTTTCATCTGATATTCCTTCAAGAGTCTTGGCTGAGAGAGGACCAGACAGTAGAAGGCTTTGTGGCACTGAATAGTAAAGGCCAGAGCGGGGTAAGGGAGAGCATCTGCAGGTGTCCTGACACTAGTTTCTACCAAGGTGATTAAGAGATCAGTGGAGGTTATAAATGTGTCAAGTGGCCTACAGTTTTCAGTGGTTGAATTGGGCTTGAGCAATAACATTCCTAGATACTTCCTTCTTATAAAAGTCTAAATTCATAAAGAAGATCACCGACAAATGAAAGGCTGGCTGGAACTATTTGAATCTCCTTTCCAGCACCTGTTAGCAAAATACCCCGAAGCAGTCATAATAATGGCCGGAGATGTTAATGCTAGTCTATTCCCAGTACAGTTGGACCTGCAGCTGGAGGAAGTTCTGGAATCTTATAATATTCCCCCAGCGCAGTTCCCTTCTGGTGTTCATGGTCTGATTTATTTAAATGGATGATATAAAAATGATTCGCCAGCAGCAGCAACCTTTCGGCGGGGCCTGTCTTCGGGCCCCATTGATTATATATTTGCGTCTTTTTGGCAATTCAAGCTTTTTAAGAATTTTGAGGTGGCAAAATATGAGGGTAGTGATCACTGGGCAGCTACAGCAGTCCTCGACTTGTGTGAGCCAGTGTCCCCTGAGAGGGTACTGCCTCTAGGAATGTCCTATCCGCGTAGGCTTTCAACACGCTTGGACTCTATTCATCTCCAACAGTAAGCCACCTTTCAATTAGAGGAGAAGATTGATATCCTCCCTATCTATGTTGACGATATTATTGTGTGGTACAATAAAATTGTACGCCAAGTTTTGGGTTGTATCACAGTAAACATAAGTGAGAAGGGTGTGCGAGTAGACCCTCGTCCCAAGATGGGGAGCTGGTTTGATTCTGCCTGCCAAGAGCTGAAGCGATTGGTGAGATGGAGAACCAGGAGCGCTAGGCACCAGCCAAGCTCTCTAGCCTCCCAGGAGCAGGCTAAGTTTAAACTCCAATATAAATCTCATGTGCAGGTGAAAAAAGGTGCCTTCTACCATAGTAAGTGGGAGGAGATGCAGGAAATCATCCTCTTCAAGGATCAGCAAAAGTTTTAAGTAAAGTCAACGAGTTTAGTGGTCCAGATAGGAGTACCCTGGTTTGTGTGATCCTGGAAGAGCAGTGGGCTACTTATTTGAAAGACCTCTATGGGGGCTCTTCTGGCTCAGATAGATCTCAGAGAATTCTTGGGCAAAAACTCCCCGTTATTTGGTTTTCAATAAAGGAAGTAAAAGCTAGCTGTCATCGAGAGAGTAAAGCTCTCCTGAGCCGCTGGCTCCGACAACATCCCAGCAGTAATAATTAAGACGAATAGTGTTTGATGGGCTACGGTTTATTCCTCTCTTTTTAGTTCGATTGCCACGTCCGGCCTTTACCCCTTTTCTTGGAAAGGGTCTATAGTAAAACCTATTTTTAAACAAGCATTGGCATAGCCATTAGGTCTCGCCTTTGGGACCTTATAAGTATTTAGTTATGCAGCACAATATCCTTGGTGCAACAACATCAACTGTTGCATGGGTAAACACTTATAAGGTCCCAAAGGCGAGACCTATTGGCTATGCCAATGCTTGTTAATAGTTGTAAGTTAAATATTTCCATTCACCGAATGAATACCTCAGCAAGCGGCTTTTCTTAAGTGTTAGACACAAGGTGTAGAATTCGTTCTGTTTTGCTCTATAACACTTTTTTTCTCAGGTGCTTTACTGGGCGCTAGGCATGAAGGAAGAGGCACAGGCAGGGAGGGAGCCATGCAAAGCTAGAGTGAGAGAAAGCATGGCAGGCAGGGGAGGGAGGGAGGAACAGACAGGGAGGTGGGTCATGACAGTCGCAGAAAGGCCAGGAGGAGAGGTGTAAGATACGCCCTCAAGCAGGTGTGGGGATGGTAGTCAGAGTGAGGGCTGAGGGGGTGAGCCAGCAGAGAAGAGAAAGGGAAGGGCATGCTCGTGGGAGGCAGAGGGTGAACACTGTCAGGCACAGAAGCGATAGACAGGGACAGAGAGAAGTGCGCACAGAGAGTGAGAGGGAGGATGTTGAGAAAGGCATGTAGTCATACAAGAGCAAAGAGAGACAGGCTTAAAGTTAAAGAGTTGCACATGCTGCTAGCGAGGGGTTTGTAGACAGGCAGAGTGCGAACAGGCAAAGAACAGAGGGAATGCGATACAGGTGGATAGAATGGCAGTGAATGGGGAGAGGAAGTCTAAAAAATGTTTACCCAGTGCAGAACACACCACGTTCAGTCACCCACTGTAGGGAGGGGATGGGACACACGCAACTCATTTTCTGTGTGGGGGGGCAACACAGAGAAATGCTGATCAAATAAATATGTGATGGTATTGCACAACCATCACATTAATAAATAAGCAAAAAGGGTATCACTTATTGAATATTACCTAGGTCCACACAGTCTGTCACCGCACTCCTCTAGTAAAGCTGTACTGCAGGGTTCGGACTGGTGTCCGCTCACCAGAGGCAGCCCCACGGCTCAGGGGAGTCATTGCGTCCTGTCCGAGGGGCTACGACAATCACAGCCTGTGAGCCCAGGGTCACACAGTGAAGAGCAGGCAGAGCACTGTGACCGCAACCCTCTAGTCTTCACTGAAGGGACCAGACTGGTGTCTGCTCATCTGGGTCACAGAGTGAACAGCAGGAAGAGCACTGTGACTGCACCCCTCTAGTAAGGTTGTACTGCAGTGATCAGACTGGTGTCTGCTCGTAGCACCACGGCTCAGGAGGGTCATTACTTCCTGTCCGAGGATGCAAGAGTCACAATCTGTGAGTCAAGTGTCACACAGTAAGCAGCAGGCAGAGCTTTGTGACGCGGCCCTCTAGTAAGGCTCGACTGAACAGACCGGAGCCCCTCAGCTTGTACAATTCAGATCCTGCACTTTAGCGGGAGGTGGGGGGGAACGGCACCGCGTTGTGTAGATAAAAGATAGGGGCACGGCTAAAACATGATGCGCGGCAGCCGTAAAGTGGGCACCATGCTGAAACAAGAAGTGCGAGAGAAGCGCGAGCAAAAAAAGGAGACGGAGAGGGCGGAGCGAGTGAGTGGCCGGGATGTGTGGGCGAGGAGAGAGGCGCGCGCACTTAGGAGAGCAGTCTTCACTTTTCAAGCACTGCACTTGTGCTTGTGGCGCGCCACTGCTCGCTCCCGCAAGGTGGATGCCGCCACAAGCACGAGTGCAGTGCTTGAAAAAGTGAAGAGCGACGGCTAAAGGCCCTCCTAAGCAGCGCATGCGCGCTGCGTAGGCGAGACCTAAAAAGGGAGTGGTACAGACCCCAAATATTATAGGCTTATTAGCCTTTTGGATATTTCGCTAAAGATCTTCTCTAAGATTATTTTATCCAAACTAGAAGACTGGGCTTCTGAAACTAAGAGAATACCAATAGAACAGGGGGGCTTTCTGGAGTGTCATTCCACTTTAGATCATTGCTTTGCATTCTGGGCCATTATTCGGAAGGCACTAGAGGTAAATCAAAGGCTGTGCTGTTGCTTTGTAGACTTCAGAACAGCTATCGATTCTGTGGATAGGGATACCCTTTGGGGGAAACTGGCTGCCTGGGAGCTTCCGTTAAACCTCCTTAGTGTACTTCAATCCCTGCATTCTGGTAATTGGGCTCAGGTGGAGCTAGACAAGTCGGGTCAGTTATCCCAAAGAATCTCCATCGAGAATGGCCTGCGGCAAGGGTGCATTTTAGCACCCCTGCTTTTTAGTCTAATTTTAGCTGACCTTCCTGCTTTTATTTCTCAATCCAAGTCTTTTTCCCCTAAAGTTTGGAAATATCACATTGACTGTCTGCTATACGCAGATGATCTGGTACTACTGGATTGTACTCCAATTGGTCTGCAGGGGAAATTAGATGCTTTAGCAACTTATAGTAAGCAGACCCAGCTTTGTATTAACCTGGAAACTACCAAAATCTTGGTTTTTGGGAAAAAAGTAAAGAAATTCAGTTGGTACTTAGATACAAAGGAGGTGGAGCAAGTCGACCAATATAAATACTTGGGTCTGACCTTTAGGAGGAACCTGAACTGGGACATGCATCAGGATGATATCAAGCAGAAGGCCCTATTGCAGGCCAGTTGTCTATCAAGATTTAATAGTAGATTTAGGGGGCTTTCCCATACCTCACTACTAAAGGCCTATGAAGGGAAGATTCCCCCGTTGGGTTTGTATGGGGGAGAGGTTTTTTCCCTTGATCCGTCATATGAATGGGACAGATTAGAAGGGGCAGTGCTTAGAAGGCTTTTATCTCTCCCCCAAGGCACCATGGTACAAGCCGTAATGCGAGAGTGTAAGCTGGTTTCCTGGAACCTGATGGCCTTTACTCGGACCCTAAGATATTTTAATACATTCTCTGAAGATGATGAGGTGTCCAAAGTTTCCAAATTGTTTTGGGAAGAGAGTCAAGGTAGTGAAAGAAGGTGGGCAAAGGATGTAAGAACTGGATTAATTGCTCCTAAGATCCTCCATACAGATAGTGGCACAATTACATCCTGGTCCCCCTTCCCAGGCAAGCATGCATTAAAAGTCTGTTGCTTTGGTGTCTGAATCCAATGACCTATTCTACCTGAGCAAGAAACCATCTATCATCTTCTCAATTTCTACTCTGGGCCAGGACACTGTCTTTCCCTACTTGTTACAGTTACCAGATCCAGGGTTGCGAAATGAAATATTAAGGGTCAGGGTGGGATGTAATCCAATCTACTCATCCCGCCCATAGTGGGCCAGGGTCCAGGATAATAGTGGCCTCTGCCCCTTCCCCCTGAATGCAAAATGTTCCTTGCTGCATATACTAATGGACTGCGTCTTTTATTTCGCAAACCTAATTAAGTTTTTAAGACCTCTGTTTTTTAAATATGATACTTTCCATAGGAGGAAAGCTGTGGAGTTGTTATCAGAAATCCGTTATTTAGATGTGGTAGTTGGAATTGCTCAGTTTTTACGGTCTGTTAAACATAATTTTAATGATGAATTATAGTGGGAAAGGATTGTCGGGTAGTAAGATGGGGCCCTTTTTTTAATTTTAATTGTTAAATGTGTTTTTAGAATGTTTTATGGATAACTGTCTAAATAAACTTATTTTCTACCTACCTGCCTTTCGGGTTCACTCTGATGCTGTCTTGAAGCACAGTTGTATTCTCCTGAGAGTTAGGGACCTTCTCTTTTAGCACAGGGTAACTAACAATCACTTGTTAAAGGTAAGTACTAGCCTGATGCCAGATGTAGTAACCCCCTTTTTCTACATTTGCACAACAGTTGACGTTTCTCTAACATGCAGCGATTTAATGATTTATAATTATAAGGATAAGAAACACTAATCTCAAAAGGAATGTCTTTCAAAGTTATATTTACATATACTAATTGGGATTTGTGCTGGAATCGTTGAAATGTGAAATTGTACCTCTGATCTATCAGACAGCGCAGTACCTTTTCAAATGAGAGACTGGCTTAAAGTGCTCCTACTGGGCATTACATCTTTCCCAGCATGAGTCAACAGCAATATTGCAGAAGAACAAGACTATTTTTTTTGTTTTTAAAAAGATCAAATAAAATAAACGCAATAAAAAAGCAGTCTACTTCTCTTGTTATGTTTCATTAGCAGCCGGTTCAAATGTTGAGTTTGCTCAGCCAATCAGAAGGCACTAACTTTGTAGTTTGCCAGCATTCTAAATTCTGTGGCAAGGACAAGGTGCAGGCAGCGGATCTGCCAATTTGCCTGTGTTAGGTGAAATTAAAGGGAAGGGGGCTAAGAGCGGTACTTCCAACATGCTGCCTGACATTAACAGTTGTTAAGAACCCATGCCTCCCCTCACTAAGCAGATTGTGCATTCTTCTCGGACCCTTAACTGCTTCATTCTCTGAAAATCACTTGCCCTGCCATCACTTTTGATGTTAACTTCTCCCTGTGTATTTTAAACCACATCCTTATGAGAAACGCAGCTCTCTAGTCAGCGTAGAATACCTACAGGTACATATCATTTAAATAACATATGTTCCTCACTTCAGAAACAACATTTCGTTGCAAAAGAAAACGAGAACATCTGGCGCGGATCTGAAAGTCATTATTTCTGAATCAGCTCATTGAACGTTTCTGAGGCATAGAAGGTACAAGGCACCAAAACAGCAGGCCTGCTCGCACCTGCGCTTCCCTTGAAGCGGCCTTATCTCCAGCTGCTAAAAGCATATCAGTAAAGCACAATGTGTCTAAAATGTAATAATAGGAGCTCAAAAAGCGCTGTCCACATTCATGGGCTATGCAGTACTTAATAGACAGCATTCCACCTGTCATCCTCTGAACCCTAGGCCTCTGTGCTTGCCTGCCTCCATGGGACCACAGCACTGGCTTCAGACCCTTCACACCATTGTCAAAACTCTGAGTCCTTCAGTTACAACTCAAACTTCCCTCTGGGAAAAGTTGCAAACAAGGTAAAACTAGAAAGACAGTCAAGAGCCAGGTATGTTGCAAAACTGCCGCTCCCAGGTGCCCACACTCCCATATGCCAGAGATATTGCCTGCATTTTTAAGTGGAGCATTTCATAGTAGCTGTGGCCATTCATAGGTCATGATCAGAAAAACGCAATGCAAAGGAAGCGTGCACCCATAAAGTTGTGGCTTAGAGGCCATGCACAAACTTCTTGAATGCCCTTTCCACACTTTAATTTTAAACCTACAATTGATAGTGTAAGGAGTAAGATGTTTGAAAAGGCGTTGAGAATATTTTGCTGCTACAGAGTAGGAAGCAAAGACTTTACATGAAAAATTATTCCATTGTTTCAAAAACATGAAAAAGCTTTTAAGTAAAATTTCAGCAACTGGATGTTCAGCAATGCAAATACTGCGCGAAGGTGTGTTTAGGGAACGCAGATGGATGCCAGGAAAGCTACACAAAACATAATTTTAACTCCAGTATGTCAGAGTTATTTGGGAATTAGGCATGAAGTTCAATGTTTGGGCGACTGGAGAGATCCGATCCCTTTCGGAGAACGGGAAACTCATGTTTACTTAATGAGACAAGCCAGGACGATTCTAGGCACAAGTGTAGCCTGTAGTTCTTAAACAAGCATTTGCAATGCAACAGGTCTCGCATTTGCGAGAGTTTAAGCTATTGACATTTTAAAGGACAATGCCTTTTATTTGTCTGTTTTAAAAACCAACACATAAATAAAAGGCATTGTCATTTGCAATGCCAATAGCTCAAACTCTCGCAAATGCGAGACCTATTGCATTGCAAATGCTTGTTTATTAGACTGATAGTGAATAACTCCTGTTATCTGGCACATCGGAACTAACAGGCCACTCGTAACAGGACTTCTGCTTACTCCAAAGTTAAATATGAAGTTTTGTTAGCTTTACTAGACGTACATAAATCTTGAACCTTGCAAGACATCTTTTCACTCTCCAACGTCAGTTAACGTATACACGAATTTTACTCATTTTCCGAATTGTTCCTTTCTGTTTCTGTTTCCTGGGTTTGAACATTATTTATTACAGTGTCAGATTGAACCAGAAAATAAGCATGGCATCAAAATAAAAGTGACCCCCATTAGTGAGGTGGAAAGTTAAAAAAAAAGGGGGCTCATGTTGCAAATTATGGCCGGTTTGAACTTGTAAAGACATGTTGTATAAGTGTTTTGCAATGTATGGAAGACTGTATGTATTTGACCTTGCTGCAGCCAATGTTTGTTTTAATATCAGGGAAATCAACAGTAGACACCAGCCCATCTGATCATAATACAGGCCCACAAACAGCCAAAATCTGGCCCACCCATTGACCTGTTATACCAGCCCGTCGGGCACTGCCTGATTGCCCTATGGGCCAGTCCAACCCTGCATGATTATGCACCATGGCTCCCCTTGTATGGCCATACAGGGTGAACCATACTGTGTGACCCTACCCAAGTTACTGGTCAGCAGGATCAGTTAATATCCAACACTGATTAATATCTTGCAGGCTTTTCTTTAAGAGAGGAAAACATTTTTATCCTTTGCTTTCCTCTATCGTTCACTGCCTCTTTGCTTTATTGTGAATCAGGGCAAGAGCCCCATCCTTTAAAAAAAATGGAAAATTGTAGTTAACTTGTGCTGAAATCTGTCGCTTAGATTAAATTAGTGAAGTGATAGTAAAGATGTGTACATGCTTTTTTAAGGAGCCGTTTTGAAAGATTATTTTCAGAAGCAGTGTGTGTTTATGGCTGCTCATCTTTAAATAAGAGCCGATTGCATGAACTGTGTAGTATCATTTCTAAACTGAGTGCAGAGGGATGAAAGGTCCCTTGTTTACCTGTATGGCCAAAGAAATGTCGTCCTAGAGAACAGAACAGAAGGACGAAATGACTGGTGAAAATTAAGATCAGATTGAAGGAATTTATCGACTGAAACTGTGACTAATTCATCTGTATTAATTCAGCAGCTGTTGTATATTTGAATAAAAGAGGCCTTACCCTCTGTTGTCTGGGTAAGGGAAGTCCCCTCTTATGTCAGACTGCCCCATATTCTACGAGTGGGAGTAAACATCAGCTGTTACAACCTGTAGGGCAGTCCCACATGTGAGCATTTTTGACTTTTCTTCTATACTATATAGAATAATTCAACGCCTCGTGCGAGCATCTTCGTCACTTCCGCTTCCTTTGGTGCATTTTTATACTCTCTTGTCATTATCAGTAGTCCGTTCTCGGTGCACAAGGAGAGCACACCAGGCCGTGCACACTTGGCTGAAAGGTGTGCACACACTTGTGAACCTGCTGCCTCTGTTGAAGCATCTCTTAGAGTCACTGTGCCCACTTTTCATATTGTCATCACGGTTCTTGGCACGTATCCGTGTCGGCACCATGCACCACAGCTTGTCATGCATCTCACCAACTAATTGAATAGCATCAAAGACGTACCATTGTCACAGAGAGGGCACATATCCATCACAGCATCTATGCGGCTGCACAACCTCTGAACTGAGCAGCTGCCCCCCAACCGGCAGAAAGTGATGACATCACACCAAGCGCAGGGCAGCTCCACTGACTGCCTCGATCAGTTCCTATCCAATTCAAGCCCTGTGCGGTCATTCTCAAGGTCTTCAGTTCGAAAAACCCGGGATCCCTTGTAGGAGAGATCTCCCCCCTTCCTGTCTCAGCACCACATGCTGAAAATCATCAGATGCGTTTTATATAGCTCTTCATACCGCACCTCTGAAGTTTCTAAGCGCTGCAGGCATGCAGATTTCTAAAGGAGAAGCATTCATTTCGTCTAACAGAAACAGTGAGATAACACTCTCTGCGATTCCATAATCTAAACAAACTGTTGTGTTAAACGTGTGCTGTTGTACAACACTCAAAACTGCTCGAAAATCACAGACATATTTCTCGCTGGTGTTTACGACTCGTCGGTGTAGTGCGGTGGCTGTGCTTTAAGGATCGACGCGGTGCTGCTGGATCCAGGTTCATAGTAAAGAAATATGAGACCAGAGCCCGCTGCTGGTTCCTGCAAACATCTCCAGAGCGGCTAGAAGCGCCACTGCGCCCGGGGAGTTTGGCGCGAAGTTGTTAATGTCTTTTATTTATTTATTTATCTAGAGTTTTATATAGCGCTGGCTAGACCGGGAAGTATCAGAGCGCTTTACAGAGGAACAACAGGAGTTACAAGGAACAATAACAAATAACGAATTACAAGTTACAATAAATTAAAACAATTTTTGCACAGTCATTACAAAGAAAGTGACCAATCTTAGGGGGGAGAAGAGGCAAAGGGGGACAAGAAAAGGATTGTGAGAGAAGGTGAAAGGAGAGAAGGGAACCTGAGTGTTGGTTAAGGCAGTCCAGCAAGAAAGAGAAATCGTTCGGGGGTCATCAGGGGGGGTCAGGAGGGAAGGGGGGAAGGACGGAGGTCAAACAAGATGGCGGGTCAGGGTCGCGGGAAACGACGGAGACCAACACCAAAATGGCGGGGTGCACAAAAGTCGAAAATCCTGAGAGAAAAACCAGAGAGCAGGATTGAATTTAGTAGAGTCAGAAGGGCACGGATTTAAACAAGGAGAGTGGAAAAATCATAGGGGGGTAGAGAGGGTAGAGGGGGACAAAAGTAGTGTTCTGAGAGAGGGTGAGGGGAGAGGAGGGAGTCAGTGGGGGGATGCAGTTAAGGCAGACCAGAAAGAGGGAGAAAAACATTTCAGGATTGTCAGGGGGAGAACGGAGGAAAGGGGGAAAGGACAGAGGTCGAAATAAGGTGGTGGGTCAGGGTCTTGAGAGTCGCCGGAGGCTAGCAACAAAATGGCAGGCTGAGCAAAAGTCAGAAGGTCCAAAAGTCCAAAGATACGAACCAGGGAGCAGGGTTTAAGTGTAAAAAAGAGTCAAAGGGGGGGGGAACGCAGTTCCAAAATCAAAGGCGGGTGGAAGGGCGAAGAGGCGTGCAGGCTCGGGACCACTTAGGCATCGGTATAGGCAATCCGCCGGTCGTGGCTCCCGCACCCCCATACCTGGAAAAGGTCTCTCGGGTCACACAGGCGGGTGGAAGTGAGAAGAGGCGTGCAGGCTCGGGACCACTGGGGCATTAGTATAGGCAGTCCGCCGGTCGTGGCTCCCGCACCCCCATACCTGGAAAAGGTTTCTCGGAAATCAGGGACGAGGCGGAGCACACCCAGGCAGACGGCCAGCATGGGGAGGCAGCGAGGCAGCAGCGAGGACTGGCAGACAGCTGTTGAAGACAGAGCTGCACCATGGCTGGCCCCATCATCAGCCATCCGCGGCGGCTCGCTCCGAGGAAGGGAGCAGAGGGAAAGAACAGCAGCGGTGGCGGGACGAGGAATGACATGCCCCGATGTCCAGCTGGGTAGGTGACGGCCACGGGAGAACCCGGGCCGGACTCCTCGATAGCCGAACCAAGCGGCTCCACTGGGCATCGGCCAAGTCGTCACGATGTCCCGGACGAGTGGAAATCACGCCCCAGAGCAATCTGACGGCATCCGGAGCCGGACTCCTCGATAGCCGAACCAAGCGGCTCCACTGGGCATCGGCCAAGTCGTCACGATGTCCCGGACGAGTGGAAATCACGCCCCAGAGCAATCTGACGGCATCCGGAGCCATCCGAGGGATCCATAACTGCGCCGAGGCTGGACAGTCATCAGGAGGACGATTAGCTCCGAGGGAGGTGGTTATAGAGGCGGAAAGAGAAGCATCAGCGGGATGAGGTAGGCCATGCCCGAAGTCCGGCTGGGTAGGTGCCGGCCGCGGGAGAAAACCCGGACCAGACTCCTCTTTAGCCGAACCAGCGGCTCCACCGGGCATAGGCCAAGTCTTCTCAGCGTCCGCTGTCAGGATACGGGAGAAGATTACGGGGAAAACAGGGTTTTAAGGCCAGAACGGCAATCACTGACCTGGAGCTCCCGGCCGGAGCTCCTCACCGGGCGGCCATCTTCTCTTCTGCATGCGAGTCATATGTTTTCATCTGCAGAATGCCAGCTGCTGCCCAGTGCTATAAAAACCACTTCTCCTCCTGGCTGGCATCGATTCTCTCGGCGCTCCTCACTCCAGGCCGCCTCACAGATACAGCGCTTCCGCCCTTCCATGTTCGCACCAGGCCTTCTAGGCCCAGCGCTCGCCATATCCTGGTACCCGGCTTCAGGGCCATAGCCAGGAATGTTTATTTAGGTTAGGGGGGCAGGGTCCCCAGTATTGGCATCATGCGAAGCAGGGCACAAGTCCTAAACAAGCATTTGCAATGCAATAGGACTCGCATTTGCGCAAGACCTATTGCATTGCAAACTGGAGTGCGGGGGGGCGAGAAGGCACAGACAACGGGAGTGGGAATGGTCGGGGGCGAGAAGGCACGGACAAAGGGAGTGCGGGGGAGAAGGCACGGGCAACGGGAGTGCGGACGGGGGACGAGAAGGCACGGACAATGGGAGTGCGGGAGGGGGGGAGAAGGCACGGGCAGTAAGAGAACCTCATTAAAGAAAGTAGTGCTCACAAGCTAAATAACATATACCATGTAACACTCGAACTAAAGGGGCCAATAGCCATGGGAGGATAAAAATGACTACATGGCCATCATAAGGAGCGACTAGCCTATAAACCAATCGGAAGGTAGCATTTACAAAGGACAAAGACACAAGCCAATGAAAAATATGGGCGGGGCAGTGGGCGGGGCTTCCCTCACGTACTGAACTACCACAGATCTTTCCTAGAGCAGCGCTTGCGCGCTGACCTTAGGCTCGACCTAAAAACCAGGGAGGTCGAAGAGGCTGGCAGGCTGTCATGAAGCCGGAACGCTTTCAGAAGACAGACAGATTGACCCTCTGCTGCTTCTCCTTCCCCACCATACTGTGAAACAAATGCGCTTTGAATATCAGATCGGTGCACAGACACTATCGATATTTTAAGTCATAAGTCTATGTCTGTATCATCAGGAGCATTCTCCTTGAAGCAAATGACGTAACTCACTAAGAATTTTAATTGCATCGGAAGCAGGAAAAAACAACAATAAATGCCATCAATATGTCACACTTTGTAGTGATATAAGTACAAGTAGAATGCCAAAAGTTCGACAAAGTTCATATAGACTGTTGACAGTCTATGGGACTATGATTGGGGACAAGCAGGTCAAACAAAGCTAGAATCGTTCTGTCCAACAAGAAATTAAATCGCTGTACTAAAAGATGATAAAATGATACAATACACAAAGTGCAAAAGAAAAGATTAAAAACTAAATTTAGCTGCGTGGGTGAATTGTCCCTCAGAATCTCTCATCTTTTACTGGCTCAGAATCATAGATCCATCACCTCCATGTAGGATGGCAGTGATAAACGTGATATCTCCGAAAGTCACTGCATCTCAGCTGTTCAAATGATAATAGGAATCAGATATTAATGAAGAAATGTGAATTGCTAGCACCTCCCTTGCCTTGACAAAAATATATTGTGGTCAACATCCTTTCATGTAAACGACTTCTAATATGTATGACAATGATGGCAGTAACACAGCACAATTTATTTAAACTTGTCTATGGGTGAGGAGTCTCTTATTTGCTTGCAGGTCTGAAAATAAGGGGGTAAGCGATGAAAACAAGTGTGGCCTTTAATGAGCACTTGAATTTATCTAGGAATGCCTGAAGCCTATGGTGATATTTTAAGGACTTGTGAAACCAGGTCCCATTTTTGCCTGCAGGTTTGAAAATAAGGGTAAAAGATGAAAAAATGTCCTGGCTTTAATGAGCACTTGGATTTATTTAGAAGTCCTCAGGCATAAGGTGATATTTTAAGGAGTTTTGGAATCACATCTCACTGAGTGAAGTCATAAAATATTCATGACAAAAGTAGAAGCAGTTGGTGCAGCTGCCCCCCCACATAATCTGATCACACCTTTAACAGTGCCCCTCAAGTCTCCAGAACCACTGTCTCTCAGATTCGTCTAGTTTTATAGCACCACTCATACAAGTGTAAGGTGTCAGAGCACTTTACATCACACACACATTGCACAGAGATAATGTGTAAATCAGTGTATAGGAAATGTTACATCAGACAGGACTACAAGGTGTAGTGTAGGAGTGACATGTCATCGATACTGGTAGGCAATATAGTTTAAGGGTCCTTATTCTGGAAAAGCACAAATTCAGAATTTAAAACATAACATCATTGTTAGGGGTTCTCTTTAATAATAAGAATTGTTTTCTACCCAAATGAAAACTTTTGGCAAGATTAGGATAATGAAAGATTGGGCAAAAAAACATATAGCGCTAACATATACCTTGCAGTTTGCCTGCAGCTCTTTGATGACAGTTAATAGCTCAATCTTCTAAATGAGGATTTTGACTTATAAACGACAGGTACAGAAGCAGTAAACCACTGACCTATTTCCATTATAGGCACTTTGTTATCTGCATGGTACACGTTCTTAGCAGCAGGCATTTTAACCCTCTGCACTACCTTAGGATGAGTCAAAACTTCCACTAGACAAACCTCTGGTCTCTTTCCAGGAAGACGATTAATCACAGGAGTTCTCTTGACATTTTAATTGATGCCTGATAATTGCTGAAGGCCAGGAACGCGGCAGCAGGTGTTTTTAAAATGAGAATATACTTGCAAAAATTACCCCCCACCCAAGTCAGCGCCTGGTGAGGTGGCACCGATCGCAGAGCCCTACACCCGGCGCTGATACCTGGGCAAGAGAGTTAAAAGAGAGATGATGGATAAAGAGGGGGAGATGCATCAGAACAGTGACAATTTCTCTTCATCTGAAGTTGAAGATTTGTAGGACAAGGATGAGAAGGAAACAGTGAGCAGGGTGTCTGAAGGCAAAGACCTGCAGGTGGAAACAAGAAGCAGACAGTGAGTTGGACACCAAACGATAAAGACCATCAGGACTAGAAGCAGATGGGGAGCAGGACATCCAAAGGCAAAGATCCACAGGATGAGGGCAAGAAGAAGATGGGGAGCATGACTCCTGAAGGTGGGGCAACTGAGGATCATGAAGAGGAGAAGATACAGCGGGGAGAACCAGAAGCAGCCAACCCCTTAAGTGGAGACAGACTCCACAAATTTGCCCCCAGGAATGAGGTGCGGTCATCCCTGTTGCTATGGTACGTAGGCCGGACAGTGGCTTGAGGTGTTTATCTTGGCTATGGTGGGAGCATCGCATGACCTGTTATAATTTGAGGTTATTTTTTTGTGTATTTCATTAACAAGTGTTTAAAGCCTAGCACCAAACAGATATTAGTAAAGCGCACCTGCAAATAAGAGAGCTGGGATTCTTTTGCTACCTAATTTGGGGGAATCAGCATAGTAAATCAATGATCCCATTAATATAGAGAGTAATCAACAAGGGGGCCTAAACACATCCTTGACGGACCCATCTTGCAGTAGGGATTCTATTAGTTAGCTCACCCCTCACACCCCATCTTACCTGCACATATTCATTGCTGTACAATCTTATGATCAGTGACAGCAAAGACTCTGGCAAACCCAAGGACAGTCAATAGATTTGACGCGGCCCTTATGGTCTACAAAGACCACATACAGTGCTCATGCTTTAACCAGTCTTCCAAACCAATAGGGAGAAATTAAAAACCTGATCAATCGTACTATTATTCTCCCTGAACTCAATCTGCAGGTGTTTTAACAATATACTGGAGCACTCTAACAATTTGTTTAAATAACACTGTTTGAGGACAAATAACCAGAAAAGTCATTTCATAAGCCCAATGTTATCTGATATATTTTCATCATCTTTATTGTGTTTACATGCTTCCAACCAAGTACATGATCATCAGCCACCACATGTTTCATCCCCAATGGGACTTTTTCAAGGCGTGTGATTACAAACTGTATTTTTTCTAGGTGATCTCTACTGTGGATGGTTCCTAATACCAAATTTGGCCCACATTTCATTCTGAGAATTACAGGACAAGCTTATTAGGACTCTCTATGCTGGTGTCACCCATGACTGAATAGCAAAACCACTTAATTGTGAGCCTGACTGCATTTTCTATTAGGAAGAATCATACAGTCCTATAGGCCACAGGAGAGATCACCTAGAAGAAACTCATATTCTGGCACCTATATCGTCTTCATCATCTATTATTGTTAGAGAAATAAGAAATAAAGTTTGTAGTCACATGCCTTGAAAAGTGCCATTGGTGATGAAACATGTGTCAGCTGATGATCATGAACTTGATTGCAAGCGTGTAAACACATTAAAGACGACAAAGATATAGCACATGACCTTGGACTTATGGACCGACTTGTCTGGTTATTTTACCTCAAACAATGTTATTTAAAAAAATTGTTGGAGTGCTCCACTATATTGTTTTATGATTTAGTGGTTTGTTATGCTTTGGAGTTACGCCATCATTGCCCTTACATGTAGCAGGGGCATATACTGTGGTAGCACCAGTCTTTGAACAAGTATTCTTTCTGTAGACTTAATACCCTGAATAGTTGAGTACTGTGCGACATCCTTTAATTATTGTCACAGCTACCTACCCACCTGCAAGTGAGACAGGACCTTATTAAATTCTGTATCCAATCCAGTACTCAAGCCAAATCTACCTGCAAAAAATCTTCTGGACAGTATTGATAAACTAATTTGTATGTAATTGGGTGGATTGTCCCGGTTCCCTTTCATGAATATGGGGATTATTTTGGCTCCTCTCCAAGTTTCAGGGACATCTGTACCAGCCACTATCGAATTTGACAATATATTTATAAAGGGCCCACAGATGGATGGCTCAGAGCGATATAAGTCAGCGGTAATTTTATCCAAGCCCGCTCCAATTCCCAATTTTATGATTTGATTTTCATTTTTATAAAGAGCTCAAATACCATAGGCGTTTTGGCACTGCTTCTGAAAGGTAGGGAATGGAGAATACAAGAAACAGTGTTAGATGCTGAAAAGCAAGGTTTTTAGTGCTTTTCCAAAGTACGATAGATTAGGACTGGCTTTTAATGTGATAGGAAGTGAGTTCCACAGTTTAGCTGTTCCTGTGATGAAGCTTTTTCCACCCAAGGAAGCTCTTTTTGTTCTGGGGATCACTAGAAGCTAGGCGGTAACTGATCGCAAATTCCTAAATTGAATGTAGCAGGTGAAGCGATGTTTTAAATAACCTGGCCCAACATTATGTAATGCTTTAAAAGCAATGCATAATGATTTAAACATGATCCGTTTGTCAACTGAGATCCAGTGTAATTTTACCAGACCCTGGGAGACTGCTTGATATTTAGGAATGCCCAAAAGTAAGCATGCTGAGGCATTTTGCAGCATTTGTAATTTCTGCAGGAGTTTCTTTTAATGTTTAGGAACAGGGAATTTCCATAGTCAAGTTTAGATAGGGCCAGGGTGGTCACAACTGTCTTTTGAAGATCAAGTGGAATGAAAGGAAAGATCCTGTTAACTTTAAAAAAAAAAAAACGATTATACCAAGGCATTGATCTGATCTGTAAAGTTCAGCCTATTATCAATGACAATTCCTAGATTGCATACCTTGTTTACAGGTGATGAAAGAGTACCCATGTCCTTAGGTCACCAAATGGGTGACCAGAAAGAGGTGTCGTTTCCTAGGAGTAGAATCTCTGTCTTACCAGAATTTAACTTTAAGTAGTTAAGCTGCATCCAGTTGGTGATCTGAGTCATACAGATATTAAAGCGTTCAGCCATCTCCTGTACCTGTACGTTGCTAGACACTGAGACAATAATCTGAGTGTCATCAGCATAGGATACGGTTGAGAAACCATAAGATCTGAAGAGCCGTGCAAGTGGGACCACGTATAGGTTGAACAAGGTAGAGCTCAATGATGAGCCCTGCAGAAGCCCACAAGGTAGCTTGAAGCTGACCGTGGTGAATTCGCCTAATGTCACATGTTGTTCCCTAACTGACAGGAAAGCCGTGGCATACCTAGGGGGAGCGGGGAGGGGGGGGGCGCTCCTCAATGCGTTTGCCGCTAGGCTGTAAACAGAGAAAATCATCGCCAGCATCCAGCGCCCCCGCCCTTCACTGCGGCCGCCGCGGGCGGCAAAACCAAGAGACCGCCACGGGCGCCCATAGGGCTAGCTACACTAAGGCAGGAAAGACTTTAGAACTTTAATGGCAGAACCTTTAATTCCAAACTCCGAGACTCAGTTAGTTAGTATATGATGGTCAACCGTATCAAAGGCCACCGAGAGGGATAGTAAGATCAAGGCTGCCTTCCCTTCTTCATCAACAATTGATCGCAGATCTTCAGTTGCTGCAATCAAAGCAGTCTCTGTGATATGAGCTTCCTGGAAGCCAAATTGTGTGGGATCCAGAAGTTTGTTAGAATTAATGAGGAAGTGAGTTCCAGGCTTAGAGCCCTTTCCAGGACTTTCGATGAAAATGGCAGTCTGGAGATGGGCCTATAACTGCTGTGTTCCAATTGGCCCAGGTTGGATTTCTTGATTAATGGCACAATTGATGCTTAACCGGAAAGAGCCCTGATCTTAGGATTTCATTAAAGATTTCCCTCAGTGATTCACTGACAATGTCTGGTGCAAGGTGTGTTATCCTAGGCGGACAGGGATCAAGAGGTGAGCATGCTTTAGTTGCAAGGACTGGTTTATGTACCTTTACCAAGACCAAGGAAGAAAAAGTCTCCAGCAGACTGTTAGTAGAGGGGGTGAATCTGTGATGTTTTGCATGTTGCCATTAAATTTATTGTGTAGACCTCTTCCACTTTGGACTGGAAGAACTGAGCCAGTGAATTGCAGAAGTCAAGGCTGTAGTTTTTAAGGTGGGTTCCGGTACTTTAGCCAGGCTTTTGACCGTGGCGACTAGTTCTTTAGTGGAGTTCGTTGATTGTGAGATTTTGTGTAAGTAGTATTTAGTCTTCTCCTCCTTGATTACGTTTTTATAGTCTGTAATAGCCAAGGCGTAGATTTTATTTTCTTGGGAGTCATAATTAGCTCTCCACTTCCTTTCTAATTGCCTGCAGAGCTGTTTTTGTATTATTAATGTGTTAGTGAACCATGGTTCGGAAGGGGTTTTTCTTTTGTTAGAGAAGGATTATTCTGGAGGTACTTTTTCAACTGTAAAGCTAATCCACGAGGCATAGGTAGAAGCAGCTGAATTTGGATCAGAATTAGCAGCTGGCTTAGAGTTAACTAATAATTTTTGAATTTCAGAGGGGTCAATCTTATGCCAGGCTCGTCCTCTGCTAAGGGAAGAAGTATTATTGTAGCTAAGTTGTGAGCTGGATACGCTAGTATTAAATATTACTGCTTTGTGGTCAGACCATACTAAAGGCAATACCTCAGTGACTTTAAGATGAGGATTGCTCGTGAAAATACCATCAAGAGTATGTCCTGCTCTATTGGTGGGCAATGCTGCCTGCTGATGTAAATCAGAGTTGGTAAGTGTATCAGTCAAGTAGAGAGTTTCACAGTCATCTGGGTTTTCTAGGTGAAAATTAAAATCATCTATTAGAGAGAAATCCGTTGAGTCCAGAAATTGGCTTAGATTATTGAGAAAATAGGTTTTTGAGCCCGGTGGTCGATAGACCAGTAGGCCATTAAAGAAATAGGTTTTGCTGAAGCTAATCTGAAAAGGCAAAAGTTCATAGCCTAGACCACTTCCTACTTGGGAGCTTGAGACTGTCAATTTTTCCCTAAAAATAATGGCCAAACCTCCCCGGCATTTTATGGAGTCTATGGCCACTAATGCCATTTCAAAATTAAAAAAAGACTGATATTGATTTGGTCACCCTCTAGGTACATCGAGACCCAGGGATTCCTAATAGAAGCATTGGTGTATGTCTGTTCAGCCATATACTCATTAAAATGTTTAAGGCATGACTCAGGTTGTATGTAAAACTCCTCTACCTTAGAGAGCCCTCTATTGCCCTGGGCAAAGAATTGCCAGAATCACTTTACTTTTTAGGGTGATAGCTAAGTTCCGCCATTTTGTCTCCTTCCAAACCATCTTGCTGGTGATCTAAGCATGCTTATAATCTATTCTAGCTGCAGCTGTTAAATCTTTATTATCACCCTTAACCGCCCTGAGTAATTTTGTCTTTGCCTTCCTACGGAGCATATGTTTCCATTGTTCATCTGTAAGTTTACACTTTTCAGACAAGCCTGTCTTTGAGAAATGATCTTTAAGAGAGTTGACCATGACCCGATGTATGGATGATATAGGAATCATGTCAATGGGAGTGTTGCAGTAAGGTGCTAGTATATCTGCTACAATTGCATATATAGAAGCATATTTTCTGGGACAATCCATGATGCGTGTCCATCTGATACTCCTCTTATTAGAATGGAATAATAGTACAGATGAGATGGTACTTGCCGAATTATCCAAAAAGGGCATGCATATTAAGGTAAGGAAGAGGGCATTATGGACAATGTCATCTCTATCCATGACCCACCTATCACCCATATTCACCAAAAGGTGTGGATCTAAAAATATACTTAATGTTGCTTATGGACTTAGCCCTCTTAAACGTATGCTTGGCAGTGCGATCAGAGGGAGAGCAGTCATTAAAAGCCTGTAGCCCATGTGTCAAAGAAAATGAGGCACTTAGTGATGTGACAGTAGATATCTTCTTTAGGAAGAGAGCTTTTAGCTTTGGGATGGCCCATTTCCTATCTTCTTCTTTCATTAACTTGTAGATTGCCCTTTGCGGTTCGAAGTTCATCTTAAAGTTGGCCGCAATTAACAACGGATATCCGAGGACATCCTGATCCAAATACTTGTCGAAAGATTGAATGATTTTGGGGGGCATGGCTAAGCTCCAGCTAAGATGGCCGCACACTAAGAGGGCCCCACAGTCGCCAAAGTAAAATCTGTGCCATCCGTACCCATCTCCGATCCTACCTGACACTGTGGGGGCCGCAATGAGTGCTGAAGTCCCTGGCTACCCAGTCGAGGTGCTGCAACCTGTCTGGCGACCCCAGTGAACGTTCTGGGCCGAGTGGCGGAGGGGAGCCCGACCCGAGACCGCTGCTGCCAGGATGTGAATAGGAGCAGCGCTTGCCAGAGAAACATGGGGAAGCCCTGGGGGGCATGTGGCAGCGAAACCGCATAGCAAAAGGTCTGCAGTGCCTGTGAGAGATAAGACGCAGCGTGGTTCCAGCTGTGGGCCTGACGCAGAAGGACAGCCCATTCATAGAGATGCCGCTGCCCGACGCTGACACCCAGGGGGTGTGCTCCCCCTTTCTGGGTTTCTTCTGCAATGGGCTGCTGCTGATAGGGTCTGGGGTGGGGCCCCTGGAGAGTGAGGAGCCTGTGATTGAGACTTCTGTAGGGGCTGCAAGGCGTGAACAGCGGCGTGGCTCAGTGCGGCATGGTGGTCCCCCCGGGAGACAGCAGCCAACAAGACTGTGAGGAGGAGACCATCAGTTCCCCTAGCAAAGTGTAGCGGGCTGTGGTGGCAGCTGCTGATTTGGAGCAGGGGGCCCACAGTTGCCGGGAGAGACCCTCCTCGACAATGCCAGCTGGTGATGCAACTCCCCCCCTCTTGGAAGTATACTAAATTGCACAGTGAACGGGGGTATGGAGGGTGGGACCCAGTGAACTGCTGCGGCTGGGCGAGTTTATGGCTACGACCTACCCTTGGCTATTGGTACTGCCGCCTGATGTGACTGCGAGGGGGCTGCCTAAATTCAACCCCTCTGCGGGGTGCCCTGGTACAGGCCAGCGAGCGGCTGAGGGGCGCAGAGAGTCTCTGGCTCTGCAAAGAGGAGGTGGTAAGGATGGTGGGACCCACCCCGAGGGCCTATAAGCAAGTGGGGATGATCACACTGACCTGGACTACACAGAGGTTGGCCAGTGCCAGGGACCTAGAGAGCCACCATTGGGCAGAGGCACATAAAGCAATTCTTGACACCCTAGGGGTGGGCATTGGGCCTGCAGGAGCTGCCCTGTTGTGACTATCTGATTGAGCTGGCTGAGCAGGAGGACTGCAGTAGTTGAGGCCTAGCAGACGGTGCAGCTGGGTGTCGCTGAGGACATGGAGAGGAATCGAGGGCCAAAACCCACGCAGACCAACAAACTAGACAATTATGCTATGATTATGATGGCTCCTGGAGGGGTGATGGGGGAAGACGCTGCAAGTGAGATGAGAGTGGAGTCTCGCCCTGCAGGTGAACCCTCACTGCACGTAATTATGGCAGCCATAGAAGACCTCAAGGGCATGATCAAACCCAAGCTGGATGTGGTAACAGTGGATGTCAACTTCTTTGCTCAGACTTTAAAAAGATCACGGAAAAGATCACAGTAGCCAAATTGCATATCAATTTGCTGCAATCAACTACGAAGAGACTAGAGGACCAAGTACAGTGCCTTACAAAACAAAATGCCATCATTGCAGCCAAGCTTGAAGATCAAGAGGGTGTAGAGAAAGAATGTTAGAGTGGTTGGGGTGCCTGAGGGGGCAGAGGGGCCCAGCGCTGATCTCTTCTTGGAAGATATAATAGTCAACACACTTTGTCCAAAGCGCCTATCCAACTTCTTTTCAATTGAAAGGGTGCACAGAGTGCCGATACAACTGACGAGGCCCGGTGCTCCACCGTGGACAATCATTGGCAGAGTGTTCAACTATAGAGACAGAGAAGCGATCCTGCAAGTGGGCCACTCATAGTGTGACTTAAAATATGAAAATTCTACAATATGCTTTTCCTGGATTTTACACTGCAAGTACAAAGGCAGAGACGCAGCTTTGAGAAGGTCAAGAAAGAGCTATGAGCAAAGAAACTGAAATATATGATGCACTGCTCGGTCCGGCTGTGAGTGGTGGCGGAGGGCAAGTCCTGAAACTTTGTCACCCCGGAAAAGGCCTGGGACTGGATGGAGGGGTGGTGCACCCCTGGCCAGAGGGGCACAAGAGATCCACGAGGAGGACGCAGTGTTTGAGAGCTGGAACCTAGGTGTACTGCTCTGCGAGATACGCAGCTGAGGCAAGATACCCCTACAGACATGTGAACAACCGGACCTCAGCGGTGATCATACAGCGAATTGCCTCGTGTCCCATGGGTGAAGTACTTGGACCTATCGGAGGGGCTGTATAGAAGAACTGGTGACTAACTCTGTTGACGACTGTGAGTCCATTATCATCCCTGAGGGAGGCTCCGGTGGTGGGGGTTGTGGGGGGCTAACAAAGATGACTCACCATACAGAGGTATGGCTCTCATATAATGTCACAAGGGATGCAATGCTTCGCTCACACAATTTCCTCAGCTGATTGAGGCAGTGCTAGCCTACCCATTGAGCATATGATACTTTTGGGGCAACAGGCACTCTGCATATTGGGGTGGTGGGCAGTTCTAAACCTGCGTTGCTGGGTAGCAGGAGGGGGAAGTTTGCCTGTTGAGGGCAACTGTTTTGGCAACTGTTTATTCTGTTTGGCTTACACTGTTGCTCAGACACAGTGACACCAGGTGGGTATAGCCAAGAGTATGAGATGCAGGGGGGCAGGAGACAATTGAAGGGCACCTGGAGGGGGCACAAACAGACATGTGCATGACTCACACACAGATGGGGCACTGACGCAGCGAGCCTTAAGTGTCCTGATGTGGATCATCAATGGGCTTGACAGCACAATTAAAAGTATCATCGTACTTCAATATCTATGTCAGCATACCCCAGATTTAGTCCTGCTGAAGAAAACCCACCTCAGAGGCCATAGTTACAAGGCCCTGGATAGATTTGGCTACATTCTTCCGGCGCATGCTGGCTACCCCACAGATTCCAAAGGGAACAGATAGTCTAAAAAAAATCAGTGCCGTTCATCCCCAAATGCACATGGTCCGATTCACTAGGTAGATATGTGGCACTATCGGGAAACTGGGAGGGCAACACCCTGAATATTTGTTCTCTGTATATACCACCGAGACTGCATGAGGCAACATTCCCAGATGTTAGCGCTTTGCTTTTGGCAGAGTCTCCTGGGATCCTCACATTAGGACGGGACATGAATGCTGTGGCTGACCCTAGTGCTGCCAGATAGAGCAGAGCTGTCCACTCCGATGAGCCAGGTCTGCTGAGGGCTTTCACAGATGCAATTAGACTGATAGATTTGTGGCACGAACATAACCCACAGCAAAAACAATACACATACTTCTCAGCAGCTCACTGCAGTTTCTCCTTTCGCGATCATATATTTACTCAACAAATACATGTGGGCAAATTCAGAGATGCAACACACAAGCCACGTAGTATCTCTGACCATTTGCTGGTGGGGGTGATTCTGTGTGGCCCCACCCAAGACAATACACTAGCTCCAAAAATTGACCCCTGGCATTTGCAGAATAGGCAAACACAAGGAGAGGATGGAGGCAGCACTGAAACTTTTCAGACACTCACCCCAAGTCACAGATGTGGGTTGAATCCATCATTGTTCTTTAGCTCACTTTGCCACCCCAGTTCAGACCTAGCCATATGCAAATTAGTCTTAACCCTGTCCCTCATGCGAACAGTCCAGCCCGAACTGCCAAGCCAGGTCTTCCCTGTACTGGAAACAAGCATCCTGGGACCGGTTTCAGGGTAACACCCCTCATCAACCAGGCTAGCTTGAATCCAGTGGAAAAGTGAGCAAGGGACCCACGTCTGGGCATAACCTGCCAAATTAGGGTGAACAAAGCAAACACAAGGAGATGATGGACAGAGCACTGAAACTTTTCAGACACTCACCCCCAGTCACAGATCTGGGTTGAATCCATCATCGTTCTTTAGCTCACTTTGACACCCCAGTTCAGACCTAGCCATAGGCAAATCAGTCTTGACCCTGTACCTCATGGGAACAGTCTAGCCTGAATTGCCAAGCCAGGTCTTCCCTGGACCGGAAACTAGCATCCTGGGAATGGGTTCAGGGTAACACCCCTCATCAGCGAGAGCTGGGGGAGGATAGGGCCTGCACCTATGCGCTGGCGGCTCAACGCCGGCTGTACGATGTGGGGGGTAGAGCCAATAAACTACTAGCATGGTTAGATAAAAGGGACAGAGGATGCAACTGGAGACTGGAAAATCCTAGATCATGTAGGTGTGCTCCAAACGACCAGTGCCACCATGGCAGAGACCTTTGCCACGTACTACAAAGGTGCATACATCTTCACGACTACCATGTCTCATGCAGACTGTACCACCTTCCTGCAGGACATAGACCTCCTGACATTCTCGGAAGATGATAGGGATGCCCTGGAAGAGGCCTTGGTGGTAGGTGAAATAGTTCTGGTGATAGGGGACCTCCAGTCAGGAAAGGCAGTGGAGCCGAACGGCCTACCGGTAGAACTTTATAAAAGTGTGGTAGATAAAATCGCAGAACACATGCTGGCCAAATTCCATGCAGCACGAGAGTCGGGAGCTTACCGGAGGATAAAGAACTGCTACAATAGTGGGTATCCCCAAGAAAGACAAGCTGCCGGCTGAGTGTGGATCATTTAGACCCATATCTTTGTTAATAGTGGAGGCCAAGGTACTGGCAAAGGCCCTGGCAACCAGGCTGCAAAGTGTGATCAGCTCAGTGGTCCATTCGGATAAAATCAGGCTTTATGCCCTACAGGGGAACCCGCTTCTATTGGAGAACTCTTTCGCTCTCGATGATGGGTAGAGCTGCTTTATACAAAATGGTGACCCTCCCACGCTTCATATATGTTCTCCAAAATACAACATATAGGATTCCCCCAGTCATTTTTCAAAAGATTGACCACGAGGTAACGCTATTGTTGTGGAACGGAGGGAACTGACATCGCGATTCGCAAACTCCAGAGAGGGGTTTATGACGGGGGCCTGGAGCCATGACATACTCAAATACTATCGGGCCACTCAGTTAGTGGCGGTTAATGATTGGGCATTTGCTCATTGTGACGAGCCGGCATACCAGGTTGACAGAGAGGCCATGGTGTGCAGGGGTTGCCTGACAGTTCTATATGAGTGGAGACAAGAGCTTGATCTGCTGACTCATACGTAGACGGTGGTGAGAGTATGGACAGAGACTACTAATTATCTGGGATGGGAAGGTAAGCTGATGGACCAAACCCTGCTAAGGGACAGTAACCTTTTGAGGGAGGTGGTAAACCTGAAAGGCTTCTAGCGAGGTGCCCTGATTAGTATAGACCGACTGGGCGATATATGGAGGGAACAATCACTGGTGACGTTCAAAGTCCTGCAACAAGAATATGAGATGGCGGAGACTGAGCATTTTAGGTACCTACACCTGGGACGCGCCCCAAGATGACACAAACTGGAGGCGGCGCCATTGAAAGATCATCTCCTCACGGATCCACTAACAGAGAAGGTCATTTCCATGATATATAGGAAAACAGTAAATGACTCTCCTGGCCCAATGCTGACACTGAGAAAGGCCTGGGAAAGAAACATTAAGACATTGGAAGATGATGACTGGGCAGAAGCTCTGCAAAGCCCAAGGGGGGTGGTGATGCAAGCTCGCTTTAGGCTAGTACAATTGCGGATCTTGCATAGATCATACTATTGTAGTCCACAAGATAGGGAGAAGGGAACTGCAGTATGTCTGCGGGGCTGTGGGGAAGTGGGTACCTTTTTCCACTAGAAGATTTGGATGGTTGTTGCGGCAGAGGTGGCCAAGCGCAACATAGCGCGTGCTTGGGGCGAAGTGATGTCCCCCAAGTTGAAGACTGGACACTTGACATGGATTGCTGCCTGCGGACGGAGCAAGTGATAGTCTATCGGAGCAGGGGTTGCCCTAGGAAATGAGAAAAGGTGTGGAGCAACTGGCATACTTACTGAGGCTATTTACTATGTGGGGATGGTCGTGGGAAGAAAAGGAGGGAACCTGACATTTCAGTGTGTTACCTGTGGGGACTTGACATTTCTGAAAGTTGTGAAGGCTCAGTTTCTACTGTTTGTTCATGTTATGTATTTGATGCTGTCTGCTCTAGTTAAAGTACACACTGAACGATCAATTTGAATATTGTATTGACTGTATGATGAGCAAAGTTTAATAAAAAGAGTTTAAAAAAAAACAATGAGTGGATGATTTTGGAATCCTTGTTCCCCTTCTGGCGATGATTATATAGATTGAAGACCTTCATGATGGGCATCCTTTCATAGGAAAGAAGAAGCCCTAAAATGTCTGGGGATCTTATATCAAGTAACTTAATTTTTATAGGTAGTGACACATTGATCCAAATAGTGTGTGGAGGATGCAGAAGGCAGGGCTCGCCGTAACAATTTATGTGTTTCATGGGATTTCTAGAGGGGTGCGAGGGCACTGACATGTGCGCATTCCTAGACCAGTGGCTCAAATCCTGGATTCCAGATGGAAATCTGTCTCCTTGCTTTATACTAGAGCGAGCCCACTGAGCCCTCTCCGTCAGGCTCCCGCCGGGTGCCTGTCCTCGGCCGGTGATTGCGCGAGTCCTAACCTACCATGACAGGGACACCATTTTGAGACAGGCCCGGGCGCAGAAGTCTCTTACCTTTGCATCCAAACCAATAATGATATTTCCTGAATACACCAAGCTGGTGCAGCAGCAGAGGCAATCTTTTACGACTGCGAAGTCACGTCTGCGGGAGTTGCAAATTCCATACATGCTGCTCTTCCTGGCCCGCCTCCGAGTCAGTTATAAAGACAGCACACTGTTCTTCGACACCCCTGAGGAGGGCTTCCAGTGGGCAGAGGAACGCCGACCGGTCAAACTCCACACGCCACCGCCTCGGGACTCGGATTCGTTCTCTGCTCTGGGGACCCGTGCCTTAACCAGGACAATAACAAACAGGATAAGCGAAGGCATCAATCGAGATCTTCCTGGCATTCCGGCTCTATGGGAAACAAACTCTGAGAAACCAGACAATTGACACACATACCATTTGATATTGGCATCCTAAGTTATGGAGCCGGCGGGATATAGTATTCAAGGTCTCCGCCCACCGGCATCTCTAAAGGCTTCCTCATCCGAACTGCTGAGTTAGATCCAAAGGACACCAGTTAGGGATGGGATCTCTGGGGAACCGTTGGATTGTTTCAGTTGTTACCCCCTGTTGGGGTGGGATCTGTTTACAAACCGCAACAGATACTTAATCGTTCCTTGAGGTATTGGGGTGGGATGGGGTGGGTGAGCGAGGCGGGTGGGAGGTAGAGTTTTTAAGGTTGTTAGACTTAGAGATTCGAAAAATGCCAATACTGTGTTACCTTCTCTTGGTATATGCATCACACAGCTAGTCATCTGCTTTGCATCATAACATGACAACGCACCTAAATAGAATGAATCCAATAGGGGAAATCAAGGTGGTCACCTGGAATGTTAGGGGTCTTCTCGACAAGATCAAACGGGGGGCTGTACTGAGACACTCGAAACGCCTGCGGGTGGACGTCTTGCTGTTGGAAGAAACACATTTGATGGGGACCAACGCCCCATGCTTGTCCCGATTTGGCTTCATAAAGGTCTTCCACGTGGGCTTTGTGAGAGGCTCTAGGGGTGTGTCTATTCTAATCCACCGCAGACTCGCATTTACGCACACACGCTGATACCCTGGGCAGATACCTATTCACCCAGGGCATGCTTGCGGGGGAGCCTATGGTACTGGGTAGTGTGTATGCTTCTCCCCCCCTCAGTCATACATTCACCAAGCGCATTGCCGATATCTGGGGATCTCTGCCCGAAGCCCTAGCATTAATTGGGGGAGACTGGAACAACGTTATTCACACTGACCAGGACAGATGCCGCCCAGCAGCTATACAACACACGCAGAGGGAATCACGCCTGGGACCACTAGTGGAGGCATTGGGATGGTCTGACATGTGGAGGATGCTGCATCCAACATCGGCTTCACATACTTCTCGACGGTCCATGGGTTGTTTTCTAGACTAGATTACATTCTTATTACCAGAGCACATACATATCGACTGTCTGGGGTGGATATCCTACTTAGAGGCCTATCTGACTACTCCCCTGTCCAACTACATCTAGAGATAGGTCCAAGAGGGTCAGCGTTTCATTGGCAGCTATCGCCATGGCATCTACATAACCTGAGCTATAAAACATGCCTACATAAAGCCCTGGTAGAATACTCTGCATTGAATGAGGGGACGGTGGGATCTGCTACTATGCTGTGGGAGGCCATGAAACCAACCATCCGAGGGTTTGACATAGGCTACTGCACAGTGGCTAAACGTCAGAAAAGACAGGAATTAATTTAATACAACTCGAAGCTCTAATCAGCTAAACCGAGCTGCTGGCACAAGAACGAGATGGCGATTGCGCTCGCTGCCAATTAGGAATCTTGCAGAGATGGAACCATAGCATCCAGCTAGATGAGGCCAAACATATATGGAAGGCCACACAAAGCAGGATTTATCAATGGGGGGATAAGTCAGGGAAAATGCTACATAGATTGTGCCAATATTCTCTGAAACTGATACAACTACCCATAATTAAATCAAGCACCGGCGAGATGATCACCGATCCCTCACATGTTGCCGGCGTCTTTGCTGAATTCTATCAAGCACTTTACGCTAAACGCGAAGTCCTCTTGGAATTCCAGTTTAAAGACTTCTTTCGTGATATCCCGCCCCAGACATTAACAGCCGCTGCGCGCGAATCCTTAGATAGCCCCATCACACTGGAGGAATTAACTTCAGTGGTCAAAGGATAGCTTCAGGCAAATCACCAGGACCCAGTGGATTCCCTAGTGAATTCTTCAAAATGCATATAACGATACTAGGCCTGCGGTACCTCGCAACCCTTAATGAGGCCCTCACGGCAAAATGTCTGCCTCCTGACTGGAGACACGCAGAGATAGTGGCCTTTCGGAAACCGGGTCACCCACTTGAACTATGTGCATCCTATCAGCCAATATCTTTACTTAATATTGAAGCCAAGATACTCGCTAGGATACTGGCAGGTAGGCTGATACCACACCTTCAAGTCTTGACCCATCTAGACCAGGGCAGCTTCATGCCACAACGAGCGACTCGACATAATATACGTAGAGCTTATAACGCAATAGCCACCGTTGATAGACTAGACAGGCCAGCAGCCTTACTACTGGTGGATATGGACAAGGCCTTCGATTCGGTCAGCTGGACCTACATGTTACATATTACTGCAACATTTAACCATGTGGCCTAGGTATATAGCACTAGTCAGATTGTTATACACAGCCCTTACGGCCTCAATCCGGGTGGCAGGGGCTACATAGGCCCAATTCCCAATCCAGCGGGGAACTGGACAAGGGTACCCCTTTCCTCCTTGCTTTTTGCTCTGGCCATCGAGCCCGTTGCGGCTTGGGTGAGAAAAGATGCACTTTACCGCTGCTTTGAGTGAACCCCCGAAATCTCCGATCGTATAGCATTGTACGCGGATTGCATCAATCAATCAATCAATCAATCATTTGTTAAGCGCAACTACTCACCCATAAGGGTCTCAAGGCGCTGGGGGTGGGGGGGTGCAGGTTCCAGTCCATCAAGGAGGGGGTCTGTCGAAGAGCCAGGTTTTGAGGTTTCTAGCGAAGATGGGAAGCGATGTGGTCTGTCTGAGGTGGAGCGGAAGGGCGTTCCAGGCTTTGGCCGCGAGGAAGGAGAAGGAGCGGCCTCCCGATCTGGTTTTTCTGGTGCGGGGGACCACGGCGTAGGAGAGCTGGGCTGATCGTAGGGTCCTTTGGGGTGTGTGGAATTGGAGTCGGCTGTTCAGGTATGCTGGTCCGGTGTCGTGGAGGGCCTTGTGTGCGTGGGTGAGCATCTTGAAGGTGACTCTAGCCTCGATGGGGAGCCAGTGGAGTGTGCGCAGGTGCTGGGAGATGTGGCAGCGTCTTGGCAGGTTGAGGACCAGTCTTGCGGCGGCGTTCTGGATGTTCGGTAGCTTGCGGGTGAGGTTTTTGTTTATTCCGGCATAGAGTGCGTTGCCGTCGAGTCTGCTGTACCAGGACGTGAGTGACGGTCTTTCTGTGTTCGAGGGGGATCCATTTGAAGGTCTTATGTAGGAGGCGGAGGGTGTGGAAGCAGGAGGACGAGACGGAGTTGATCTGGCGGTCCATCCTGTTCTTCCTGACTGATCCTCATTGATCTGGCCCTAGAATACTACAGATCATGCGTGTCTTTGGGGAAACATCTGGCTTATATATGAATGCATCTAAATCATTGATGTGGCCGATAAGAGGATCGATGGGGAACAGTCGGTGGGCGGACAGACTTACAATGGTTACACATGGTTTCACATATCTTGGATTTTACGTATCAAATAATAAAACCATTTCCTGGGAACGCAACCTTGTGGCAACAACAGAAAACGTTAAGACTGAGGTTAATAACTGGTCAACACTCCCTCTGTCACTGTATGGAAGATCTGCTATTTTTAAGATTATCTCTATGCCCAAATTGGTGTACCAACTACAATCATAACATTATCCAATCTCCTTAACCTGGTTCAGTCAAATCAATGCAATGCTCGGACACTTCCTGTGAGGGGGGTGGTACGGCCAGGGTGGCCCTACGTACCTGTATACAATCCACCTACTGCGGGGTATTGCCGCAGCAGACATACAATCCTACCATGCTGCTGCACACTTGCAGATACTGAATGAGTGGTGGTATGGGTCCAGAGACAATCTGGCATACAGGCTCGAACAGTGGATTATGGGAGAGCCCCTCCGTACATTCACTCTTATATAGCAGTACTGACCCCAAAGCCCTTCCCCCGGCAACGAGGGTGGTGATTGTGACCTGGCGACAGATGCTCCATAAAATCGGATGGTGGGGCCGCCTAACACATGCCACTCTGCTTTGGCAGAATCGTTTGCTTCGGCAAATTGCTGACCTCCAGGGATTCAAAAATTAGGATCAAATCGGAATCTCTGCCCTTGGAGATGTCATGAGGGGAATGATTCTTAAAACTTTTGAGGACCTCCGTAAAGACTTCTCCATGCCCCATACACAATTTTATAAATTCCTACAACTGCGACATGCCCTTCACCCATACATCAAAAACCTGACTGCTATACTCAGAATTTAGCCCATTAGAGGGCAAACTTTTGATGTGGGATCCAGGGGATCATAACATTTCCAAAATGTATCAAACACTAGTCACTAATAGTCACACGAACCTAGAATCCTTAAGAGCTACATGGGATACTGATATATGTCCGATCGATGACGATGACTGGGCAGAGGCACACCAATCACCGCGCGGAGTAGCAGTCTCGACCCAGCTTCGCCTCATACAGTTTAAATATTTATACTGGGTGTATTACACTAGTCACAGGTTATGGAAGGCGGGAGTGATTGCATCTCCACTTTGTCTCCAATGCCAAGTGGAAGATGGTACATTCATACACACAACATGGTCCTGTTCAGTTCTAGATCGTTTCTGGCATGGGGTGTTAAATTGCTTGACAGAGGTGTTAGCTTGGAACATACTGAGATCCCCAAAGTTAACATTATTGCATAGCACAGATAATATAGGGGGAAACAGGTATAAAAGATATTTGTTGTTCCTAGGTCTTACATTAGCAAAATGAGACATTGCCAGACAATGGAAAGCAGAGAATCCACCTCGAATATCGCTCTGGAAGTCAGGCATGGATTTTATTATGGAAATGGAACTCCCTGTTTTCATAGCTCAAGGGTGCCCGCAGAAACACACCAAAATATGGGCAAGGTGGGCCACCTATAGAAATATACCCCTGAAAACGTATAACGCGGCAGATGGTCAATTGGTTACAGAGGTGATAACATAGGTATGAGAACAGAGAGTCTATTGACTCACTCACGGATATACTAAGTGGGTGCACGACCAAGATCATATTATATACAGGTACAAGGCATAGTTAGAGTTAAGTTTCTATTAAAGTTATTGTACGGGGGGTTTCCTTGACTGAGATCGCACATGGGGGAATGGGAAATAATGTCTATATCTGATGTTTTCTACTAAAGATGCTTTGTCGCATGACGTTTGAATACCCTGTACTGTATACTTAAAACTAATAAAATATGTTTTCAAAAAAGAAAACTTCCTTTGTGTGATTGGTATTATCGCTACCTTGCTCCAAATTCTTCTCAATGTACATCCTAATCCCTCGGATTCCTAGGAGCACAAGGTATATCGCTAAATAGGTCCCAGTTGGTGACTCAGGTGTCCTGAGAAGTTCAAATCTGCTGCGGCATTCCACCATAGGGACACTAGTTGTAAATGCAGCTGCTGACACTTTCTCCGTTGGATCTATGCTCTTTCCATCCAGTAAGACATTACCCAAAGGTGGGGCAGGGGTTAAACAGATGTAGCGTATCACCCACATTGGACTGCCCCAAGGTCTTCATGGACCATCCGAGTGTTTGCTTGCTGCCCACACGCTTCAGCCTCTCAGATATTGCTGGAACCCTAGGAACAGACCGACGGGATATAGCCCGTTTGGTTGGCTTAAGAATTGATTCAACCTCCTATATCAGATCATCAATTGCGTTAATTGTACAGTTGGGTGCAGCATGTCCCACAGGACCTTTCAGTTTTTTTGCCCCATGGGAGCTTTCAGCTGCTTTTCTTTTCCCCATTGAAAACATAGGCAGATAATTTTAATACAATCCACTCAAAGAATCTAAATAATAAACTAGCATCAATTTTATTAATGTGAAGAATTCAGCCTTCTTTAAGGGGCAGATACACAAGTTGTGCAGAAAAAAAAGGTAATGGACCATACCAAATGCCAGATAGTTATTCAGATGTGGAGGCAAGAGGGGTGACCCAGGCCGGCCTCTTCTTCATGATGGGTGAGGGCGGGTTTGCCCTTGGCCTGGGCTTTGCCTTGGAGGGGCCCCGACGTGCCCCACACAGTGGGGCAGCTGGAAGCGCATTGTAGTCCTAGTTGAGAGTGGTCAAGGACTCCTGGGACACAAAGTCCCAAGCAGCGTGGGTTTTTTCCCATGCAACAGAGCAGATGGAGGCACTTTGTAGTACTTGTTGAGAGTGGTCTCCGCTCCTTCCCCCACCATCATGCACAAGTCAAGGAATTCTAGGGCACAAAGTCTCTAGCAGCGTGGTTTCTCTCTGTGCAACGGGGCAGCTGGAGGTGCTTTGTAATGCTTCTTGAGAGTGGTCCTGCCTCCTTCCCCCACCAGCAGTGCTTAATTTGTAAAATATTAAGTGCCAGGGCTCTGACCAGGAGGCCACTGCAGCTTGCACTACCTATCGCCCTTGTCATCGCTGCCAAAACAACTACTAACCATCTCTCTTGCATGTAAATGCGACAGTTCCGATTATTCCAGGTCCCCAAAGCTAAAGGAATGGCTGGGGAGGCAGGTATTAGCAATTTTAATGTATAATGTAGTCCTAAACTACCGTTGTTCGGCTCATCTCTAAATTAGATGAGCAGCGCCACCATGTGGTGGACTGTTCTAAGTATGGTCCTGACAATTCGGTGCCGAGCACCAAAAACCAATTAAGTGCCGGTGCTGAGCACCGGAAAGCACTGGCTCAAATTAAGCACTGCCCACCAGAATGCACAAGTCAAGGAATCTTGGGACACAAAGTCAATAGCAGCGTAGTTTCTCTCCCACACAGCTGGACAGCTGGAGGCGCTTTGTATCGCTTGTTGAGAGTGGTTCCGCCTCTTCCACCACCAGCACGCACAAGTCAAGGAATTCTAGGGCACAAAGTCCCGTTCTCGTTTATCTATACATTAACGCTAAGTCTAATATTCCTTAGAAAAGGAAATTCATCAAGTCCCAGGGGCATCAGTACAAGATATTTTACCGACGACTGACTTAAGACCTGGAAACTAAATTTGGAATTGAAAAACTCATTCCTTGAGAAACAATAGAGTAATAATAATAATTTGCTGTATGTCTGAAGGACATTAGGAGCAAATCTGTTTTTGTAACTTGCTCAAATTAATTTAGTGCACTTTGTTACAGTGTAATTCGCACAAAATAAGAGAAGTGTGAGGGATGGGATATACAAATAGAAGTGAATCTCTCGTTATCCACTGTTTTGACATTTTGACCATCACTATTCACAACAGCCTAGCGCCGTCATTTGACCGACCTACAAGAACGATACAATGCACATATTCTGACCAGCATCTGTACATCTACGAGGGCTTAAAATCTACCTACTGACAATGCTGCTAATAAAAGGGTTGACATTATAAATGGCAAGTTTCCTTTTAAATGCGATTGTACAATTATGACAGTGCAACACAGGAACAACCCCACAGTTTCTGGTGATAAGATTATTAGCCAAATAATATCAATAACCTGGGTACGGGCGTAATTCTAGCCTATACATTAAAACGTACACATCCATTTGGACACTTTAGCATTTGCTTTGCTCGCTTAGTTGTTGGCAGACATAGGTTACATGAACGCTTATTCGGTAGACTGGTGTGGTTTTAGCAATTTTTAAAATGTAACTTCATTTAAAGAAGAAATGCAGGAACATAATAGAAAAAATATAGTTACACTGTAATAGGAGGTGAAAGTGGTTGCTAAAATGTCAAAGGCCTGTTTTTATAGTCGTTCATTGTGTTTACGTATTCAACATAAAAAAAGGTAATAAATGCATTAATTACAAAAAAGAGCTATAGCAAGGCAAACCTTCACAACTTCCTCTCCATCCACAATCTTTAGCTTTTCCAAATTTTCCTGCAAAAGTTCTGGTTTCATACGCCATTTCAAAAGGCCCAGTAATCCCACTGAAAGAGAAAATATACATTATTAATTTTATGACAATTTTAATAATGTCTACACTGTTAAATAATCTGAAAGGAAAACTAAGGCTACGTACCATTCTGAGTCAATTTTGTTGAACACACAAGTGTTGAAATAGAGAAAGTATCTCGGGAGCTTATAGAAAGACCTGCAGCACTACTGCTACTCCTGGTTAAAGTAGATCCTTTGTGATCCATATGTTGACGAGAAGAAGGAAAATTCAAGTAGGCATTCACATCCTCCATTTTCTTACTGTCGCCCTGAGAAACGACAATTTCTTTTAAATAATCTATTCAAAGGCAGTTTATGTGCACTTTTTAAAGACATTAGACTGAATCTCTTAAAAGTGCTGCTTTTGTGGCATCACATAGATATATTTTTCCACATGTTAACATCTAACCATACCTGCTTATTGAACATCAACCAATATTTAAGGCTGACACAACAGAGGTATAGTGGTGACTTTAAGACAATCTGTGCTATAGTGCATTAGAAGTAACTCATAGTCATCTAAATCTGCTGTGGAATTTAAGAAGGAAATCTAGCCAATGTAGGACTGAACAATTTCAAGAAACCTCTACAACTGTTTTATGGAAGAATTGAAGAAACAGGAACCATCTTCATAGGAAAAATGGGACAAACTTTTAAAAGGGTCTGCTAGTACACTTGATGCATTTTAAGGAGCACAGTGAGTCATGGGGAAGTAGTATTGTCATAACTTTCTTTACTTACCATTACTCACCCTAATTTGGAGGTTTATGTATATGCTCAATGTTATTAACAATAAAATAGGCCCGCAAAATGCTTTTAATGTATTCACAAAGTGAAAACTATTTGTTACAGCAATAGCTTTATTTCTTATTTTGTAAAATAAGGAAATCAACTGCGGCCATGGAATGAGTTTCTGAGCAGATGAATACAAAGATTCCCTGACAGATTATGTGAAAGATCAGTATTAAATAGTCTATAATGCTCATTCCTTGCTATACTGGATATTAATACACAATATGCATGTCTGTAAAGCACACTCTTACTCAAGTATTGTACCACTGAATAACTGGCGTTGATTATTACCCAACGTATTGGTATGCTTTATTTTCAGCTTTGAGAGGGCAAAAAGCTGAGTGACCATGGGCACTAGCACAAATCCTACTATTGGATGCATCAGACCGCTGCACCACTGGGCCAGGCTCTTACAGGCCTCCGGGTTCTTCAGTTGAGTTGTAAACGAATGGGGATACTAGTAACAGCTGCTTTGGCCATGTCATTTCTAGGACTGGATTTCATTTGCAAACAGGATTTAATATTTGTTGTCTCCTGGAAGTGAGATCATTATTATTGCTGGTGCAGGAGATCACCATTTGTACTCCTATTCAATCATGAGTTTTGGAGGTAAAACTCAAAACCTAAAAAATCAATACAAATTCATTGCAGTTACACTAAAATTATATATATATTTTTTTCAACGTTTGCTGTGATGCAAATTAGATAGATAACACTAGGGGGCCGATTCCGATCTCGGCCGGTAGGGCTCCGAATCGGATTCGGCTTTACCGGATCCGATTCGGAGCCCTGTTTCCCGACCGAACCGTACGCGGGTCCGGCCGAGCGAGTACGATGCGAAATCGCCGACCGACTCGTCCGGGCGTCCCGACCGCTCCGACCGACTCGCACCGCGCAATGGAGACGTTTCCCGGCCGGGTAAGTACGATGCGCGCCGCGAGCAGTCCGACCGAGCCGCGCACTCCGGCTCGTAAGAGCTGTCGGAGCCGTACTTTGGGGGTCCGTGTCGGACCCCCTGTACGCGTAGCCGCGCGAGTCGCACACAGGGGGGACCCATGGGTCCCCCTACCTGTGCGTGTACGGCACGAATCGCTTCGCCGCGTACCCGCTGTAGGGGGCGCCCTTGTCCGACTCGCACCCATTGAGTCAATGGGAGCCCGCGTACGCGTTGTACGACCGGCTCCCATTGACTTCAATGGGAGTCCGACCGACTCGAGTCCGATAACATACGGACGCATCGTACTCGTTCGGTCGGACTGCACGGGTCCGATTCGGTCGGAAATCTCTCCGGGTCCGGCTCGGTCGGAGAAATTTACGGCCCGAATCGGAATCGACCCCTAAATCAGCTTGCAAACAAAATGAGAAGAAGAACCCAGACAATGGTGAATTCGCAACCATGAATAAGAATCTGCTATTCAAGATAGGAAATATTTGAACAATAAGAGGCAGAGAGAACTAGAGGTTGGGGTGTGAATAGATTTTCAGCTTGAATTATGGAGATGGGTCTTAGAAAATGAGAGTGTGAGAAGACTCCACTTATTCAAGATATTGGTATTAAATAAAAGTATTAAGTTGCTTTCTGCAACCCAATGAAGAGGGCTAGATCTGATGTGAAATAGGTAGACAGTTCCATATTCAGATTTTTGCTTTGATGGCAGCTCCTAAAAAAGGTGTAAGGAGTTCCTAATCACTCTGAGTTTAGGTTTTAGGGTCATAGCATGGAATTGATACTGAAGCTATTTAAGCCCCCTGAGATTTTTAATCACCTACATAATTCATTACTCTGAAAAAAAAGTAATTTAGCTAGGATTTCATCATGAAAAACAAATCTACATAAGCTTCAAGATGTCAGCAAATTCTGCTGAGAAACAGTTGTGGGGGTTGAATTTTAGGGAGGTGTTTTTATGACTGTTGTGATAGATTGGCCCTAACTTCAGGGTCACTCAGGATTTTTTTGCCTTTTTATTGAAACCTATTTTTGTTAGTTGTAAATCTCTGTGCACTTTACCCCAGCTAAACAGTGGTAATGTGTGTGTGGCCTACCTGGTAAACATAGTAAAACTGGTATACACCTGATTGGCACATTTATTCTAATTATAAATCCCTAGTATATCGTACTGCATGTACCCAGGGCCTGTAAATCCTGTAAATTAAATGCTAAGTGTGGGCTTCAGCACTCATTCTACCACCCATTAGAGTGCACTATAAAGCATTCCACTGCAGCCTGAGTGTGCAGTTTAAAACTTCTCTTTTGATCTGGCAATATAAACCTTCCTTTAGAAAACTTATAAATCACCCCTAAGAAGGGCCTTGAATTGAAGGCCCACAGGACAGGGCGCATGGTATTTGAAATGTAGGGCAGATATATTTAATTTTTTACATGTCCTGGCAGTGAAAAGTCTCCATAGTCGTTTTTCACTGTGAAAAGGCTGGCTATCCTATAAGAACACACTGTGTTACAGTATAACAACTTATAGTGGTTATCTTGAGTTTGGGAGTGGCCAGAAAAATGGTTCAATGACTCATTTTAATAATAATTTTAAATCCAGCTTAATAGTCAAGTCAGGTTTTATATTACTATTTTGAAAATGACACATCTAGAAAGTTGTTGTTTTCGTGCCTAAAAAAACTGTTTCTTGCAAGTATCCAGCTGTTACTTGACTACTGATGGCTCTCCTGTCGTGAGATGGTTATTGCTCCAGTGGACAAAGGTCTTGAGAGCATGGAGGTGTTTTTCTCCTTGAGCAGGATGGCCTGGAACTGTGCCTAGCCTCGGCCTGAGTTTCAAAGGATGCTTACCTTATCAGTGACTGATAAAGCTCACACCTACGCCTGCCTCCCTTTTGTCTCTCTTGTCAGGCTGGCACCCAACTTAGTGGGAGTGGAGGAAATGACAAGAACTGCATTAGGAGGTGAACAAAGGCTTGCCCTCCACACACAGACTGACATTGAGCATTAAGGTGGACCCCACAGACCTTCCCTTGGAACACTTTTGGACCTGTGAAGACCAGAAGGAGGACAGCCCTGCTGTCTGAAGAACCAGAAGGAACACTGGACCTGCTTTCCTTGAACCAAGGGTCCCAGAAGTGACGCCAAGGGTCAGTTGGCTGACCATCTGTTTGAGCCACAGAGACACAACAAAATACTGGAGACCCTTTTCTTGAAATTGCCCAGCTGACCAATAACAATTGGACTTGCCTTGGACCCTGCTCCTGGCCTCTGTTGGAACTAGTCCTAACTCCCAAGCACTGGCCCCCAGGTCCTGGACCCTTGACTTCTGTTAGAGTGTATTCCTCCTTCCCACACTGCAAAAGCTGGGACTTAGAAACATTTTGGCAACTTTCCGCCTGGAGAATCAACGGAGACCAAGAACACCATCAAAGCTGCTGCCAGCGAATCGCCGGTAGGCCTCAGCTTGCTGGTTTTCTCCACTGAAAGAGATCTGATTTCAGAAATGTTTCTAAGTCTGAACGAAGAGAGCTCCATCAGGACTAACGCCGAGCCACAACCCGTCCATGTCATGGGCTTCTTGGGCACCGACTTTGGACTTCACTTGTTCATTGTTCAGAGCTTTCCTGTTTTCATTGACGACCCCACCGGGACCCTGCTCTTCAGCAGCCCACTGTCGCCGAGCCCCACTTTGGATCCAGCTTGCAGCTTGCTCTGCTGACAACTCTCCAACAGTCACATTTTCTCCATAAAAGTCAGAAGGCAAAATTTCCACCTGGATGAACCTAGTTCCTGTATCCGACCTGCGCTCCATCATGGTCGGCATTAACTTTTATCTTTGATCCAGTCTAGCGTGACCAGATATCCACAGCTGAGGCTCTGTGATTTTTGGTCCTATTTTTATTTTAACAATTCATATCTCCGGTTCTACTGATTGGAGTTTTGTTGTTTTGGTGCCGTTTTATTTATTAAAATTTACTCTATTGAGTTTGGTGGTTCATCCAGACAAGGTTTGTGATTATTGTTTGAGGTGGCATCTCACCTCCTCAACAAATGCTTCAATTTCTTACACCCACTATGAGTAATATAATGTCACTATTCTTATTAGGTCCAATAATGGTTTCAGTAATTTAAACCTGAACTCGACTACTGGTAGCTATGGCACAGAGCAGACAGGCTTAACTTAAGAGAATGTGTAAAGCATTTAGAAGTACCAAAACAATGAAAAGTCAAAAACTCAACACAATAAAAATTCCTCTCCAATTTAAAAAATAAAGAATATTTTAATCAACAAAATGGCACCAAAACAATAAAAATCCAATAAGGGGAACCGAAGATATGAAGTTAAATTTTTTAAAATAAAAATATCACCAAAATGTGCAAACCGCCAACCGTGGGAAACTGGTCACATTGGAATGGTACGTTTTAAGGCTGACCACAATAGAGCGCAGATTGGATACAAGGTCAAGGTTGGTCCTGATCAAAGGGTTACCTTTGGACTTAGAATATTTTCTGACAAGGTAGAGTCTTCAGGGGGTCAAGGCTGAAGGCTGAATCTGAAGAGGAGCTCGTCAATGATAGGTTGACAAAGGATGACGTTGCAGTAAAGCTGTTAGAGTCTTTTCTGAAAGTTATACGTCCTCATGTGGAGCTAGACTGCAGTCTGTAGCCGAAGAGGGTTTAATGACGTAGGATGCCAGTCAGCATCAGACATGCTGAATTAGATTTTCTGCTGTGGAGAAGAACTTAGTGGGAATAGCAACACGGTCAGGACAACCGGCTATGCACCCTCGGCAGATCGGCTGGCAGGCCCTAGTCCCATGACAATTTTCCAGGCAAAAACTCTTAAGAAAGTTTCCAAGTCTCAACTTTCTATGGTTAGGCAGGATGAACAGCAGCCAACGCTTCTAAGACCTCAGCACCAGCACTTAGGGGGTCAAGACTCACTCCAACCGAAGCCACCACCACGGTCCAGGGCAAGTTCAATTGAAACTGGTCAGCTGAACTATTTCAGGAAAGTGGACTCTTAAGATAGTTTCCAAGTCTCAGCTTTTATGGTTAGGCAGGATGAACAGCAGCCAACACTTCTAAGACCTCAGCACCAGCACTCAGGGGGTCAAGACTCACTCCAACCAAAGCCACCACCACGGTCCAGGGCAAGTGCAATTGAAACTGGTCAGCTGAACTATTTCAGGAAAGTGGACTTCTTTCAGCTCTTCTTGTCTCTGTAGCTTAACAGGAGGTCAGCCAAAAGACCCTTGGAGTCTATTTCTTTGTCCTGGGTACAAGTGGGAGCAAGTTAGAGTTCTCATCACAGGTCTGAACAGCAGGTGAAGTCCTTCTGTCTTCTACAGGTCCAGTAGTGTTCTGAAGAGGGTGCCACATTTATTACTAGCACTAGCCGATGGGTGGGGGTGACTCCTGGCCCCTCCCTGACCCATAGGGAAAATGTTACAAGGGGTCACCCTACCACCTTTTACAGCAATTCCTGTGTGCCCTACTGCAAACAATCCCACAATGATCCTCTCTATCTAAATCCAACAAAACAGAACCCTTTCTCCCTTCTGCAGAACTCCTGTGCCAACAATAGAGGTATGGCCAGTTAAATGAGCAAACCCTCCTATGTGGTCACTCAAAACCAGTTTTGGGGGCAGCTTCTCTCCCACTGGGAGAAGGACAATAGGGATTAGGGCCCAGATGTGAGCTACATCTGCCTGTCACAGGTCATGTCCCTTTGAAGATAGTTAAGTTTCTGGGCACTGCACAGTTGGTCATCCAGTCAGAGAAACAGGACCCCTCCCAGCACCCAACCCCTTTATCTCAGCTCTGGGAGCCAATTCACACCTCATGAAGGAGCCATTCATCTCCTGGGTGACAGTTGGAAGCTCATGCAAATGGGCTTCTGGAGACTTTAGGCAAGTAAACGTGGACTTTTTAAAAGTATCTTTTACAAAGCATTTGTTACAAATCTGACTTTACTAATAAATTGGATTTGTAATTAACATTTTACAAAGTCCAAGAATGCACTTTTTATCTTGTTCCTAAGCAGCAATACCTTTATTACCTTTACTAATGTATTCCAGTGTCTTCCTATACAGGTAACCATAATATAGTGAAAATAGCATTTAGGGCATTGTCATTGTTAGGACATGTTTACTATTAAACTTTTACATGTCTTACTTTTAAATAGCATGCACCTTGACTTATGGGCATTTAAAATCTACCTAGGGTGACTTAATAATATTTAAAATGAGGGGTTAGGCCTGTCAAAATAGGTTGTTTTGACAGGTCGAATTTGCAGTTTAAACGTGCACAGCTAGGTTACTGGTTGCAGGCCAACAGTCATGTTTTGCATTGTCACTTAAGAGGTGGCACAATAGGTGCTGCAGTCTACTAATGACATTTAACTTACAGGCCCCGGGCACACTTTGTACCATATACTAGTGAATTATAGGTAAGTTAAATATGCCAAATAGGAGGAATTCCACATATTTTAATGGCCAGAACACATGCACTGGGGCCTGGTTAACAGAGTAAAACAAACAACAGCATGAGTTAAAAAAACTATTGGGTTTGAATATGCAAAAATTGGCATTTCCCTACAACTTCCCATAGAGTTTTGTTCTTGGGGATGTATATCCTTGTCATCTGCCACAGTGGATTATGCAAGCCATTAAATGCTTGATACAGCCTATTTATTTAGTTAAGGGTTTTATATAGCACTTAACTAACACAGTGTGTTAGAGCGCTTGACAAGTAAAAACACTACCTCAAAGTCTGAGTGTACTGACAACAGATTAGCATTATAATTAGGACACTTCAACAACAAAAGAGTTTTTAAGCAAGTGCAACAGATTGGGATATGGACGGTAGGGCAAGTAAGGTAAGACGAAGGTGCAAATGAAATTAGATGACGATTCGGTGAAAAGACATCAACAATGTTGAATTTTATATGCTTATGTGTTGCTTGAAAAGAGAGGTTTTAGTTTGCTTTATAAACAGCCAAGGGTTTCCTACTGTCTGATTTTGTCAGGGAGAGAGTTCTAGAGTGACGGGAAGCACTGGAGAAGGATTTGTGTGAGGCTTTGTATGATTAAAATGTCTTATTTTCAAATCGAAGTGAATCTTTGCTCCACAGGGTTCTTCAGCCACCGTAAATGAGGAGCAGAGAGTGAAGGGTAGGCAGGTTGTCCTAATTTCAAGGCTTTAATGATCACAGAAGTATTTTTAAATGTAATCCTTCCCTCTAAAGAGAGCCAGAGGAGGCAGGCCTACGAATGGGGAAAATGTTATTGACTTCCTTCTTCTTTGTTGTTAGGTGAGCAGTGGAATGAAACAAGGCTTTTATAGGTGCTAAGGAGATTGTGTCGCTCCTGTGAGAAGTACATTTCTGTAATCAGTTTTTGAGAGGATAATGGCTTGGATTCCAGAACAAAGTCTGTATGAGGGGAGGTTTTTTTGGCATTTTAGGAAGAAAAGAGCTGCTTAAGAGCGATTTGTGAACGTGGTTGATATGAGAGTTGATGGAAAGTTTTGAGTCAATCAAGAAGCCCAGGGATTTAATTCATTGATTTAATTTGGGTAAAGCGTTCAGATTTAAGTTGAGGTATCCTGTAAATGTCTGTATTAGGAGGTATGTCTGCGCTGTGTAAGATTCAGCTTTCTCTAGTTTTATGTTAAGTAATGACATCCATTTCTGAATTTTTTGTTAGGGAGTTATTGAGAGTGATATTGCTGAAATCTTTGATTTATAGGTACATTATTTGTCATCTGCGTATGGGTGAATGAACAACTCTGAGTCTTCCAGCATTGCTCCAATTGGTTCTATATACAAGTTGAATTGAGTGGATGCCAGAAATGAATCTTGTGGTACTCGATAAGGGACTAGGAGGATTTTAGAGCACGAGTCTCCAATTTTCATTGGCTGTTTCCTGCTTTTCAAGTATGAATCAAACCACTGATGATGGGCATCAAAGTTTGTATTAGACATTTGAAATCATTTTGATGACTGATGCAGGTATACGTAGTCACTGGCACAGAATGTCAGTGTTTTGATCACATTTTCCAGTGGTATTTTTGTTACTGATGTAAAGTGAGCACAAGTGTTTTCTGAGATGATCTGCTGGTTAGTTATGCGTTCAGGTATGGTTCTGAATTAACTTTTCACCGATGATATTTTGAATGCAAACGTTTTTCAAATGCCTTACATTTTCACTTGAACCTCCCAAAAGGAGGTTTAACTTGAATCCTCACAATTTCCTAAAGTTGTTTACATTTATTAATAAAGCTGTAGATCTTTTAACATACAAATGAAGATTTCAAAACCATAAAGATCCATTTGTAATATATATATATATATATATATATATATATACTGTTAGAGACGCGGCCATGTGACCGACTCCTGCGCCGAGTGGTACGAAACCTCACCGGAGGACGAGGGGCCCCCCAATGGAAATCATCTACACAGCGAGACAAGGTACGAAGATACAACATCTGACGAACTTGCATCATGCACGGAGGGGGACGATAAAGACTTACCACGAAAGTGAACGAACGGGGGGTCTCAGGGGCATGCCCATGTGGAGGCTTGAACTTTGATCAATATGAGCCATACAGGCGGGAAGATGAAGATTGTGTGTTCCCTGAAAACTATACAGATTTTGAACCCCCATAAGGACATTTGTCCGAGATATTTAGTCCTCTCTCTGTGTGAATATGTAACAGCCAATAAGGTGCAAGTAACCTGTTTAAAAACCATCAATATGATAGGTCACGCTGTTTATTGTTTTAAAAGCAAGCAAGATGAAGGCAGAACGCCGAAACGCATCCTTGTAATAAAACATATTCTTTGAAGGTGCCCCGTGAGTGCAGAGTGTTCTTTTGAACCAGAGCGGTAATTTTTCAATGGACCCACCTCCATTTTATCGGCACCCGTCTAGAAGAGTGCAGCGTGCGCCCATAGGTGGACCTGGAGCAGTATGTAATTGGGGTGTTTGCACCGCCAGTGAGGCATTGGGACACCGTCGCCGACGCACGTCGACAGTCATCCAGAACTGTTGGAGACGCGGCCATATGACCGACTCCTGCGCCGAGTGGTACAAAACCTCAACGGAGGACGAGGGGCCCCCCAAGGGAAATCATCTACACAGCGAGACAAGGTACGAAGATACAACATCTGACGAACTTGCAGCATGCATGGAGGGGGACGATAAAGACTTACCACGAAAGTGAATGAACGGGGGGTCTCAGGGGCATGCCCATGTGGAGGCTTGAACTTTGATCAATATGAGCCATACAGGTGGGAAGATGAAGATTGTGTGTTCCCTGAAAACTATACAGATTTTGAACCCCCATAAGGACATTTGTCCGAGATATTTAGTCCTCTCTCTGCGTGAATATGTAACAGCCAATAAGGTGCAAGTACCCTGTTTAAAAACCATCAATATGATAGGTCACGCTGTTTATTGTTTTAAAAGCAAGCAAGATGAAGACAGAACGCCGAAACGCGTCATTGTAATAAAACATATTCTTTGAAGGGGGCCCATGAGTGCAGAGTGTTCTTTTTAACCAGAGCGGTAATATATATATATGTGATCAAGACCGCGGAAACGCGGTCGAAACGGGTCAGGCTGGGCACTTGCTTGAATTATTATTTGATGCACTTGAATCTGCAATAAAAAGGATTTCCTAATCTCCACATCGTGGTCCGTACCTGTTTTTTTGCTGAGAAAGGATGCAGCAATAAGGACTGTGGTTATCATATATATATATATATATATATATATATATATATATATATATATATATATATATATATATATATATATATATATATATATTATATTTTTTAATTTTTTTAATTTTTTTATTTGGTGAGAGTTATTGGGTCAGACACTTTCGTCCATGCCACTGTAGTTGCCTGACTGTCATTCTTTCTTGGTGTGACTCGTACGAGAACCATTGATTGGTTGTGTTTGGATTAATATTTCTCCTCGAGTGGTGTATGGTATATAGCCATTTCTTTCATGGTATTGTTAAAGTGATTAACTATTTTGTTTCTGTCATAGATTTAATTAACAGGTGAATGCAGAATTGGTTTAATTTGTTGCTACATAGGCAGCGGTAAAACAATTTGGAAAAGAGGCCATTCTCATTACCCCAGTGGATTTTGAAATTCCCAATAAATACATTATGTAGGGTAATTATTTGTTCAAGGGCGATATATATTTGCTTATTCTTTTAAATGTATTGTGAGGTTTAGATGCTCTGTATATTGTGTGGATATATCAGGGTTTCATTTGGAGAACGTTTTAAGCATTTTCTGGACCCTCAAAGGATTTTCAATTTTTGCCTGGTAAAGAGTTACAATGGGTGAGAGCAACGCCACCTTCAGTTGTTTGAGGTCTGTCAGATTATGTATCCGGGAGGAGCGAGTAAGACCAGGATGACCTTTAAGCGTGGATTCCATGAGCGATGTCAGATCCATCTTAAATAGCATGATGATATCCACAATGTCAGAGTTGTAAGCATTTGCAGACCTACAATTGTATAGAAAACATTACATTATATTTGAGGAATTGTTAGTTTACTTGTGGTAGTTTGGGCTCAATAAAACTGATAATAAACTGGTTCTGTTTTCTTTTTAGCTAGATTGGGCTTTAGGATTTGTATCTGATGGTCAGAGAAGCACACGACTCGTGATGAATGCAAAGACTAATAGTAAAACCACACCAGTGGCTCATAAGCAATAAGTGCATTTGTCTGAAAATTAAAAACGCATTCCACAGGCAAAAAAGTGATAATAGAGAGAAGCAACTAGGGTTTCCTATGGAGTTATGTACTAAAACCTGCTGATTGTATCATTCATAGTGCATGTATGTCCCCGGCTGTCACTCTGTCACCACCATTTAGTAGAAAATGCAGTGGAATCCTGGGGGCCTTTTTTTAGAGCCTTCCAGGATGTGGACCTCTTTTTATTCTGATTATTTGACATGATACCTGCCTTCTTTCTCCAGGTTTTAGATATTTTGCCTTTGAAAGTGAATAAAAGGCAGTCTCTGGGTACAACCTTCATGTGCACTCTATGCTACCCTGACTGCCAAGGGTTTTCAATGCCAACATACACGAGAGACTCATGGGGCTCTGACAAGTTGTAGGGGTTTCACCAAGTCACCCTCTGAAAGCAGCCAACCCTCCTCTTTCCCCCACCTAACAGTCATGCTTGCTTTGACATTTTGTGACAAACACAAAAATATATAGTGTGGATGCATGCTCTTCATGGTTCAAGTTGTCAATCAGTTATCCAGAAAAAAAGGCAGCGTCAGAGACTTCACACAAGATACTTACAAACTAAGGGTGTCCACAGTAAACTGTTTGCAGCCAGTCTACTCAATCATTTACTCGGGTACTGGGTAAGGTTCCTTAGTGAGCCCCCAACAGCCTGGGCTTATTGACGGTACCCGTGTTTGTAGCTCAGCGTTACTCCATTATTTTAAATGGGACCAACAACATATATATATATATATATATATATATATATATATATATATATATATATATATATATATATATATATATATATATATATATATATATATATATATATATTATCTACTGGCGGTCGCCAGTAGATAGTTATAGTTAGGACCTATTTTCCATAGGAAATCCGCGACATTCTATTTGAAATAACTCTTGCGTCGGTTGACGAATCTTCGCGAAATTTTCAAACTTTATGGCCCGCTCCGGTCCGCTCCTACCCTGAAAGTCTCAGGGTGATTCGTCAAGCGGGGGCCGAGAAAAAAGGGGGGTCCCAAAACGTGTTTCCCATTCATTTTCCCATAGGAAACTTTAGACACGGCTACAGCCCGAACTGCTGAACGGAATTACACCAAATTTGGCAAAGAGGTGGTTCTTGGTTCAGAAAGAACCCTTTTTGTTAAATGGTGTAAATCCGTTCAGTAGTTGCGGAGAATTAAAAAAATAAGAGTCAAAAAATCAATTTCCCATAGGAAACTTTAGACACGGCTACAGCCCGAACTGCTGAACGGAATTACACCAAATTTGGCAAAGAGGTAGTTCTTGGTTCAGAAAGAACCCTTTTTGTTAAATGGTGTAAATCCGTTCAGTAGTTGCTGAGAAAATCAAAAGTAAAGGTACATATATATCTATGGCCGCGTCGGATTCGCGCACCCTCCCGATCACGAGCTGTCTGCTAATTGGCTGTCAACACTCCAAACCAGGAAGTGTTGGCAGCCATCTTATTCCTCGGTAGAACCGAGGAACAAGAAAGCAGTAAAAAAGTGTGCAAAACGCACAAAGGGGCAGGGTAGAAACACCCTGACCCCTAGGTCTGCTCAGGGGTCCCACAAGGACCCCTGGGCAGAAAAAGCATTTTTATTTTTTAAATCGGCAGGATGCGCTCAGGAGTGCGAATCCTGCCGGAAAAAACATCGAAGGGCGGTCTCCCGCGCTCGATTGTATTTGCCCCGGGTGGCCCAAGTCCCGGGGGCATGGCGGGGGGGTTAAATTTATGTATGGGGGCCTCAAAGGGCCCCCCAAGCCCGAGGACCGCCACCCCTGGGGCTTTCTTTTTTAAAAACTTTTTCCTGTGTGGGAGGGCTCGAGCCCCCACATGCCCCGGGACCGCCACCTCCCCGGGGCACTAACAAATAAAATGGGGGTCCGTTTTGGACCCCGAAGCCCGGGGACCACCACCTCCCGGGGCTTTGCTGATGTGGGGAGGGGGCCGCGCGGCCCCCTCCTGGAGCCTGTGGTGGCCCTGGGGACCGCCACCCCCAGGGCCGGCTCCTGCAGTGTCCCGGGGTGCCTACCCCGGGACACTGCTGTTTGCAATGACAGGACGGAGCCTCGCGGCTCCGTCCTGTCATTACAAACTGCTTTGGATATTGGAAGAGAGAGCAGGAAACCTGCTCTCGCTCCAATATCCAAAGACAATTGCTTTCCACACGGGGAGCAGCATGTTAGCTGCTCCCGTGTGGAAGCAATGCCGGCTCCCTTAGGACACGGGGAGCCGGCGGGACTGTGGGGGGTTTGGGGACCCCCACAGTCCCCAACCAGAGGCCAGGCCCCGGGGGATGGGGTCCCCGGGGCCATAAGTGGCCCGGGAGGGGGCCACACGGCCCCCTCCCCAGAAATTATTTTAAAAAATTTAAAAAGGCCTGCCCCGGGGGATGGGGTCCCCGGGGCAAAGGAGGCCTGAGGAGGGGGCCGCGCAGCCCCCTCCTTAAAAGGAATGTTAAAGTGTGGCCATGCCCGGGGATGGGGTCCCCGGGGCAGTTTTCGGCCAGGGAGGGGGCCACGCGGCCCCCTTCCAGTTTAATTTTAATTTTTAAAAAGAGGGGTAAGGCCCTGGGGGATGGGGTCCCCAGGGCCCAAAAATAAGAAAAAGGAAGGGGGCCACACAGACCCCTTCAGGGAAAAAAAAAAAATGATCGGGCCGCAGGCCCCGCCCTTCCTTCACCACTCTGCAAACGCGCCCCTGGCGCGTTTGCAGATGGGAAGTAATTCCCCTTGAATACTGGGGGTCCCTGGGGGCCAACTAGCCCACCAGGAACCTCCAGTATGCGCCAGGGGGCTGCGTTGCAGAGAGGTGTACAGAGGCCACGCCCCTTTATACACCTCTCTGCAACGCAGCTCTGTGGCGCTTTTGGAGGTACATGGTGGGCTAGTTGGCCCCCAGGAACCCTCAGGATTCAAGGGGACTTAATCCCCCAACTTAAAACGCGCCACGGGCGCGTTTGCACAGTGGTGAAGGGAGGGGCGGGGCTTCAGGTGACATGTGTGCAAACAGGCCCCGTGGTGCGTTTTAAGATGGGGAATTAAATCCCCTTCAATCCTGAGGGTCCTTGGGGGCCAACTAGCCCAACAGGTACATCCAGAAAGCGCCACAGAGCTGCGTTGCAGAGAGGTATAAAGGGGTGTGGCCTCTCTACACGTCTCTGCAACGCAGCCCCTGGCGCATACTGGAGGTTCCTGGTGGGCTAGTTGGCCCCTAGGGACCCTCATGATTCAAGGGGACTTAATCCCCCAACTTAAAACGCGCCACGGGGCGCGTTTGCACAGATGTCACCTCAGGCCCCGCCCCCTACCTTCACCATTGTGCAAATATTCCTCTAAAATCTGCCGAACTACGAATTTCGGATTTACTCACCTGTTATCAGGAGAGACCTCAGTGCTGCATCTTTCAGCCCAGTACTAATCCTGAAAAGTAATTTTAACCGTACTTACCAGTAACTTGAATTTCCTTCCATAGGATATCATTGCCTGCTTTTTGCTGAAAAAGTTTCTAAGTGTTGATTTATGAAACATACAAATAATCCTCTAAAATCAGCCAAAATACGAATTCCGATTTACTCACCTCTTATCAGGAGAGACCTCAGTGCTGTATCTTTCAGCCCAGTACTGGTCCTGAAAAGTAATTTTAACCGTACTTACCAGTAACTTGAATTTCCTTCCATAGGCTAACATTGACTGGTTTCACTTGGAAATTCTTCTAAGTGTGGAGTTTTGGAACTTTAAAATATTCCTCTAAAATCAGCCGAAATACGAATTCCGATTCACTCACCTGTTATCAGGAGAGACCTCAGTGCTGCATCTTTCAGCCCAGTACTGATCCTCAAAAGTAATTTTAACCGTACTTACCAGTAACTTGAATTTCCTTCCATAGGATATCATTGTCTGCTTTTTGCTGAAAAAGTTTCTAAGTGTTGATTTTTGAAACATACAAATATTCCTCTAAAATCAGCCGAAATACAAATTCCGATTTACTCACCTGTTATCAGGAGAGACCTCAGTGCTGTATCTTTCAGCCCAGTACTGGTCCTGAAAAGTAATTTTAACCGTACTTACCAGTAACTTGAATTTCATTCCATAGGCTAACATTGACTGGTTTCACTTGGAAATTCTTCTAAGTGTGGAGTTTTGGAACTTTAAAATATTCCTCTAAAATCAGCCGAAATACGAATTCCGATTTACTCACCTGTTATCAGGAGAGACCTCAGTGCTGCATCTTTTAGCCCAGCACTGACCCTGAAAAGTAATTTTAACCGTACTTACCAGTCCATAGGAATCCATTGTCTGGTTTTCAGCTGAAAAGTTTCAAAGTGTCGATTTTCACAAACTACAAATATTCCTTAAAAATCGCCTGTATGACTTAAACGCATTCTTTCAACTGTTTACAGGAGATGCACCAGTGCTGGATCCAGGATCCAACACTGAGTAAGAAAAAGTAACGATAACAGTTTTTACCTGCTAAGTGAATTTCCTTCCATAGGATAACATTGGTGATTCTATGAGAAAAAGTTTCTAAGTGTCAACTTTTAAAATACAATAATATTCCTTAAAAATCACTACTGTAACCAAAACGCTTTTACTCAGCTGTTTACAGGAGATGTCCCAGGACTGAATCTAGGATCCAGTCCTGTGGTTAGAAAAGTAATCCATAAAGTAACTAATTGCATTTAACTAGAAATTCACATTGAGCTGAATGTTGCATTGTGTTTGAAAATGTGTTGCCCATTGCAACAACTGTAACTACTGTACTTAAAAGTCTATTGCCTATGTGCAAAGTATTTAAACTAAAGTAATTCATTCTGAGAAAGTATTTTTTGTAATGTATAATGTAATTACAATGTAATTTAAAAATAAAATATGTAAAAACAAAATGTTTCTAAAAATGTAGTAAATCAGTATGAAAAAAATAAATATAACAATTAATACATTTAAAAATTGTCATTTACAAAACCTTTGAAATTCACTGAAAAACCGTAGGTTTCAGACATGTTATAGTTAGGAATTAGCATTTAAAAAACCTTTGAAATTCACTGAAAAAACCATAGGTTTCAGACACGTTATAGTTAGAAATTAGCATTTAAAAACCTTTGAAATTCACTGAAAAACCATAGGTTTCAGGCACGTTATAGTTAGAAATTTGCATTTAAAAAACCTTAGAAATTCACTGAAAAAACCATAAGGTTTTAGGGACAGTTATAGTTAGTTGGACATTGCACTCGTACAAAACCCGTGAAATTCCCCCGTTATAGTTAGTTCAGGTAACTATAACTCGCGCCCCGCAATGCACTGCTGATGACGTCACATATTACATCACTCATGACATGGTCAGTGACATCACTGATGACATCACTGATGACATCTCAAATGACATCACTGATGACATCACTGATGACATCATCCATGTGAGAATTTAATGCATCTTCTCACACCCTAATATAAGTTTTGAAACACCCACTCTAAATTACAGACTGCCATTCTCAAAACCATACACACTCCAATACCAATAAGTACATACCCACTCACTGATTCTTAGGTCTACACACACACATCTACTCACTCACCCGTACAGTCACTCATACTTACAGTCACTCAGTACAGGACTATCATATGCACTCATACACCTATATAAACACTCACACAACGCAACTCATCCATAGAGGTATTCACACACCTAGTCAGTCATGCAAATAATTAATCACACTCCAATTTACTCACCTATACATTTATACACACCAGCTCACTTACTCATAAAAATACTAGCACATTCTTACGCTCCTATGCAATCACTGATGCAAGCACACACTCATCCATATAGCCACTCTCACAATCACACACTCTCACTTATAGCCATTTATATACTCCAACACACATATATACTGCCTTTCACATATGTAGTTACTCACACATGTACCACTGAGATATACATTCAATCACTAACACACCCATACACACACTCACCCACCCATACAGTCCATCACAGACGCACTCTTGAAACCATGCACCCAGTGAATCACCCACTCACACATCTATGCACAGAGTCACACACACCCCACCCACACAAACACTGAGTCACCTATACAGATACTCAGAGAACCAATCCATAACCCATATAGACACTCATTTAGCTAGTCAGAAACCCATGCAGTTGCTTACACAACAACAGACAGACGGATACAGACATTCACACAGTTTAGTCACTCACCCATGCATCCAGTAAGATACGTTTAATCACTCACTTATAGACTCAGTCACGCACCTACTAAATCATCCATTCAGGCGCTTCTACACCCACTCATTCTTCAATACGCCTTTCCCTAAATATATTAAACATATTTAAACTTTACAGAAACACACAGTCACTGGATGATGTCATCAGTGATGTCATCAGTGATGTCATTTGAGATGTCATCAGTGATGTCATCAGTGATGTCACTGACCATGTCATGAGTGATGTAATATGTGACGTCATCAGCAGTGCATTGCGGGGCGCGAGTTATAGTTACCTGAACTAACTATAGCAGGAGAATTTCACGGGTTTTGTACGAGTGCAATGTCCAACTAACTATAACTGTCCCTAAAACCTTATGGTTTCTTTCAGTGAATTTCTAAGGTTTTTTAAATGCAAATTTCTAACTATAACGTGCCTGAAACCTATGGTTTTTTCAGTGAATATATATATATATATATATATATATATATATATATATATATATATATATATATATATATTTACAAGCCCCTGGTACGTCACTTTTTCCCATATTAAAAGTGACGCACCGGCGGTGCAAGGGCCTTGTAAATAAGTCACTTAATGTTTGTTTTCAGAAACACTGAACAGACAACACTGTAGTCAAGGCAATTATTTGAGCGAAATATTCTAGGTTTTCGAAAAAACTGCGTCTGGAAATGATTTTTAGGCTAGATAATAATTTAAAATGTTTATTTGAACCTCCTGATTAACAAATGCGATTGTGAATTGCCACTGACCATAAACTATGCAGGTAGTTCCCTTAGAAAAATATAACTGATTTGAAAATAATTGTGGTTTAAAGCAATCTGCATTGTCAAATGTATGACGTGCTCGTCTCTCTGTTTGCCTAACTCTTAATTGTGGTAACCAGCATGAACTTAAAACCTTCGGTTAAAAATATCTTTAACACCTATGTGGGTACATAAAGAAATGAATTTCAATCGAAGTTAATGGTTTATTTTGAATAGCGAATTTCTACATTCTCAAACACAAACCAGGATGCACTCTTGAACTAATCATTCCAATAATTTCTCTATTCACTACAGACAGCAGACTCTCACCTAAGGCACAGCCTGCTTACTCAGCAATCTACAACGAATAAATGCAAAGCCATTACGGTTGCTGTGCAAATCAATGCAATTAAAGACTAAAATCTGTCACAAGAAGTATTTTGCTGCTTGTCAGAAATGCCTATAGAAAAGCAGAAGCATGAGGCGGCGGTGCAATAGGAGAACATAGTCGCCTTACCATCTCCTGACATAAATGTTCTTTTCTAAATATCGTTCACAAAATAATCACCCCTATGGAGTAAATGAAAGAAAAGCGACTTCAATTGGACAAGTGTTTTGTAAACGACATTTAGGATATAATAAGCATTCCAAATGATATTTGTAGATGACCTTCTGATATATAACCTAGGGCCATTGCAAAAAACACAATCATAAATCATATTGAGCGCATTCACAAGCACAATTTCACTTTCTGTAGGCCATGGGGACAGGATGTGTAAAAGACGTCCTGGCTGACCTGGAGGAGAAGCTCGTGAACCAGCAGAACCAACCGTGCTGCATTATTACACCCCATAATGGAATGGCACACATGGTTCACTAGACCAGTTACATCAAATAGGCTGAATGAACACGCACCTTTCCTTTTCAGGAAGTTTATCAGACACATTTATGTGCACAGTAACAGTCTTCATCCCGCTCACAGAATCTGTGCTGAAACAAACACCTTACATCAACATCCCGCCTCCCCGCTCCGAGAAGCCATTTAATGAGTTTATTCTGAACTAGAAAATGCCTCAGGGATTGGCAGAGAAGAGCTACTCTGTTACAAGAAGAGGAAACACGGATTGATTGTGTGCTAAATGGCATCACATATCGTACAGCAGTACCTGCACTGAAAACGATATCAGGGCTATGCAACGTATGCTACCAGGGGACATAAATCTATGTGCAATACCCTGTCACCTACAGTGGAATAAAGTGAACTAATCCGTAAAATCTACTTGTTATTTAAAAACTATAAACATTCATGCTACAGATAAAGGTAAACAATTCAGAACCTGAATGTGTGTGCATCGCAAAACATCCATATTTGGACTTGCAATATAGCTGGACCACATCTACTACGATATGTAGCCCAGAGAGAGATGAATGTTCACTGCTTCGCGACGCAGAACACCCAGGGCGCAATCCAGGGGTAATTCACTTCTTCAAAGGAGCGCAGTTTAATATATGATACTATTCATCAACTGCAATCCCGTCAGAAGTACATAAGTAACAACTTTTTGATTTTTTCCCAGTACCTTTGAATTTAGTAACAGCACCCCTATCCTTTTTTTAAATTTCACAGTCACAGAATACCTGTACAGGACCACTTTGTACGACGTATTTTGTCGATTTCATGAGCGTGGAGGTCAACGTTGCAATAATCTTCACAGCAAACACTTAGGGGCATATTTACAACCCTCTATGGCCACCACAACGTCACTTTTCAAGAAGGTTGTGGTGGTGATACGGGCTTCGCCTTATTTACAAGGCAGTGTTAAGCCACTTAACAGTGCTTAACGCTGCCTTGTAAATAAGGCCCCCTTTCACGCTATACTTACAGTGAAAGGGGGAGGGCAATGTAAATAATGTAAATGTAAATGTCCAGTATTTGTAAAGTGCACAGCTACCTCCGGAGAGGTGTCCCGGCGCTGGGGGCCGTCGGGAAGATTAAGCGAGCTATTGCCCAGAGTCACATGGTGCTGGGCTGAACTGCCGCCGGCGATCGAACCGTGCGCCCCAGGACCCGGAGTCAGTCGCCCTGGCCGCTGCGCCACACCTCTTCCCAATGGGTGTTGCTATGGGCATTCAACAGCAAAACCCACTGACTTAAGTATGGGGCAGCGCCAAAATTAAGACCAGAGAAAACCTAGTATTAACCTGGAGAAAATGAGGAGAAATGTTTAATTTCTCCCTGTTTTTGGTGTTTCCATGCGTGCTGCGTTGTGCAGCACACATAGAAACAGTAAAACGCCTTTGATTGTTTATGTACAGGATGGTGTCCCTTCCTGCACATAAACAATCATTAAAAAAATGACGTTTTGTAACTTCTGTGTGTGCTGCATTAAGCAACACTCATGGAAGTTTCTAATCGCCATTTCAGATTGTTTATGTGCAGGAAGTGACACCTTCCTTAACATAAACACTCACTCTTCTCAACGCTTGCTTACTCCACGCACACCTGGAAAGCAGTCCACAGTACCCAGCATTCGATGTCGCCTTGTTGAGGTGTTGAATTATGCCTCAAGCTCCGATCTCATCCTGCGTCGCCAGTAATGTGGTGTTCTGGTAAAGAAGACACTGTCACAACTCAACAGTAAGATCAGCTTTAATGTTAACACCTCACCCAACAACACTCAATCTCCAACTGCCGCCCAACCTCCTCAATGTTCTCTCCCCACAATCCCTTCTGACCTAGTAACATTCTAATCATCAATGTTCCATTAAGCTTTATGTCACAGCTAAGATGTTGGACGCACATTAGCGCTCTTTCCCCAATACCTGGCCCATCCCGAATAAACCTTTAATTTCAGAGACCCAAAATCCAGACATTCATAATAATTTGCATCACAACACACAACAAGAACTGTGCAGTCGAATCCACAGAGAAGATGGTACAGGGGACTTAAAGTTGAGGGTGATCTCCCAGTTTAAATACAGGAAGGACAAGGTGGAACGCAGAATGTGCATGTTTCAGCCGTGGCTTTTGTGAAGCCCTCGGGCAGCATTGAAGGTATAGAGAAGCAAGAGTGGAGAGAATGCTCGCCTGGAGGGAGAAACTGGTGGCCAGCGTCCCACACACTGGAGCCGCTGGAGAAGAGAGGTGAAGTGGTGGGCCTTCAGCGGCCCCCGGTGAGGTGTGACTATCAATGGTGTACGCCAGGCCACAGCTGGCTCTGGAAAGAAGTGAGGCAGAGAGAATGCTGGCCAAAAGCTTCTCATCACGAGATATTACATAGGATAACCTAAAGCTGCCTGGGCGGGTAGTGAAGAACCAGCGAACACCATAGGCTGTAACCTGCGATCAGCAGGAAGTAGGGAAAATGGGGGTGCCAGAAGAACCATTAAAAAGTTTGAGGCCTATGGATGGAATACTTTGTACTTGATGGAGCGAATTGACTAAAGATGCTTAAAGAAGTGGTATGGGGAAAGGCAAAATCAATACGAAAGCAAACTGATGTTTGTATGTAGGAATAATGTGGGTGCTGCATTATTTACACTTCATGGCTGACTATTTGTTATGTGCACTTGCAGTATCGTGCTCCTAGCTGAAAAATCTATAAAAGGTTTATATTAAAAAATAATTTATCTACAAATTAGAAATAATAGTGGGAATTTGTGAGATGAGAGTCACTCAGCAGACTTCAAAATTAAAAATCAGGACTTGTCGATTTTCACTTACCTCAGTTGGTACTCTTTCCAAAACAGTAATAGCAAAATTAGTCATCAATGTATTAGTCACATAATCATACTGAATGATTTGAAAAAATATTCAAAGGCTGATGATTTTTGGAAAAACATCAACATTACAAATTATTGAGGCTGCATTAAGAAACACTTGGAAAACAAAAAATTATAACTGTAGGGGGCTTTATGAGGGAAGAGTGCAGGTAATTCATCTTCCTCCTTTTGTTCTTCCTTCAGAGCAGTCAGTTAGGTGGCCCCTCACGGTTCCTCCCTCAGCCCAACATTATTTACATTCAGCCATGCATGTCTTCTCTGCGTCACTGGAGTAGTGATCATATTTACTACATCTGGTAAAGAACGTTTTCAATTTTTTTTAGTTTTAATTGGTTGCAGTTTTTTTAGATTTGGTGAGTGGAAGAAGATGGGAAGTGGGAAAGTTGGGTTAAAACAATTAGGACAAGATTTTATATTATGAGGGAAGTGAAGATCTCTCTCTGAAACGACAGGGAGCTCAGTACTCAAACAGCACAATAATAATAGACCTAATCCAATAAGGTGGATACTGCTTAAATCTGAACGCCTCAGCACCCCTGTCATGCACTTGGCAATCATTAATTACCTAAGGGAGTCACAAGGCGACATATGTCTCCTGCAGGAGACCCATTTTTGAAGAAGGATTGGGGTAGGATGAAATCAAATAGGTTCCCAACCAGCATTTCTCTACAGGTTCTAACATGAAGGCAGGGGTGGTTATATTATGTTCACGCATTATGCTAGGTCAGATTAGGAGGGTGGTGGGAGATATGATGGGTAGGTTGATTTGAATGATCCTGAAAACAAGAAAACACACAGTCCCCACAGTTTACATATATGCCCCTAACAACAACCACAAGAAATACCTCAAGAGGGCTATAGTCAGTAGCTTAGCAATAGCAGAGGGGGTAGTGATTATCAGAGAAGACCTAAATTCAGTCATGCACAGTGTCCAGTTCAGATCGGTCCAGAGATACAGGAGTTGGAGAGAGGGGTTTTAAACAGTCCTTCAAAGAGTGATTCTTTTTTTTATAACTCTTTTTATTAACCAGAGAAAAACGACATTGTTGTTACAGATTGATTAGACAGTCTCTCAGACATACATAGACATCAGTCCAATGATAAATCACAACAATAGGGCAGGGAGGTGGGAACTCAAGGTGTGAGAGGTTCTTCCAGGGGAGGGATAGTAGGTGGGACACAGATATTCCCCCTGTACACATTCCATTTATCCCAAATTGTGGACCATTTTTTTTGGGCATCCCCTTGCAACATACACTGTCTTTTCTCTAAGCATGCACCAATCCATGTCCGCTTTCCAGGTAGTCAATGTAGGCGACACTCCAGAACCCCACAGTCGGGCAATGTTTCTCTTAGCCACCATCAGGCCCAATGTGACCCAAGTTTTCCCCCTGCTATTCAGGTCAGTAGGCTCCCAGACATTTAGCAGACATTGTTTGGCTTCAGGCAGGAGTCTCACCCCAAGCACTTCTTTTATACACTCATGTATCTCCTTCCAGTACCTCTGGATAGTTGCACACTCCCATATTATATGCATGAAAGTACCCTCCTGTCCACATAGCCTCCTGCACCTCCCATCAGACACTCTTCCCATGCTAACGAGCCTGGCCCCGACACATAGACCCTATGTAGGATCTTCATCTGAACTAGGCGGAGTCTGGAAGAGATTGCGACTTCTCTCGGGGACGCCAATGCCTCCTGCCACTCCTCCTCATCAAGCTCTAATCCGTCTCTCTCCCACTGCCCCCTGGTCAGAACAAGAGGATCAGAAGCGTTATTTATTAGTTTCTTGTATGTGAGGGAGATCGCTTTTGTGGGCATGTAGCCATCCAACAACCTGTCTTCCAGCGGCGACGACTCTGGGGGAGATTCCCCTTTGGGCAAGTTCGATATTAGTGCATGCCGTACCTGTAAAAACCGGAAGTATTCTGAGTCGGCTAAGTCATATTCTTTTTGCAGGGCGGCAAATGACACCATCTCCCCCTTCTGCCACAAATCTCCAATCCTCGAGATCCCGATCAGATCACAGTTTTCAAACCCTTTTGAGGTCCTCAGAGTTCCCAGTTGCTCGCGCTTCCCACAATGGAGTGGCCTGCGTGAGCCTTCGGTCCCACCCCAGACTCTTGTGCACTGCCCTCCAGACGTGCACCGCGTGTCGGGTAGGCCCAGTGAGTGGGAGCCTTTTAGCATAGGAGTGGATGGCCCTATTGAAATTATCCCCGGGAAGTTGCCATTTGTCCATCCTATACCCAGGGTCATCCCAACACCGATATGTGCAGTGATTGATTGCAGCCAGTTGAGCAGCCCAGTAATATTTTTTTATGTCTGGGAGGGCTATCCCCCCATCATACCATGACAATACCAGCTTTGGTAAGGCTATGCGTGGCCTGCCCTACCAGAGCAGTTTTCACTGGAGGCTTTCAATATCTTTAAAATATCACGTTGGGACTGGGTCCGGGTGATTCTGTAAGGCGTACAGGAAGTGGGGCAAGGCCATCATTTTAAAAAGCGCTGCTCGTCCCAGTAGAGATAGCGGGAGCGTCCTCCAATGTGTGACGTCCCGTTTCAACCTCTGGAGGGGGGAGCAGATTCTGCTCATACCGCGTCTTTGGGTCTGCTGAGATCAAAACCCCCAGGTACCAGAAACCGTCCCGGGCCACCTGAAGTGGGCAGTTCTTTAGTGGGGGCGGGGGGTCACCACTGAGGACGTAGATTACCGACTTGGTCCAGTTGATCCTGTAACCAGAGTTCTTTCCGAAATTTGTAAATATATTAATGACATAATGGAGTGAGGCCCTCGGGGAGGAGAGATATTGGAGAATGTCGTCCGCATATAAGGAGATATGGTCTTCCCATGTGTCCGCCCACTTGAGGCCCCGGATTGTCGGATCCTGACGGATCCATGCTGCTAGTGGCTCGAGGGAGAGCACAAATAATAGTGGGGACAACGGACAGCCCTGACGTGTCCCACGGCTCAATTCAAACACCTCCGACTTCTTGTTGTTGACCATTACCTGAGCCAGAGGCTCGCTATACAGCAGCCGCACCCACCCAATAAACCCAGGTCCGAAACCTAACTTTTTCAGGACTGCGAAGAGATAATCCCATTCGATGGTGTCAAATGCCACAGTGGCATCAAGTGACACCACCACCGCCGCTTCCTGGATCGTGCCGAGCCTGCCCAACACACCGTGGAGCCGCCGCAAATTCAGGGCTGCATTGCGATGAGGCATAAAGCCCGATTGGTCAGGGTGTACCAGCTTACTGAGAACTGGGGTTAAGCGAGCCGCCAACAGTTTGGCCAAGATCTTGGGTTCTGCATTTAGCAGGGAGGTAGGTCTGTACGACGAACACCTGTCCCTGGGTTTACCCTCCTTATAGATTGTCACTAGGGTAGCTACCCGGTGGTCATAGGGAAGTCTCCCCTTCTCCCTACTCTCTGCAAACATTGCTCGCAGGTGTGGGGCAATGGAGTCAGGTCTTAGCTTGTACAGTTCTATCGGCAGGCCATTTGGGCCTGACGCCTTACCGGACTCGAGGTTCCTTATCGCCTGTGCGATCTCATCAGTCGTGAAAGCGCTATCTAAGGACTCCCGTTCCTCGGTTGACAGGGCAGGAAGTTGTATGTCCGCAAGCAGTGCCTCCGAATCAGTTCTTGATCGGTATACTCGGTGGTAATGGTCGGCGAACTCATTAGCAATCGCCTGTGGGTCTGTTATGACTCCCCCTTGTACATCTACAAGTTCTGGGACTAGGCGGTTTGCCAGGTCCCTCCTATAAAGCCAGGCAAGTAGTTTACCGGCCTTGTCACCCAGGTCATAGAGCCTGCCATCCTTTTCTCTGCCTAGTGTTTTGGCCATATCTGTGGCAAGGGCCCTGTATTCCTCCCTCTTAAGCTTGAGTTCATGCTGCGTATCTCCTGTGGCCTCTCTGTCCCACTCGTCCTCTAGCCGGAGGATATCAGTTTCCACTTGGAACAGGTGCTACGCCTTTTCTTTACGGACACCTGCTATAAGCGAAAGAGCCTGCCCCCTCAGTACAGTCTTAAAGGCCTCCCAGAGAGTCTGGTGCGATGTGACCGAGCCTACATTCTCCAGGAAGAATCGATCCGTGATCTGAAGGAGAGCCCCTCTGACCGTTGGATTGCGCAAATACCAGGGGTTAATTGGTGCAATTCTACTCACCCTTTTTTCATTCAAGACTAATTCAGCCCAGATAGGGGAGTGATCTGATATACCCCTCGCCAAGTGTCGCACCTCCCGAACGCAACTAATCTGGGACGCCGGCACAAGGAGGTAGTCGATACGGGAGAGACTGTTGTGCGCCCCCGAGTGGAAAGTGTATTGGTGATTAGTGGGGTGAAACGACCTCCAGACATCTGCAAGGCCCATCGCGTCAATAAAGTCTGGGAGCCATCTTTGCGAGGGTCCGATGTCACGTGGCGGATGGCGGTCTGCCGTGCCCGATACTACTGAATTGAAGTCCCCACCTGCTATGAGGTGGCCCTCTGGGAACGACAACATTATGGCCCCCAAGTCTTTGTAAGTACGGCCTTGAAGGCCCGGCGGGACATATACTGTCATCAGTGTTAATGTTCTACCCTCCCACTGCCCGGAGACAGCCGCATATCTGCCCAGTTCATCCGTCCACGTTTGCTGTATTGAGAGTGGAAAAGACTTTTTGAGCATGATGCCCACCCCCCTAGAACCCGAAGTAAAATCCGAGTGTGCCATCAGTTTGTACCCCCACCTATTCATGGCCTGGCAGGAATTACCCACAAGATGTGACTCCTGGAGGAACACTATGTCCGGGGAATGCCTTTTAATATGCTGTAAGACAATACAGTGCTTCACTTTATCCCCCAGACCATTGGCATTCCAGCTCAGCAGCCTAAGGCCTTTATCCCAGTGTGTGGGCATCTGCATACCTGTGGACCAGTAGTACCCCCCCTGTCTACGAATATTCAATGCCTTCTTCTCTGAACATCTATAAACCAACAACACCCTCCCCCCAACCCAACTCCCCCCCTCCCTGCTTCCCTGCACTCTGGGCTTCAAACTGCCCAGCAAACAAACCATGCAGAGTGCCTGTCACCCATACATTTAACTAAAAGAAGTAAATTGTGGGGATAAAGGTTCCGCCACCTCGATCCCCTTATGATTAGTCATCCATATTCACCCGGTGGAGGGTAGCACATCAGAAATGGAATACAGACGGATAGTATGTGCCGCGGCTTAGTGTTAGTATGAGAAAAACATCCTCCCCATACACCCCCCATCTACGGCATGCATACGGTTAGACTAGATAGGCCCATCAAGAGGCTCCCGCACCCCAGAGTTAAATGGGTGAGAAACTTAGCCCTGGACATCACACTCATCTGGCATTATGTTCTTTCGCACCTCTCCAGCCCTCCAACCAGTCCGCAGCCTCCTCAGGATGTTCAAAAAACCATGCCCTACCCTCTGCCTCGACTCTCAACCTGGCAGGGAAAAGCATGGCATACTTCACCCCTTTGTTACGTAGCTCTCTTGTCACCTCACGGAATGACCTCCGTTGTTTTTGCACTCGTAGGGTGAAGTCCGGATAAGTGAAACCTCTGCGTTCTGATAGCGGAGAGGTGGAGCTACCCTGGCAGTTTGGAGTATGACGTCTCTGTCTCTAAAGTTGAGCAATCTGGCCAGTATGGGGCGCGGAGGCGCACCCGGTCGCGGTCGACCACCCGGTACTCTGTGTGCTCTTTCCACCACGAAGAACTTGGAGAGGCCCTTGGGTTGCAAGTGATTAAGAACAAGGTCCTCTACAAAGAGGTCCGCTGCCGGCCCCTCCGCCTTCTCGGGCACCCCAATTATGCGGATGTTGTTTCTCCGGGAGCGACCTTCGTAGTCGTTGAGTTTATCTTCGGCATATTTCCAAAAATCTTGAAGTTCCCTGACGTCCTGCTGCAATTGCGAGGTGTCTCCCTGGAGGCTGGAGGTGACAATCTCCATTTGTTTAACTTTCTCGCTGATTTTCAACATATCCGCTCTGATAAGAGTTACATCGGTGGAGATTGTATCCATTCGCTGTTCAAGAGATGCACGGACCCCCGAGATAGCCTCCATTACGTCCTGTAAGGTCAATTTGGGGTGTTCAGTTTCAGGCTCCGCTGCCACATTGCTCCTAGGGTGGGACTCAGTGATCGCGGGCTTCGGCAGGGCGAATTTATCCAGCCGCGTCTGTTGGGTCCCCTTCGAGCCCTTGGGGCCCGACATGGCTGCGGTTTCTTTGTCTCTGACTTTTCGCACCCCATGGTACCTGTCCCTGATGGTGGATTCGCTGGACCATGGCACTGCCTCAGGGTTCAGATAGCACGATGCAGGGAGCCCCAAGCACTTTCACCCGCTCCGCTGGGGACTTGACGGTGCCTCACACAAGAGTCCCTCTCACTGCACCCACCGAGATTGCCACTCACATTACTTCAGGTCTCCAAACCCCACCAGCAGCCCAGCACAGTGACAGTGTAGAGGGTCGTTAGCTTAGTGTACCTGGCAGTAGCAGGCTTAAAGGGAATCGAGAGTGGGTCCCACAAGTCTCAAAAGGCCATACAATTCTGGGCCCGCTCTCAATGTCGCGGCAGGCAGTCAGGCTCCACCCCCAGATCACCGATATGGCCCGCGAGAACAGCCCTATGCAACCGGGCCCAAGAAGCGGCGTCCAAGCATGTCACGACCACCGGGGCCCCGCCGACCGAAAAGAGTGATTCTTAACTGTGGGGATGGTGAATGGATAGAGATTCTTACATCCTGAAGATATGGATAACATAGCTTATTCCACAGTACACTGGCTTATGCTCGATTAGAAAATATTTTGGTGTTGGAGGGCATAAAACAATACATAGAGAACATTCCATTAGGGTATATAACACTATCAGACCATCACCCTTACACTAAGCATAGGTCCACTGTCAGCACATAGGAGAACATGGAGACTGAATAACAATCTCCTCTATGAAGCAGCTCTTAAAAGAGCCATAACAGATGCTGTCTGGGACTTCATTGTAGAAATAAAGAGGGTGTGCCTAATACCAGGATATGGGGAATAATGATGGTGTTCAGACTGGTCGATTTATAGAAGCAACAGCAGTTTTCAGTGTTTGAGAGCAGAGAAGAGGGAGAACCTGGAATCTCAACTAAAAGGACTAGAGGAAGTCCATAAACTGACACAGCCAACTAGGATTTGGTGAATGGTGCTGAGGAAACAGATACAGGCCCTTGATCTAGATAAAGCAGAATATGCAATTTCCCCCCCACAAACAAAAATACTATTGTCCGGTAACAAACATCGTAGGCTCCTAATTTCTCAATTGAAAGCGTTGACTATGGCTGAAACATCCCACCCCAAGACTTGAGCCGATCAAGGTAGAGTGGCTTGAAAGTCCCCACTGCAAATGAAGAAGTTTTATATGACTGAATGTTGGGAAGACCCCTAGCCCTGACTGATACAAATCTCTCTTTTACAAAACTTTTGTGGTGCAAGAGCCCTGATATCTACATGCCTGTTTGTTACATCTGTGAACATACATAGTTCTCTTGCTTAATCACTAATGGAAGCAACTATTTCAGTTATCACAAAACTCACAAAGTCTGTGCAGCTCATACCACCTGATTGCTTTACTGAATTTGGACATTAAGCTGTTTACAGACATACTGGAGGACCAAATAACTCTACTGATGCTTTCTTTTGTTGACCATGACCAGTCAGGATTTATAATGAGAAGGCAAAGTAAAGATAGCACAAAGAAAATACTGCACATATTTGAATATATTCAAGGGATATGTACAACTATGATCCTGCTGGCACTGGATTCAGCCATGTCACCTGGCCCTACCTTTACATCGTGCTTCACAACCTGATGTTTGGTCCGCGCTTTTGGAAATGGATCTTGGCGAGTTGCCAGCAGTTCCAAAATGAGTATCAAAGTCAATGGCCTAAAGTCTAGGCCTATCTCAATCAATAAGGCATCCAACAGGGCTGTCCTTCCTACCCCTTCCTACTTCCCTTACAATGGAAGCATTTGATGATGATGTGCACAATAACTGAGACATAAATAAGTGAGGATAGGGAAATTGGAATTCAAACTAACAATGTTTGTGGAAAATGTCATGATCTAGCTTAATGACCCATTGCACTTTACACTGCTGCTTGTGGAAGAGATTCAGAGTTATCAAGATGTGTCAGGTTTTGTAATAAACAGCTTAGTCAGGTAGCAGTAACATTGAGAGTCCAGAAAGAGCAGATAGTGGCCTTAGGACATAACTTCCCCTGCATGCAGTAATATAATATCCTCTATGGCACAGCATATTGTGCTTAACTACTTCCTACTTCTGAGGGAGGTGTGGACAAACATGTAACAATAACAAAGGATCTGTTCAACTGGTTCGAGAGACTAGCCATAGTGAAGATGCTGATTTTCCAAGTATTCTCTATCTGTTTCAGACCATACCTTTTCAAATTCCACTGAAGCAGCTCATAACATTTCACACTATAATCAATTAGTTCATCTGGGGAAGAAAAGGACAGAGTGGCTAACAAATAACTATACTCCCTGGAAGACTCGGTTGGTCTGCTGTTCCCTAACCTAGGGTATTACTTTTGAGCAGCTACTTGGTGTAATGGGGAAATTGGAGACAGAGAAGCAGTTTTTTTGTAGACCATATGATAGTGGTGCTGCATCAGTGGGACATCCAATGGCTAAAGAAGAAAAATAGAAGCTGGGCGTCTATTTTTCTCCTGTTATGATGGCACCATTAGATGTGTGGGACAGACTCAGTGCAAAGGGGAGCTTCATATTCTGTTCATCTCTGTTTACACCAATCTGTTCCAATTTGGACTTTATGCCGAAGCAGAGAGAAAAGGAATTCACAATACATTCATACTACAAGTGCATAATGGTTGGCTCCCTGTATCTCAAAGGAGAGATTAAGTGCTCTGAGAGGCTAAAAGTGAATTTGGATTAAATGACAAGGAACATTTTCACCACTACCCAATCTGCCATTGGAGCTCACCTACTCTGGAAAATGGATGTTGAGGTGGATCATAGTAAACACCTTTTTTCTGACCTTTACAAACTAAGGGACTTATTTATGAGCCCCTTGCGACACTTTTGTGCTGCCGTTGCACCACTTTTCGTGACGCAGCGGCACCGTAAATAATGTGCCACGTTGCGCCATATTTACAAAGTGACACATCTAGGCAGATGCATCACTTTGTAAACCCCTGCGCCACATCATACCTGCATCAGGTATAATGTATGGAGGGTGGGCGTACCCCCAAAAGAAAGCCTTGTAGAAGTGGTGCAGTGAAATCTATCAGATTTCACTGTCCCACTTCTAGGACGCCACTGTGTCAAAACCTTACGCCTGCCTCATAGCAGGTGTAAGAGTGACGCAGTGCAATAGGTATAGGCCTCCCCTATGCCGAAGCTGTCATGCTTACGACACAACTCCAGCAATGCGTGAGTTTTGCGCCGACAGATACGTAAGGATTCATGACGCATCTGTCAATCCTTGCGACAAGGAGCGCCGTACAGTAAATATGGCGCATCCATGGTATCGCAAGGAGGGCGCAGTGAAAAGTGTTGCATCGCTGTTTTATTGCAGCGATGCAACACTTTTCATAAATGAGGCCCTAATTCTCTCCAAACATATCACAGGCCAAAATCCAGGCCACAAGAGATGGGAGATAGACTTGGGTCGATCGATTATAGACAAGAAATGGGGAAAAATCTTCCACAGTGCACACAAAGTAATCTGACACACCAAAGGGATGGAAACACTTTGGTAGACAGCAATATATTATGATCATACATCGATAAAGTTGCATGAGGGGGACAGAGACAAAAGTGATAGATGTTGGAGAGGCAGCAGAAGTGAAGGTACTCTGGTACTTTTGCTGTGGCACTGTACTAATCTTGAGGATTATTTAGATGTGGTTTTAAGGGGGATTGAAGACATTTTTTAAAGATATGAGTGTAGCCTTATAGTCTGCTGCCGAAGGGCTTTACCGGTTGTTAAAGACCCTGAACCTGAGCTACAGGCCCAAGTCGCAGGCGAAGACCGATAACGAGGGACAGGGCCTTTAACAACCGGTATAGCCTGAGGCAGGACCATAAGGCTATTAGAACATTCCACCCACTAGGGATAGAAATGTTCTAAATTAAAAAAGGAGAAAGGACATAAAGACAAACATTGGAATGTTGGAGCACAAGGATTATACCAGCCATTTTAAGCCGGGACCTACTCTAGTGCCTTCAATGGAGCTATCAACATTCCAATGTTATAATATAGCCCTCTGCCAAGGGTTATACCGGTTGTTAAAGGCCCTGAAATCGAGTTATAGGCCTGAGCCGTAGGCAAGGGCCTGTTACAAGAGAGAGTGCCTTTAACAACCGGTATAGCCCGAGGCAGAAGGGCTATAGGGATATTCGAAAATTCCACCCACTATGGGTAGAATGTTCTAAATTAAAAAGGGAAAAACATGAAGACAAACATGGCAATGTTGGAGCTCCGAGCTTATACCAGCCATTATAAGCCCAGAGCTACTTCATTGTTGTCAATGGATCTCTCAACATTCCAGTTTTCTACTGGGCATTCCATACCCAAGGTTGATGCCTCTTAGGTCACACAGGGGGAGACAAGTGGTGTTGGCCAATGGTATGGTGCTCCAAACGATCCTCACACAATGGGGAAGAGGAGCACTCCTCCGTGGCATTGTTGATATACAGATTATGGGACTGTCTAGCAATGGAAAAAACAATGTTGGCATCGTAAAACAGATCCAAAGACAACAAAAGAATCTGGGCACAATTTCAGGCATTCCTTTGAAAGGAATTTAGAGGATGGACTTGCCCGAAATACCTTAAGATTTTGCACGCCTACCAGGGGATCTCACTTAGTTGCATTAAGCATGATCAGGCCAGGCAAAGTTGTAGATCTAAGTGAATTATGGGGTGATTCAGGGATTATGATATGGCACGGTTGCCACAGGGACAAGGCACAACATACTGCACATTTCACTCAATTCATGGGAGTTGATATAGGCCAAAGGGGAGGGTTTGGGGAGGGATAGGAGACACGTTGCCTGTAACCTGATGATTGGTTCTACCCACCTCACCATCCACTGGATGTAAGTGATGATATATTATCAATTTTCTCTCACAATACAATAACAATTGATAATCCTAAAAGAGGAAATTGTTAAATAACTACAGTGTTTGCCACCAAGAATTACTGTCAAGTCATCATGTAAAACTTTTCTTTCACTGAAAAGAGATTTCATGAAAAAATATGGGGTGTTGCAATGAGAATGGATGCAGAAATTGTACAGTAAAAATTATAGATGAATTCAAGACTATTATTATATTGGTTCAAAAAACTGAAACCTCAATGCCTGCCCCTTATGAAAATCCTTGACGAAACACTAACACCAGGCAAAAATCACATCATTAACATATTGGTTTAAAAAAAGGAGGAAATATGGTATATTGGATACATTGCTAAACAAGGAACCTGGTTGTCATGTTTTTAAAGTTGCTTTGGCATATGGCAAAAACATGTAATTCAAAGAAAATCAATTTTCTGTCCTCGAAGAGCAAGTATATGTAATAGCCATGGTGCTATTTATTATTATCCCAACTGCATGTTCCCACCTTCTGCTCCATCACATCTGGGTTTCTGTAATCCAGTCTAAGGCGAATGCAACAAACTTTAATGTTCAGTGTGCACAATTTCATATCTGAGATGTTTCTAAATAAATACAATGGTTTCAGTAAAAACTCAGTGGTTTCTTCAGCCAGGTCAATGAGGTAAAAGATAACTAAGAGAAAACAGATCAGGTCTCCTGTGGAAGTTCAAAGCCAAGATAAACCAAACCCTTATGTTCTGGGCAAGGGGAGATATACAATCAGAAGGACCATACCTGGACATAGTTAGCACATATTCTGTGGACCACTCTTGGATATTGCTGACACATATACACAAGGAACATAAAACTTGGAAGAAATGAAAAACACTAACTGTTAGCTGAGTATGGGGGGCGTGGCTACGCTGTGCAGCGAGATGGCCGCAAGTTAAAGCGGCTCCGCCGGCCGAGACCAAAATCCGCAATTTATCCGAGAGAGAACTGGGGAAAGCTGACGGAAAATCAGTGCAAACACGGGTGGAACTGTAACGGACAAACGTGGGAGGCAACTCGAGCCCCAAGACCTTCTACTGGGCCGATACGAGTCGAGTCGCCACATGAATGCGGCCTGATCGCGCGGCTGTACGTCTACAGCCGGGGACTCGCGTGAACATTACATCAACGGAAGCCCGGAGAGAGTGCCGAGGGCCGAAAGCCCAGACTGCGGCGAAGACGGGCTGAGCCCAACGGAGATCCAGGTGCCCTACCGGTATACACTACGGACCGCCTGGCGAGCTACCGACATTTCAGCGGTGAGTGCTTTAGTGCATAGAACGGCGGAGGCTGCGACACGCCGCTGCCTGCCGCAGCGGAGCGGGTGAAGATCCGGAGGGGCGCCCCCTGATCACTGAAGCGCATAACAGGCTCTCAGACCTGGGAAACTGCGGCGGCGAGAAGCGTAGGCGCTGTACACAACATGAAGCGGAGCTGGGCTGCGCAGGAACACACAGCGCGTTCCGGCGGACGCACCATCGGGAGCCAGACATAAGCTCAGAGGCGAAGGTGGCACTATCATTCACTGGCAGAGCCAGGACAAATAGCGGCTGGGGGTCTCTGCCAGACTTGTAGTGGTACAGCGACCGATAGAAATTCAGTATAAGCCGCCTTTTGCTGATACGCAACACATAACTGGAGGAGAGGGCACACCGAGTACAACAGCTGCAGCCGGGCCAACTTACTGAAATACTACTTTCCGCAGGGTACGATCGCACGCCATAACCGGGAGCAGCGGAGAAACCAGTAATATATTGCCGCTTTGCACAAGAGGCGGCAGCAAATGTGAGACGCGTATATCGAACCGGCTCATAGCGCACCTCGAGGCATATGGGAAGGTGGTGTGGCGAACTCACAGAGAGCATAAGAAGGGAGACCTCAGGCCAGAAGGGGCCAAGGCGAGGTGCAGGCACAGGTGAAAGACGACCACTCCATGCCACACGTCCACATCAGACAGTACTGAAGCGCGTGGGCCACGACAGTATCAGGGCAACGGGAAGATAAAGGGACGAGGCAGTGGCAACACTCACCGTGGATACCACCGGCACGAAAAGCAGAAGGCGGGTGGGGAGACTGGTGGACAACTACCAAGGAAGCGCAACACTCCCTACCGCGAAGATGGGAAAACCGGATGCTCGTCAGCCCCGACTCAATTTCGACAAAAAACTGAGCAAACACGCTGAAGATAACGACGCCGTGCAGGAGAATGCTGAAGATGCTGCGACGGGCCCAGTACCCGACGAGGATATCCGTTCTATGTTTAAAGATCTCAAATCCAGCCTGCAAGAGATCGGATCAAAAATAGACACTTTGGCTGAGCGCATGGATAGAATAACGCAAAGAGTGGACAAACACGAAAACCGACTGGACACTCTGGAGAGGAGAGTATCTGACACAGAGGACTGCCAAACTGAGACACGTGACAAACTGCTAAAAATGGACGCGATATTGAACGTAATAAAAAACAAGAATGAAGATTTAGAAGCCAGGTCGCGCAGAAATAATATACGCGTTACTGGCATTCCTGAAACAACAGACATACCAAACATGGAGAAATACATAGAAGCTATGTTGAAAGAGTTGTTCGGATCTGAACTGTCCCAAATGTTTCTAATTGAAAGAGCACATCGTACCCTGGGCCCTAGACCTCCACCGGGCGCACAAGCAAGACCTATCCTGGCGCGGATACTCAATTATCGTGACCGCGACGCGGTTCTGCGTTTGGCCAGGGAACGAGGCTCCCTTCAATATCAAGGTAATAATATATCGCTTTACCCGGACTTTACTATACAAGTGCAAGCTGCCCGCCGTGAATTTCTACCGGCTAAAAAAATCCTTCAACAGCTCGGCACTAAATATGCTCTGATATATCCCGCAAAGCTCAAAATTCAGGGCCGCGGCCGTCCCACCTTTTTTACAGACGCAAAAGCAGCATTGAACTATGCTAAACAGATGGCGAAAGATCACAAACAGCATACCTCGGAAGTTGACGAAAACACTGGGAAGAACCTGAGCGACAATGACTGAAATCAAAATTAACGACATGAGCCCGATGCCACGTAAATCAAGGGGACTCAACTACTTTTCTACCTTATTCAAGTTGTTTGTGCATGGGACACTCACGGCTGCCATATAGATGGATCATAGACCACTAGGCCGGGTGAGTCGAAGAAGTGGGCCTACTATGGGGGACTCACATAACCAACTGTAAGCAGCGACCCAAACTCGAACACTGTGTGCTCGGCCACCCTGCGGCTCACGGCAGGGGTGTTCGCCAGCAGACCCACGCATCCCCTCGGGACGACTCCCACTTACTCCCGCTGTTTGGGAGTTTTGTTGACAATGGTTGTAAGGTTACGGGGAAAAACACAACCTGTTTGGGGGGTTGGTGTGGGAGGTGGGAGGTGGGATGGGTTTAATGGTTCATGGTTTCCGCTGATATTCACACTGCCCATACGCAATGGGAACTGTAAATCGCACAGACACGCACGTTTACTACTATTGTCATTAAGAATAGCCCAACATGCAGACTTCACGTCATATCGAAGTTGTTCACCACGCAGACCTGCCTTATGGCTGAAAACCTAATGTGCACTACTCCACGATGTGTAACACTGCAATAAAGTCCCTCAAATGCCTCACTTGGAATATCCGGGGGCTAAATGACCGTAGGAAAACCCGACTTGTGCAATCCTACCTTACAAGGCACGCAGTGGACATTTGTTTACTGCAAGAAACACATCTGACAGGTGCAGCGGATAACACACTGAAAAACAGTAGATGGGGGAGATATTTGGCTCTGGATACTCTAATTACTCTCGAGGGGTGGCGATACTGATACGCAGAGGCATACACTGGCAGACTCATAAAACAATAAACAACACGGAAGGGAGATATATTCTGGTAAAGGGAGCACTGAATAATAGTCCGGTAGTAATAATTAACACATATGGTCCCAATATTGACTGTCCGGAGTTTTTCAGCAAATATGGAGGGAGATCCAAACGCTAGGAGACGCGGCAATACTGTGGGGGGAGACTTCAATGTGGTCCAATCCCTGGAGGTAGACAGAATAGGAACGTCCAGGGTGCATCACCCGCAGGCAGCTTCTATGCTAAAAGAAATCATTGATGACCTGCAGCTGATAGATTCATGGAGAGTGCTGCATCCGGATAGCAGAGAAGGGACTTGCATCACTCACCATAAGAATGCCTGGTCAAGATTAGATTACTGGCTCACTACAAAAGATTTGCATGCTTGGGTTGCCAGCGTAACACATCATCCACGCACATTTTCAGATCATGCTCCAGTACAACTTGAACTCACCATACCACAAACATATCACCAACCCTTCAGCTGGCGATTCCCCTCCGGCGCCCTACTGGACCAGGTATTTAGGGAAGACCTCAGGGAAAAAATTACAGACTATTTTGAAATAAATGAAGGCACTGTAGATTCGCCAGGGACTCTCCGGGAGGCATTCAAGGTGGTCGCCAGGGGAGAATGCATAGCGTTGAAAACAGGAGTACTTCGCGATATTCGCAACACGATGGCCCGTTTGGAGCGAGAGATAAAAGACCTAGAGCGTGATTATTGCACCACACTGTCTCCAACCGCGTTAGCTCAAATTAGAGGCAAACTCACAGAGTTTCAAGAAGAGGCAGGGCGGGAAACCAAATACCTACATAAATACACGCAAGCACGCAGATATGGGGAAGGAGACCGTCCGGGTAGAACACTTGCGGGACTCTTGCGTACACCGAGAGGATCGGCCTATATTACTGAACTCCGAAATACAGATGCACCGCCCTCACATACGCCAGCAGAAATATTACACACTATGACACGATTCTACAAGACTCTCTATACTTCCCAGACAGAGACAACAGAGGCTGACATTATAGAATATTTGGACACAATAGCCTTAGCATGGTGCAATAACTTGCACCGTGAATATATGGACTTACCATTTACAGTAGATGATATACGGCAAGTCATAAACAGCATGCCAGCTGGTAAGGCCCCGGGGGCAGACGGCCTGACAGCCGCCTTTTACAAGGAGTATGTCGATCTCCTGGCCCCAAGACTCGTGCAGGTATACCAAGAAGCACAAGACACTGGACTACTACCGCCAACCCTACGAGAAGCCACCATAATAACTTTGCTCAAACCAGATAAAGATCCTACCCAGCCAGACTCATATCGCCCTCTATCCCTGATAAATTTAGATGCCAAAATCTATGCAAAACTGTTGGCAAATAGGCTGCAACCCCTTCTTCCAATAATAGTACTCCCTGATCAGTCGGGGTTTATCCCAGGCCGCTCGACGGCGCATAATTTAAGGACCATCTTCGCCCTTCTGCACTACCTGGCTCCACAGGTACAGGCCATAGCGGCCCTCTTAGACGCCACAAAGGCTTTCGATTCCCTAGAATGGAACTTTCTCTTCACGCTACTAGGTCGAATCGGATTAAGTCCTATGTTTCTGCAGCAGATAAAACTATTATACACTGCTCCCAGCGCAAGAGTTCGGGTAAATGGCCAGATATCAGACCCCATTTGCATAACAAGGGGAACCAGACAAGGCTGCCCACTTTCGCCGCTCCTTTTTGCGGTAGCTATGGAGCCCTTGGCGGCCCGTCTTCGTCAACACCATTCGCAGCGAAGTATTGGGTTCACTTCAAGAGGCCTACTGGTCTCAATGTATGCAGATGACATGACAATATATCTGGTTGACCCAGAATCAAATTTCGCACCGGTAATGAGGGAACTGATACGATATGGAGGCCTGACGGGTATCCAGATAAACTGGAAAAAATCAACAATATTGCCCTTAACAGACTGCACCGCCCCCTTTGACACGGACTTCCCCATACCTTCGGCTGAAGGCCCGATACGATACTTGGGGATCTGGATTGGTAGGGATCTGCAGGAACTGTGGTCAGAGAATTATGGAAAAGCAATAGACTGGGTGGAGAGGAAAGTGCACAGATGGAAAACTCTGCCGTTGTCCCTAGCGGGCAGAATAGCGATAACAAAGATGGTAATACTCCCAAAAATGTTATATCTCTTTGTAAATGTACCACTGCCGCTAACTTCTTCCTTTTTCAAACGCCTACGCTCAACCGTACTAGAATTGGTATGGGCTGGAAAACAACCCCGTATATCATGGAATATATTAACCCTGCCCTTCACACAAGGGGGGATGGGTGCCCCGGACTTCGAACTTTACGCATACTGTGCGCAAGCACAATTCCTTCATTACTGGCAGCATCCCACACCATATCAACCACATGCAGCGATCGAGTTAGACAAAGTCGCCCCCCTCCCACTGAACACCGCACTCTATCAAAAACATAAGCGCCCACGGGCGGAAATAGACACTGTAGAAACACTCAGATGGGCATGGCGAGGGCTAGCAAAAAGGGCTCACCTGAAGGTACTGTTTGCGCCATCAATGCCAATAATCGGGAACCCCCTCATCCCCCCCTTAATGGACAATGCCGCCACTCAAAGGGCCACCTCACACACACTTCTGACCGGCAATGATCTTTTCCCAGAGGGCACATTCATTACACTCCAACAGATGTGCAAGGAGACCACGCCTACAGCACTAGACATGCTGTTATACTACCAGATAAGAGCAGCTTGCAAGGCATGTTATGACGACTATCCGCAAATACCTCCTACGCTGCCAGCGTTAGAGCATATAATCTCGGTGCCATCGGCGCGTAAACTTATTACACGACTATATAGTATTACTCAGCGAGACACGCCTATTGCGGTGGCCCGCTCTAAAATAGAGTGGGAGGGAGACACAGGAATCACCATTACAGATGAACAGTGGACGTTCTGCTGTACCCAACTGAAACATTTGTCGCCGAACTATAGACTTCGGCTGATTCACTTTAACTACCTACACCGGTTATATCGGACACCACTGCAGCTACACCGCATGGGTCTACAACAGGACACGTGTTGTTGGAGGTGCGGCTATCAGAAAGCCACATTTATCCACTTAGCGTGGGAATGCCGATCGATAGCGAATTTTTGGGTCGAACTATTCACTCACATAGGAAACATGACGGGCTGTCCCATAATATGTTCTCCGTTGATAGCACTATTGGGGTATGTGCTGGAGGTACCCAGGGGAAGAAGGAAGTTAATAGCCATGTTGTTACTCCTGGCCAAACGATTGGTGGCAGTACACTGGAAAAAAGCTGCCCCCAACAATGGCGGAATGGGTGACTACTGTTACCTACTGCAAAGACCAACTGTCCCATTATTGGGAGTTAATGCCAAGCAGATCACGCCCACAAGACATATGGGAACCCTATACAACGTGGCTGGGTACAAGAGGACATATACCAGGGGAACGGTAGAACGAGAGGGCGATGCAGGCTTAGGGTTGCACATACAGAAGAGCGGGTGAATTGAACCTAGGACACAGAGAATAGAACTCTATATGGGTGCAAAAATGCGAATAAGGGCAAATGACGGAACTTAAACCCAAGCAACATTTGAGATACATGTAATTGAAATCTATACATCTCAGACTATATAGATGTGATGATTACCATTGTAAGCGGAAACAGTTTACGTTTATTTCCAGTTTTGTTTGTTTAGACGACACAGACGCACACTATTGTACTGTATGTACCACCATTTTAGATGAGTATATCACCATATGACATAAATGTGCTACACTGTATTTCTTTATTACAGCTGTGTATGGTTTAATAAAATCAATAAATAAAAAAAATAAAAAAACTGTTAGCTGAGTATTAAGGAAAATGAGATGTTCTTGTTTGTGTGGAAAGAAGCAGGGACTCATAAGGTTTGCGTTGTTCCTATCCATGACACATTACAGCTAATGTAAAGTTACTTAGATAAGAAACTGGCAAGTAAAAGTTGTAGGAAAGCTTATCTTGCAGATGGTTTGGAAAAATAACAAAACAGGTGAAGGAAATCTAGCTAGAAATCTAATGGAGGGAGAGACCAAAGTAGTGATAAGACCTCTATCTGAACTTCAACACAACTTGATGAGGTTGATAACACCTAGGTAAAACAATAATTTCCATGTTCCCCTAAGGGAGTTGTGTTATCCACTATCTGGTAAGTTGGTTAAGCACAAAAACTGCTCTTCAAAGATATCTGTGCGGTGTGACATGTAGTACCATCACAAACAACCAGCCGGTCTAGGTATAACAATCTTAAAGGTCTTCAACCAAACCTTTAATTAAAACAGAAACAATCTATTAGCCAGTAACGACAGCAACTAGAAAAATGTAAAGTATAGATCATAATGTAAAAAAAGCTTAAGTAATTCCATAAGAAACAATCATCTAGATAAAAATCAACGGTTAAAAATAAACATTTCGGAAATATGTCTCATGGGCTCATTTAGATCATCCCACCAAACTCATTTAGAGATGGGGAAACCACTGACTGAGCGCTAGTGGAGCAATCTCTGGTGTCAGACCATACACCACATGGTAGCTAATTTTGTATGCTTTGGGAAGTCCACGAAACACACACTTTTATGACTAAGGTCTGCCAAGCAAAGCATGAAGGAGTGATGAATGCATGGTGAGCAGCCACTAAAAGGGTAGGCTGGAACGGGAAATTCGCAATAGAAACTCTGTTAGTAGCGGCTGAAATAATAACGGACGGGCCTCAATATGGCCATTAAAAATTGGTGATCTGATAAAAATGTTTGAGCAGGAATGTGGCTGATTTGAAATGCCCAATCTGAAAGTCTCCAATATCTCAGATATGTCATGCCATAGTAAAGTATGTGGGGTTTAGTGAGGGGAGGCTGCCGTACTATCATTAGAGAACCGACATTGAAGAGGCAACAGCAGCAATACTAAATAAAATTCATACATCCATTTCAGCTAAAACATAGATACATTTTGTATTAGAACTAATCCATCTGCTTCAATTATCGTGGAAGACAATCTTTATCCATAATAACTAAAATTATCTTGGTTTCCTCCAACAACTGGTAACAAAATACAAAATCATCTAGCAAAGATCAGGTTTAATAATAGTCTATATTTTCACCTTCAGATACCAAGCGAAATATAATTTTGAAGAGAGGAATTTTGCTAGTTTTTAATGATAGTGCATTTACGTACCTATTTTTGCACATAACACCTGCCACAGTTTAAACAATATAGAATGAACAGTAGGGGCAACATTGGGTTCTTGTGAAAAAGACTGACCTCTATAATGACCCTACCTGACAGTAATCAATTAGCATTTACTCAGTCTTAGATTTCTTTTATGTTTTGAACTGTTATGGATTCCCCACATCTGCCATTATTGTCTAACCGAGCCCACAATTCCCCAGATCGAATGCCTTCACCCTACATAGAACATCATGTTCAAGGGAATACCCATTTATCCAACCAAGTGAGTCATTTCATTTATGGGATGTTTGTTGATGGTAAGCTGTGAACCAGAAATACACATATTCCTTGAGATGTATGGATATAGTTGCTGGGTGTTTAGCTTTAATATTCATATAAAGATTAATTAGAAATGCTAATAACCTTTAAAATGATGTCCTTGTTAAATAGACCTTTTGTATTTGTTCTTTCTTTTTTAAGCAACTATTCTTGTTTTTATTGTAATTTATGAACTCATTTTTTCATTCTTAACTCTTTTTTTAAGCTATGACTGTTATATTTATAATAATATTGTGATGTGTCCTTTATAAGATCTAAGGGATCGAAATAAAGATGATTATGATGAAATACACCTGTTCTAATCCAGCACAAATATTTGCCTTGCTCAACAAGCCAGAATGCAAAACACTTGTAGTCATTATTTGACAGGGCCATTGGCCAATAAGACCCACATACTCTGCTATCTTTATTGGTTTTAATAAAAAGTACATTTTCTAATTATAAACATAAAAATGAAGAATCATATCATGCTTGGCACAGACTTGCAAGAACGGTGAAAGAAAATACAATATCCTGTGGGCAGCCAGACTGAGACATTATCTCAACATACCTTCTGAGGGCACTAATGTGTCAACTGCAATTATGTACATTCACTACTAACCTGAGTTCTCTCCAAGTATCTGTTGCTTTATCATACAGCTGACTAGTTGAGCTCACCATATTTAGCATAAATTTGCAAGGGATCCTTTCTCCTTCTGGTAGTTCAGTCTACTCTAGAAAATTTGTATATACCGTCTTACTTCCATAGAGATACAAATTGTTTTCTGATCACTCTCAAGTATGTGAACATTCTCCCAGGCTAATGAATTCTAATTTTGGCAGTTTCCGAGGAAGGATGAATTTACATAATTTCCAAAATAGCCTACTGGATATGTGGTCCAGTAACACTGATTTTCTATTGCTCACCTTGTCATACCAAATATTAAATTCACTTTGCAAGACAAACAAAATAGATGCCAGAAACGGAACAATAATTTCATCACAGATGTCAACTGAAACTGCACTTCACTTCAACATTTATCTTAGTCACATGTATATGTTAAGTACAGCTTAGCTGATACCTATATTTCTCTTTATTGAAGGTCAGTACACAATTTCAAAAACTCAGCTGGAATGCAACCCCGTAAATCTGTAGGAACTCAGTCATGAGGAATGAATAACGTTTATAAAACAATCATTGCTTACAAAAATGTAGGTGTGTCTGGAGGAGAAGAAATCTTAAGTGCCAGAAAGCAACCTGGATGTGTCACTGTAAATTGTTACCAATAAACAAAAGGATTCATCGTATTAACTGGTAAATACGAGATGTAATGTAAATGGCAAATACAAACATCAAAATATTTGTGAATAAATATGTCATTACCTTTATCACAACTAAATCATGACATCCATCTTGCAGAGTCGTTCCATCTTCCTTCATTAGTTTTATGTAGGACATGGCAAAGCTTCTCTCACCTTTATCTTTCGCTATTAGGAATGAACATTCCAAAATTAATTACTATTTACATTTTTGACAAAAGACATTTTCTAAGTTTATTGCTGTAGTGCACAAATACATGAATCATTGCAAAATATTAGTTCAAGTCAAGACATTTACCATCGTTTGAACCAAAAGCATATCATGGAATGAATTAATCTTTCCGACAAATGTGTGCAAAATGCAATGGTTCTCCTAGCAACATGTTACCCTAACTAAAATATGTTAAATGACCAGCTTTAAAAAGTAAACTATGAGAAAAATAGGTTTGTATCAACTTTATTCAACTCAAAGATACAAGACAAGTCAATAGTGAGTTATGTATTTCAAAATGATTGACTATACTAACCTGGCACTGGTAACTAAAGAAAACTGTATGCAAGAATGTACTTCTGACCTTGGATTTGTAGTGTATTTGCCAAGATTCTATAGTCCCAGTGTTAGAAATGGGGGTCTCTAGTTGGCAGAGGTAGGTACCTTTGTCCAAATAGGGACCCTTGCTTCTAGTCAGGGTAAGGGGGATACACTCCTAAAATAACCCCTGCTCACCCCCTTGGTAGCTTGGCACGAGCATACAGGCTTATCTCAGAGGCAGCGTGTAAAGCATTTGTGAACACATACAGTAACACAGTGAAAACACTACGAATGGACACCACACCAGTTTAGAAAAATAAGTAATCTTTATCTAAACAAGACCAAACGACAAAAATCCACAATACAGTATTAAAAATAAGGCTTTCAAATGGTAGAAATAGTTCAGTTCAATGCAAGTTGTAAAAGCGACACTTTTCTCACAAAGTACCTTAGATGCGTCACGCAAAACAAACAAAAGGGTCGCAGGGAAGGTGATGCGTCAGTTCCTTGCTTCGGGGGAGGCGATGCGTCTGTTCCTTACTGGAGCGCAGGGGAGGTGATGCGTCTGTTCCTTACCGAAGATGAGGGGATGCGTCTGTTTCTTACTGCGTTCAAGTTACGATGCGACAAGATGGTGCCTCGATTCGTGGCGATGATCCGGTGCGATGCGACAAGATGGCGGCGCGATGCGAGGGTCCGGTACGATGCGTGATCTTTTGCAGCCGCACGGCAGGTGATGCGACGGTTCTCTCGGTGATGCGTCGGGACCCGGTGTGGATGCGGTGCGCTTCTTCCTGGTTGCTCGTCTAGGCGCCGGAACCAAGTGCGGATGCGGCACGCTTCTTCCCCGTGGTGCGGCGATGCGTCAGGAATCGGTGCGGATGCGACATGCTTCTTCCTCGTTGCGTTGATCTTCCAGCTCCCAGCGACAAACAGTCTCTAGAGCTCCTAAACAACAGCAGGCACCTCTTTGCAGGTTAGAATTCCCAGTAAGGAAATTCAGGGGAGCTGGTGGTGAAGTCTTTGTGTCCCTAAGACTTCAGAACAGGAGGCAAGCTCAGTTTCAAGCCCTTGGAGATCTTCCTCAAGATGACAAAGCAAAGTCCTTTTCTCCTTTCCTTGGCAGCAAGTAGCCACCGCAGGCCAACCCCAAACAGCAAACAGCACTGGGGCAGTAATATTCCTCAGCTTCTCCGACTCTTCTCCTTGGCAAAGGTTCTTCTTGATTTCCCAGAAGTGTTCTAAAATTCTGGGGTCTGGGTCCCCCTTCTTATACACACAAATCCTTTGTTCCCTGAAGGCAGAGATTGTCTGTACCCAGCCAAAACCAGCTCTGTCCTCACTGGTGCAGCTTCCTTGCAGGAGGTGGAGACAGCATTGTTGAAAGCAGACCTGGCCCAGGCAGGTGAAAGGAAATCTCCTCCCCCTACTCTAAATTCAGCCCAGGTCCATTCAGCCCAGCCCTGACTCATCAGACTGCCGGAGCCGCTGCCCTCTTCCAGCCCCTGTCACTCACAAGCCAGACATGCAATACACAAACCTAGCAGAGGCATACTGGATGGTTAGGCAAGAAAATACCTACTTTCTAAAAGTGGTATTTTCAAACACAGAATGTAACAATCACCCACACTAAAAGATGCACTTTAACATTCTGAGTTCAGGCATACTAAACTTTATTTTCCTATCTTGTTCCCAGGGTCAGTTATGTTTATAAGATGTTATAAACTAACTCCCCATTCTGGCCTATGGGAACAGATAGCCTTGCAATAGTGAAAAACTAAATTGGCAGTATTTCACTATGAGGACATGCCACACACATCAGGGCATGTCCTACCTTTCACATACAATGCACCCTGCCCACAGGGGTACCGTGGGCCTACCTTAGGGGTGACCAACATGTCGAAAAGGGAAGGTTTAGGGACTGGCAAGTGTGTGCACTTGCCAAGTCGACATGGCAGTCCCAGACTGCACACAGGCTCTGCAATGGCAGGCCTGAGTCACATTTTACAGGCTGCTTCTGTGGGTGGCACAATCAGTGCTGCAAGACCACCAGCAGCATTTGATTTACAGGCCCTGGGCACACATGGTGCACTGTACTAGGGTCTGACAAGTAAATCAAATAACCAATCATGGAGTCACTAATACATAAAAACAATTTACAAAAGGGAGCACTTGCACTTTGGCACTGAACAGCAGTGGCAACGTGCCCAAAGCATCTAGACCAGCAAAAACACATGAGGCAACAGCAAAAAAATGGAAGGGAGACCCACGCCAATGGTGCCAAGTCTAACATGTGTCCCCTCCAGCTGAAATGTGGGGAGAACTACCCACCCTCTTGGGAGCTCTCTTCACTAAGGCAGAAAAATCTGGACAGACCATCAGCATTGGCGTGTTCTGTACCAGGGCGGTGTTCCACCGTGAAGTCCATCCCCTGTAGGGAAATGGACCACCTCAACAGTTTTGGATTCTCACCCCTCATCTGCTTCAACCATCTGAGGGGCCTGTGGTCTGTCTGAACCCGGAAGGGAGTCCCAAACAAGTATGGTCTCAACTTCTTCAGTGCCCAGACCACAGCAAATGCCTCACGCTCAATCGCACTCCACCTCTGTTCCTGTGGAAGTAACCTCCCACTAATGAAGGCTACAGGTTGGTGTAGGCCCTCTTCATTCATCTGTGAAAGCACAGCCCCCACCCATGCTCTGAAGCATCTGTCTGCACAATGAATTCCTTTGAGAAGTTGGGTGCCTGAAGCACGGGCGCTGTGCACATGGCAGATTTCAGGGCATCAGAAGCTTTCTGGCAGGCATCAGTCCAGTTCACTTTCTTGGGCTGCTTCCTGGAAGTCAGCTCTGTCAAGGGTGCAACAATGCTGCCATACCCCTTGACAAACCTCCTGTAATACCCTGTGAGTCCTAAAAAGGCTCTCACCTCTGTCTGGGTCTTGGGGGGTTCCCAAGCCAGAATGGTATCAATCTTGGGCTGTAGGGGCGCCACCTGGCCGCTCCCAACCTGGTGTCCCAAGTACACCACGTAACCCTGCCCAATCTGGCACTTACTCGCCTTGATCGGGAGGCCTGCCCTCCGCAGCGCCTTCAACACTTCCCAGAGGTGGTGCAGATGTTCCTCCCAAGTGGCACTGAACACTGCAATGTCATCCAGGTAGGCGGCACTGAAATCCTCCAGCCCAGCCAACACCTAGTTGACCAACCTCTGAAAGGTGGCAGGGGCATTCTTCATCCCAAAGGGCATCACCCGGAATTGGTAGTGCCCATCTGGTGTGGAGAATGCTGACCTCTCTCTTGCCCCATCAGTTAAGGTAATCTGCCAGTACCCAGATGTTAAGTCAAATGTACTAAGGTACCGGGCAGCCCCCAACCGATCGATGAGCTCATCAGCTCCGGGGGATGGTGTGCGCGTTAGTCCTGGTGACTGAATTGAGCCCTCGGTAGTCCACACAGAACCGGAGTTCTGGTGTGGCACCGGGTGCGGCAGCCTTTGGGACCAAGACCACTGGGCTGGCCCAAGGGCTGTTTGAGGACTCAATCACCACTAGCGCTAACATCTTGGAGACCTCCTCCTTGATGCAAGCTCTGACCCTGTCAGTCACTCTGTAAATCTTATGTTTTACTGGAGGACTGTCCCCAGTGTCCACATCATGGACGCACCAATGAGTGACACCGGGGGTCAGGGAGAACAGGTCAGGAAACTGTCCCAACAGTTGGCGACAGTCATTCTGCTGCTCAGGGGTCAGGGCGGTAGAGAGGTTCACACCGTCCACTGACCCATCTTGCTCCTTGGCAGACAGGAGGTCAGGAAGAGGCTCGGTCTCCTCTTCCATCCCAGCATCTGTTGCTAAGAGCATGCCCACTTCGGACCTCTACAAGTGGGGCTTCAGGCGGTTCACATGCAGGACCCGCAAAGGGTTCCTAGGAGACTGCAAGTCCACCAAGTAGGTGATGTTACTCTTGCGCTCCACCACCTCAAATGGTCCGGTGCACTTATACTGGAGCGCACAAGGCTCCACTGGGGCCATGACCCAAACTTTTTGTCCAGGCTGAAACTCGATCGGAGTGGCATTCTGAGCATACCAATGTTTCAACTCCTCCTGGCTGGCTTCCAGATTCGCCTGAGCGAGTTGTCTGAAGCGCCTAGTCTGGTTTCTGAAGGCCAGCATGTAGCTATATACATCCTGGGTGGGCTTACTGGGAGCTTTCTCCCAGCCTTCTTTCACCAGACTCAGAGGTCCTCTTACAGGATGGCCGTACAGCAGTTCAAAGGGACTGAACCCTAGGGACTTCTGTGGCACCTCTCTGTAAGCAAACAGAAGGCATGGCAAGAGGACGTCCCACTTACGCCTCATGGGTTCCTCAAGACCCATAATCATGCCCTTCAGGGTCCGGTTGAATCTCTCAACCAGACCATTACCTTGGGGGTGGTAAGGAGTGGTGAACTTATAGGTTACACCGCACTCCTGCCACAGGAACTTCATATACTTAGATATGACGTTGGTAACACGGTCTGACACCACCTCTCTGGGGAACCCCACACGGGAGAAAATCCCCATCAACGCATGACCCACCACGGGGGCCGTCACAGTCCGGAGAGGGATGGCTTCCGGGTACCGGGTGGCATGATCCACCAAGACCAGGATGAACCTGTTGCCCATGGCTGTCTTGGGATCCAGAGGCCCCACAATGTCAATACCCACCCTCTCAAAGGGGGTGCTGACCACAGGGAAAGGTTGGAGAGGAGCCTTGTGCTTCCTCCCCCTCTTACCACTTGCCTGGCAAGTCTGACAGGTCCTGCAATGAGTATCTGAACTCTTGCGCATTTGGGGCCAGTAAAAGTGGGTGACAAGCCTTTCAAAGGTCTTGTCTTGTCCCAAATGTCCTGCTAAAGGCACATCATGAGCCAGACCCAGTAGGAAGGCTCTGAAGCACTGGGGTACCACCAGCACACGGGCTGACCCAGGCACAGCAACCTTAGGCTCACTATACAGGAGACCATTCTCCCAGTAAAGCCAATGTGATCCAGACTGATCACCTGCTGCCTGGTTTGCAGCCTGTTGCCGCAAACCCACAAGAGAAGGGCACTTCTTCTGCTCCTCGCAGAACTCTTCCCTGGAGGGGCCTCCTTCCTGCTGCCAATGGGTCAGCTCCGGCAGGTCCCCCAGTTCAGCCACTTGTTCCCCTGTAGGTTCCAGGGCATCCCCCTCAAGGTTTGTTTCCTCCTGGACCGTGGGAACTTCGGGGGCTGGTTTCCCGTGCCCCCTGCCTCTTCTCTTTAAGGCAGGCACCTGGGCCATTCTTTCAGGCTCCAGGTCCTCTTGAATACCCTTACTGGCTGCCATTGACCGAGTGGTCACTCACGCCCACTCAGGCAGACCCAACATCTCCAAATGAGACCTTCTCTCCACCTTAGCCCAAGGGGAGCTCTCCAAATCATTGCCTAGCAGACAGTCAACAGGCATGGCTGGCCTCACAGCTATTCGAAAGGTACCTGAGACCCCCCCCCACTCAAAGGGAACCTGTGCCACCTTGCAGTGGCACTCTGAATTGTCAGCGGCAACTACCGGGTAGAATGCGTTGGGGATCACCTGCTCTTCAGACACCAGCCAACAACTGACAGCTGTCACACTGGCTCCGGTGTCTCTCAGAGCCTCCACCCTATGGCCATTGATGGTCACCCACTGCCTGTACTTCTTAGTGTTATCAGGAAGCTGAGTCCTAGGAACCATCTCACTGCTCCCTAAAGAGACTAGGGACATCTCTGCGGGACCCCACCCACCATAGGCACCCAACTCCCCCCCCAGGGCTATACTAGCCATCTGCCGGGGCGGTGCACCAGTGTGTGCAGCGTTAACCTTGTTAGGGCACGTAGGATCCCAGTAGAAGTGGCCCACCTGACCACAACCAAAACATGTCTTGGGACCCTTCTGAACAGGCTTATCTGTCGGGGCCCATGGTTTCTTCTCAGTGGGAGGCTGGGAACCCTTCCCTTGGTTCCCTTGGGGATTACTTTGGGGCCCTTTCTGGAACTCCTTTGGTTTACCTTTGTCCCCCCCACTCTTCTGCTGGGGACCCTGCCCACCTTTGGCGGAGTCTCCCACAAGACCCTTGTGGACCCTGGTACTGATCCAGCGGTCCGCCTCCAAAGCAAGCTTCCTGGGATCAGTCAGCTTACTATCAATTAGGTGCTGGCGTAGCTCTGGAAAACAATTACTGGACAAGTGCTCCCATGCAATCAAATCATAGAGCGCCTGAAAATCATTTACTTTGCTACCCTTCACCCAACCATCCAATGCTCTGCAGAAAAAAGACACATATTCCACCCAGGTGCTAGACTCCAGCTTCTTGCAATTTCTAAATTTCTGTCTATAAAGCTCTGGGGTCAATCCATACCTGGCTATTAACCCGTTCCGCGAGCACTACCTCCCTGGTGCTGCGCACGACCGTTGGCCGACGCAGCCCCGCCCACCCTTTAGAACGCCCGCACCGCGGTGGAATGTTCACCACGGTAAACGGGTTAAGGCTTCCTTCATGGGGGCATAGGACATCTGATCCTCCTTGGGCAATGCTAGTAAGGTTCCCCTTCCTTCATCCATAAAGCGGCTCCACAACCCCACTCCCCAATCTTTCTCAGGGATCCGGTGGGACATCATCGCTACTTCATAGGCCTTAAACCACTGCCCAATGTCCTCCCGCTTCATGAATTCCTTAATGACATCCTTGGGAATATATACTCTTCCTTCTACAGGCACTGTCGGTGTGCTGCCACCAGAGGGAGTGATCTCTAAGCTTTTTGCTTTCAGCTCCAGCTCCCTCACCACTCTCTCATGCTCTAAAAGCATCCTCTTCTCTTCCATGGCTAACCTCTTATTTTCTAGCTCCAATTTCTTACTTTCTATGTCATTCTGACTCCCCACCTTGAGCTTGGCCAGCTCCATCTCATGCACTCTGCTTCTCTCCCTGTCCTCCAACTCCTCTGGGGACGGGCCCTTTGAAGAAACACTGCTACCCACCCTGGAAGGCACTTTCCCCCCAGTTAGGCCCAATGGCACCTCCAGCTGCCCATTTAAATTATCTGCCTCCTCCCTAGGTTCTTCAGGATGCTCACTGGCATTCCTAGATTCCAAACACAAAAATAATGAGAGGGGCCCTTTTACCACAAAGGGGGTAGGGCACCAAATAGACAGTAGTCAGAAGAGAATCCCCCTTTCGGCAAATACTTGTTACCAACAATAACTCACATCAAAATCACTCAATCACCAGAACACAACACTAACACCCTCAATAGGCCAAGTGTTCACAAATACAAATGTTTATTTTGGTTAAAAAAGTTTTCATTACAATTCATCATATACAATAAATGATCCCTTGATTGTACATAAAATAAAAACAGTGATTAAAAAGTTAAAAAACACACATATAATACACAAAATGCAAACTCAGGAGAACCTGCTAGAAAAAATGCTTTCTTGTCAATAATGAAGGCAGGAACATTAGATCCAGATCATTTGTTTACTAAAAAGTTATTGTTCAAAATACTTGATTAATTCGAAAAACAAATGTCTCCACAATCTATAGTCTGCCTTCTTGATCTTGCGTCGACGCGTTTCGGTGGATGTTACTGATTAAGAACCACCTTCCTCAGGACAAGAATTAACGTCTCCCATGTAAATTTTCCAATCTGTATTCATGAGGCACAACACATCCAGAAAAGTTTGCAGGTTAAACACCTTGCAAAATCGTGTCAGAGGACGAATGTCTCTCCCTCAGGCCGTACTTTAGAACTGGCCAATCAATCTGCCAACCATCAGGAATGAAAATTCTAGGACAGGTTTATAGAGGATACAAGACCCTTTGTATATAGATTGAACACAAAGCTTCTTAGATTAGTAGTGATCCTCGGTCCATATGATATATGCCCATAATTTAATTTAGGATATTCTTTGGTTACTGGAAAAAACAGGACCCTTTGTATATAGTTTGAGCACAAAGCTTCTTAGATTAGTAGTGATCCTCGGTCCATATGTTATATGCCCATAATATAATTTAGGATATTCTTTGGTTACTATAATCCGAGCAGGTTGGCCTCATGTCGAGTAACAGCTCCGTGGTTCAAGGATTCCTTGAACCACGGAGCCGTTGGCCAGTTCTAAAGTACGGCCTGAGGGAGAGACATTCGTCCTCTGACACGATTTTGCAAGGTGTTTAACCTGCAAACTTTTCTGGATGTGTTGTGCCTCATGAATACAGATTGGAAAATTTACATGGGAGACGTTAATTCTTGTCCTGAGGAAGGTGGTTCTTAATCAGTAACATCCACCGAAACTCGTCGACGCAAGATCAAGAAGGCAGACTATAGATTGTGGAGACATTTGTTTTTCGAATTAATCAAGTATTTTGAACAATAACTTTTTAGTAAACAAATGATCTGGATCTAATGTTCCTGCCTTCATTATTGACAAGAAAGCATTTTTTCTAGCAGGTTCTCCCGAGTTTGCATTTTGTGTATTATATGTGTGTTTTTTAACTTTTTAATCACTGTTTTTATTTTATGTACAATCAAGGGATCATTTATTGTATATGATGAATTGTAATGAAAACTTTTTTAACCAAAATAAACATTTGTATTTGTGAACACTTGGCCTATTGAGGGTGTTAGTGTTGTGTTCTGGTGATTGAGTGATTTTGATGTGAGTTATTGTTGGTAACAAGTATTTGCCGAAGGGGATTCTCTTCTGACTACTATTCCTAGATTCCAACCAGGCCCTCATAGCCTTTTGGTATTCCTCTTTTCTGGTGAGGCCTCTTATAGAGATTTTAAATTTCTTGCAAACAGCTTTGAGGTGTGGTACAGTGTAGGTATCAGTGTAGGTATCAACCCTCTCTTCTTCAAATTCAATATCCACAGATGCAATGGATGCTGCTTTGCTCATGGGGAAAAATTGGCAGTTCTCAAAAAATAGAAGTTCCAAGGAAAAACTCTACCAAAATGTATGTGGTTGCGTAATGGTCTGCACTCACTAGTAGTGTACACCAATCACTGTATGTAAATCACAAATGCAAGTCCAAATCCTCACCGCTGACCACCAATGTTAGAAATGGGGGTCTCTAGTTGGCAGAGGTAGGTACCTTTGTCCAAATAGGGACCCTTGCTTCTAGTCAGGGTAAGGGGGATACACTCCTAAAATAACCTCTGCTCACCCCCTTGGTAGCTTGGCACGAGCAGACAGGCTTATCTCAGAGGCAGTGTGTAAAGCATTTGTGAACACATACAGTAACACAGTGAAAACACTACGAATGGACACCAGACCAATTTAGAAAAATAAGTAATCTTTATCTAAACAAGACCAAACGACAAAAATCCACAATACAGTATTAAAAATAAGGCTTTCAAATGGTAGAAATAGTTCAGTTCAATGCAAGTTGTAAAAGCAACACTTTTCTCACAAAGTACCTTAGATGCGTCACGCAAAACAAACAAAAGGGTCGCAGGGAAGGTGATGCGCCAGTTCCTTGCTTCGGGGGAGGCGATGCTTCTGTTCCGTACTGCAGCGCAGGGGAGGTGATGCGTCTGTTCCTTACCGGAGAGGAGGGGATGCGTCTGTTTCTTACTGCGTTCCGGTTACGATGCGACAAGATGGCGCCTCGATGCGTGGTGACGATCCGGTGCGATGCGACAAGATGGCGGCGCGATGCGACGGTCTGGTACGATGCGTGATCTTTTGCAGCCGCACGGCAGGTGCTGCGACGGTTTTCTCGGCGATGCGTCGGGACCCGGTGTGGATGCGGTGCGCTTCTTCCTGGTTGCTCGGCGAGGCGGCGGAACCACGTGCGGATGCGGCATGCTTCTTCCCCGTGGCTCGGCAATGCGTCGGGAATCAGTGCGGATGCGACACGCTTCTTCCTCGTTGCATCGATCTTCCAGCTCCCAGCGACAAACAGTCTCTAGAGGTCCTAAACAACAGCAGGCACCTCTTTGCAGGTTAGAATTCCCAGCAAGGAACATCAGGGGAGCTGGTGGTGAAGTCTTTGTGTCCCTGAGACTTCAGAACGGCAAAGTCCTTTTCTCCTTTCCTTGGCAGCAAGTAGCCACTGCAGGCCAACCCCAAACATCAAACAGCACAGGGGCAGTAATCTTCCTCAGCTTCTCCGGCTCTTCTCCTTGGCAAAGGTTCTTCTAGATTTCCCAGAAGTGTTCTAAAATTCTGGGGTCTGGGTCCCCCTTCTTATACACACAAATCCATTTGAAAAAGGCAGAGAGTGTCTGTACCCAGCCAAAACCAGTTCTGTCCTCACTGGTGCAGCTTCCTGGCAGGAGGTGGAGACAGCATTGTTGAAAGCAGACCTGGCCCAGGCAGGTGAAAGGAAATCTCCTCCCCTACTCTAAATTCAGCCCAGGTCCATTCAGCCCAGCCCTGACTCATCAGACTGCCGGAGCCGCTGCCCTCTTCCAGCCTCTGTCACTCACAAGCCAGACATGAAATACACAAACCTAGCAGAGGCATACTGGATGGTTAGGCAAGAAAATACCTACTTTCTAAAAGTGGTATTTTCAAACACAGAATCTAAAAATCACCCACACTAAAAGATGCGCTTTAACATTCTGAGTTCAGGCATACTAAACTTTATTTTCCTATCTTGTTCCCAGGGTCAGTTATGTTTATAAGATGTTATAAACTAACTCCCCATTCTGGCCTATAGGAACAGATAGCCTTGCAATAGTGAAAAACAAAATTGGCAGTATTTCACTATCAGGACATGCTACACACGTCAGGGCATGTCCTACCTTTTACATACAATGCACCCTGCCCACAGGGGTACCTTGGGCCTACCTTAGGGGTGACTAACATGTCGAAAAGGGAAGGTTTAGGGACTGGCAAATGTGTGCACTTGCCAAGTCGACATGGCAGTCCCAGACTACTCACAGGCTCTGCAATGGCAGGCCTGAGTCACCTTTTACAGGCTGCTTCTGTGGGTGGCACAATCAGTGCTGCAAGACCACCAGCAGCATTTGATTTACAGGCCCTGGGCACACATGGTGCACTGTACTAGGGTCTGACAAGTAAATCAAATAACCAATCATGGAGTCACTAATCCATAACAACAATTTACAAAAGGGAGCACTTGCACTTTGGCACTGAACAGCAGTGGCAAAGTGCCCAAAGCATCTAGACCACAAAAACACGAGGCAGCAGCAAAAAAATGGAAGGGAGACCCACGCCAATGGTGCCAAGTCTAACACCCAGTGACAAACTTTATAATATGCATCTGCTTACATGACTGCCATGTCTTGAATGAAACCATATACTTAAAAAAAGCTGTACCCTTCCTGTTAACATGTGGAGAGGTGTGATTTCAATCTTTAAATCTACTCTCCAAATCTCTTATTGGGATACACTGGCTCTTTCTTGAGGGGTACATAGTGCATTTCTGTTGCTGGTATTAGGTTGTGGATACCCTTTATGAGTGAGATATAGCTACTGAAATGAATGCAACATCTGGATCTTTCCATTGATTGCTGGATCGATTCACTAGAAAATGCTCACATTGTCAGAGTTAGGGTTACCTGGCAAGGTAGTAATTTCTGCATACCTGCATAACTTTGAATCACCTTCACAGTGTTATAATTCTTTGTTTACTGTCGGTACATCTAAAACATATTAGTTGACAAAGTATGGTGGGATATGCAAGTGATCCAACTTATAAATGTTTGTTGTCAAAGCGAGTTGATGGCATTTCTTGAGTGGGACGAGTTGTAGGGCACCATGGTAATGCAGGGTGTTTACAGAGATGTGTGTGAAGGTTGTGGGTCTAGAAAGATTCAAGTAGGAAAGGCAGGATGAGAGGCATCTGCAAAGAGCGAGACAAGGAGTACATTGGAGACAGTATAATGAATTACTTAAAGGACCAGGAGACATACCTCATTCGAAGATACTCTGTGAGAGAAGTTTTTTGAACATTTCCATATACACCACTATTAACAGAAGCCCTACTTATGCTAACTTGTAAAATGTTTATACACATCGTAAACAACTTACGAAAATAATTATATTATCGTTTATCAGCATAATTATTCAATTTAAAGAACACTGATCTACATTCTACTTACATTCTTGAGATGATCTGTGTCTAAACATAAAGCGCAGGTGTATTCTTTGCATTTCTTCTATTGAAATGGCCACCTTTAAAAAACAGAAACTGATTATTAGTTCTAAAATTGTTTTATCATTTATGTCACTTAAAATAGAATGCTGCAATCATTAGCTCTCCTTATGAACACGCTGCTAAACACAACGAAAATGTTTGCCACAGCCATTGAAGACTCATTTAGGAAATGGTCAGCAATCATGGGGAATAACTGGCTGCAAAAACGTCTTTAAATCAGTTCCACATACTTAATCTGACTGACTTTAGTTGTCAGAAACCCTGATGGTAATTAGCAAGAGTTGTGAAAATATTTTGATCACGTGTCAGAAATGTTCACATATAAATGAAAGACACAGAGTTGGAAAAACGCCTGGCTTTCTGTCTGCCGCACAGCCATTCCACCCATCTTTAAATAAACCTCCAAAATATTACAGACAATTCATGAGGCAATTACTCTTTTCGAAATTAGCCGTTTACTACATATTAGAAGTCTGCTGACATAGAAAAAGAACTTATTTAAAAGTTGTGAAAATGTTATCAATACAGAAGTCACTGATTGTAATTTCTATGAATGCATATTTGAATTGGAAGTTTGGCAACAATTATTTCAACATTATTGGCTACATTTCAGCAGTGGTGGCAGTTGCATCCCTGGTGTAAATGGAAGATGTGACTCACTGTGAAATACCACAATTTCTAGAAGGCAAAAATACTGACCACAATTAAAAAACACTTTTTCGGATAAGAGCTGGCTTACAGCTAGGTTATTGTCACCAGCAATAAACACATCATCAGTGGCTGTGTCAAAAATGGAATATTAATCATACAAAAAATCTGGTCTTAATTAATCATTAACAATAAGCATGACGGTGGTCTTGATGTGACAGAAATCCCATTAGGCCCAAACCATCGGACTGACAAACCTAAAATGACTTCCTTGAGCAATCCCTCGCTCACACTTGGTAGCTTGGTGTAAGCAGCAAGGTCTTCCTCATCGAAAATGGGTGTGGCATTTGTTTTATAACTACATAAAACAATAAAACTGTTAAGAAATTAACTTGATGGTTCAGACCAAAATAGTTAATAGCTTTAATAGTCCACAAGGATTAATAAGGAACATGTCACAAAAAAGAAAAAGATCATATTAAGGTATAAAAGGTTCAAAAGAGAAGTGCCAGAGCAAAGTATTAGAAAAAGCTTTTCAATGTTTTCCTGGAGGAAATGCAAAAAAAGGGAAAAAAAGTCCACCAAGCACTATTACCTTGAAATAAGTCCTCAAGTTAATAGGATGTATTAGTCATACCCCAGCGGACTGTTGCCATTCCAATAGGCTTCCCACAACACTTCATTAAGGTTCACAAGAAACGTCCAGTTCAAACTGAAACTATCCACAGAAGGCAAGAGCTTCTTTGGTCCTCTGGATCGTTTATATCTTCTAGGTGCAAACTGAAGAAATGCTGCATCTCAGATTGCAGGCCAGGATACAGCTTTATCTCACCATGAATTGCGTGCCTATAGGCCATGTATGAGACTAAGATGTAGCTTCACAAATCGGGATTTGTGCCATAATTCTTGTATCAGGACATTTGAATGATTGTGGCTCCTTGAGTAACCATTTCGAGGCAGGCAACCACCAGGATGACACTTGATGTTATTGCTAGAATTAAAGATTGCAGAACCAGAAGTAACAGTTCTGCATCTTTAAAAAAGGAAAGCTAACCCCAGAGAACACAATTAGCCAGTCAGGTTCTATGATTGTGGATCAATGGGCCATTTTGTTTGTGCTACCTAGAATCACTCTGTTTTTTGTTCCACACGTCACTCTACTTTTGGCTCAATACGTTTCTGTTATTATGCTGTCAAAGCTTGATTTTTTTCTTTCCTGCTTAACATCACACCTAATTGAAATCTCATGGGTATTCTACATGCATGGTAGTAAGTTTGTAGTATAAGACATTAAGGGGTTTATTTAAAGTTTGGCAGATGTGGGAAGTTTGTCAAAAATGGCTTGAATGCCCGCCCACCTCAGCACGAGTGTGTACATAGCTAATTACTCTAATAAGTCTGGGACATCAGCCAATTTTTGGCAAATTTCCTACATCAGCCAAACTGTAAATAACTACCCTAGTTTTAAATCCCAACCTTGCTGGTGAAGTTGGGAACACAGGTTGGCAACTCAGCTTTTCTGTCTTGTTCCATTTGTCAAAGTAATTGGCTGCTGTAGCCTTTGCCCATGAACGCTTAGCTCCAAGAATGGGGATTCTACTATCTTAGCAATGGTTGGGATAAGCTAAGGGTACTGCCCCAGTTAAATGTGGCATTTTCCTCTCCTTCTTTAACTACTGGAAATCAGTAGTATAACCTATTATGGCCCTGAGAAAACACAACTGTGAGACCTTGTGATTAAAGTGGAACATCTGCTGTTGCAGCACTATACACACTTTCTGAACAGCAGTATAATAGAGCATGCATTAATCATATTATTGTTATAAAATGTATACAAGAGGTCAGAAGATCAATATCACAAAATCACAGCATCCACACTATGTCATCATTTGAAGAAAGTGGACCACATCTATTCCAAGCTCATAGACTGCCATTAGTTTCTTCACAGTATTATGTGCTGCCTTCAAAACAATAAATGCTTTGCCACCAAAGACATATAGTTGTTTCTCCTCCCTATATTCTCACCTCTGTGATGGGATTTAGCAATGCATACCTGAGGCACACAACAGTTAAAACAGCCAGACAAATGGAGGACAAGCGATCAAGGTGTGGGATGCTCTACTCTGGAATGTATGTCCCAGCAGAATTCAAGAACCTGACTCTGTTCGAGAAAATTCTGAAACATTTCAAATCCCTTCCTCGAGGTGCAGGGCTGCAAAGAATGTTTAGTTACAGAGGAAGATAGCACACAAATAATCATCAGCTGATCCTGAAAAATCACCGACATGGTGACATCAATTTGGGGAGGTAGTATTTTTTGCACAATCTTCCTTTCTAAGGTGCAACAGCTGTGCAAAGTGGCTTTCAGCCACTGCTTTAAAAATATTTAAATAAGTTAAAAAAAGAGATCCATACATAAATTAGCAAATCATACAACGGATCAACCTCAATCCCCATTCTACAAAAGCAGTAATTATCTGTTATGTTATGTTAAAATCATTTGTAGAGCACACGTACACCGATTGGTTTCTTGGGGCTGTTTCTAGGAGTAGCCTGAGTTCTGGTGAGTTAGTCGTATGCCTGGGTGAACAGCCATGTCTTGAGGAGTCTCCTGAATCTCGGGAGGTCAGTGCAGGATCTAATGTCAAGTGGAAGGGTCTTCCAGGATCTAGGCGCCAGCACTGCAAACCTGCAGCCGCCTAGTCGCTTCAGTTTGTAGGAAGGTGTGACGAGAAGGTTTATGTGGGCTGAGCGCAGATTGCGGGTGGGTATGTGTCTCTGAATAAAACTGGAGATTAATTTTGGGCTGGTGCCATGCAAGGATTTAAAAATAAGGCAACCAACTTTGAAGGCACAACGTTGTGGTATGGGAAGCCAATGTAGCTTCCTCATAAGAGGGGAAATGTGTTGCCATCTGGGCAGATGGAAGATCAGCCTAGCAGCCTGATTCTGCACAAGTTGCAGTCTTTTGATTAGATATAACGGTAAGCCAAAGTATAGAGAGTTAGCATAGGCTATGTGAGACATGACCATGGCTAGAACAACCTGCACCAGCGCTTCCCTAGTCAGAAGTCTGCTGATTTTCCTTATCTTCCTCAGCTGAAAGAAGCACGTAGAGAAAAGCGACCCATTCTGAGATTTCATAGTAAGGTCACAATTGATTTTGACCCCGAGACTCTTAGCTGAGGGGGATGGGGTAGGGGGAGAACCCAGCTCAGCTGGCCAGAAGTATGAACTCCACAGATTCTGAGTGCCCCCTATCAAAATTAGTTCAGTCTTATCCGGGTTTAATTTTAAGTTGTTGCTGTTCATACAATTACGGATGTGCAGCGCATTGGCTTGGAATTCAGGCTGGGAGTCGGGTGTGTTATCAATGGTGAATATTAATTGCAGGTCGTCTGCATAGTTAAATGTGAACACCTTTCTTTCTTTCAAGGACAGGATCAGTGGGAGTAGGTACAAGTTGAACAAATGCGGGGATAATGAAGATCCCTGTGGTACTCCGCACATTGTTTTCATATTAGGCGCGGTAAAATGGGATAAGCGGGGCAGACTGGGAACAGTCTTCCAGGAACGACGTAATCCAGCTGAGAGCTGAGCACTGGAGTGCTGCATCTCTTACACGGTCCACTAAGATACCATGGTCGACCGTGTCGAATGCTGTGGAAAGATCCAACAGCACCAGGGCCTGGGAGAGGCCTTTATCGGCTTCCTTCTGAAGCTTGTCCAGCACAGTCAATATTACTGCCTCCGTTGAATGGGAGGGACGAAACCCTGCTTGATGGGAGTCGAGGTATTCAGACTGTTCAATAAAGGAACAAAGGCATTTTGCCACATGGGATTTTAGTACCTTGGCTAGGTAGGGAAGCAAAGAGATTGGGCGGTAATTAGTCAGGGTGTCGGACCCAGGTTTATTTAGAAGAGGGACAATGATCGCTTTTTTGAAGGCTTCAGGGACACAGCCCTGTGACAATGACTCATTCAGCAGAGAGAGGGCAGGCTCAGGGTATACAGAAAAAACTTCTTTTAAGATATGAGGCGGACAGCTGTCCATGGGAGATCCAGATTTTACTTTGGCCAAAAGGTCCAAAAACGCCTGTCTACTTATTGCTAGAAATTGATAAAGGGAACAGGAATTTTTCAGCGTCGATGGTAGTGCCTCGTGAGCGCGGCTGGTAGAAATGCTGGCTTTAATCGTGATAATTTTATCGATAAAGAAGGCATTCAGGGAACTGCAAAGCGCTTGGGAGGGTATGGATTTTACTGTCAGGGTTGGACAGTTCATTGACAATTGTGAATATTTCCTTTGATCTATTAGTAGAGCTCAGTATCTTTGAAGAAAAATAAGTGGCCTTGGTTGTTAAAATGGATTTTTTGTATTCCTTGAGTTGAGCTAGATAGGTCTTTTTTTTGTCAGGCGAATAGTTACGTCTCCATTTCCTTTCAGTTTGGCGTAGGGCTAATTCTTGAGCTTTTAGATCTGCAGAGAACCATCTCTGAGACTCATGACGCCTAACTGATCTTATTGTCCTGAGGGGGCGTGTTCGTTGCTAGCTACTGTTAGCCAAGCTGTGATATTTTCCTCACTTAGGTTAACGGAAGCCTGATTAATGGAACTGTGTTCGCCAGTGAATTACAAAAGGCATTTCTGTTGATGCTATTCCAGTTCCTTGCCGTAAACCCTCCGTTGACTGGAGGTTTGTCCATGGTTATGTTGTTGATCTCAAACTTTATTAAGAAGTGGTCAGACCATGTGCAAGGAGATACTGTCAGTGCAGACACAGTAAGATTGGATGTCCAAACTTGATCAAGTGTGTGTCCCTTGATGTGTGTGGGGGATGTTACATGTTGAGCACAGTTCAAACCATTAAGTAGATCGGTCAATTCAACGGAGTGGGGACCACCCAGTGGGTCGTTGGCCCAATAATTGAAATCGCCAATTAACAACATTTTTGCGTGGCTGATTATTAAGTGGGCTACCTGCTCACCCAATGATTGGGGGAACAGGGGCATGTTCTGGGGGGGCCTGTATAAGAGTACACAAATTAAGGGTGCCATGACCGAATCCAATTTGATAACTAAATTGTCCACCGATGTTATGTCTAACATGGTTAGTGTGGTAAATATTAATTCCTGGCATATTATGGCGGCTACCCCTCCACCAGTTTTTCCTACTGGGCGATTCGCCTGGAGGATGTAGTAGTTGTTGGGAAGGGCAGCCAAAATATCGGGGCGGACTCCTGTGAGAGGCAAGTTTCCGTTAGGAAGAGAACGTCTGGTTTAGTTGAGTCCAGTAGGTGGAATATATCTGGCTCATGTTTTGCCAGGGAGTGAGTGTTTAAATAGATAATTGTAAGTTCCGAAGGCCTATGTTTATCCCATCCCTGGGTGTTGCCAGTTTCATGGAGGGAATGAACAAGTTCTGGAAAGGAAACCCTTGTTTCCATAATCCCATGCCTGATCAGTCTAAGGCCGTTGGGGGGGTTGAGAGGATAGTTTCCAGAATGTAATATCTTTAGTTCTGACGGGCTGTAGGATAAAAATTGGGCATCGTGGCTGGCCCCTGGCCCCGGATGGCTGCAGGTGTGTGCAGATGGGCTTGGCTTTGGTGCGCCACTGACGCGCCCGCCGCGTGCGTCCGTTGCGCTCCCGTGCTGCGACCGGCATTAACTGGCCAGTTGCAGCCTTAACTCCTCCTCCCGCCCTCTGTGATTCGACGCCCCTGGTGGGCGTCAACCAGGAAATGAATCGGCACCGTAACGTCGAGTGACCGAGTGATCAAGTTTTGAGGAAGTAAGTGGTTAAAAATACATCAAATTCAATTTTAAAACACAATTGCTAAAACGAGAGTTGTTTTTAAAATGACTTGCGCAGGGCAGCGGGACAGTCCTAGTTATCTTAGTGTGGTAAGTGAATTTGTGAACACACAGCGATATGGTAGAACTGAAAGCTGAAATTTCTTCCCCAGACTCAAGAACCTGTGATAAACATGATGAGAAGGCGCATGTATGGCTCCATACGTACGACACTGACCAGACTTGAGCAGGCCATCAAGGATATGGAATTACATTATTATTCTACTAGCGACCCTGCGATACTAGCTTCCATACGCAGTACCATCTCTGAGTTCGAGGAGGAGGCAGAGAGAGAGAGTCCAAATTTCTTGGTAAAGATGCAAGGGCAAGTGGCTATGGCGAGGGTGATAGACCCAGGAAAACCCTTGCAAACCTACTTAAAAGAAGCACGGCGCCCAACTTTATTGCGGAACTTGTAGATGGCGACTCCCCCCCTATTCGTGGTCAGGTGGCCACACACAAGCACCTGACTGAGTTTTACTCTTCTCTCTACACGGCCACACAGCAGTCTGCAGCTCCTGATCTCAGAGAATATTTAGACTCCTTGGAGCTCCTTTGGCTTAGCCCCGCACATCGGGAATATTTGGATATTCCATTCACCATGGACGATATCACACGGTTGATTAAAAGTCTCCCCACTGGTAAGGCTCCTGGGCTTGATGGGCTGACAACCCTGTTTTATAAGACATATGCAGACACCTTGGCACCCCATCTTCTGGATGTCTATCAGGAATCTTTGGAAGTTGGAGAACTCCCACCGTCCATGAGAGAGGCAGTCATCATTACTCTGTTAAAACCCGACAAACCGGCAACTTTCTGCGATTCTTACAGGCCCCTCTCTCTAATAAATGTAGATGCCAAGATCTTGGCCAAGCTGATAGCAAATAGACTACAGCCACTAATGTCCCTCATTGCCCGCCCGGACCAATCCGGTTTTATACCAGGAAGGTCAACAGCCCACAATCTGCGCACTTTTTTTTCTATAATTCACCAACTTAACCCCAAACTCCCGGCCGTTGCAGTTTTTTTAGATGCTACTAAAGCGTTTGATTCTTTGGAATGGCCCTTCCTTTTCACTATACTCCCCAGACTGGGATTTAGTCTTAATTTTATTAAATTGATCAAATTGCTCTATAACAGGCCCACAGCCCGTCTCCAAGCCAATGGTTTGATATCGGATGCTTTCCCTATTTCGCGCGGCACCAGGCAGGGATGCCTCCTGTCACCTCTTCTATTTGCGGTGGCGATGGAGCCGCTGGCGGCTAGAATTCATCAACACCACTCCACCGTGGCCTGGTTTTTACTGACCGCACTCTCATCATCTCCATGTACGCAGATGATATCACACTTTATATTTGACGGCCAGAGGATAACCTAAACCCAGCCCTGAGGGAGGTGCTCCGATTTGGGGGCTTGTCGGGTATTAATGTAAACTGGACCAAGTCCTCTATTCTACCCCTCACTGATGCCCCGCTAAACACTTCACTAGATTTTCAGTTAGTGTGGGCAGAGGATGCCGTTAAATATCTGGGCATATGGCTGAGCAGAGACACACAGCTCATCTGGCGATTGAATTTTGGTAGACTGCTCTCCTGGTTTGAAGATAAAACTAAATTTTGGACCGCGTTCTCGTGTCACTAGCTGGTCGGATCGCAATACTGAAAATGATTGTTCTCCCTAAACTATTATACTTATTCGTGAATATACCCATCCCACTTACCAAAGTTTTTTTTAAATCCTTGCGCTCTGCGGCCATTTCCATGATTTGGGCCGGGGGTCAACCTAGAATAAGTTGGGATCTGCTGACCCGCCCATTATCTAAGGGTGGTCTGGGAGCGCCAGATTTTGAGCTCTATGCTCTGTGTGCACAAGCCCAATTTTTACACTATTGGATTCACCCAGTCCCTTTCCAGCCTCACGTGGCCACTGAGAAAGATATAGCGGACCCCACTCCCTTACATATGGCGGTATACCAGCCTTACCATAGATTCGGTAACAAAATCAATACTGTCGAGACGGTGAGGTGGGCGTGGGATGGCCTGTGCAGGCGGACGCAGAACCCTCTACTTTACGCCTCTTCCACGCCCGTTGCATCACATCCGCAATTTCCCTTTTTACATGATAAGGGCGCTATTGACAGGGCACATGCAATGGGTATTAAGACGCTGGGCGATCTCTACCCAAATGGCACCTTTATGGAACAGCCTGCTGACCTGGCTGGGGTACAAATACGGGCTCTGGAGAGGCTGTTATATTATCAACTCAGGGCTGCCTGCAGGGCGTTACATCCCACTTTTCCGACTTTTCCAACACCACTGCACCAGCTAGAACAGCTACTAAACACACCGTCTGCCAAGAAACTGGTCACCAGGCTCTATGTCCTCACACAAGCACACATTCCATGGGCGGACCCAAGGGTGCTGGAACAGTGGAGGGTGGATCTCCCAGCTCAGCCTACGGATGAGCAATGGGCGTTTTGCTGCGCACAAATAAAGCACTTGTCCCCTAACTACAAGTTGAGGCTCATACATTTTAAATTCTTGCATCGTTTCTATCGCACCCCTCTGCAGCTATTTAAACTGAAACTGAGAGCTGACTCTAATTGTTGGAAGTGCAAACGTGAAGGAGCCGCCTTCCTGCACATAGCGTGGGAATGCCCCGCAATCACTAGGTACTGGGGGGAGGTATGTGATACTATTCAGGCTATCACGGGCAAGTCCCTTGAATGCTCCCACTAGTGATGTTATTGGGTTATGTGGAGCAGTCCCTGCCCACGGTCCGCCGCCTGACTCCAATGCTGCTGGTCCTTGCACGACGCAGGTTGGCTGTGCACTGGGGCGCCCCTAGTTGCCCAAGTGTTAAGGCATGGATCCAAGATATCGTCTACTGCCAGGAGCAATTGACCAATTACTGGGACCTCATGCCTATGACCTCCTGTCCTAAAGACATCTGGGAGCCCTCTGTGTCCTGGCTTAGGATGCAAGATGCCCCTCTGGAAGATGATCTGCCCCCGTTGCCGGCAGCCAGTCCCCCGGGCGCCGGCCAATGAGGGCAGGGTACACATCTGGTACTGGTTGGTCGCTTGGAGCTTGCTCTGAGGGAAACTACATTGCGAAACACCTGTTTTGGATCTGTTGCACATTTAACATGTCGAAGTCACCTGCATTGATTTCTGTATATGAGGTTTGATATTTAAGCCACTGGGGCCTTCACATTCCTAGTAAGCCTCCATACGTCCCGAGCACCTGTATTATTTGTGGAAATGCTGTTTAATTATGTACTGCCATGTACGTCAGATGTCGCAGAAGGAAATGTAACATTTATGCTGTATGCCAGTTTGATTTCAATGCTATCTCTGTAAAAACATAAATAAAATTTGAGAAGGCGCATGTAAGTGTCTTTGATATCTGAAACTACTGGAAAATCCCAAGCGAAACTAAGTGTGTGCAATCCCCATCTTGAATAGAGAATCAACAATAAGTGGGTTGACTATCTTGAAAACCATTTTACTTTGCATGAAGCATGGAAATTGCAGTCTTTTAAAAAAAACTAAGTTTCATTTGACAACCCCTATAAAGTCCACAGAATTTTCTAATCCGATTACTTACGTGATGACTGTTGATTAAAACACCAAGGTGTCGGCTTCCTCACCTTGGAACCAGCTAATCTGAAGGTTCCAATCTGGTGATGGTAGTGACCTCAGGGGAATTGTGCCAAGGGTTGACTTCAGTCAGGGTTGAAGAGTTACATTGTTTCCAGACTGTGTGTTTGCCCGAAGTGGCGACCAAAACCTGTGCTTTGCGGTCCCTGTACAGGGTCACTTGGAGCCATGAGTGAGTCTCCTCAACCAATCCTCTAGTTAACCTCATTGTAGGACCCAGGTCTGTGATTTTAATCACGCCCTCCAGTCTACCATCCATATAAGAGGCAAGGTAGAGTGTCACTTAAAAAAACACATCAAGCCATCACTTCTTACTCTCATCTTTTTAACACTACCTAAAAGTCCCTCTCCACCTTCCCTTGTTACATACATCTCAATAACAAGACTCAGAGTAACTTGCTCTATTAGGATCTCTCTATGGCTCATCATGCTGAACAAATGTACCCTATTTTGAAATCCGAATACAATGTAAGTTGCCATGCATTACGTACAAGGCCTTACATTGCTACAAACAAGACAGCCTTCTCTCAACCATCAACAGATCTGGGGGCACGAGGAACATGAGAAGCTTACAGCATCTCACACTAAAAACCAACTGTTTTAACGACCAAAAAACGTCAAAACAAGCTTTCTCGGGTGGCGCTATAGTGATATGGAACTTGTTGCCAGTAGAGATCAGACTGACAGACTCCTTGTTGATCTTTTTGGAAAACACTGAAAACTTTCCAGTTTGACTTACAGCAGCTACATTTATGCTTCTAAATTGCCTCTGTATTCAGTGCAATTTTACACAGAGTAATCACCCTGACTCTCTTCTCTATCCATTTCTCCCTTATGCGCTTCTCATAATGAAATATTCGCTCTTCCTTTTTCCTCATCTCTTCCCTGATTCACCCTATCACCATGTACCTTTCTTTCTCCAAGTGGCTTTTCAAGTCCACTCATGGCCTATTGCTCAACGCCATCTCTTAGTTTAGAAGTTGTCTTTCATCTTCCCTCTTCCCTATTCTCAAACATCACCTCGTAGTTTTTGTCTGTGGCCTTCGTCACACTGTACCCTGCTGACCCACTCTCCTCGCCACTCCTTCTCACAACTGCCTATTCCATACTCTTCTGTTTAGCCCGAAGATCCCTCTTGTTTTCATCTTTTTCTCCCAGTTTTAATCACTTATACATATTTATTCAATGTTTATGTATGTTTATCGCTTTTTGCTATTTAAGTTGTTCTCTGCAATATTAATGTTCTTGATTTGACCTTGTTATATGTACAGCAGGCTAATATTCTCGGTTAGAGTGAGCTTCATAAAAATGCATACATAAATAAAATAAATATTCTTTCAATAGTTCACAGATGCTTAACAAAAAGTTCCTGAGTCCATCAAGGGCATGAGGAAGTCGATGCATTGCCACCATCCTCGCTCCTTTTTAACATGCAGCACTCAAAGATATGTGATGACTGAGTTGTGTTATTAATAACATGGTGGGGTGACCCGGCAGAATAAACAACAAGCTCTCCTCCTACAGTAGCAGCATAATCAGGATTTTGAGGGGCTAGTTGAATTGGGATGAGATTTGCCTATGAAAATAGCTAAACGACTCCAATATATCCATCAGAAGAAAAGTTCTGTTCTAGAGGCAAGGAAAATCCTGAAGGAGGGCATAAAAAAACAATGCGTTTTCTTTTAAATATAAACATATGCGTTGGGTCCTCAAGTGCTGTTTTAAAATGTAGAAATATAACAATTTAAATCAAGATGCAAGGCACCTGTAACTTTCCTTAGGACATAAAGCAGGTGGCTTTCAATTGAGGATGGGAATTTTGCTATCCTACCCCATGCAGTTACAATGTGGTCCGTTCTGGAACACTGAAGGTGTTCCCTGGGCATTAGAATGGGAAGCCATCAGAGTGACCAGCAATGACCTAGGAGGCTGAGCTACAAGGCGCTTTGTGATGGATGGGGCTTGTATTGAGGAATACTAAATAAATCTTATGTTGAACTTACCTTCTCTACCTGTGTGGAGTGACCTAAGTTCTTACAGGAATCTAAATATCCAAATAAAAGTGAGGAGCTAAAATGCTGTTTCTAGGTCATGCACTTACTTAGACAGAAGAACTGAGTAAATCTAAGTTTATTCTGCTTGGAAAATGGAAGAAAGATAATGGTAGAAAAAGAAAGGAGAATATTGAGAAATTAGATTATACATAGTTTTATTCAAGAAATCTAATACTTCAGAGGAACTTTATGAAAAAAAGTGCAATGACAGAAGCAAAGCATTTCACATATACGAACGTTTTGATAGAATTTATAGAGCATAAGCATTTTTATCTATACAGGATTGCAAAAGCAGTGACATTTTCAAGCCGAGGGGACTGGGAAACAAAATATGCTGAAAAGTTATATAAGCACTCCGGCATTTAGGAGGCCCAAGAGAACACTACCAAAAGCTCAGATAACAGCACAAGAAGAAAATTGCACTTTACTTGAGTGTTTTTACTGAGTTACTTGAATAAGGAACCTTGACGATAAAAATGAACATCACGTGTTCACAGATATAGCATAGCAATTTATGGCATCTATTTTACACATTAAGGATTTATAAAGGTAAACTAAACTACAGGATAAAAAACTGATTGTTATTTTCTAGAACATTTATAGTGTTTAATGTGTGTGCATAAAGCATTCTCTTTAGTTTTCTCCACACATTTTCTTCTAGAAAAAAAAACTTTAATCAGTTTAACTGTTACTTCTCCTTTTAGGTGAAAATCTTCACAAATCATATCCTTAACCACATCTCAGTGCTGCTTCACACTTGATTCTTGCAAAGGATAATGTAATGCTGCAAAGGAAAGTATTTATACGAGGTCACACTCAAGAACTGTGAAGAAAGTTCACACCCATTGCTTAATTTGAGTCTGTGGTTGCCGGTGGGCCCGGCACTTGTTTTTCCAGGACACATTCACCGAAATCAAAAGTGGGAAAAAACACACAGGGGAAAGAAGAGGGTAGCGAAACACGAAAAAATCCTCACAACGGGAGAAAGCAGGAACCTGCTAGGAACAGATAAAGAGGCAGGGAGTCTCTGGTAGTGGATTAAAGTGACATGAAGTGGTTTCAAGAATTCATGTTCGCCTGGCCAACATTCAATAGTGTAGCGTCTTTCCCAGCCCTGGAGCATGCAGATAAATTATGCCACACAGGAGCTGTAGTCAAACACTTCTTTATTCTTCAGCATACACTGACACACTGCGTCTTATTTCGTACTCAACAATAACCACACCCTAACACCTCCCCCATATGATGGAGTTCCTGTTCAAAGTCTGCCACAGAACCACAAGGATAACTTCAATATGCTACATCTCCCCCTTTGTTGAATACAAAATGGTGAACATTAAGAAAATCGCGTCTCTTCAGTCGGCGAGGTGAATGCACTCGTCGGCCAGACTAGATGATCCGACATGATCAAGGTTCACCCTGATTGGACAACTGTGACATAGGCTCAGGTGCTTGACATGGACCTGCTGGGAGGACTGCCTCATGCATGGTTTCAGGACTCGACAAGTGTTTCGGTAGATGTTTGAATTGTGACGTGTCCTGAGTGATGTACTGTCAAGGACAAGGTACTGTTATCATATGTCCCATGCATGCCACAACCTGTAGAGGATCAGCGGCAAAATGAGTGTCCGTTTTCCATCTTCATTTCTGCTTAACCAATACCTAGTTTCCTTTGTCAAAGACTGTCTCCTGGGCATGATGACGCTGATCAGCATATGTTTTCATTTGTCTTTTACGAGTTTTGTGAGTGTCTCGAACCTGGTCAGTATTCACTGATCGATCTGGGGTCCATTGAGGTAGTTTTGTTTTGATGGCTCTCCCAAATAGCAAGGTGGCTGGACTCTCACCACTTGACCACGGATGATCGTTGGATGACCCTCTTGAGGGTGCCCATTAATCATTCAATTACACCATTGACTTGGGGCCAGAGAGGTGTACTCTTTTGCGGTTTGACGTTGAGTCGGACAAAAAGCTCTTTGAACTCTTTGCTGTTAAAAGATGGGCCATTGTCAGATTTGAGGATTTTGGGAATGCCCCACGTTGCAAAGATGTCATTAAGTCATTCTATGGCCTTGTCATGGGTTGTCAAAGATAGGTCTTCTATCAAAGGAAAATGTAAATATTCATCAATAACTACCATGAGATGGTGTCCATTTCCTAAAGGTCCAAAGAAGTCAACTGCAACTCTCTACCAGGCATGCGCAGGAAGGTTACACATTGTCACTGGGTGTTGCATCACTTTAGGAGACAAGCAATTGCAAATGTGGCACATTTCCGCTCCTTCTCAACTCACTCATCTAGTCAAGGGAACCACACTCTACCTTGTAGGGCTCTTTTGGTGGCTACGATACCACATTGACCCTCATGAGCCAGCTTGATGATCTACTGTCTTAAGCTTTCAGGTATGATGATTCTCGAGCCTCTCAGTATTACGCATTCTTGAGTAACGGCTAACTCGCCCTGCATATTTTTGAACCTTTGGAATTCAGAATCATCGGCAAGAGGCTGGTGACTTCTCCTCCATGATTGGGTAGCAATAAGTTCTTTAACGATGATCATGTCTTGTCAGCATTGGTGGGAGCAGTGATTTGTTCCACCGATAAAGCCACTGGTGTGCTGGATCTCACAACAAAGTTGAGATATACTTCAGCTGTCTTGGATGTCGGACTATGACGATGCACCAGCACTTGTGAAAAGTAATCTGCTAGGGTTTGATCAGTCCCCAGATTGTGCACAATCTCATAGTCATACACTTGCAGTCTTAATACTCACCTCTCGATGCGAGGGGGCATCTTAGCCTTCGGGTTCCCAAAAACTGTGAGTAACGCCTCGTGATCTGTGATGAGTGAATCATTTTCCATAGAGAAATAAGTGAAAATGTTTACAGGCCCACACCACAGCCAGACTCTCCTTCCCCAGCTGAGAGTAGGCACGTTCTGTCTCAGACAGGCTCCAACTGGTATAGGCCACAATGTGTCTCTGAGCATTCGGATGGCCATTGTGTTGAGCAAGGATGGCCCATAGCCCTACCGGGCTTGGATCAACTGTAATTTCAGCATGTAACTTGGGGTCGAAGTAGGCCATTTCAGTTGCATTTTCAATCGCATGCTTAATGTCTCTGAAACCCCTGACGAATTCTGGAGACCATTGTAGTGGTTCATTTTGCTTTGTCAAGTCACTTAACGGAGCGCTCACTGTAGCAAAGTTGCAAATGTATCTTGAGCAATAACTGGCCATGCCTAGAAAGGATCATAGCACAGTAACATCTTTGGAGGGACAAGTGGATGATACTGCTTACACCTTGTGCCTGGAGTCATTCCCCCATCAGAGAATATGTGCCCAAAAAACTCTAGGTTGGTTTTGTGGAACTCGCAATAAGCAGCATTCAGAGTGAGACCGGTATCAACAAGTAACAGGGACACTTGGTTGATGGCTTTATGATGTTCATCCTGTGATCTTCCAAAAACCTGTATATCATCACTGCAATTGAAAGAGTGTGTAACAGGTTACATAACTCAGCAAATAGCATCCTGATATATCTCAGCAGCTCAGGATACTCCAAAACTCAGTCTCTTGTATCTGAACAAACAAATATCAGTCAAAAAGGTAGTAATGTACCTGCAGTTTTCCTCCAGTACAAGTTGCTGGTATCCTTTATTCAGGTCGAGACAGGAAAACACTTTGGCTCCGTTCAATTGTATGATCATGTCCTCTATGTGTGGACCAGGGTGTCTCTCTTTCTAAATGGCTTTGTTTGCCTGGGGCATATCAATGCAGATGCACACTGCCTCACTTCTGGCCTTTTTTGGTACTACTGCTATGGGCGAAACCCATGGCATGGGCCTGTGGAACGTTCAATAATGTAATGCTTTAAAAGTGCTTCCAAGTCTTATTCTACAGTTTTTTATAAATGGAAAGCAACTCTCCAGAGTCACTGAGCAACAGGGTGAATGTCTTTATTGATATGAAGCTGTACTTACATTTTCTTGAATTTTCCCAGGGAATGAAATAACAATGGTAATCAACTCATGATCTCAGGCTGAGCATAGAGATTGTAGTTGAGAGATATTAACCACATGTCAGCAGCGGTGGCAAAACTGAGCAAACAGGTGCTCAACAAAGTCCCTTATAGAACATGAATGGTAGCTTGCACTGATGTCTTTTGTACCGTGTGGTAGCTGTGAATGACCCTTAGCTTTGTAGAGGCTCAGAAGTGGCCCAGGTGTATACCTTTATGCCTGATGGAGTGAGGTGAATCACAGGGGATAAGCCATCAACGTTTTCCACGGGCATGATATTAATCAACGCACCACTTTCTATGATAAAAGATATTGGGTGATCATTCACTTTCAACGTGATTTTGGGACAATGTCCAATTGAAGCTTGTCGTTTTGTTTGGTGAGTTTTCTTTGAACTGCGATCTTCATTACAGGCAGCCAAACCAACATGTGCATGCCGTCCACCTGTGGACATCATCAGCGCACACACATCTTCCTCACTGGTACTCAATTGTGACGTTGAAGAGCATTTGCACGAGGAGCTTGACGACAATTGATTTTGCCTGGTTTCCAATTGTTGTAGTTGATGTTTCTTTTTGGTTTGTGGGTGTGGCGAGAGTGCTTCTGAAACGCTCTCCTGTCCATCTTTTCTTTCCATCATGACACACTGAATTTTTCTTTAGCTCAGCACACAGTTATAAAATTATACTTTTTTCCACAACCTTTGCAGACCTGCTCAATGGCTGGACATTCACCTTCATGGGGACATGAAAATCCACATCAGTAATATAGTTTTGAGTTCTTTAGAGATGTCGACTTACATGCATCTTGTTTTTACTTGTGTTTGCTTTTCACAGACAGGACAAATTCATTGTGGGCTTTTCTTGCTTCCATGTCAGCAGCTTGTCGATCTGCTCATTCTTCTGCTTTCACAGCCATCAGCATTTTCTCCAAGCTGTGTGTTTCTCTCAACATGCACCTTCTAAACTAATCTGAAAGGCAGCCATCAATGACTCTGAGGTGCACAGCTTCTTCATCGGTGAAATTACAGAACTTGCAATGTTTAATGAGTGTATCAAGTCTTTCAACAAATATGTCCATTGTTTCACCAATCTGTTTTTGTGCTTGGTTGATAATATACCTTTCATAGTCGACATTGGATTGAATTTGATGTCTAGTGCTTCTTCTACCTTTTCGCATGATTTTGCATCAGTATGGGAAACTTTCTTTAGCACTTCTTTCACTCCATCACCTGCTAGGTTTTTTAATTATTTTATAATCTTCTTTTCATCTTCTTCTTCCAGTGAATCTATAAAGTTCTAAAACGTTTCGATCCATGCAGTCCACCTAGCACCAATTTTCTGCTTCTTAGAAGTGTTGAAGGGCAGTGGTGGCTTCAGGAACATGGCTGCATTGTATTTCATGTTCCCTTTTTCTGCCATTGAGAGCACCTGCTACACTGTGGCTGCTGCAACTTCAGCAAGCACAATGCTTGTGCTTGGATTTAGGTCACCACGCCCGACCTGAGGTCATAGAATGCTTCATTTGCATTGAATCGAGGCACACGCGACATGCACGAACCTGTTTGTTGTGCCGTTGCAAACTCTCAGGGAGAGCAGTCTTGTTTTCTTCTGGCCTGTATCCCCTACACATTGCCAGATGTAGCATTTTCCCGAGCCCTGGCACAAGCAGATGAATTATGCCACATGGGAGCTGGAGCCAAACACTTCTTTGTTTTTCAGCATACACTCACATACTGTGCCTTATCTCAAACTAAACATTAACCACACCCTAGCACCTCCCCGCATATGACATAGTTCCTCTTCAAAGTCTGCCCCAGAACCATGAGGGTCCCTGTGCGTATAACATCAATACGCTACAAATAGCACCGGCAATGGGCTCCTGACCAGAGCTTTGGGCACCAGCACTCATTCTTTAACAAATTGAGTGCTGTTCACACCAAATACTTTTGCCCCACAAACTTTAAAAAGACTTTTGGTCAGTTTCACTCAATGTGTAACACTCCGAATGTAATGAAAACACAAAAAAACTGGCAAAATATATTAAAGAAAATTAATATAATGGTTTTATGCAGAAATTGAGCTTCATGTATATGGTTTACAACAAATCTGCTGAAAAAGAATCAACTTAAAAAACTCAGGCCTCATTTTATATTTCTAGCTCCTCCCACTTTTATAATTAAAGGAGGCCTACAATGTGCTTCAAGGTCCTAAACTGTTAGTGAAGTTTATCCTCACTACTTAAATGAAGCAATTCACCTTTTCACTCAAAGCAGAAATCACAATGATCTAGACTGCAAGGAGAAATCCAGGGCCTCCTTAAGCATTCTATTACCATCTTGTCTGTCTTCCTCGTTCAGCCCATATTAATTAAGTGGCTTCTTTCATCAAAGATAGCAACAATTGCTCCTAAATAATTTATTTTTAAACCGACAGATAGCTTCCTTCGAGGTTTAAAAGCAACTTCTCCTCCAGTAGCCATTTTTATTGTCTCCTGATGAAGACTGGTACATTTGCCCATAGCTTTGTAGAGTCAGACCAGATGGCAAGTAGATTTTCTTCTCCTTGCTTCTAATTATGTTATCTCTAATGCTTGTAGTCCAAACCTGTGCTTCTAGAGGTAATCATGGCCTCTGGCTATACCTTAGCTAGCATTGCGTTATCTCAGCTTGTCTCATACTCTTCCTTCTCTGTTAAGAGAACAGGCCTTGCACCAGCAGACTACTCTTCCTTAACAGTAATCTTTCTGATTTCAGTTTTGGGCCACTAACGCCTCAGGCTGTGGATAGTTGTTATTAGTTGCAACAGGTGTAGTTACATGTCCCATTGGAAAACTTTCAAGGGAGCGAATTACTGACTCTCCAGGTATGAGTTCTGCTACCCATTATTTGGTGTGAATGTTATGAGGTCTTTTATCACAATATATATTACATTCCCTTCCCTATTCACCCTTCCCTCCAGCCACACACACCCTTTAGTCACTTACAAGCCTGATAAACAAGTTACTTCGGTAATGCTCTTTCTGGTACAGACTCCATCTGGCCCAGATTCCTCCTCTTAAGAATAGTCCCCAGGCATCAGACTGGATCCAGAAATGTTTTTCATAGTACTTCTCCATGCCAGAAGGTGGCACAGTGCGTCTCCAAACTGACGTTATTCTGCTCCAGAAGTGGCGTGCAGGGCCTATAAAGCTGCCACTCTCGCTGACATCAGTTGCTTTCAAGACTTTTGTCCCAGCGAACCCCACAAATTATTCACCCTGTGGTCTCTGATAGGATCGGTGTAGAAACTGAGAACTCTTTTGTGGTCCAAGTGATAGAGCCTCTCTGAGTCCTCCTTAGAGCAATGAGGAGGAGCACAGAATGCCAACAGAGTGATGGTTTGACTGACATGGAACAGTGTCACAACTTTCAGTAGAAAGGAGGCTCTAGTTTACAGACCCAGCCTATCAGGAAGAAGGTTGTGTATGGTGGATGAACACACAGAGCCTGAAGCTCACTTACTCGCCATGCATAGGTGATGGCAATCAGGAACAGAGTTTTAGTGGATAGAAGCCATAAAGGACAGCTGTGGGGTGACTCAAACAGAGTACACATTAAGTAAGTAAGGACAAGATTGAGGTCCCATTGGGGCATGACAAAGAGAGAAGGGGGAAACGTGTTGAAGCCCTTTCAGAAATTGCATCACAACTGGCGATTCAAACAAGGAGGGCTGATAAGGCAACCGCAAAAAGGCAGAGAGGGCCAAAAAGATATCTTTTAACTGTGCCCAGAGAAAGGCCTTGCCTGGCTAGAGACAGAACAAATAACAAAACATCAGACAGATGGACCTGGAGGTAGTCAACCTGGCAAGTACCTCACCAAACCACAAATTTGTCCCAACGACTGGAGTGTTCAGTTTATATCGAGGGACACCTGGCTTCCAAGATGACATCAAACATCTCAGGGGGAAGGTCAAAGGTGTTCAGCTGTCACTGCTCAATCTTCATGCATGAAGGTGAAGATTGTAACGGCCCAGGTGCAGAACCCTGCCCTGTTGCTGTAACAGCAAGTCCTCCCGGAGGGGCAGTAGGATCAGAGGACATATGCTCAAGCCCAGGAGTTCTGAATACCAAACTCTCAGTGCCCAATCCGAAACCACTAGGATGACTTGGGGGATCGGCCGGTCCCCATCTGCTTAAGAAGTCAGGGCCTGAGAGGTATTGGCGGGAAGGCAAACAGGAGTTCCAAGTTCAACTCGAGGAGGAACATATCTCTGAGTGAGAGGTGCTGACATTGCGCTTTCTCAGCGGTGGTGAACAGAGCGAGCCACGGTTCTCCCCATTTGCAAAGAGACCTTGTGCCACCTCCAGGTTTAGTTGCCACTCATGATCCTCTTCTCTCTGACGGCTGAGCGCATCCACCGAAGCATTCAATGATCTTGTCAGGTGATCCTGTCAGGAAGATTCATTGAAGGTCCAGCCATTACAAGAAGCAAAGTCCTCCTGGCACATGGTCAATGACCCCACCCCAGCCTGCCCATCAGGTGCAGCATCCTTATTAGTGCCAGTTGTTGTATCCTTAGCCATGTCTTTCATTGTGGCATCTGTGCCATCACCATTCACCATTACCTGGTCCAAGGAGTAATTACCCTTATCCGAGACCTGTAGTGTCTGAAGTAGCTTCAGGGAGGACGATGAATCAGATAGTCGGAGCAGGTAATTCAATTTCACTTAGCCCTTTGGTTGTTTGCTGCTGAGTAAAGAAGCTTGATGCAGATTTCGAAATAGTCGCCTGCAGTAGTTCACCATTCTTTATCAATCTGGTTTTGGAGTCTTTTGAACGCATATTTATCACATGGCGTATGTGGGGTGTGATAGGTGGTGGTTTCAAATGCTAAGCCAAATCACCCAGATCGATTAAATAGAGTTCATAATGCCTTCAATTTATATAGCACCCTCCTGTGCCGAAATATTATCTATTTAAGCTGAATCCAAAGAAGGATTCATTTATCAAAAGTAGTGCCAATCACAATCTACCTGACATGGCAGCAGCAATAACAGCTAGGACCTCTCTGCTCTCTGGGGGGTGGGGGGAAATGATCCTATGATCATCCTGAGATCAAGCCCAAATTCAGTTCTTTCCTCTCCTTGCCTCCCCTTTGCAAAAGCCGCTGTTTTTGAGTTTAGGCATGCCTGTCTGAGATTAAGTTAAGTTAATCAGACTGAAGAGGCAAAGTCTTTACCAAATAAAATAAGTGTGTGTGTCGCCTGCCAAAATACTGTTATTTTCTCCTGGGATAGATCGCTCAATACCACCCGACCACTATTGTCAGCCAATCAGCCATGCAGTGCAGGCGGGAACTAACTTAAAAAGTCAGTCTTTCTTCTCTGACCCACATATAGGGCACACCAGCACCATCTATTACTGCTGAATTTATACAGCACTACCTTATCACTTGCTGTTTGCCACTTGCACCACAAGAGCACAAAGCCTTTCTGAAGCTCCTGCTTGGTATGCTGCCCTCGTAACAGCTCCTGGAGCACCTGCTTCATTCCTCGAACCTCAAGCCTACACTTGCTACTGTTACAGCTTTGGAGCCCTCAGGAGTGCCGCCGTTCGAACGAGACATGCTACAAATGCCATACACAGCTCCATGGTCAGAAAGGAAGTGGGGTCTGTGGGAACCGGAACCTAAGAAACGCTATTCAGGCAGCAAGAACTTCAGAGGTGAAGAATTGTCATGAACAGGAGCGGGTCTAGGCAGAAAGTAAAATGCAATTTGGATGTTTGGACGAAGACTTCTCTTTATCCTCGTAGAAGATTATACAAAGTTCTTTATACAAGAGAACTTGAAGGTCACTGATCATTCTAGCAGAGTTATTTGCAATCAAGGAGGCAGATTTTGCTTTAGTTTCTTTACTGGTCAAGTCTTTTTTAGCAATACATGTGATTACAAGACTTTCTATCTAATGCTCACATGGAAACTGGCTCCAAGGTTCAACCATGACAGGGAGGAATGTGTAATCAGCCTCATGTACTCTTACTAGAAGATCTAGAAGGAATATGTTCTGTAGGAAGAGCAGTAGATCCAAGAACTAAAATGGGTGCAGCAATGAGTTGATGATGAGGATGTAGTTGATCATCAAAAATGTCAGTTTACAAATATAAAATTTCCATTGTCCTGTGTAACCTTGAGAGAATTCTATTAGCCTTGCTGATCCCATGAGAAATAAGTCACAGTTTTCCATCAGTCTTTATCCTGTAATAAGTCATAGGACTGAAGCCATGAAAGTGGTGTATCAGGTAATTTGTAGAGCCTTTAGAATACTCCAGGTCATAAAGTGGGTTAATTTAATATTTGGCAAGATGCCCAGTCTCTGAGAAAGCCAAGACATCTTTATTTGCATGCCCGGACACTGGAGAAACTGGTTTATAAATGTGCCAACAGCAGCCTAGGTTAATGTCAAATATCTTCAACAGTGAGGTGAGAGAGAAAGAAACAGTAGTAGACTTCAAAAAGTAGCAAATGCTATATACATCATACCAATAGCATTTTTAGCTTAGCTCTTGCTTGGCGAGGATATACTGTGACTAGCTCTAGTTCTACCAAGAATCAGGCCTGAAGCCAAATGACTGAGTAGAGGATACTGCACTGCCAGAAAGAAGTGAGGCAGCACACCAGTTCAAAATGATGGTTTCAGATGTTCCCACAGGAGTTGTTACAAATGCAATCAGGTGCTGCTGAGATGGAGAGCAGCAGCACACTCCTAGATACAGAGCACCCAGTGATAAGGAGGCAAAAGAACCTAATAGGCACAAAAGGGTAAATGTAAAACAGAGGATAAAGACCAGGGGGTGTTCAGAAGACAAGCAGGGGCTGGGAACCAAGAAGGGTAAAAATAACTGAGAGTAAGGATCGTAAATGTTGAGTGAAGAACTAACAGAAGTAAAGTAAGCGAAAACAAGTGGGGAATGTAGCAAGGCACTGACCCAATGTCTACAGTGTCCTTTTACAGTCGTGGACCTACAAGACCCCAGAAGGCCCACCTACATGCAAAAGTGGGAACTAGACTAGCGTTTTCTCATTCTTCCCATTCTCCATACTTGCCAAGCTTGTCCTCTTCTGAATTTAAAGGAGGGACTAAAACCTTCACGCCTTCATATAGGTACTATGCCAGGACGATCAATCAATACCAATTCTATAAAAGAGACATAGAGAGCTTTAGCTCCACACAAAGGATATTTCTCTTTCACCTCGTTATTAGCTGTTGGGTTTATCATTCTGCATTCTAAGAGGTGCTTCCCTTGGAATGCATGAAGAACTATTTTACATCTGAAAGGTCCACTCAATCATCACACTCTTTGACACATTTAAATCTTTGTTTCAGATAAGCATTCAATACAGAAAGCAACCATTTTTCTCCAGCATTAGCAAAGGCAATAGATCTTGCTTTAATGTGGTAAACAGCATTTGGGCACATAACGCATGTGATGCAGTGTAAAAGCTGATCATTCTTTACACAACATAAAAGCCGATTATGACAAAGAAACTCTAATGTGCACTTTGCAAACATATAGAAAAATATAATTGAAACTGAGAAAGGCTGAAGTACCAGCACTGGAAAGGTGTGCTTGAATTTGTAGAAATAGCAGGATTATTAGAATAATTAATTTAAAATGTTTATTAACTGATTGCCTTATTATTTTATCAAAGTCATTATGAAAGATTATTGATGGAAAAACATTTTATGATGCAAAATTATGCAAATTATTAATATGAATCAGTATATACATGTAACAAATGGGTTCTACACACAATTGTGCAAATATTAATTATGAGACTTAGCAGTTCTATTGCTTTCATTGTAATGCACCAAAGCAAATGAAATGTGGTGCAAATTGAACATGCTTCATTTTATATGACTGAAACTTTCAGCATAAATGCTTGACATTATTAGAGTCTTGGATTTCCTAAAATGATTTTATTATAATGATTTTTTTAAAGTTTACACGTATAAACTTGAAAACAAATTGTGGTAGTAGGCCAAATTACAGATGAACATTTCTATGCAATAATCACTGACAACGTTACAAAAATTTCCTTATGTGAGATGCTTGATTTATTTCATTATGTTTGAACTTAAATATGAGTTTCCTTTAATAATTCAGGGGCATATTAGCAAGAAGAGGCGATAATCATCGCTAACCCTGCTTAGCGTGATTTTTTTTATCGCCGGCTATCGCTGGAATATATCGCCACGCTAACGCTGTATTAGCAACGATTAGCGCTATGGCGATGAATATTCCAGCGATAGCGGGGGAAATGGGCCAACATCGCTGAAAAACCAGCGATGTTGCATGGAGAAGGGAGAACACCTTGCTGATACGACCCTGTGGTCGTATCAGCATAATCCACCCCCATGTTAGGTATGGCTAACACCTGCTAATTGCAGGTGTTAAATAAATGGCGATGACCCGGTTAGCGCGACTCTTCACGTCGCTAACTGGGGCCATGGCCACCTTGCTAATAGGCGATAGGCCTGTTAGCGAGTGTTTCCCAGGTTTGTTCGTCGGAACGCCCACTTTGCATGTCATTAGCGATAAATATCGCTGACATGCAAAGCGGTAAAAACGGGCGCTAATGCCCGCAAACTGTCTCTAACTGCTGTTAGAGACAGTTTGCTGATAGGGCGATATAAATATCGCCGCTTTAGCGGCAAAAAGTGCCGCTAAAGCGGCGATAGTGCCCTTGCTAATATGCCCCTAAGAAATGCTGACTTTAAAATGCATCAAAATGCCTTTTTCCTTAGACTGCAGTATTTCATAGCCTAGTGTGCTGGACTTCTGTTACATTTTCTTCAAATGTTGCTTTATCTGTCCTTTTTATGCAACATTGTTAAATCAATAGATACTTTCTTCGTACCTCTTTGTGAGTAAAATCATGGAAACATGAACTTTCAACTTAATCCATGAAGAGCAACAAAGTAAATATGCTCTTTTTCAACTAACCTGTGAGGACGGAATGGACAGTCGTTTCTCATGAGCAACACGGGAAAATATGTTGGAGTCTCAATTTTGTACCTGGTGAGCGGAAGAATGGTCACATGATGTATGGTGACAACTGATGTCACAGGTGGACTATGTGGAGTATAAAAGGTGACTTTCCAAGTAGAAGGAATGGAATCTCTCTCTCGATAACCTACCTATCCAGCCTGCCTGCATGATTACCTTTTCATTCCCTTTACTTTTCCCCTTTGCTGATGAACTTGCCTACTGGATGATTTGGAGCTGTCTGGAGAGAGACCAGACTTGAACGTTCCTGGTTATAGCTCCATTCCCCTTGTCCATGCCCATGGACTTAATCCCTTTGTCCATTCTAACAGAACTCTTTTGAACCATCCTCTCACCTTTGTTGGTGGTAGGAAACCTTAACCTGAACCATCCTCTTATGGATTCTTTTGTTCAGCAATAGATTTACTTTGATTAAATGTGTGGTTTTATACTAAGAGCTGTAAGACTCATAACTAAACTGCTTAAAATGTTACTCATATGCATTGATTTTGGATCTTTAATACAATAACAATGTTATCAAAATTTTGTCTGAGTCTTTATTAATTGTGTCTAAATGCTCTTTCCACAGAAACTGTGCTTATAATTATCAGATTTTTAATGCATGATATAGAGAGTCATTGTCTGAGAGTAATGTACTTAAACTTGATCACTAATTTGTGAGTTGGCTACTAATTATTGTTCCTCGTTGGGTGGCCAACAGTCAGACACCCTGATTTCTCAGCCCTCACTGCGACGAGGCAAGGTCCGTCAGAGGACCAATGCCTCTGTGAGTGAAGTATAGAATCTGAGTGAAGTGACCAAGTTAGTGGAGTCGTTATATGGGCCTGGAGAAAAAGCGAGAAACAAAGAAAAAAAAGCTTCTGCTGCAATACATGCAAACATGTCTGTGTCTGCATGTGCTAGCACATTAAAGCCAGGTCACAGGCTTGTCCAGTGTGCGTTCATGTCAAAGTGATGGTTTACTTGCGAGGGACATTTCTACATTCTTCCACTTCAAAATATCCGTGACTTTGCTAGGAGTCGCAAAAAGAAAACTGTGCAAAAATGAAAGGCCAGCCTTTTGGAGCTGGATGGTTGTCATATGGACTGCCAATCAACGGTTACCAGCAGCAGAGTGAGCTAAAGCTCTTTCAGAATCTCCCCCACGTCAGAAAGAGGGGGAAGAGCATACAGTGGCAGAAAGGGTTATTAGCCAACATACAACGGATGTAAAATTCCATTATATTCTAAATGAAGCCCTTAGCCTCATCATCTAGGTGTGTAAACATTTACCACTGATATAAATAGATGACAAATTTATAGAGAAACACTAAAATGTAAAACCCTAGATATACACAATTATGTCATATGTAAGAATGCATCCATAACCAAATGCACTAAGCAGCTAAATAAACTCTGCCCCAAATCAAAGTCTTCCGGTGAATAAATATGCAAGCAGAATCTCTTCCCTTGATTATCAGTGTAATTTAGACTCTGGCAGACAGTTGACTAGACTGCCAGGGTGCCAGAGGTCATTAGGTCAAAGCCTACCAGACAGCACAGTTATCTAGTTGCTAAAGAAATATTGAGGACTTAAGAAAGCTGACCTAGAAATGCATTCCACCCATGGTTTACCATTGGCTTTCCTTTTGTCATCTACATTTGCTTACTTTCTATTGGTTGGCTTTATTTATATCAGGCCATCCAGCTTGTGTTTGCCCCTCCCATAGAGCATAGCCTGTTTACCACCTCTCTGATTGGATCTTTGTATTATTCCACGACTGCTTGCTTTACAGCAACTATTTTTTTCTTATTTGTGAAGCACTCAATGACAGTAAGTCTTCTATCTCTCTTCCTGGTACAATTCTGTGCCCTCCTCCCATTTCTATGTATTGCCCCTATTGCTCTCTTTCGCTCCTGTGGTTCTCTGATTACCCCTCCCCCACCACCCCCCACTCCGCATTTTCCTCTATTTAGACATTCTTTTCTCCCTGCCCTCCTGTTGCTTTAACCCTTCCTCTAATCCGTTTTGCCATGAAACTGTTGTTTTAAAAAGAGTTTCTGAGCTAGTTTTTCAAGTTGCTGTTTTTCCCTCTTTGGCTCTCCGCCCCAAAAAAAAATCTCGCTCCACTAAGAAGTAGATGAGGAACATCCTTTTGTTTTTGTGGAAAGTTAAGCATGTACGAGTCTGGAGCTGGAGGTTAATGGGGAGAGAATTGCCTGCCTTCAAGCTCTCTTTGGAAAAGTCCCACATTAGTCCTCTGTTAGCCCTGGCTTCCTTGGCGTGGTTTACCCCTATTTTCCATCAACACTCCTGTTTGCTGACTCAGTTTTTGGTGCTTTAAGACTCTGCGCACTTTACTACTGCTAACCAGTGCTGAAGTGCTTGTGCTCTCGCCTTAAAACATAGTAAGATTGGCTCACACCCAATTGGCATATATATATTTTACCTGTGAGCCCCTAGTAAATTGACATTACCCATGCCAAGAATTATAGTAACAAAACCCACCTCTGCCAAGCTCCTTCACCATTTCTCTCTCTAACTAAGGCTGCTCAGGACCAAAAGCTTTAAACAAAATATTAGGTTGGACAATCCACTGCAGTAAACAGCTATGTAGACTATGATCGCATGAAATACCATAAAGGGGCCTGCAGAGCTGCTCAAAGCTGCCAGCCTCCTAAAATCCATAAACTGTGCACCTCTTTCTCCCACCTCTTTACCCACCACACAATGACTTCACCATGATGGTCATCGTGCATGACATGGAAATACTTACTAGGATCAAAAAACAAAGAAAACACTCTTCAAAGAACATACCATACATGGCATAGCTTGCTGCCCATGAAGACAAGTGTTTCAGTGTCCGACATAAGGGTAGTAAGCACTTTATCAATGCTGCAATACAAAACAATCCACACACAGGTGGGAACGTGTTTCTCTTGGACTGTCCATGAGTGCTATAGGTGTGTATAGATAGGCACTAATCATCACTGCTTGAGCATACTAAGAAGTGCAAACACGTAAGAGCAGCACTTCGAAAGTGAACGCATTTCCAAAATGCACCATTGCAACAGAGACATTTTTATGTGCACAGGAACTGCGCTCCTGACATACATGCTCAGTAACTGAAACAGGCTTATGTTTACAAATTACCTCTGTGAGCATACTGAACTCAAAACATCACAAGGCATTAGAACAAGAGTAAGAGACCATTCATAAAGAAACAACGTTCTAGTCCCTAAACAGCCCAGAGTGCAGGGTGCAGAGTATTTAAAAAGTTGGACATGTACTTTTAAGTTTTACATGTCCTGGTATTGAAAAACTCTTAAATTCATTTTTCACAACTGCAAGGCCTACCTCTCTCATAGGATAACACTGGGTTACCTTATTACATTCAATATGTTACAACTTTCAATTAGGAGTAAGTAGGAATATCGAGTTTGGTGTCTAAAGAAATGTAATTTAAAAACTTCTTTCATTTTAAAATCAGATTTTAAGTCACAATTCTGAAAAATGCCCCTTTTAGAAAGTTGCTTTAAACCTATGCAGGAGACACATTCACTGTGAAGCAGAATCGGAAGAAACTTACTAAGAAGAACCCAAATCGATATTATCTGTGTGAAATCCAACACAAGGCACCAAGTTCCAAACCGACTTGGTGGTCTGGATCTCCGCCTCTAAGATTTAACCTGCAGAGACATCAACCCTCAAGGTGGTCTCTCTTCATAATACAGAGCATGGTAAGTCCACGCACTACCGCTCTTGCTCTCCCAGTTAAATTTTACCACTGGAGGCATCTTGGATACTGTCACATGCTTTGAACTCACATCTATTCTCAAACGCTCACCCCGCCGTGGGAGTGTTTAACTGTAATTGGAATTGGCTGTCTTTCTTTGTTGTCTGCTTGTCCGGAGGAAGACCCACCATGACGCTTACCTAATTGCTCACATGCCAGGGTCGAAACGTTGACGTTCATTTCAGTCTGTGTCCATCAGGTCTCCCGGCCCCACGAATTAAAAAGCCTACTCAGTGGGCACTAGAGACCATGTATTAAGAGTTGGAAAGGACAGACTCCATTTCAGTTATTTTGTATATTGTGTACATATTTGTATGTCTCTTACCACTTATGTATAACTTCACTCAGTCACATATGTCACCTTGTCACTTTATCTTTATGTCACTGATGTAATTTGATGATTATTGAATTTGACAACCCTACATGATTTACAGAGTAAAAAATTATTTTTATGTCAAATAATTTCTTGCTACGCGTGTTCCATCCTGAAGTCTATAAAGAAATGTATTAGACTTGTTTTTGCATGATTAACACTACATAGGTTTAAAGCAATTGCTCTACCCGACAGAACCATTTGTAGTTTGTTTTATGCATGCCCAGGTTCTGAGGGACACAGGGTTACCCCATTGACTCTTTCAGTCCTTTTAGAAAGTCGGCATTTTCTTGTTCCAACCATTTGGTGCCTACAGCCTGTATCCTGTCTCACATGACTAGGTGTAGCAGGCATTTACTCTCAGGCAGTGAGACAAGAGTGAATAGGTGTTGGCAGGATGGGCCATCTCTGACTTGATGAGGGGGAGGAGCGGTCTCGTACCATACTTACATATCACAAAGACTGCCTCAGCATACTCACAAATGGTTTCATACTTGTATTTTGTGCCCCCCAGACAAGCTGGGGCCAGGGCAGGGAGGCAGGAAACTCAAGACACCTCAGTTTGGTGAGGACTCTAGGAGCTTCTCCCACTTCAAAGTGGGCACCAGGTATAAATAGTGGACCATCAGACCCAACTCTTCAGTACACATCTGGATCTGTGGAAGACTCAGAAGAAGGACTGCTGTGCTGCTCTGCTGCAAGAAGGACTGATACTCTGATGCCCTGCTGCCTGAGTGAAAATGACTTGGCCAGCATCTAGAACCCGGGACCGCTAGTGGGATTCCAAGGGCTAGTTGGCCAACCTCCTGATAATAGCCTCAGGGACAGAAAAGCCTCCAACCACCCTGAACCCTGTATCAGGAGTCTCCCTGCTGTGAGTATTGTCCTCCAAGTAATGCCACCCCAGTCCTGGACCCCTAGAGGTGGGACTGAAGGTACTATGACAGCGGAGCTGTGGTCATTTGGACAGAACCAATGCAGTGTGATGCATCTCCTTGCAGCTCCACATCATAACCGCCACAGCACGCACATTCCCGACACCGGACCCCCAGTTCTTTGGAACCGCTACTGTGCAGTGCATCCTCGACGCAGGACCTCTCATCGCAGCCCCCCTGCTCCTCAGAACCCTTGCTGCATGACACATCCTCGATACAGGACCTCGCATCGCAGCCCCACAGCTCCTCAGAACCACCACTGCGCAAAGCATCCTCGACAAGGGACCTTGCAACACTCCGCAACCAGGATTTAAGGTACTTTGCTCAGCGGGCCTAATTAGGTCCTTGTATCTGGTCCACGCTCCATCATGGTTGGCCTGAACCTGTGACTGTGTCATGGTCTGGTGCCACCAGATACCCACAGTTGGTGCTTTGAGCTTTTAAGCTCTATTTTTACTTAAATCTTTAAAATTGCATATCTCTGGTTCTACTAATTGGACTTTTCTCTTTTCATGCCAAATAATTTATTAAAGTATTATCTATGTTTCTAAATTAGTGTGGAATTTTCCTTGTTTTGAGTTTTCACTTGATTACTATTTGAAGGGCTGCATAAATACTTTACACATTCCCTCCAAATTAAGCCTGACTGCTTTTGTGCCATGCTAACAGAGGGTTAAGCACAGGTTAATTTGGGGTTTGCTTGTGTTTCACCCAGACATAATTCCGGTTGCTGCTTGAGTAAAGTCTCACTCCCCCAGTAACCCAATTTCCTACAGGTTACCATTAAATCTTGAAGTGTAACTGAATGCAAGTGAAACTGCATTCAATCCCATTCCTTTATCGGACTGCATTCAGTACAGAAGAACCCTCCACCTCCCTGTGTGTTACTATAAAAAATAATGGGGATATGATATAAGCTACAATGTGTTCTGACAGGTGTCGCAATTGCTTTGTGGGATAAGAATGGTGACTTGAATACATCACCAATGTAGGCATTGGTCTGAAGAGTTAAGTAAACAATATACATAACTTAAATGGAGTGTGGCCCTATATTTGACCAATGTTGATCAACCCCATAATACAATCAATGAAAGACAACACACAATGTAACCATTGCTTATTATGTATATTCAAAATCATATATCCAAATAATATACACAGTTTTCTTCATATGTGGCTGTCACAAACACAAATGAAAAACAACATGACTTGGTGAAAAAGTGACACGAGGTGCAAAAGTGCTTGGCACGACACAATACAACAAATGAACAAGAAATAAATAAAGAGATGTCTGTCCTTCTTGTATCAACTGATTCAACATATACCATATCTCATCATTAATTTCATTTTTCATTTAAAGGATGGTTGACTAAGGACATGGACCAATAAGATTGTCGTCGACGTTTCAACACTTTGTGTATGTGCTAGTGGATATATATCATAGTGGGTCTTCATCAGGACTAGTAAATTAAGGACAGCCAAGCTGTAACGAGATTATTTGGGAACAAGACTCTACCAACCTAGGATGGTGCCCACAGCAAGGGAACAGCCAGTATCCTCACAATTATCTTCTAAGGAGAGGAAGTATTCTAAAATAATGTTTCCCGTTATGTGTCCAAGTCCACTGTATAAGAGGAGAAAAACCTTTGACTTTTTTTGCAAAGGATAAGATAACAGGTCACACCATGGCCATCAAAGACTTACCTAAAAAACTACACTTCTTGTCTGGCTTGAGGCATTAAGAAGGACATTTCTCTGGCAAAACCACTGCTGACAGTCTGACGGCAAGGAGCTTTTCTATCTGCAACGCACAGGCTATACTTACTACTACACTGTGCCTCCTTCATTTGGGTTTGGGATTTTTGATAAACCCAAGATTGTTATGAGCGAGGCATCTGCTTAAGGAGCTAAACTACATTCTCGTTAGATGAAATCCACTACCTAAAAATGCCCAGGTAAAAAAAGACATATTCAAATTACCCCAGGCCTCAACATCGTCAACAGTTCCTTTAACCTGCCACATTCACAAATCGTTTCATTGGACAATTATTGTCCCATATAGAAACAAATAGAAGACCCCTGTGTTAGGTAAACCCAATGCTCCACCACTGACTTTCCATTAATAGTGGAATTACAGAAGAAAGCTGCAAACGCATATGGACAACCTAATAGGCTTCAAAGCATGCTGTATAACATACAGAAAAAAACCTCCAGGAGAAGGATGCCCTCTTCCTGCCATTAGAGGGTGAAAAGGTTTCCTTTGACACATTGACTTACATTTAAAACAAATTGTCCTCTAAACCAGCAAAAGAACTGTCCTCAGATGGTTCACAAAATTCTCATTGTGGTTGTACTATTTAGCACATTCTTGAAATGTCTCCAACCCTTTCCTAACACCTGACTCTGGTAGTCATGTATCATAAAGGTCACAATCCTCTTCTTCAAGTTAATCGAAAATCACTAAACAAATAAATGTTGATGACACTAACCTATAAACCGAAACTCACTCGCTCAACTCAGTTCCCAACTTCAAAATCTAATCTTTGACATTGTGAAATGAACAAGAGAAAATCGAGCACAACAGCATTGATAAAATATGGTGTCTGCCATCCTGTAAATTCAAACTCTGCCTCTAAAAACGTCTAACGTTCAAGCTCACATGAGAAGACAACGAACTTTGTGAAGGAGGCCAACACCCACCATTTTATGACAGCACCTCAACATGGACAAGCATACAGGGAACCTTTATTAATCCAACATTTACCAGTCTTTCATATCCCCAAGCAACTTAAGTTAACAAGCTGGCAATGACAAAGAATGAGCTAAACACAACCATACCGATCGAAACCATTCCACATCTGCACCCTTTTATCACATGCTTTAAAAAGAGGAAGGATTCCTATTATACCTTTTCCATCCACACACATGAAAACGTGGTACAGTCGTGACACAGAAGTCTCTACTACATTGTGTGAAACCTCTGAACAAAGTGCTACTGTCCCGGCTCTGCTCTAACCTTTCTTATATTAAAAATAAAATCTAATTTGAACGCATAAAATAAGTATGTTGACAGACCGATCCTTATTTTATGGATTCCTTGCATATCTATTTAAATTGCAAGGCATACCACAGATCAATTGCGGATTAATTATTGTGACGTTACCTGCAAAAACTAGAACAACTATATGTGCCATTGAGGGCCATTTATTCAGCATAGGCGTTGTTAATCCAAACTGGCAATTTTATTTAATCTTTTGCTAAGGATCTGAGTTCCTTAGTGGAAATAAGTGAATTGTAAAAGTCCAGAAAATATTACAAATTAGAGACACAGCCTTATCTACAAAATGTAATTTCAAGCAAAACACAGTTTTGCACACCACATTGCAAAAATATTTAAAAAAACTTTTCCTAGGAAGACAATACGTTCCAGTAATTTGCTTAACAAAGTCTATATTGTTTGATCAATGGGATTCATAGGAACTTCATAAACTCATTCTCAGAGGCTATTGTGTTTTAGTAGAATAGGAACTTGCTTTCAGAACTCAGAATAAAATGAATAATGTTCATGCCATACCTTTATTGTTTCCATCCAGCGTGGTTGTTTGATCTGATAGTAGAGCACTGATCTGTATTCACTCACTGGTTTGTCTCCGGCTCCCACACAGATCGCATTCTGACCAACAAAAGACAAAATCACACTTTTTATCTTGTCATTTCACTGTCTTGCATGAAAATGTAATTTGACTTTGTTTTAATATAGAAAGATACTGTACCTAATAGAAGATAGGATCAGGCAAGCAATGTTTCCCTATTTACTCACAACAAATTTGTTAACTCTTTCAAAAAGCACACTTGGCAGCAGTGAAGTTTTGCATCTTGAACTATAAATAAAAAGCACTAAAAAAGGAACGCAAGTGGGGCATAGTATGAGCCTCTGTTAAAAGTAACACAAGTCTCTCACACATCATGCAAATCGCTTACTCCAATATGTCTCACAAACAACTTGTCTCCTCCCTCCAAAGGAGCCTGCTCACCATGACAGCAGAGACAGTAAGCTACTCAGACCCGTGTCACTATACCTACATTCCCTGCTAGCTTACTGCACACGCACAAAAGTAATGATTTCATGGTAGATTTGTGATGTGGGAATCACATTGCACCTGTGGAACCAGCTGCTCTCATGTGGCACTGAACCAAAGTCGCTTTTGTGGTAGCCACCACTTCAGCCATACCAGTCAGGTCATTAAAGGAACTAGGTATGCCTGAGAATATGGAGCAAGTAGTCCATGGGGCCTGAGAAAATGAGCCACCGGTGCCTAAAAAGAACCTTGTACCACCTTTGTTGAGACAGGAAAACTTAGATTAGCTCTGCCCTCCAGGAAGCCAGGGCAAGTGTTGGTTATAGGGATATATTTACTTTAAAGCCAAGAGGGCTGAATTGAGAGGGCCAATTTAGGGCTAGAAGGCAGAGGAGATCGCTATGGTCCTGAGATATGGATTCAACATTTTAGAGTCTGGTGCATGAATCGCAAGGACAATTTTAAAAGCTGTACCCTGAACATGAAGCTAACTATACTCCACAAAAAGCGAACTTTGGGAGCCTGGCAATTTGGTTTGGGTTGGCTATACTGCCCCACTACTGGCTGCTTGGCATACTCTCTAGAAACCATGTTTGACCAACTCAAAAAGAGAAATGCCTCGAACAGAAGAATAAACAAGACTGAGTGGCTGCTGCATTGAGTAGGGTAATAAGTAATGGCCAGACAAAAGCAATTCTAAAAATAAAATTTATTGAACCAGAATATAAATAGGGTTGAATGCAAACTAATGGTCAAATTAGAATGAAGTAAGGTAACATTTCAATTGTTTGCACAAATAGGGAGATAAAGTTAAGACTTTTTATAGTGGCCCAAAAAAAAATATATATTTTCAAGAAATGGACAAGACACTATGAAGGAGTGTGCAGTATCAGACTGTCACCTGAATTAAACTACTTTCACACTTAGGAATTAGAATAGAGCAATATCCTTTCAAAATGGAGCTGTTTACATTTAGAACACTGGCAAAGTTTCAATGTTTTGAATGGTCTTTTTGATCGCTCTTGGTCACTCTTTTAAAGAAGATGGCAGTGCTCCAGTTGGCATCGATGAAGGCTAAAGCTGCACAAATGCAGTATAAAAGAGAGAGTCCAGAAATCTATGCAGTGACTGCTGTTGTTTTTTTTCTGGGTTCCCAGAAGTCCTAAATATGGTTCCGGCTGCAGGTGCCCAATAAAGATGTGACATTTTGGACTACTGTGTCCTTTTGGTTGGGACTGATGGTTCTGTGGAGGTTTTGTCACGTACTTAGACTTCTCAGATAATGTAGTATGGTGAGAAGATTGTGTACAGAGGTGCATGAGTTATATTAATTTTAAGGTGGAGCATAAGTATAAATTTGAGTTATAAGTAAGACACATAACTTGAAAGTTGTGCATAAATGCTAAATTAAAAATATACCTATGACTTTAGAATGTCTAATGTTTGTGTAGTTTAAGTGGAGTTTGTATAGCAAACATAAATAAAGTTTTCCTCACTATAACCTATCCTTAACCTTTGATTTTTTTGTGAATTTCTATGGTTTTTCTAATGCTAGTAACAAATTTGGAATATTAGTCTAGTTTAGTTTTGTGAAGTGGAGTGTTATTAAATGGAGTGTGGTGCAATATACTGTAGGAGAGTGTTGTAATATCTACTATGGTACAGTATATTGTGGTATAGTGGAGTGGAGTGAAGTGAAGAGGAATCAGGTATACTGGAGTGGCGCACAGTGGAATGGCGTACACTGGAGTGGCATTGAGTGAATTAGGATACAGTACAGTGCCGTATTTTGGAGTGGTGTAGAGTTGTGCATTACAGTGGTATACAGTGGGATAAGATACAGTGTAGTGTGGTAAAGTAGAGTTACATTTTGTAAATATTCTAGAGTGCATTTGCATCCACTGAACTGGTGTACAGTGGAGTGCTATAGACTGGAGTGTTGCACAGTGTAGGACCATATATTGGAATATCATATCATATAATGAAATAGCGTACAGTCGAATGGCATACAGTGGACTCCCGTACAGTGAAGTGGACCAAATTGGAATAGTGTAGACTAGAGTAAAGTACAGTGGAGTGGCGTACAGTTTAGTAGTGTACAGGGGCTTAAGTAAAGTTGAGTGTGGTACAGTGTAGTGTTGTAGATTAAAATTCTGTAAAGTGCAGTGGCATATATTGGAGTGCTATACAGTGCAGAGGTGCAGAGTGGAATAGCGTACACTACAGTGGGGTACACTGCAATAGGGTACACTACTATGGCGTATACTGGAGTAGCATAAAGTGTAATGCCTTACACTGGAGTAGCAAAGAACTGAGTAGTCTTTACTATAATACCATTCAATTTCGTGGCATGAAATCTTTAAACGTATATTAGAGTGGCATATAGTGGGGTACTGTACAGTAGAATTTTATACAATTTAATTAATTATCGGAGTGTAGAGTTTAGTAATATACAGTGAAGTGTCATTTAGTGCAGTGGCGCAGAATGAAATTGTAAAGTGTAGTAGCATACAGTGGATTGTAGAACAGTACATTGTGTATACTGCATTTCAGTATAATGGAGTGGCGTAGAGCGGAGTAGCATACATTGGAATAGCGTGCAATCCAGTACTGTACTATGAATTCGGGCATAGTCGTATAGCATATAGTAGAATAGCGCAATCTAGAGTTGCGTACAGTAAATAGCGTACAGTTGCGAGCAGTACAGTGTAGGGGCGTCCAGAAACTGTCACACACAACAGTGTAATAGAATACAGTGGTGAACAGTAGAGTAGCGTATAGTGTAGTGTTGTAGAATGGCTTGGCCTACAGTAGAGTTCAGTGGAGTAGAGTGGACTAACGTAGAGTAGTTTAGCATACAATATAGTGGCGTAAACTGGAGTGTCATAAAGGTGAGTAGCATACTTTAAATAGTGTACAGTGGAGTGCCGGAAAGTGAATTGTCATACAGTAGAGTGGCGTAAAGTGGAATGTGTAAATTAAAGGAAACATAAAGTGTTTGAAAAATGTCAAACTTATATCTGCAAAATATATAATATGTAAATGTACATTTTCTGGCTGTATACGTAAATAGGGTAAGTAATGTAAACTTATATGTAATATAAAACATACTTCTATATTGTGCTATGGTGTACTGTGCTAGGTTCACGGTATACCATGGCTCACAACAGGGAATGTGATTGGTTCATGGCTGTGTTTACCAAAGGTAAAAATCAGCCATAAAGTTTTAATAAAAAATCTCCATTATTGTGCGGTCAGAGTTTTGCTGACTTATGGCTTAGGGTGTTACATATAATTACGTTTTTAGTTTTGTTGTTTAATTCAAATAGTTTTACATTACGGGTCTGTACTACCTTTAAAATGTATTCTTTTCCATATTCATGATGTTTCTGGAGGAAGGAGCCGAGCTCGACTGTATGTTAACAAGGCAATTTCGTCTGGCCTAACGGAGGTTGTGTGTATAATTTGAATGTGATTTTGTTTCTCTCTTCACTACATAATACAGGATTATTCATTAGTAGAGTAGTAAAAGCTGTTTCCCATAGTATGTGTTTTCAGTTTTACCGTTGATGTTATGATGTGAAACAAATGATACACCACAGTGACTGCATGATTTTTCTATTTGAAAACATATAAAATGTGCTGCATTTGGGAGGTGAGCCAAGATTCACCCTTGCTTTCATACTGACCAGACTCTATGACAGATTGGTATTTTATTTTCACACTTCGAGTATTCAGGCTCTGTCCATCAACCATGACATTGTGACAGACTGTTCACTGATTCTGAACTTAAAATATTTTTTGGAGCTGTTTTGTTATTCTTATTGACTAATCCTTATGACAGCTTGCATTGATTTATTTTCAGAGCTTTGTTTTATTGATTGATGTTGAATTGAATTGACTAACCATTTGCCTTTTACCTTCTGTAATGTTTCTTTAATAATAAAATAAAAACTTCATGGTTTGCACTTTAAATCTTGTACTGTGTGGATTTTCCTCTGTTAGTTTTCTTATAATGTAATGCCTAGGACACTTGTCCTTTGGTACTCACACACCCCAGACTCTCCAATTGGCCCTTGTAATGGCTCTGACACATCTCACCTGCAGCACTGCTGACAGCTACCCCTATATATATAGGCCATTTGTATTCAAGTAAGCCTCATTAGCAATTTAAATTAAACAAGAATGCATATGTCAATCACAGCAGGCCTGTCATCATACTACTACAGATGTTTGGCACTTGGCAAAATATGGCCAAATATACTAGCGCAGTATCAATTAACTGCTGCCATCAGCCTTCCAAGGGGCAGTGAGCTGTGCAACATCTCCTGAAAATTGCAGGGCTTCAGATTACTGTGTCTAATAAATGTGGGGCTCTTCTTAGTCAACTGGAGATGCTCTTGTTCAGGGTCCATAATGAGGAGCCACTGCTCCTTCATATTCTGTCTGCAGATAATTCATGATGAGCATAGGAGCACTCTAGAACACACACAAGCATATTTATATAGCTGTTCCTCAGCAATGATCCATTGCTATTAGGTTGATGATGCACCAATGATGGTAGTTTTCAAAATGTGTCTTATCTTGAAAAATTTTATCTTTTAGTGGTAATTATCATTTTTGATCTTTTAGTTAATCTGGTATTATTCTACAATAATTAATTATCCTAACTGTACTGCTGCACCACCTTCTGTGCAATCATAAGTCTACAAAAAGTAAAGCAACTATACAATGGAACAGCCTTTGTACTTTGTCAGCATTGTCTGTGCGGACTGTTTGTCTGGGGGAGTGTTGTAGCAGTACATTTATATCACATTTTAAATGCTCACTCCAACATCAACTTGACAAGGTAATTTATTAACCGCTTAACCGCGTTGCGAATTCCGCCGCGGTGCGGCAGTTTGAAAGAGTGGGCGGGGCCGCATTGGCCAACGGACATGCGCAGCACTAGCGAGGTAGTGCTTGCGATGGCCGTTGGCCGACAGAAGCACGGAAGGGGTTAAGAACATAATAATATTAATAAAATATTTCTGAAATTCAGGAGCAAGACTTAAGGATAGTTCTTTCCCAACATCTCTTTTTTTTTCACCTGTAGAAAAATGCTAACAACGCACAGAATCTGAGTGGTATCTGGAGATTTCAGGAAAATGTGGTAAAAAGAAGATGCTCACAGAAACAGAGAAATGAGTAGCTGAGCTGAGCTGTGGTGTCGCTTAGCGTATCAATTATTAGGAACATGGAATACAGATGACAATTTTGTTCCAGTAGACATCCATCACACATTCATCATCAAGACTGAGAGTTACTAGAAATCCTTCAGTGTGATAAAATCTCCAGTGGGGCATTGATGTAAATTAATGTGGCAACTCAACATCTCAGTTAAAAGTAAACAGAATTAAGAAACAGCAATCAAGTTGTTAATAGAATCTTAATAATGGCTCACAGTGACACTGGGTAGTGGTGGTGTGGATCTTTTCACTTCCCAGCTTGAATCTATTGAAATCTGCCAATGTCTATTAACTGGTTCTTTTTTTACCTACTAATTCTATATGTTCTCGTCTTATCCATCATTATTATGTCATTTGCTAAACATTACATCTACATTGTTCTTTCCATTTAATCTTTTGCTGATTGTTGATCAAATATTGTCAGGTGTATAGAAAACTGAGTCATCCATCTAAAGATCATGCAATAAACATAAAGAGAAAAGAAACGAACATTTCAGGAGATAGTGATGAAATCCAGTGACATGTTGACACTGTCACGTAAATAAGGATACATATCTTCAGACTCTAAATATGACTCAGAGCAATATTATGAAGATAAGTAGTTAAGACAAGCAACTTCACAGTGTCACAAAGATCAGTCAACATATTGACATAACATAATTACAATGAAGTATAGATGTGAAACTTATTTATAAGGTTAACAACATGGAAGCACATCATGAGGGGCTAGAGAATCTAAGGTGAAACATTTTGAAAGTTGAGAATATGAGAGAAGTATAATGATTAGTCACAGAATTGGAGCTAGGATATCAGGACTAAAGAAGGGCAGGTGGTTTTTTCATGCTGGAATATTAGGATGCATAAAGTTTGTAATGGAGGATGATCAGGTGTGAACATAAGTTACGAAGAGAATATATAAAACATTCAAAATGAAAAAAATATGAGGCAGTGAATATGTTTCTGTCTGAGGTGGCATAGTGAGCAAACAAATGATGGACTGGATTGCAGCCCAGAGTAATTACCAGTGGCTGACATTAATTCAAGCAATCCACCTATCACTTTTTTGTTGTCCTCAGAGCAACACCCTAAGTGTGATGGTTATGCCGACGTATACGTCCTGTGCTCACTGCGACATAAGAGTCAAGCTGCACTCCACTGACGAGGCCCAAATAAGCTGCAACCAGTCTTGAATCTCTTCTGTTCCCATTCAGAGGGGACTTGGCCTGGCAATTGTAGCTGTACTGTTCCTATTGGAGCATTACTAGGGCTGATTTGCATATAGCCGGTCCCTATCTGAAGTGTAATGGTTGGCACAAAAACAATGGAATAGACTGCAGCCCAAAGTAATCACCAGTATTTAGATTAATTCAAGCAACCCAAACATCGTTTTTTATTGTCCCAACATGTGTAGAAACAGATATAAAATTCTTCAGGGTTGTGTTTAACCAGTTTAAGGCTGTAAAGAGTCTGGATCAAGTGTGGTAAAATCTGGTTAAAACAGAACTAGTACTTGGCATTTCATATAATGTCAACAATCTAACAAAAAAGATTGCAAATTATATTAAATTGCCAATAGACACTACAGATCTTTAAGGGTGAAACAGTTTGAGGTTTACACTTCGGCCACAGGAATTTGTTTAGCAATCATTCTTTCTGTATCCATAGTATTGCCTAATAGTTCAAATGTGGCCTTTGGAAAAAGATAACAGATATGATTTGCATAGGAATTATCTACAGAAGGGTTATTGCTTGCTTGTAGACTGGATTCAGGTTTCTTTCAAAGAAGCAAACAAGGCTAAGACTCCTTTCAAAAATATTTACCGAATCAGTTTCTTTGATGAGGAAGAATATGTTCAGAAGGCTATTGTTTAAAGGTACCTGGCTGAAAAAAGTTTAGCCAGTGTCAAGAACGGATTGAATTGAAATTGCTAATAGTAATTTATAGTGTTGTAGGGGTTGCTAGGTTTGTAAGGGCATAGGGTGGTAAGTTAATTAAGAAATAATTCATTATTGTTAAGTAATAATTATTTAATTGATTATTAATTGTGAAATAATTATATTTTTGTGTTATATTTTAGGTGCGAGCTGCTGGGGTTATTGAGGTATAGGCTGGGAAGTTAATTAAGTTATCACTAATCTATTATTAAATATGTAATTGATCATTAATTATGTAATTTGTGTAATTAATTAATATTTTAGTTATATTTTAGGTGTGGGCTATTGGTTTGTAGGAATTTAGGCCATGAAGTTAAGTAATAATTAATTATCACTCAATTGTATATTTAGTACTAATTATTTAATTGATAATTAATTATGTACATTATGTAATTCTGATTATTTTAGTTATATTTTAGTTGCAGGTTGTCAGGTGTGTAGGTGTAAGGGGTAGGATGTTAATTAAGTAATAATTAATTAACAAATGATTATTACTTATTAATTAATTAGTAATTGATTATCAATTATGTAAATTGTGTTATAATTATTTATTTAAGTAATAAATAAATAAATACAATTTAAATAGATAATTATTAAATTGTTTAATCATGTAAAATGTTGAATTGTTTTTAATTTTATATACATATATTTTTTGTCTTGGTTAATTAATAATGTTATTATTAGGAACTTTAAATATGTTCTAAATTGATAGGGTTATTCAAATGTGTAATATGTTTGAAGATAAGTATTTTTCCTATGTCTGCTTAGAATGGAGTGGGAATAATAAATGTAACCCCTCTGAAGTCCAATATGTTCCCTACTGTTGCACAGACTGGAGTGGGAATAGTAAATCTTACCCCTCCAAAGTCCAACATTTTCTCTACTGTTGCACAGACTGGACTGGGAATAGTAAATCTTACCCCTCTGAAAGCCTACGCTTTCCCTACTGTTGCATAAAATGGAGTGGGAATAATATATCTATTATTCCCGACTCCAATACTTTTACTAATATTATTTAACTATATTGATTATTATTTTTTACATTTTTTAATTATATATATATATATATATATATATATATATATATATATATATATATATATATATATATATATATATATATATGTTTTCCAAGAGTTTCCCCAGATGCGGGACCGCACTCCGTAGTAGGTTGGATAACACTCCTTTATTCTTAAAGACATGTGGTTTTCCCACCCCGTATCTCGTCCCTGGCCTGAAGCGTTTCGAAGCGTTCTTAGCTTCTCATCAGAGACCCGTGCAGCAGGTTTAAATTACAGCATTACCACACCCCCCCCCACACGTTTCCCTCAATTTATGGGCTTCCGGTGTGCCCTCACAATGGATGACTATTACTGATGCACGCTGGGGAATGTAGTCCATTACGCTAAATCATACCCTCCAGTGGGTTAACCTGCCGCACTCAGTATAGGACAACAATGTTCACAGCCCTCTGGTGGGCTTCAGGAGAAAACTCCACATGTCTGCTTGATTTACCCACTCCGCCCATGGAAACGTGAATATTCACATGCAGGTCCATCTTCAATTCGATTTGGTGCGTCGTCCCCGCGGCCTGGAAGCGCCGCGAATACTTGTTTTCCAAGAGTTTCCCCAGATGCGGGACCGCACTCCGTAGTAGGTTGGATAACACTCCTTTATTCTTAAAGACATGTGGCTTTCCCTCCCCGTATCTCGTCCCTGGCCTGACGCGTTTCGAAGCGTTCTTAGCTTCTCATCAGAGGCCCGTGCAGCAGGTTTAAATTACAGCATTACCACACCCCCTCCAAACGTTTCTCTCAATTTATGGGCTTCCGGTGTGCCCTCACAATGGATGACTATTACTGATGCACGCTGGGGAATGTAGTCCATTACGCTAAATCATACCCTCCAGTGGGTTAACCTGCCGCACTCAGTATAGGACAACAATGTTCACAGCCCTCTGGTGGGCTTCAGGAGAAAACTCCACATGTCGCATTCTGACCAACAAAAGACAAAATCACACTTTTTATCTTGTCGTTTCACTGTCTTGCATGAAAATTTAATTTGACTTTGTTTTAATGTAGAAAGGTACTGTACCTAATAGAAGATAGGATCAGGCAAGCAATGTTTCCCTATTTACTCACAACAAATTTGTTAACTCTTTCAAAAAGCACACTTGGAAGCAGTGAAGTTTTGCATCTTGAACTATAAATAAAAAGCACTAAAAAAGGAACGCAAGTGGGGCATAGTATGAGCCTCTGTTAAAAGTAACACAAGTCTCTCACACATCATGCAAATCGCTTACTCCAATATGTCTCACAAACAACTTGTCTCCTCCCTCCAAAGGAGCCTGCTCACCATGACAGCAGAGACAGTAAGCTCCTCAGACCCGTGTCACCATACCTACATTCCCTACTAGCTTACTGCACACGCACAAAAGTAATGATTTCATGGTAGATTTGTGATGTGGGAATCACATTGCACCTGTGGAACCAGCTGCTCTCATGTGGCACTGAACCAAAGTCGCTTTTGTGGTAGCCACCACTTCAGCCATACCAGTCAGGTCATTAAAGGAACTAGGTATGCCTGAGAATATGGAGCAAGTAGTCCATGGGGCCTGAGAAAATGAGCCACCAGTGCCTAAAAAGAACCTTGTACCACCTTTGTTGAGACAGGAAAACTTAGATTAGCTCTGCCCTCCAGGAAGCCAGGGCAAGTGTTGGTTATAGGGATATATTTACTTTAAAGCCAAGAGGGCTGAATTGAGAGGGCCAATTTAGGGCTAGAAGGCAGAGGAGATCGCTATGGTCCTGAGATATGGATTCAACATTTTAGAGTCTGGTGCATGAAACGCAAGGACAATTTTAAAAGCTGTACCCTGAACATGAAGCTAACTATACTCCACAAAAAGCGAAATTTGGGAGCCTGGCAATTTGGTTTGGGTTGGCTATACTGCCCCACTACTGGCTGCTTGGCATACTCTCTAGAAACCATGTTTGACCAACTCAAAAAGAGAAATGCCTCGAACAGAAGAATAAACAAGACTGAGTGGCTGCTGCATTGAGTAGGGTAATAAGTAATGGCCAGACAAAAGCAATTCTAAAAATAAAATTTATTGAACCAGAATATAAATAGGGTTGAATGCAAACTAATGGTCAAATTAGAATGAAGTAAGGTAACATTTCAATTGTTTGCACAAATAGGGAGATAAAGTTAAGACTTTTATAGTGGCCCAAAAAAATATATATATATTCAAGAAATGGACAAGACACTATGAAGGAGTGTGCAGTATCAGACTGTCACCTGAATTAAACTACTTTCACACTTAGGAATTAGAATAGAGCAATATCCTTTCAAAATGGAGCTGTTTACATTTAGAACACTGGCAAAGTTTCAATGTTTTGAATGGTCTTTTGATCGCTCTTGGTCACTCTTTTAAAGAAGATGGCAGTGCTCCAGTTGGCATTGATGAAGGCTAAAGCTGAACAAATGCAGTATAAAAGAGAGAGTCCAGAAATCTATGCAGTGACTGCTGTTGTTTTTTTTCTGGGTTCCCAGAAGTCCTAAATATGGTTCCTGCTGCAGGTGCCCAATAAAGATGTGACATTTTGGACTACTGTGTCCTTTTGGTTGGGACTGATGGTTCTGTGGAGGTTTTGTCACGTACTTAGACTTCTCAGATAATGTAGTATGGTGAGAAGATTGTGTACAGAGGTGCATGAGTTATATTAATTTTAAGGTGGAGCATAAGTATAAATTTGAGTTATAAGTAAGACACATAACTTGAAAGTGGTGCATAAATGCTAAATTAAAAATATACCTATGACTTTAGAATGTCTAATGTTTGTGTAGTTTAAGTGGAGTTTGTATAGCAAACATAAATAAAGTTTTCCTCACTATAACCTATCCTTAACCTTTGATTTTTTTGTGAATTTCTATGGTTTTTCTAATGCTAGTAACAAATTTGGAATATTAGTCTAGTTTAGTTTTGTGAAGTAAAGTGTTATTAAATGGAGTGTGGTACAATATACTGTAGGAGAGTGTTGTAATATCTACTATGGTACAGTATATTGTGGTATAGTGGAGTGGAGTGAAGTGAAGAGGAATCAGGTATACTGGAGTGGCGCACAGTGGAATGGCGTACACTGGAGTGGCATTGAGTGAATTAGGATACAGTACAGTGCCGTATTTTGGAGTGGTGTAGAGTTGTGCATTACAGTGGTATACAGTGGGATAAGATACAGTGTAGTGTGGTAAAGTAGAGTTACATTTTGTAAATATTCTAGAGTGCATTTGCATCAACTGAACTGGTGTACAGTGGAGTGATATAGACTGGAGTGTTGCACAGTGTAGGACCATATATTGGAATATCATATAATGAAATAGCGTACAGTCGAATGGCATACAGTGGACTCCCGTACAGTGAAGTGGAGCAAATTGGAATAGTGTAGACTAGAGTAGAGTACAGTGGAGTGGCGTACAGTTTAGTAGTGTACAGGGGCTTAAGTAAAGTTGAGTGTGGTACAGTGTAGTGTTGTAGATTAAAATTCTGTAAAGTGCAGTGGCATATATTGGAGTGCTATACAGTGCAGAGGTGCAGAGTGGAATAGCGTACACTACAGTGGGGTACACTGCAATAGGAGTACACTACTATGGCGTATACTGGAGTAGCATAAAGTGTAATGCCTTACACTGGAGTAGCATAGAACTGAGTAGTCTTTACTATAATACCATTCAATTTAGTGGCATGAAATCTTTAAATGTATATTAGAGTGGCATATAGTGGGGTACAGTACAGTAGAATTTTATACAATTTAATTAATTATCGGAGTGTAGAGTCTAGTAATATACAGTGAAGTGTCATTTAGTGCAGTGGCGCAGAATGAAATTGTAAAGTGTAGTAGCATACAGTGGATTGTAGAACAGTACATTGTGTATACTGCATTTCAGTATAATGGAGTGCCGTAGAGCGGAGTAGCATACATTGGAATAGCGTGCAATCCAGTACTGTACTATGAATTCGGGCATAGTCGTATAGCATATAGTAGAATAGCGCAATCTAGAGTTGCGTACAGTAAATAGCGTACAGTTGCGAGCAGTACAGTGTAGGGGTGTCCAGAAACTGTCACACACAACAGTGTAATAGAATACAGTGGTGAACAGTAGAGTAGCGTATAGTGTAGTGTTGTAGAATGGCTTGGCCTACAGTAGAGTTCAGTGGAGTAGAGTGGACTAACGTAGAGTAGTTTAGCATACAATATAGTGGCGTAAACTGGAGTGGCATAAAGGTGAGTAGCATACTTTAAATAGTGTACAGTGGAGTGCCGGAAAGTGAATTGTCATACAGTAGAGTGGCGTAAAGTGGAATGTGTAAATTAAAGGAAACATAAAGTGTTTGAAAAATGTCAAACTTATATCTGCAAAATATATAATGTGTAAATGTACATTTTCTGGCTGTATACGTAAATAGGGTAAGTAATGTAAACTTATATGTAATATAAAACATACTTCTATATTGTGCTATGGTGTACTGTGCTTGGTTCACGGTATACCATGGCTCACAACAGGGAATGTGATTGGTTCATGGCTGTGTTTACCAAAGGTAAAAATCAGCCATAAAGTTTTAATAAAAAATCTCCATTATTGGGCAGTCAGAGTTTTGCTGACTTATGGCTTAGGGTGTTACATATAATTACGTTTTTAGTTTTGTTGTTTAATTCAAATAGTTTTACATTACGGGTCTGTACTACCTTTAAAGTGTATTCTTTTCCATATTCATGATGTTTCTGGAGGAAGGAGCCTAGCTCGACTGTATGTTAACAAGGCAATTTCGTCTGGCCTAACGGAGGTTGTGTGTATAATTTGAATGTGATTTTGTTTCTCTCTTCACTACATAATACAGGATTATTCATTAGTAGAGTAGTAAAAGCTGTTTCCCATAGTATGTGTTTTCAGTTTTACCGTTGATGTTATGATGTGAAACAAATAATACACCACAGTGACTGCATGATTTTTCTATTTGAAAACATATAAAATATGCTGCATTTGGGAGGTGAGCCAAGATTCACCCTTGCTTTCATACTGACCAGACTCTATGACAGGTTGGTATTTTATTTTCACACTTCGAGTATTCAGGCTCTTTCCATCAACCATGACATTGTGACAGACTGTTCACTGATTCTGAACTTAAAATATTTTTTGGAGCTGTTTTGTTATTCTTATTGACTAATCCTTATGACAGCTTGCATTGATTTATTTTCAGAGCTTTTTTTTATTGATTGATGTTGAATTGAATTGACTAACCATTTGCCTTTTACCTTCTGTAATGTTTCTTTAATAATAAAATAAAAACTTCATGGTTTGCACTTTAAATCTTGTACTGTGTGGATTTTCCTCTGTTAGTTTTCTTATAATGTAATGCCTAGGACACTTGTCCTTTGGGACTCACACACCCCAAACTCTCCAATTGGCCCTTGTAATGGCTCTGACACATCTCACCTGCAGCACTACTGACAGCTACCCCTATATATATAGGCCATTTGTATTCAAGTAAGCCTCATTAGCAATTTAAATTAAACAAGAATGCATATGTCAATCACAGCAGGCCTGTCATCATACTACTACAGATGTTTGGCACTTGGCAAAATATGGCCAAATATACTAGCGCAGTATCAATTAACTGCTGCCATCAGCCTTCCAAGGGGCAGTGAGCTGTGCAACATCTCCTGAAAATTGCAGGGCTTCAGATTACTGTGTCTAATAAATGTGGGGCTCTTCTTAGTCAACTGGAGATGCTCTTGTTCAGGGTCCATAATGAGGAGCCACTGCTCCTTCATATTCTGTCTGCAGATAATTCATGATGAGCATAGGAGCACTCTAGAACACACACAAGCATATTTATATAGCTGTTCCTCAGCAATGATCCATTGCTATTAGGTTGATGATGCACCAACGATGGTAGTTTTCAAAATGTGTCTTATCTTGAAAAATTGTATCTTTTAGTGGTAATTATCATTTTTGATCTTTTAGTTAATCTGGTATTATTCTACAATAATTAATTATCCTAACTGTACTGCTGCACCACCTTCTGTGCAATCATAAGTCTACAAAAAGTAAAGCAACTATACAATGGAACAGCCTTTGTGCTTTGTCAGCATTGTCTGTGTGGACTGTTTGTCTGGGGGAGTGTTGTAGCAGTACATTTATATCACATTTTAAATGCTCACTCCAACATCAACTTGACAAGGTAATTTATTAACCGCTTAACCGCGGCGCGAATTCCGCCGCGGTGCAGCGGTTTGAAAGAGTGGGCGGGGCCGCATTGGCCAACGGACCTGCGCAGCACTAGCGAGGTAGTGCTCGCGACGGCCGTTGGCCGACGGAAGCACGGAAGGGGTTAAGAACATAATAATATTAATAAAATATTTCTGAAATTCAGGAGCAAGACTTAAGGATAGTTCTTTCCCAACATCTCTTTTTTTTTCACCTGTAGAAAAATGCTAACAACGCACAGAATCTGAGTGGTATCTGGAGATTTCAGGAAAATGTGGTAAAAAGAAGATGCTCACAGAAACAGAGAAATGAGTAGCTGAGCTGAGCTGTGGTGTCGCTTAGCGTATCAATTATTAGGAACATGGAATACAGATGACAATTTTGTTCCAGTAAACATCCATCACACATTCATCATCAAGACTGAGAGTTACTAGAAATCCTTCAGTGTGATAAAATCTCCAGTGGGGCATTGATGTAAATTAATGTGGCAACTCAACATCTCAGTTAAAAGTAAACAGAATTAAGAAACAGCAATCAAGTTGTTAATAGAATCTTAATAATGGCTCACAGTGACACTGGGTAGTGGTGGTGTGGATCTTTTCACTTCCCAGCTTGAATCTATTGAAATCTGCCAATGTCTATTAACTGGTTCTTTTTTTACCTACTAAGGGGTCGATTCCGATCTCGGTCGGAGGCGCACCCAATACCATTCGGTCGGGAAAAAAGCCATGCGAAAGCCAGTTTCCCGACCGATCCGTACAGCACACCGAACGAGCAAGTACGATGCGCACAACAGCAAAAATTCCGGCCGAGCCGTACTCACCCAAACCAGGTCCTGTTCTCCGACCGAGGCGAATCCGGAAACGCCGAATCGAGTCGCACGGAAGGGAAAATGCAGCCCCGTCCGGCCGGACAAGTACGATGCGCTTTCCGTACGCGCCGAACCCGTCGCCTACGCACGGCACGTCAAAGCATCCGGGAGAGGCGCACATAAGCTCCGAATCGCGCCACAACACGATCCACGGCTACGAGGCAGAACACAGCACAGACGAGGACGACGCGGAGCGACGAGGACGAAGCGAAGCGACGAGGACGAAGCCAAGCGACGAGGACGACGCGAAGCAACGAGAAGGACGAACGACACGAACCAACCATGAATCCCTTCGTCCCGATCATACCAATATTCTACATCTACTACCGGAACAGGCACGGACGCGTACGGCGCAGAAGGTAAGTCAGACACCAACCACAAAACACATACAACACGTACACGACACATCACACACATACACTGGGAATCTGAATATACTTGCAACAGCAGCACCATAGGGGCGGGATGCCCATCACCAATGCCACATATGCACACAGGGGCCTGAATGCGCGCCACCACCCCAACCCAGGGGGGCTGGATGCCTACCACTACTACCACCCTTAGCCAGGGGGCAGGATGCCTACCACTACTACCACCCTTAGCCAGGGGGCAGGATGCCCACCACTACTACCACCCTCACCCAGGGGGCAGGATGCCCACCACTACTACCACCCTTAGCCAGGGGGCTGGATGCCTACCACTACTACCACCCTTAGCCAGGGGGGCTGGATGCCTACCACTACTACCACCCTTAGCCAGGGGGCAGGATGCCTACCACTACTACCACCCTAGCCAGGGGGCAGGATGCCTACCACTACTACCACCCTTAGCCAGGGGGCAGGATGCCCACCACTACTACCACCCTCACCCAGGGGGGCAGGATGCCTACCACTACTACCACCCTCACCCAGGGGGGCTGGATGCCTACCACTACTACCACCCTCACCCAGGGCGGGCTGGATGCCTACCACCACCCTTAGCCAGGGGGCTGGATGCCTACCACTACTACCACCCTCACCCAGGGGGCAGGATGCCTACCACTACTACCACCCTCACCCAGGGGGGCAGGATGCCTACCACTACTACCACCCTCACCCAGGGGGCAGGATGCCCACCACTACTACCACCCTCACCCAGGGGGGCAGGATGCCCACCACTACTACCACCCTTAGCCAGGGGGGCAGGATGCCTACCACTACTACCACCCTCACCCACGGGGGGCAGGATGCCTACCACTACTACCACCCTCACCCAGGGGGGCAGGATGCCTACCACTACTACCACCCTCACCCAGGGGGCAGGAAGCCTACCACTACTACCACCCTTAGCCAGGGGGCAGGATGCCTACCACTACTACCACCCTCACCCAGGGGGCTGGATGCCTACCACTACTACCACCCTCACCCAGGGGGCTGGATGCCTACCACTACTACCACCCTCACCCAGGGCGGGCTGGATGCCTACCACCACCCTTAGCCAGGGGGCTGGATGCCTACCACTACTACCACCCTTAGCCAGGGGGGCAGGATGCCTACCACTACTACCACCCTCACCCAGGGGGGCAGGAAGCCTACCACTACTACCACCCTTAGCCAGGGGGCAGGATGCCTACCACTACTACCACCCTCACCCAGGGGGGCTGGATGCCTACCACTACTACCACCCTCACCCAGGGGGCTGGATGCCTACCACTACTACCACCCTCACCCAGGGCGGGCTGGATGCCTACCTACCACCCTTAGCCAGGGCGGGCTGGATGCCTACCACTACTACCACCCTTAGCCAGGGGGCAGGATGCCTACCACTACTACCACCCTCACCCAGGGGGGCTGGATGCCTACCACTACTACCACCCTCACCCAGGGGGGCTGGATGCCTACCACTACTACCACCCTCACCCAGGGCGGGCTGGATGCCTACCACCACCCTTAGCCAGGGGGCTGGATGCCTACCACTACTACCACCCTCACCCAGGGGGCAGGATGCCTACCACTACTACCACCCTCACCCAGGGGGCAGGATGCCTACCACTACTACCACCCTCACCCAGGGGGCAGGAAGCCTACCACTACTACCACCCTTAGCCAGGGGGCAGGATGCCCACCACTACTACCACCCTCACCCAGGGGGGCAGGATGCCCACCACTACTACCACCCTCACCCAGGGGGGCAGGAAGCCTACCACTACTACCACCCTTAGCCAGGGGGCAGGATGCCTACCACCACTACCACCCTCACCCAGGGGGGCAGGATGCCTACCACTACTACCACCCTCACCCAGGGGGGCAGGATGACCACCACTACTACCACCCTTAGCCAGGGGGCAGGATGCCTACCACTACTACCACCCTCACCCAGGGGGCTGGATGCCTACCACTACTACCACCCTTAGCCAGGGGGCAGGATGCCTACCACTACTACCACCCTCACCCACGGGGGGCAGGATGCCTACCACTACTACCACCCTCACCCAGAGGGGGCAGGATGCCCACCACTACTACCACCCTTAGCCAGGGGGCAGGATGCCTACCACTACTACCACCCTCACCCACGGGGGGCAGGATGCCCACCACTACTACCACCCTCACCCAGGGGGGCAGGATGCCCACCACTACTACCACCCTTAGCCAGGGGGCAGGATGCCTACCACTACTACCACCCTCACCCAGGGGGGCTGGATGCCTACCACTACTACCACCCTCACCCAGGGGGCTGGATGCCTACCACTACTACCACCCCACTCATAGGATGGACAATGCATGACACAACAAGCACACCACAACCTAGGGAATGCAAGATTAAGACATCCCCCACCACCATGACAAGCGTGTGAGCAGGCTGTGTCAAATGCCTACAACACCGAACATGACATTGAACATACAATGTGACCCCCTAGCACATGTGCCACACATATATGTGTGTGGCACCCACAATGCAAGCAGCCCATGACCATTGTGGCAATGGGGCCTAAACCCCATCATCACAGTGACCAAAAGGCAAGTGTGGGGTCCATAGCTGAAGCACATTTTGACCATTGTGGCAATGGGGTCTAAACCCCCATCATCACAGTGACCAAAAGGCAAGTGTGGGGTCCATAGCTGAAGCACATTTTGACCATTGTGGCAATGGGGTCTACACCCTCATCATCACAGTGACCAAAAGGTAAGTGTGGGGTCCATAGCTGAAGCACAGTTTGACCATTGTGGCAATGGGGTCTAAACCCCCATCATCACAGTGACCAAAAGGCAAGTGTGGGGTCCATAGCTGAAGCACATTTTGACCATTGTGGCAATGGGGTCTACACCCTCATCATCACAGTGACCAAAAGGTAATTGTTGACAAAGAAAGAGCTGCAACTGCCAAACTGCATGGATCATTCCTGGTCACAGAACCAAAAACTCATCTGTGGCAAAGTAGTGTATGTGTCCCATTGCAACATAAATTGGGGGAGCCAAATACTGCAGTGCAAATGAAACATTCCTTTGGCCATGTGCAGACAAACAACACCCATGGGGGCTGAGACCGTCAACAGTCATCAATGACACAATGACAGAAGTGACCATCAGAATGCAGAACCACATATTTGCACCAATGGGCACACAAATGCAGATACCCTGTGGAGACAGCAGATGTGAGGTGAACAGATACCATACCATGGCAGCAATGGGACACACAAACCATGATCACTGTGCTGACCGATGACCTAGGAGTCCCAGGGACAGCAGGGGAAACACACCAAACAACATACAGCCAATGGCACACCCAAGATATGCCAATGCAGTGGTGCAGATGCACAAACACAAACAGGCAGACCAACACTGTCATCATACACAGCAGGTGAGGGTGGGGGTGCCATTGTCCCCAGGCAACAACACAACACATGAGGAGAGCTGAATACCAATCATACAGATGTGCATACACTGCCACACTAAGGTAACTCATGGATCCAAATCCCCTATGTGGGCAAGCAGGCATTGACAGGTGAGAGGGAGCACAAAACACACATGTCACACAGGCACGTAGGAACAACAACTGACACAGCAAGTCACAGACACACCACAGCACCACCCCCAGGGCCCCCACAATGTGGTGACCCTGGGCTGAAGAAAAATACCACTGTGATGACAAAGCTAAATGTCGTTCACACTGTGAACCACAGTCAGGTGTCCTGAGCAACTAACTACCATCACACCTACACAAGCACAAATCAATCAGCATGGCCAGTAAGCCAAGGCCAACATGGAGGCAGGGGACTAGCCGGGCAACAACTCTCATCTGCACACACTCAACACCACACCCCTCGACCTCCAACAATGTGCAGCAGTGAAGTACACATGCACTGGTGACATTGCACATGCACCCATTACTATTCCAGGGTGGTGGGTGGGAACCAAGGTGTAGAAACACATCACACATGGACACTCAACAAGACTCCTGAATGTCTGACACACTGCACACTACGCTGTACATGGACATGACGGCAATACCACACCGACCAATGGGATCCCAGCCACAGTCACACACCAATGAAGAAGCCAAGGTCACCCACAAAGAACACACATAGACAACAACCAACATTGCAGCCCGGACCCTAAGGAGTGCCAGCAGTCACACACACAACGTGTCACAATCACTGAAAGATAACACAAACTGGAAATCACATGACAGGGGCAAACAACAAGTGCCAAAGGGAAACCTGACTGTGACCCATCTGCGTCAGCACACAAACTCTGCCCTGACAGCAAACACACCTATGGGTGACACCCTGATGACCAGTAATGTGCCATGCACCCACATCACAGAGAACACAGGGAGAAGACTTTGGGGGAACATAGCTCAAGTCAGCAAGCATCACAAACAGGTACAACACTAGGGATCACAGCATGCGCAGATGAATGGAAGTGAACACACAGACATGCACATACAACACACACCTTGGGCGCAGGCAATGTCACACGTGTACACACTGCCATGAGGGGACTCCACTCCTGTGTGAGGAAAGCTGTGCCATATGTTGCCTCAGTAGGGCCCCATCATGTCAGCTGAGCACTTGGTCACACAATCAACAATTAGCACCAAATGAGGGCTCCCATCACATCAGCCTGGTCATGGATGTGCCAACGGAATCATCAGCACAGATCCAACACACTTGTATAGCAATGTTGCACTGACTACACGGATGAGTCCCTCCCCATTGATGCCCAAACCTGCATGTCCACTGGAGATGGCAACACGGTCAGGGAAGTAGACAAATGCAACGATGGCAGGCACAACAGATGTGCAGGGGTGGAAGCCACAGATATGAAATTGCCAATGTAAGTAGGAAACCCATTGCCAAATACTGAACACATGACACCCTCAGATGCTGCTATTGATGACATGGATACACCACATGATAGGACACATTCCCCCTGGACCACATGGGTTCCTGCACAGTAACACTTCATAATCATGAGACCAGATATCACCATCACTGCAGCAAGGGCATGGTTAGCTGCACCAACAACATGTACATCTGAAGCATGAGCACTAGAGAAAAGAAAGTTGCTTTATTCAGCATATGTGTTGAGGCCTGATAACGACGTCCAGAAGAAATCAGAGCAAAGGCCAATGGCCAGTCCATTGTCAAAGTTCAAACAGGGTGACACTGGCAGATGTCACCCTACGCATGCCTGCACAATACCAGGGACAATCCACTAGGAGGGGCAACCGGGGGGCAGGCCAGGCACCGCAGGGACAGGATCAGGGCTCACCAGGGGAGTCAGGGAAGGGGTGGTGGGTGCTGGAGAGCCACTGACAACTGCAGTGGAGGTGTCTGACATGGTGTGTGCCGGCACAACTGGGGGCATGACACAGATGTCGTGGGTGCCGGCACAACTGCAGTGGACCCTGCAGATGGGGTGGACAGGTCCGCCACTGCAGTGCCCAAGTCAGACAGGGCGGTAGTGGACTCCACTGCAGTGCCTACCTCCAGGGGAGGAGAATGGGGAACAGGCAAGGTGGGTTGGACAGAGGGGGGGACACCCTCACCACATCAGTGGCACAGACAAGCGCAGCGGGGGTGTGGTGCTGGGAGAGCAAGTGGCAGGGGAGAAGGCCGGAGCATCTTGGGGATGGTATATCTGTGGGTGGGGGAACCTGGGGCAGGGTGTGGTGGGGGCACCTGTGCAGTGGGGGCCTGAGGGATGGAGGACGGAGACCTTGTGCCTGAGCTGCAGGGCGGTGGCGGGGTCTTGCTCTTAGCACTCCGGGGGGACTTGCGGGTGGGGGCCTCAGTCCGTCTGCGCCTGGGGGAGGGTGTCCGGGGCGAGGGGCACTCTGCTCCGTGTGGGTGGGCTTCCTCTTCCCCGGGATGCTGGAGCAGCTTCATCGGTGGGGAAGAGGCCGAGGTCACAGAGGAAGAGCTGCTGTGACTTTGGGGTTGCAGGTGAGGCAAGGGAGGGTGCTTTGGAGGGAGAGGGAACTGAGGACTGCGCAGTGCATGTGGATGCGTGTGTGTGTTCCAGGGCCCCATCCCCTGTGAGTCTGGCTTCAGTCCCCTGAATGTGCGTGCGTGTGCGTTTTGTCATTGGCGTGTGTGTCAGTGTGCTGGATGTGTGTGTGCTGGTGTGTGCCAGTGTGTGTGTGCCTGGGATGGGTAAGGTGCTGGGGAGTGTGGATGGAGCAGAGGCAGGAGGGGTGAGGGACCGTTTGAGGAGGGACACTGCTGCCGTCAGGGAGGAGTCCATGGACCTATTGCCCCTCTGTAGGTCAGACATGCCCGATGAGATGCCCTCCATGAACGACACCAGCTGAGTCAACAGCGCGGTGTGCGCATGGAGGACACTCAGCATGGCTGTCTGCCCTACATGGAGCTGGCGAAGGAGGTACACAGACTCCTCACTCAGGGCAGCAGGGGACACAGGGGCAGGGGGTGCGGTGCCTGGCCCAAAGGAGACACGCTCCCGGACATGGGAGCCTCCACGGACCTGGGGAATGGGAGCCGATGGGAGGGCGGTGGTGGTGCTGGTGGTGGCGGGGACAGCAACACTAGCTGGGGTGTGGTGGCTGCTGACACCCGCCTCCACAAGGGAGTCATCCTCCGAGTTGCTCTGGTCCTCAGCTGAGGTGGATGCTGCTGAGGACTCCTCGGTGTGGCTCCCCTCGCCCTCCGTGCCACTGGGTCCCTCCGACCACTCCTCGGCTGCTGACCCAGTCTGGCTCTCCGGCTCCTCCTGGTCCGTGGAGCTGTCCCCTTCCGTGGCCGTGGATGTATCTGCAAACAATGGGGAAACAGACAGACATCAGTCACCTGCACATAACGCACACACCACTGTGAGCACAGCACATCACAGAGCAAGCCCTGGCATCATTAGTTGTACATTGCTAAAAGTGCACTAATTGAACAGGAGAAGTCAATTGTCAGTCTGATGCCAAGCATGGCACTCACATCCCACATGGCCTTGCACCCATCTGTCTGGTGTCTGTTGGATTGCAACACCCCAGTGTTGACACATGCACCAAGTACACAGTAGTTGGACAGTGCAGAGGACACGGTGTGGACACATCACAGCTCTTGCCACTGAGTCAGTACAGGTTTACGGATGTAAGGGATGCCCAGAGTCAAATAGGAAATGCATGTGATGCATACCAGCGACAGACACCATGATGCACCCATGTCCTGATAGCCAGCGCCACTATGGTGTGCATGTAGCACATGTCACTCCCCTGCAGGATCACCAATCAGTAGACACATGCCATGGCGGAGGCATGACTGCAAAGTCATACATCACTGTCTCAGTGATGTATGACTTTGCAGCCAGACAACAACACTCTGCACTGTGTCACAATAGTAGGTCATGGGGAATGCAAGTCCTGGAGCTGCACAAGTGCACATGTACATCCCCCACAACACATCCTCTTAACCCTCATCTGTCCAGGTCATACCTATTGGACATATGGGAGACCTGTGACACTACCCTCTGAACCTGAGCCCCTCACACTCTGCTGTGCATGGGGAACAGCTACCTGAACTTCACATTTACATGCCCCAGTCTGCATGGGCAGCTGATCAGACACCTATGTGTCACACAAGTATCGTCTCCTATGGTCACATCTCCAGTGGCATGCTGAGCCCCTACCAAGAAACTCCACAGCAGTCCTGGCGACTAATCCACAGCACACTGACACAGAGGCAGACACCTGAGGGGCAAATCACTGTGCACAATGTGTCCACTGATACACGGGAGTGGGAGTACAGAGTGTATTGTATGGCCTGGAGTAGGCATGACTGTCCAGCCCCACATTAATGAGGGATGAGCCCTGGACTGTAGGCAGCTGGCTAAGTATGTGTGACACACGTCATATACATACTCCTGGGGCCCAAACATTGTTCCCACCCGCAGCATGGGTGTGTGCCAGGTACCCCAGCCACATGTTGTGGATCAGCTCAGCAATTGGACCACAGATCAAAGTAACACGCTGAATACATGTCAGAATACAGGCATTGTGTAAGCAATGGACCCACCCATGATGCCCACCACAGAGTCAGGGAAACAGATGCTGTCTCCCACCTTGAGTCAAGCAAACTGCAAGGACACAGTCCTAAGTGACAGGATTCCCTGCATGTAAGGGCCACACCTGGGTATCAGATGAGGAGTGGGCAGTGCACAATAGAGGGACATGGCTCCTGGACAACATGACTGCTGTACTGTGGCAGTTCAACCTGGCCCGAGGAGGGCACATAACATGTTAGACAGAGTACACAGTGCAGTCTTTGACTCACCCCCTCCTTGCTGCTCTCTGGCCTTCAGCTGCCCATCCAGGTCTGGAAAGACCACCGCCAGGATCCTGAGCATGTGGGGGGTCAGGGTCCGTGTTCCGCCCCTCCTGCGAGGAGGCGACAGCTTCAGCTGGACCCGTGCAATCCTCCGGGTCCAGCCCCGAAGGTCCTGCCACCTCTTTTGGCAGTTGCGGATCCGGCGCTTGTAGACCCCCACGGACCGGACAGCCCGGACGATGTCCTTCCAGATCTCATGCTTCCGATGGGCAGAAGCCTGTCAGGATGACAAAGTGATAAGGACATTACTACACATGCAACATATCCGTGCATGACACAGTTGCATATACATGTCGCAATCACAGGGGCACATGGTGTACCCAGGCAGTGCACGGCTGCCCATGGACAGTTTTCCAGAAGTCACTACATGGTATCATAGCATGGGGAGTAAAACCCTGTTCAGAAGCACTGTCACTGCACCATACCTGTCCAGTGCAAGTCACTACACACTATGGGGGGTGACAACTACTCAGTGAGCCTGCTAGCCAGTGGTGTGCTGACTCTCAGCCTTGCTAGTCAGACAAAATGCACATTCAGAAAGGCAGTGCACAGAACACTCACCTGCTCCCCTGGTGTCCCATACAGCTTGCTGTACTGTGGAAGTAGGCTGTCCAGCAGGGCCTGGTTCTCTTCAAGGCTGAAGGCTGGGGCTCTCTCCACAGTACGTGCCATTGCAGGGTCCAGAGGGGCAGAGACAGCAGCAGTGCAGTGGCAGATGTCGTCCTGGAGCATGTAGTGCAGGCAAGTGGGCTCTCAGGGGAACATGCAGCAATATATATGTGCTGGAGAGGCAGATACTGTCCCTTGTGTCCAAAGTGATAGGTCCAAGTCGTTTGCATCTTCTGAATCTGGCCAATCCATGGAATAGCAGCACCAAAACACGCCCACAGCATCCTTCAAAATTTCAACTTCATGACATACATGATTTTGCAACATTGTTGTGGGTGACCAACTGATTTTCCAGCAACCGACTCGTTCGAATTTCGAAAACGCGTCCGTTGCCAGGCAAGCCCATTGTCAATGGGTGCGCACCGATCGGTCCATTGAGGTACAACGCGCACAGGGGTACAACGCGTACCCGCACACATTGAAAGCAATGGGCCGGCCGGAGGCACCGATCGGTCCATTGCTGTTCAACGCGCACAGGGGTACAACGCGTACCCGCACACATTGAATGCAATGGGCCGGCCGGAGGCACCGATCGGTCCATTGCAGTACAACGCGCACAGGGGTACAACGCGTACCCGCACACATTGAAAGCAATGGGCCGGCCGGAGGCACCGATCGGTCCATTGCTGTTCAACGCGCACAGGGGTACAACGCGTACCCGCACACATTGAATGCAATGGGCCGGCCGGAGGCACCGATCGGTCCATTGCAGTACAACGCGCACAGGGGTACAACGCGTACCCGCACACATTGAAAGCAATGGGCCGGCCGGAGGCACCGATCGGTCCATTGCTGTTCAACGCGCACAGGGGTACAACGCGTACCCGCACACATTGAATGCAATGGGCCGGCCGGAGGCACCGATCGGTCCATTGCAGTACAACGCGCACAGGGGTACAACGCGTACCCGCACACATTGAAAGCAATGGGCCGGCCGGAGGCACCGATCGGTCCATTGCTGTTCAACGCGCACAGGGGTACAACGCGTACCCGCACACATTGAATGCAATGGGCCGGCCGGAGGCACCGATCGGTCCATTGCTGTTCAACGCGCACAGGGGTACAACGCGTACCCGCACACATTGAAAGCAATGGGCCGGCCGGAGGCACCGATCGGTCCATTGCTGTTCAACGCATCACTGTACATGTGACTGGCATATGTCAGCATGCCTGTCTCAGATGGACATATGCCAGCCACAGATAGCTCCCAGGGAGTGAGGGGCACACCTACATCACGACAGCCTGTCCACACCTTATCATGAAGGCATGTAAGGCTGCATTTCCTATTGTGTGTATGTTGGTGTACATGTTGTCCTGTGGGTGTCACCTGTGGGCAGCCACCCCCAGGCTGTGCACGTGTTAATGGGGACAGGATCCTGGGTGTTACGTGTACGAGACCACTGTGATGTGCAACTGTTCATATCTGTGCATGTGCCATGGTCACATTTCACAGTGGTGTTTGTGTATGTCATGTCACATACCCCGTGAGTCCCATGTGGGACGGTATGTTTGAGCCAGGGTGTCCCAGTGGCACAATAGTGATGGCCCTCCACAGTCTTTGTGCATGTAGTGTTTACAATGTCTCTGATTTCATGTGCACAATGGGAGACAGTCTCCACATCCACGTTGTGTGTGCATGGACTCTGATGTTGTGCGTGTGTGTCACAGACGTCCATGGCTCTCCTGCCATGGCAAGTGTGGCCACTACCTGTGGGGGTCATGTTTGTTTTGTTGTGGTGTACACATGATACTCCAGGTGATGCCAGTGTCCATGTGGCATTACAGGGTCCCTGGGAATGTGCCTGTCGTTGAGCTGTGGTGCCTGGGGCACATCTGTCCTCACATGTCACTGGGGGGGTGACTGTGACACAGCATCATGATATCCAATGGGCCAACCTGGGCCAAATTGATGCCACCTGTAGGACCGTGTTGACAGATGTTGGCCATGTATGTACCATACATGTCGTTCCGGTACTGCACACTTCATGTAGTTGTGCCTCATGATGATGTATGTTGGGATCTTGAGTGTGTTCAATGCCGCATATGTGGGGTGACTGACGATCTTGCTTACTTCTCCTCTGCACTGCAGGGCTCCTGCTGTCCATCGGCCATTCCCAGACCTGGCAACGATGGTGGAACGGGACAGCATCCGACGGTACCGCTTCACCAGGCAGCTGATTGAGGATTTGGCAGTGCAGTTGTCCCCACATTTGCAGCCTGGCCGGCCGTATCCTACAGCGCTGACCCCCAAGGTGAAGGTGATGGCAGCCCTACACTTCTTTGCCACCGGTACCTTCCAACATACTGTGGCGTCTGCTGGTGGGATGTCACAGACCATGTTCAGCCGTGTGCTCCGCGATTTCTTGGCGGCAATGTTGCTCTTCCTGAACCGGTACATATATTTCCCTAGACTGCGACGACTCACTGACGTGAAGAGTGACTTTTATGCCCTGGGGAGGATGCCGCATGTCATTGGCTCCATTGATGGGACACATGTGGCTTTGGTACCACCACAGGCCCAGGAGCAGGCCTACAGGAACCGCAAGCACTACCACTCGGTCAATGCACTGGTGGTGTGTCTTGCAGACATGACCATCACACACGTGTGTGCCCGTTTCCCTGGTTCAGCACACGATGCCTTTGTGATGAGGAGTAGTCGCATCCCCAGGTTGATGGCACAGATGCAGAACCAGCGTGCCTGGCTTGTCGGTGTGTACTGACTTTGTGCCATTGTGTGTGATCTGATCTGTAGTATTCCGCCCACTTTTCCAAGTCAGCTGATGTGCACTTGTCTGTCCGTAGGTGACTCGGGATACCCCAACATGCCGTGGTTGCTGACACCCCTCAGGAACCCTGTGACACCTGCCCAGATGCGCTACAATGAGGCACATGGTCGGACCAGGAGAGTGATTGAGCGGACCTTTGGTCTCCTGAAGAGCCGCTTCCGCTGCCTGGACAAGACCGGAGGGTCCCTCCCATATGCCCCTGCGAAAGTGTGCAAGATTATCATCGTCTGCTGCATGCTCCACAACCTGGCAGTGCGGAAGGAGTTGCCTCTCATCCAGGATGACAATGACCAACATCCGCCACCTGTGGAGGATCCTGGCCTGGACCACGATGCCAGTGATGATGATGATGATGATGGTGATGTCCGCACACAGCTCATCACCAACTTCTTTAGCTGAATGTGAGTATCCTGAGGTGTCATGTCAATGATGTGAGTTGGCATGATGTGTGGGTGGTGCTCTGGTGCTGTTGGAGTGTGTCCATGGGCTACTTGACAGGATGTGTGTTGCGATGTGTGGTGACAGGTGGGCTGTACTCCCCAACAGTGTTGACATGCTAACTTGGTTCTGGGTGGGTATCTTGTAACATGTATTGTGCATGAGTTTTGCTGTTCTGTCCTGTACTGCATTGCTTTTGACTGTGTGTCATTTCTGTCCTTCACAGGGTACTTTCAGATTCGTTTGGTCAACTGTGTCCACCGACGACGTGATTGCACATCCAGGCTGGTAGCTGTTGTGTCCCTACAGGTGATGTGCGCCACACCCATGGACTTCCTTCTGTCTACAGTTGTTGACTGTGTGCCCGCTACCAGGTGGGGTTACCTTGCATCTGTAGTGGTTACGGCATGTTGCTACTGTGTAATAAACCTGTGCTTCACTTAGTGATGTGCGTTGTCTGTGGTCACACATTTGACTGCCATTTGCTTACTGCACCTGTGGGCTACTTGACTACAACTGGGAATGGGTGTGGTGTCTGTGCATTGCACCGTCTTCCCTGGCAACATCAGTGTAGGCAATGAGTCAGATGGCCTAGGTGTGTATGTGTTGTGTAGCCCTGGTGGTGTGTCTCCCTCATATGTGTCACGTTGCCTGTACTCACATGCCTGTGTTGTCCTTGCTGTTGCAGTTCGCATACACTGTGTAATTTTGCAGTTCATCATCCCCATAACAGCACCCACGTTGGAATCACGACAGAGGCAAGTATGGTGTATTAGTGTGTTTATTGTGATAATAGTGCATAGGATGGATTGTGCTGTACATGAATCTTGCAATCCCAAGTTCCTAGATGAATAGAAAGTCCAGGTAGACAGGATCCCCAGTATCGGGGCCACAGTTGTCTGACACATTGTTCCAACTTGTACTCCCCATGCAATGTGTGGGAGTAGTGTTGCCATCAACAGGGTGAACAGTCTGTGCACAAAGGCGAAAATCCAGAACAGGTTCAGGCTTCCTGGGAGTTGCGCTTGGCCATCAGCCTCTCACTGTCCCCTCCTCGGACGACCCCTCTTCTTGGGGGGGGCCCTCTAGTGCAGGCTGCTGCGGTGCAGGGGACTCTCCGCCAGAGTCCTCCTCCCTCCCTGTGGCAGTTGCAGTTTGTTCGGTACCAGATGTTGTTGGCACACAGGGAGGTGTGGACTGGTTGCTGTTCATCTGGCGGAGGCATTGTAAAATGTCCCTGTGCACCGCCGTCATCTCATGTAGTACATCCCACTTGGACTCCACGCGGGTCATGTGGGAGTCCACACGTGACATGTGGGAGTCCACACGTGACATGTGTGACTCCACGTGGGACATGTGGGAGTCCAAGCGGGCATGATGGGCAGCCTGCTGCTGTTTGATGTCTCTGAGGAGCCCCACTACCTGGCTGAGCTCTCCGGTGCTGGACTGGTACGCATCAGCTATGCGTACCAGTTGTGGGTCTTCATGCACACCAGCAACGTCTGCAAGCAGCGACCTCTGTCTCCCACCCCTCCCACCACCCCTGCTGACATGTGCAGTGTGTGCAGTTGCACGCACAGATAACCCTGGTCCACCTTGGGGGTTGGTGGTGGTGGTGGTGTCCATGGCCCCAGGTTGGTCCAGGGTCACTGCGCTGGTGTTGTTCCTTATTCTGTCCATGTCGGCAGGGATGGTATTCGTGGTGACAGTCGTTGGAGGGGTGGGTGCAGGGGGTGCAGCTGGTGGACCTGCTGGTGCTGCAGCTGGTGGTCCTGCTGGTGCAGCATGTTGACTTGCACCGGATGTGCCAGGTTGTTCTTCATCGTCCGAGGAGGACAGAGGCTGTACGACGCCAGTGAGCTCGGCATCCTCTTGAGCCTGGGACTGGGACTCCTCAGCGTCTGCTGCTGTGTCCCTATCATCACCTGTTTTTGGGAGACACAAACAATGTATGTCATGTTTCTGCAGGCATCAGTGGTTGACACACCTGACAGTTGTGACTGTGCCTCGGGGTGCGGGCCTGTACATTGTATTGTCCTAAGTCGTCACAGTCAGGGGTTGATATTGGTGTGGCACATTGTCCTGCATTATTTGGGCATTTCTATGTATTCTCTGGGGTGTGAACATGGTCTGCATTGATTGTGTTTGGTTGACAGCCAGACCTCCTTCCCACCCACCCACCCACCCACCCAGTCAGTTATCCCACCATGGAACGTGCTTGCATTGCAGGGAGTGTAAGTTGTCTCTCAGGATGTCAGTCAGTGGTGTCCTGCTGTTTGTTGGTGCACAGTTGGCAGCAGGGCCTTGTGCTCCCCACAGCAGTAGCCAGTGTCAGCCATCTTGTGAGTCCTTCTCCACTCCCTGTGATGTGAGCATGGTTCAGGGTGGTGTTGATGGGCCAGTTGTGAGGCTGAGCAATGTCTGTGACTACGACTCCCATCATGCTATTGCCTCCACCCCCTTCACAGCATGCCCATGCTTCCTTCCTTTTGACTCTGCTTCCCTGTGGGGTGGGCTGGCTGTGCTGACAGGATGGCTGGGAGTGTTGTCCTGGCAGTTGTTTGGCTAAGAGTCCCAAGAGTGTCCCTGTGCTTCACACAACATAACCCAGGGTGGTGGTGCTTTGTGGGATCTTGTGTTAGGATGGAGGGCATTGCATTCTACCAGGTGGGTACTGTGGAGTTTGTGTTGGGGGGGGTGTGAGGGGAGGTGCTGGTGACTATGGTCAGTGCTGCAAGTCCCCCTTCCCACCCAGCCAGCCAGATATCCCACCATGGAACGTGCTTGCATTGCAGGGAGTGTAAGTTGTCTCTCAGGATGTCAGTCAGTGGTGTCCTGCTGTTTGTTGGTGCACAGTTGGCAGCAGGGCCTTGTGCTCCCCACAGCAGTGCACAGTGTCAGCCATCTTGTCAGTTGTTTTCCACTCCCTGTGATGTGCGCATGGTTCAGGGTGGTGTTGATGGGACAGTTGTGGGGGTGAGCTGTGTCTGTGACTGTGACTCCCATCATGCTATTGCCTCCACCCCACTTCCCAGCATTCCCATACTTACTTGCTTTTGTGGGGAGTTCAGTGTGTGTGGGTGTGAGGGCAATGGCAAGATGGCTGACAGTGGTGTCCTGCTGTTGGTTGGTGTGCAGTTCCCAGCATGCCCTTGTGCTCCCCACAGCAGTAGCCAGTGTCAGCCATCTTGTGAGTCCTTCTCCACTCCCTGTGATGTGAGCATGGTTCAGGGTGGTGTTGATGGGCCAGTTGTGAGGCTGAGCAATGTCTGTGACTACGACTCCCATCATGCTATTGCCTCCACCCCCTTCACAGCATGCCCATGCTTCCTTCCTTTTGACTCTGCTTCCCTGTGGGGTGGGCTGGCTGTGCTGACAGGATGGCTGGGAGTGTTGTCCTGGCAGTTGTTTGGCTAAGAGTCCCAAGAGTGTCCCTGTGCTTCACACAACATAACCCAGGGTGGTGGTGCTTTGTGGGATCTTGTGTTAGGATGGAGGGCATTGCATTCTACCAGGTGGGTACTGTGGAGTTTGTGTTGGGGGGGGTGTGAGGGGAGGTGCTGGTGACTATGGTCAGTGCTGCAAGTCCCCCTTCCCACCCAGCCAGCCAGATATCCCACCATGGAACGTGCTTGCATTGCAGGGAGTGTAAGTTGTCTCTCAGGATGTCAGTCAGTGGTGTCCTGCTGTTTGTTGGTGCACAGTTGGCAGCAGGGCCTTGTGCTCCCCACAGCAGTAGCCAGTGTCAGCCATCTTGTGAGTCCTTCTCCACTCCCTGTGATGTGAGCATGGTTCAGGGTGGTGTTGATGGGACAGTTGTGGGGGTGAGCTATGTCTGTGACTGTGACTCCCATCATGCTATTGCCTCCACCCCACTTCCCAGCATTCCCATACTTACTTGCTTTTGTGGGGAGTTCAGTGTGTGTGGGTGTGAGGGCAATGGCAAGATGGCTGACAGTGGTGTCCTGCTGTTGGTTGGTGTGCAGTTCCCAGCATGCCCTTGTGCTCCCCACAGCAGTAGCCAGTGTCAGCCATCTTGTGAGTCCTTCTCCACTCCCTGTGATGTGCGCATGGTTCATGGTGGTGTTGATGGGACAGTTGGGGGGGGGCAATATGTGTGACTGCGACTCCCATGATGCTATTGGCTACACTGACTTGGCCAGCATACACAGAATTCCTTCCTTTGAGTGGTCTTCACTGTGTGTTGGTGTTGTTGTGGTGGCTACATGTGTGGATGTGTGTGTTAGTTCTATTTGTGCCACTGCCTAGCTGTAGTTGTGGTTGTGTTTGTACATGTGTTGGCACAGTTGGATGTGACTTTTTTGATGGCATGTGTTGTGTTTATCTGACTGACATACACATTTTGGGATGATTCTGTTCTAGTTGCTGTGTAATTGCTATGAGTGCATGGTTTGACTCTCCCCTTGACAGTGATGTGTGTGTTTTGTGGCAGTATATTGTGTACATTTGTTGTGTACTCACCAGGCTCTGGGATGTCCTCTAGTCCATATATGCTCACTGGCGGTAGGATGGCCCGCACCTTCTCCTCCCAGGGCCTGAGGTATATTGGCTTGGCAGGAGGGCCACTGCCGGTGTGTTGGCTGTTGATGTAATCTTGCTTCAGCAGTTTCCGTACCCTCCTGCGCACGTCATACCACCTGTTCTGGATGTCGGTCTTTGTGCGCCGACATGGTGATTGGGCGTTCACCCTGTTGATGATCCTCTCCCACATCTTGGTTTTCTGCGACATGGGGGTCTGTTGGACCAATGTGCCAAACAGCTGTGGCTCTACCCTGAGGATCTCGTCTACCAGGACTTCCAATTCACAATCTAGGAACTTGTGATTCTTCTTGGGGGGCATGGTGATGGGTGGTGATGGTGGGTGATGTGTGTGTTGGTGTGCAGGTGAGGGTGTGTGGGTGTGTGTTGTGCTGGGTGTATGTGAGGTAGGTATTTGTTGGTGTGCTGCTGGTGTGTGGCTTGTGTGAGGGATGAGCTGTGGGTGTGTGGTTGCTTTCTCTTGGGTGCTGGTAGTGGAATGGCATTTGCAAAGGCTCATGGTAGTGATTTGTGTCCTTTATATAGGTGGAGTTGTGGGTGTGTCTTTGTTCTCTGTCCCCACCCCCCAGTATTTATTGGCTTGGTAATTGCTTGTTTGGCCTTTTTTGGTTGATTTTTCCTTTGTGTTGTTTGTGTATGTTGGAAACGTTCTTGTGACCGAGTCGGACCGTGCATTGGTCTCGTACGGTGTTTTCCGTTTCGTTCACGCTGTGTTTGTGCAGTTTTGTATGCTGCGTACGCGTCGGTCGCGGTGTATTGTGTTGCTTCGGCTCGGTTTTGTATGCGTGTCGGTCGTACGGCTTGTCCTCCGTCCGACTCGGTCGTGTTTTCGCGCCTTGCATCGTACTTTGCGGGTTGGAGTTGGCGGGTACGATTCGGTCGGATTTGTTCCGGGTGCGTGTCGGTCGGTTGGATTCGCGTGTTTTTCCGGCCGGATTGCTATTTTCCGAGCGGCTCGGTCGGTCGGCTTGGTTTCCTGACGTGTCGGTCGGATTTATCGCGGCTTGCATCGTACTTGGCGTGTCGGGCGCCACTGGTACGTGTCGGTCGGTATTTTTACCGGATCCGAGTCGGTCGGTGCTTTTTCCGGCCCGAATCGGAATCGGCCCCTAAGTCTATATGTTCTCGTCTTATCCATCATTATTATGTCATTTGCTAAACATTACATCTACATTGTTCTTTCCATTTAATCTTTTGCTGATTGTTGATCAAATATTGTCAGGTGTATAGAAAACTGAGTCATCCATCTAAAGATCATGCAATAAACATAAAGAGAAAAGAAACGAACATTTCAGGAGATAGTGATGAAATCCAGTGACATGTTGACACTGTCACGTAAATAAGGATACATATCTTCAGACTCTAAATATGACTCAGAGTAATATTATGAAGATAAGTAGTTAAGACAAGCAACTTCACAGTGTCACAAAGATCAGTCAACATATTGACATAACATAATTACAATGAAGTAGAGATGTGAAACTTATTTATAAGGTTAACAACATGGAAGCACATCATGAGGGGCTAGAGAATCTAAGGTGAAACATTTTGAAAGTTGAGAATATGAGAGAAGTATAATGATTAGTCACAGAATTGGAGCTAGGATATCAGGACTAAAGAAGGGCAGGTGGTTTTTTTCATGCTGGAATATTAGGATGCATAAAGTTTGTAATGGAGGATGATCAGGTGTGAACATAAGTTACGAAGAGAATATATAAAACATTCAAAATGAAAAAAATATGAGGCAGTGAATATGTTTCTGTCTGAGGTGGCATAGTGAGCAAACAAATGATGGACTGGATTGCAGCCCAGAGTAATTACCAGTGGCTGACATTAATTCAAGCAATCCACCTATCACTTTTTTGTTGTCCTCAGAGCAACACCCTAAGTGTGATGGTTATGCCGACGTATACGTCCTGTGCTCACTGTGACATAAGAGTCAAGCTGCACTCCACTGACGAGGCCCAAATAAGCTGCAACCAGTCTTGAATCTCTTCTGTTCCCATTCAGAGGGGACTTGGCCTGGCAATTGTAGCTGTACTGTTCCTATTGGAGCATTACTAGGGCTGATTTGCATATAGCCGGTCCCTATCTGAAGTGGAATGGTTGGCACAAAAACAATGGAATAGACTGCAGCCCAAAGTAATCACCAGTATTTAGATTAATTCAAGCAACCCAAACATCGTTTTTTATTGTCCCAACATGTGTAGAAACAGATATAAAATTCTTCAGGGTTGTGTTTAACCAGTTTAAGGCTGTAAAGAGTCTGGATCAAGTGTGGTAACATCTGGATAAAACAGAACTAGTACTCGGCATTTCATATAATGTCAACAATCTAACAAAAAAGATTGCAAATTATATTAAATTGCCAATAGACACTACAGATCTTTAAGGGTGAAACAGTTTGAGGTTTACACTTCGGCCACAGGAATTTGTTTAGCAATCATTCTTTCTGTATCCATAGTATTGCCTAATAGTTCAAATGTGGCCTTTGGAAAAAGACAACAGATATGATTTGCATAGGAATTATCTACAGAAGGGTTATTGCTTGCTTGTAGACTGGATTCAGGTTTCTTTCAAAGAAGCAAACAAGGCTAAGACTCGTTGCAAAAATATTTACCGAATCAGTTTCTTTGATGAGGAAGAATATGTTCAAAAGGCTATTATTTAAAGGTACCTGGCTGAAAAAAGTTTAGCCAGTGTCAAGAACGGATTGAATTGAAATTGCTAATAGTAATTTATAGTGTTGTAGGGGTTGCTAGGTTTGTAAGGGCATAGGGTGGTAAGTTAATTAAGAAATAATTCATTATTGTTAAGTAATAATTATTTAATTGATTATTAATTGTGAAATAATTATATTTTTGTGTTATATTTTAGGTGCGAGCTGCTAGGGTTATTGAGGTATAGGCTGGGAAGTTAATTAAGTTATCACTAATCTATTATTAAATATGTAATTGATCATTAATTATGCAATATGTGTAATTAATTAATATTTTAGTTATATTTTAGGTGTGGGCTTTTGGTTTGTAGGAATATAGGCCATGAAGTTAAGTAATAATTAATTATCACTCAATTGTATATTTAGTACTAATTATTTAATTGATAATTAATTATGTACATTATGTAATTCTGATTATTTTAGTTATATTTTAGTTGCAGGTTGTCAGGTGTGTAGGTGTAAGGGGTAGGACGTTAATTAAGTAATAATTAATTAACAAATGATTATTACTTATTAATTAATTAGTAATTGATTATCAATTATTTAAATTGTGTTATAATTATTTATTTAAGTAATAAATAAATAAATACAATTTAAATAGATAATTATTAAATTGTTTAATAATCATGTAAATTGTTGAATTGTTTTTAATTTTATATACATATATTTTTTGTCTTGGTTAATTAATAATGTTATTATTAGGAACTTTAAATATGTTCTAAATTGATAGGGTTATTCAAATGTGTAATATGTTTGAAGATAAGTATTTTTCCTATGTCTGCTTAGACTGGAGTGGGAATAATAAATGTAACCCCTCTGAAGTCCAATATGTTCCCTACTGTTGCACAGACTGGAGTGGGAATAGTAAATCTTACCCCTCCAAAGTCCAACATTTTCTCTACTGTTGCACAGACTGGACTGGGAATAGTAAATCTTACCACTCTGAAAGCCTACGCTTTCCCTACTGTTGCATAAAATGGAGTGGGAATAATATATCTATTATTCCCAGACTCCAATATTTTTACTAATATTATTTAACTATATCGATTATTATTTTTTACATTTTTTTAATTATATATATATATATATATATATATATATATATATATATATATATATATATATATATATATATATATACATGTTTTCCAAGAGTTTCCCCAGATGCGGGACCGCACGCCGTAGTAGGTTGGATAACACTCCTTTATTCTTAAAGACATGTGGCTTTCCCACCCCTTATCTCGTCCCTGGCCTGAAGCGTTTCGAAGCGTTCTTAGCTTCTCATCAGAGGCCCGTGCAGCAGGTTTAAATTACAGCATTACCACACCCCCTCCACACGTTTCCTTCAATTTATGGGCTTCCGGTGTGCCCTCACAATGGATGACTATTACTGATGCACGCTGGGGAATGTAGTCCATTACGCTAAATCATACCCTCCAGTGGGTTAACCTGCCGCACTCAGTATAGGACAACAATGTTCACAGCCCTCTGGTGGGCTTCAGGAGAAAACTCCACATGTCTGCTTGATTTACCCACTCCGCCCATGCAAACGTGAATATTCACATGCGGGTCCATCTTTAATTCGATTTGGTGCGTCGTCCCGCGGCCTGGAGCGCCCGCGAATACTTGTTTTCCAAGAGTTTCCCCAGATGCGGGACCGCACTCCGTAGTAGGTTGGATAACACTCCTTTATTCTTAAAGACATGTGGCTTTCCCTCCCGTATCTCGTCCCTGGCCTGAAGCGTTTCGAAGCGTTCTTAGCTTCTCATCAGAGGCCCGTGCAGCAGGTTTAAATTACAGCATTACACACCCCCTCCAAACGTTTCCCTCAATTTATGGGCTTCCGGTGTGCCCTCACAATGGATGACTATTACTGATGCACGCTGGGGAATGTAGTCCATTACGCTAAATCATACCCTCCAGTGGGTTAACCTGCCGCACTCAGTATAGGACAACAATGTTCACAGCCCTCTGGTGGGGTTCAGGAGAAAACTCCACATGTCTGCTTGATTTACCCACTCCGCCCATGCAAACGTGAATATTCACTTGCGGGTCCATCTTTAATTCGATTTGGTGCGTCGTCCCCGCGGCCTGGAAGCGCCGCGAATACTTGTTTTCCAAGAGTTTCCCCAGATGCGGGACCGCACTCCGTAGTAGGTTGGATAACACTCTTTTATTCTTAAAGACATGTGGCTTTCCCTCCCCGTATCTCGTCCCTGGCCTGACGCGTTTCGAAGCGTTCTTAGCTTCTCATCAGAGGCCCGTGCAGCAGGTAATTTAAACCTGCTGCACGGGCCTCTGATGAGAGCTAGAACGCTCAACGCGTCAGGCCAGGACAGATACGAGGGAAAGCCACATGTCTTTAAGAATAAAGAGTGTTATCCAACCTACTGAGTGCGATCCCGCATCTGGAAACTCTTGAAAACAAGTATTCACGGCGCTTCCAGGCCGCGGGGACGACGCACCAAATCGGATTAAAGATGGACCCGCAAGTGAATATTCACGTTTGCATGGGCGAGTGGGTAAATCAAGCAGACATGTGGAGTTTTCTCTGAAGCCCACCAGAGGGCTGTGAACATTGTTGTCCTATACTGATTGCGGCAGGTTAACCCACTGGAGGGTATGATTTAGCGTAATGGACTACATTCCCCAGCGTGCATCAGGGGAAACTCTTGGAAAACATATATATATATATATATATATATATATATATACTACCTAGTGGCATTCGCCAGTAGTAGTTATAGTTAGGACCTTGTTTCTATTCAAAAAGCGTTTTTTCTTTTGCCAATATCCTTGGCGCCGGTTGACGAATCTTCGCGAAATTTTCTAAACTAATGGCCCACTCAGGTCAGCTCCTGTCTTGAACGTTTCGGGGTGATTCGTCAAACGGGAGCCGAGAAAAAAGGGGGGTCCCAAAACACGTTTTCTCCATGTTAATTTCCATAGGAACTTTAGACAAAGCTACAGCCCGAACTGCTGAACGGAATTACACCAAATTTGGCAATAAGGTAGGTCTTGGTTCAGAAAGCGTGCTTTTTTTAAAATGGTGTAAATCCGTTCTGTAGTTCCTGAGAAATTAAAAAAATAAAAATATCGATATCTGAGAGCCGATGAGGATTCGCTAACCCTCCCGAGCTTCATTCTGATTGGCTGCCAACACTCCAAACCAAAATGTGTTGGCAGCCATCTTGTGACTCGGTTGAACCGAGTCACAAGGAAAAGGGTCAAAAAACGCTTACAAAACAAGATAAGGGGGCAGGGTAGAAACACCCTGACCCCCTAGGCCTGCTCAGGGGGTCCCACAATTAAAAAATATTTTCGCACGAATTCGCGCTGGGTGCGCGAATCCGGCCCAAAAAATTAAAAAAAATGAAGTGGGCCAGGTCCCGGGGGCAATGTCCAATTAATTAGGGGGGGCACGCAGGGGATCCCGCAGCCCCACGGACCGCCACCTCCCAGGGGCTTCATCAATACATAGCGTGTTCATTAAAGAAGAGCTGAATTAGTTGTGCACATTAACATCACAGCTGGTTTTATGACTGGGATATCTTAATTATTGTTCTGTAGTTCGGCATGGCATATGTCTGTGTGGTACCATCGCTGCTGTTAAAAAAATCACAGTATGGCATTACCCGTCGGATAAGTTGTGTTAACATATTTTAACATATTTCGCTGACATAACGGTATGTTGGTGTGCGCCATGGAGCCCTGCCCTGTCCTCGGCAGCTTTTGCGATTGAATACGGTAACTTTTGCAGATGTCTGCATTGAGTCCCGCTGGCTTCCTTTCGGTGTGTTTTTGTGTAGCGTTGGCTTGTAGGTAGGGGCAGCCCAGGGGCCAGAGCAGGGCAGTGGCGCCCCACTCACTGTCACGCACTTGAACCCGTCTCACCTGCCTCGCCACGGTGTCACCTGCATTTTCTGGGCATGGTTGGGCGGTGAGGGGGCATTGCCTTGCAATTAGTCTCGTTGTCGGCTAATTGACATATTTTTGTTTCCATGTAACTTGTTTTGAAGCTTATTCCTCAAACGTTTTTATTTATTTGTTTCCTGTTTTTGTAAGGCACTGTTAACCCCAATGGCAGCCTCTGAGCGCTTCAGGGACAGGGTCAGTCGTTATTAAGTGAGAGGCTACACATGACATATATTGATAATCCTAAATCAGTTTACATGATTAACAAATGATAACAGATGATTAAGCCTTGGAAGAGGTAAAAGAAAGCAGACTATTAGAGGTTGGCGTGGGCTAGTTTAAGTCGTCTAATCTAACGTTTGATGCCGTAAGCTACAGTGGTGGGGGGCGGGGGTGGGGGGAGCTTTCAACACGTTGCCCCACCTCCCTTTTCCTGCCCCAGGGGCCAAAGTTATTCTCTGGAGCATTGCTGCTAAATGAGGGGGTTGACCAATGCCAAGGCAAATAATCTTGATTCCATCACACCAGACACTCACTGCCCCTTTAACTCTCTCTTGCAGTTTCTTTTTCATTGTTGCTTTCTCCGTTTGTCAATGTTTTCCCTTCTTTCTCTTTGTTCTTTTTCTCCCATGTTCTGGGTCAAAGTATGAGAATGAAAAATAAATCCTAGTCTCCCAAAAAAAAACTGTGCCGGTGGACCCCACCGGCGCAAATTAACCGGGATGGGTTCTACTTTCTAATTTGTATGCCATTCTTTGCTCCAATGCACATTTCATTTCAGGTTGGATTGTGCCCATCAGCGGTTAATTTGATTTACTGGGAATGTATTTTACTTGGAATACGGACTGTGTACCGCCACCCATAGCTGCCCCTTTCTGTGGTGTTAAACTGAAGCTCTTCTCATACAGTGCTTTAAATGGGAACCAGAAAAGCACACATTACTGGCAGGCACAGTATCTGTTTCAACCCAGATATGCCAGTGTTGCCTTGTTAGACGTGCTGGGAGGCGTTCCAGGAAGTGGCTGCACTCCCTTTCCGAACAAAAATTAACTTGGCAGAGCAGACACCCATCTAGCAAAGATCAGCATTTCTGCCGGAATGCATGAGGTAAACGTTCCCTGTTGCTATAGTGCCTTGAGAGCCAGTTCAGGGCCAACGCACCAGTGACCTAGCAAGGGTGATATGGGCCCTAATGCAAGCATTGAAAACGGGTCCCTCAGCCACTCAAATGGAAGAGATAAAAACATTTAAAACTGGTGTGCAGCTGGCCCCTTACTGCCCGGTGCCACTGCACCTGCTGCACGATTGATAGGCACGTCCCTGCTGTGGACAAAAGACCTCTAGCCCCCCCAACAAACAGGTAAATGAGTCCCGCTACCTGAGAAGGTCAGACTTTGTCCTTTCCAGTCATTTGATGGACCGCATACCTAGGCGGGGCCTTGACTGTGCCAATCTCACGCCCTGCCACTCTGATTGGTTCTGAAGGCTTGCCGCTTGACTCTGTGCTGTCGGGACCTCATGCTTCCAGTGAGGGGAGTTCAATGAACTCAGTTCATGTACCTTCCTTGTGGTAGAGCACATAGCACCCCTGCTCCGGACGTTGTTGACAAACATACCTAATTAACTGGCCAGGACAGGAAACATATTATCCTCGCAATGTTGAGAGATTAGTACTTGCCCCCAGTAATTCCCAATACTCACAAATCAATATAAACTCTATCTCTGATTGGTCCACGATCTTGCCACTGAACCTAGAATGTAAGCAAACACCACTATCTGGTTGCAGCATTGTATGTGTCCATGACAATATCGGCTTTTCATGTAAGGGGGCAAGGAACAAGATCACATTAGACTTAGGATGGAGGTGCATTCACAACCTAGGGCGATAAAAGGTGTTTATTGTCACTCAACCCTATGGTGCTCATGCTATCGACCTCAAAAGATGAAAATCTGTAGTACAGATTGGGATTCAAACCTGCAACCATGAAGTCAAACATACATTCTTAGAGAGGGTCCTTTAGGTCACTGCACCTCCAGACTCAGCAGCATTTTTGTCCAGCTGCCCCATTGGTCTCTCAAGGATGTTTTCAAGTCATAAAAGTTGATAGGACGGGTGTGGTCGACTTCTGGAGAGAGTGTGTTCTTATCTATTGTTTGAAATATCGTTACATTATGGTTTGAGTTTACTGTGAGGGAGCCTGCTGAACGTCAGTAATCACAAAAACGTGGGCATGGCCCCTCTGAGCCCGACGAGGCAGGGTTAACGTTTGAGGTGCAGAGTAGAATCACCCCTCTGTTGAGAGCTCTGCTTTGAAGGAAACCTGGCCTCTGCTCTGTCCCAGCCTCTGCAATTTGTTTTTGTTCTTGGCAATTCTCCTGATGTTCAGTCCTTGCTTCTTTTCTGAAGAGAGGATTTTTTTCCGCCGCCCGAGAGGGGGAAAAAGTGCGAGAGCAACCAAAGAGACGAGGCACGGGGTTATGTTCTCCAGCTGCGGACTCCTGGTGCTACCTCCGCAGTTTCACTCCAGTCGAGGCGTGGCTTTCTCAGGATGGGGTTTAGACACAATTGTGGCGTATTTACGTGAGGAACTGAAGGCACTGGAGGTTCAGCTGACTGCGAAGAGCTAACACAAGGCACCACTCATCCTGAAGTTCTTTTTTAAAAGCAAAGTAGTCCTGGTGCTTCGACCCTTTAATACTCCATACGCAGGGTCGTCGGACTGGCCTGTAGGGTAATCTGGCAGTGCCAGAAGCGCTGGTCTGACACAGTGATACTTAAAGTACTGCCCGGGGGTCGTATGCGGCCCTCCTGACCTTTACATGCGGCCCCCTAGTCAACAGCAGCACTGGGCTGCTGTTTACTCTACTCAGCACTAATATTAAAAGAAGTTAAATAAAGCATTTATTCAATGGTTTATTGAAGTTAAAGAAAGTAAGTAACTAAGTTGTCCTGCACTGCTTGACCATAAAAGCACCTTCGTTTTTAAAACCATCTTGCAGCCAAAGTGTAAAAATGTGGTAAAGTCTCTTCAAAATTAAAAAAGTTTATTTCATTATTATGCAGAACTGTTTCACCTTAGTACATCAGATTATATCAGTACAATAAGAAGTATTTTTGTTTTAAAGATTGTTTTTAAAAATGAATGTACAAACATTCATTCTTCTGTGCACCCTAACAACAATGTCTATAGTGAACAAAGAGTCATGTCACTTGTTAAGTGCACTCTTTGGGTGGACTGGGTTCCTGTTATCCATGAACAATATTATAGTTTATTAAATCAAACCCAGGACAAGGCTTTGTACAGTGCATATCATGAAGTCATGGATTTCAAGGTCAATACAATTGCCTAGGATCACACAATTTGGTTAAGTGGGGAAGCCAGGATTAATACAGTAGCGGCCCGTCCTCTGCCAAAGTGGCGGGGTGGGCAGGAGGAGGGAGGTGGGGAGGAGGGGTTCGGAGACAAAAAACTAAAAATAAAATAAAGTTGCTTACCTGAATGCTGCCCGCCGCATTGAGCTCTTCCAGTCTTCTTCTGGGTACAGGCTCCCAGACTGCCCTGCGGCCAATCCTGACGCTGCAAGAAAGTAGCGTCAGGATTGACCTGAGCACTGTCAACTTGCACTCCCAGGCAGACTGGGAGACTGTGCCTGCTCTCTGCAGCCCCAGCAATGCAGCTGGAGCTGGAGAGAGCTTCAATGCGCATGACGGTTTGGCGGGCATGAGACGGCCGGCCAAACCGTCATGCACACTGTAACAGTGCCCACCACTCCACTACTAGCAGTGTCATCTTCTTGGACCCACCCACTAGACTTGTCAGAGTCCTGGGGGCGGGTCCAGAGGGGGTTAAAATAATACGATAATAAAACGGGTTTAAAACCCGTTATATTTGAGGGTGGTGGGAGAAGAGGCGCATTGCTGGTGGGGCGAAGAGCTCCTCTTGTGTCCTGAGGACCTCAGGACTAAAGTGGACTTCATCCCCCGGGCAGCAGTGCGCCAGGAGGCGCATTTGCAGAGTGGTGTAAAAGGGGCGTGGCCTCGGACCACTCTCAGCAATCCAGCTGTGTGGGGATTACTGGAGGTACCTGATGGGCTAGTTGGCCCCCAGGGACCTTCAGGATTCAAGGGAACTAAATCTCCCAACCTACAATGCACCAGGAGGTGCGTTTGTAGAGTGGTGGAGAAAGGGGGCATGGCCTGTGTCCACCTGTCAGCAATCCCACTATCTGGGACATACTGGAGGTATCAGGTAGGCTAGTTGGCCCCTAAGAACCTCCAGCAGCGAAGGGGGCTTTAATCCCCATCCAAGAGCGCGCCAGGAAGTGCTTTTGCAGAGTGGTGGGGAAAGGGGGCATGGACTGCTATGTGAACTTAGCAATCCTTCTGTGTGGGACATACTGGAGGTAATAGGAGGGGTAGTTGGCCCCAAGGTTGTCCTTGGGGGCCAACTACCCCTCCTGTTACCTCCAGTAAGTCCCACACAGTGAGATTGCTAAGAGGTCTTCGGAGGCCATGCCCCCCTTTCTCCACCACTCTGCAAACGCGCCTCCTGGCACACTACGGGTTGGGGGATGAAGCCCACTTTTCTTCTGAGGGACTTTGGGGGCCAAGAAGCCCTCCTGGTACCTCCTGTAAGTCCTATGCAGTGGAATTCCTGAGCGCTGGTCAGAGGCCCAGCCCCCTATCTACACTACTCTGCAAACGCAACTACTACGTTATAGTTAGAAATTAGCATTTAAAAACCTTAGAAATTCACTGAAAAAACCATAGGTTTCAGGGACGTTATAATTAGGAATTAGCATTTAAAAAACCTCTGAAATTCACTGAAAAAAACCATAGGTTTCAGGGAAGTTATAGTTAGAAATTAGCATTTAAAAAACCTTAGAAACTCACTGAAAAAACCACAGGTTTCAGGGATGTTATAGTTAGTTGGACATTTCACTCGTACAAAACCAGAGAAATTTGGCCGTTATAGTTAGTTGAGCTAACTATAACTCATTACATCACTCATGACATGGTCAGTGACATCACTGATGACATCACTCATGACATCTCAAATGACATCACTGATGACATCATCCATGTGATAATCTGATGCACCTCCTCACACCCTAATGTAAACTTTCATTCACCCACTCTAAAATACAGACTGCAATTCTCGAAACCACAGACACACCAATACCAGTTACTACATACCCACTCACTGATTCCTAGGTCTACACACACATCCACTCCCTCATCCGTACAGTCACTCATACATGCAGTCACTCATCAATACAGCCACTATCATATGCACTCATACACCCATACAGACACTCACACACCGCCACACACACAGCTAGTCAGTCAAGCAAATAATCACTCACACTCCCATTTACTCACCTACACAGTTATACACACACCACCTCACTTATTTATACAGATACTAACACATACTAACTCTCTTTTACAATCACTGACACAAGCACACACTCATCCATACAGCCACTCTCACAATCACTCACTCTCACATATAATAATTTATATACTCAAAAACTCACATATACTGCCTTTCACATATGTAGTTACTCACACATGTACCACTGAGACATCCATTCACTCACCAACACAGCCATACACACACTCACCCACCCATACAGCCCCTCACAGACGCACTCTTGAACCCATACACCCAGTGAATCACCCACTCACACATCTATGCAGGGAGTCATACACACCCCACCCACCCACCCACACAGACATTCGGGCACCCATTCAGGTACTCAGACAACCAATCAAAAACCCATATGGACACTCATGTAGCTACTCACCAACCCAAGCAGCCACTTACACACCAACTGACAAACTGAAAGAAGCAAGACCAGTGCAGAAAGAAACAACAGAGGTGCAGAAGGAGGCAAGAGGGGTGCAGACAGAGGAAAGAGAGGTCCAGAAAGAAGCAAGAGGGGTGCAGAAAGAGGCAGGAGAGGTGCATAAAGAGGCAAGAGAGGTGCACAAATAGGGAAGAAGGGTGCAGAAAGAGGCAAGAGGGGTGCAGAAAGAGGCAAGAGAAATACAGAAAGAAGCAACAGAGGTGCAGAAAGAGGCAAGAGAACTACAGAAAGAGGCAAGAGAGTTGCAGAAACAGGCAAAAGAGGTGCAGAAAGAAGGAAGAAGGGTGCAGAAAGAAGCAGGAGTGGTGCCGAAAGAAGAAAGAGAAGTGCAGAAAGAAGCAACAGAGGTGCAGAAAGAGGGAAGAGTGGTGGAGAAAGAAGCAACAGAGATGCAGAAAGGGGGGAGAGGGGTGGACAAAGAGGCAAGAGGGGTGAAGAAATAAACAAAAGAAGTGCAGAAAGAAGGAACAGAGGTGCAGAAAGAGGCAGCAGGGGTGCACAACAAAGGAAGAGGGGTGCATAAAAAGGCACGAGGGTTGCAGAAAGAAGCGAGAGGTGCAGAAAGAAGCAAGAGAGGTGCAGAAAGGTGCAGAAAGAGGCAAGAGGGGTATAGAAAGAGGCATGAGAGGTGCACAAAGAGGCAAGACAGGTGCACAAAGAGGCAAGAAGGGTACAGAAGGAGGCAAAAGGGGTGCAGAAATTTACAAAAGAGGTCCAGAAAGAAGCTAGAGCAGTGCAGAAAGAACCAACAGAGGTTCACAAACAGACAAGAGGGGTGCAGAAAGAGGCAAGAGCACTGCAGAAAGAAGCAACAGAGGTGCGGAAGGAGGCAAGAGAACTGCAGAAAGAGGCAAGAGAGTTGCAGAAACAGGCAAGAGAGGTGCAGGAAAAGGGAACAGGGGTGTAGAAAGAGGCAAGAGAGGTGCAGAAAGAGGGAAGAAGGGTGCAGAAAGAGGCAAGAGAAGTGCAGAAAGAAGCAACTGAGGTGCAGAAGGAGGAAAGAGAAGTGCAGAAAGAGGCAAGAGAGCTGCAGAAACAGGCAAAAGAGGTGCAGAAAGAAGCAAGAGCAGTGCAGAAAGAACCAACAGAGGTGCAGAAGGAGGCAAGAGGGGTGCAGAAATCTATAAGAGAGGTGCAGAAAGAAGCAAGAACAGTGCAGAAAGAAACAACAGAGGTGCAGAAGGAGGCAAGAGGAGTGGAGAAAGAGGCAAGAGAGGTCCAGAAAGAAGCAAGAGGGGACAGAAAGAGGCAGAAGAGGTGCATAAAGAGGGAAGAGAGGTACACAAAGAGGGAAGAGGGGTGGAGAAAGAGGCAAGAGGGGTGAAGAAAGAAACAAAAGAAGTTCAGAAAGAAGGAACAGAGGTGCAGAAAGAGGCAGCAGGGGTGCAGAACAAGGGAAGAGGGGTGCAGAAAGAGGCACGAGGGTTGCAGAAAGAAGCAGGAGGTGCAGAAAGAAGCAAGAGAAGTGCAGAAAGAAGCAAAAGAGGTGCAGAAAGAGGTAAGAGTACAGAAAGAGGCAAGAGAGGTGCAGAAAGAGGCAAGAGGGGTACAGAAAGAGGCAAGAGCAGTGCAGAAAGAACCAACAGAGGTGCAGAAGGAGGCAAGAGGGGTGCAGAAATTTATAAGAGAGGAGCAGAAAGAAGCAAGAACAGCGCAGAAAGAAACAACAGATGTGCAGAAGGAGGTAAGAGGGGTGCAGAAGGAGGCAAGAGAGGTTCAGAAAGAAGCAAGAGGGGTACAGAAAGAGGCAGGAGAGGTGCAGAATGAGGCAAGAGAGGTGGACAATGAGGGAAGAAGGGTGCAGAAAGAGGCAAGAGGGGTGCAGAAAGAGGCAAGAGAAATAGAGAAAGAAGCAACAGAGGTGCAGAAAGAGGCAAGAGAAGTACAGAAAAAAGGTGAGAGCATTGCAGAAACAGGCAAAAGAGATGCAGAAAGAAGGAAGAGGGGTGCAGAAAGAAGCAGGTGAGATACCGAAAGAAGAAAGAGAAGTGCAGAAAGAAGCAACAGAGATGCAGAAAGGGGTGAGAGGGGTGGACAAAGAGGCAAGAGGGGTGAAGAAAGAAACAAAAGAAGTGCAGAAAGGGGGGAGAGGGGTGGAGAAAGAGGGAAGATGGGAGAAGAAAGAAACAAAAGAAGTGCAGAAAGAAGGAACAGATGTGCAGAAAGAGGCAGCAGGGGTGCAGAACAAGGGAAGAGGGGTGCAGGTAGAGGCACGAGGGGTGCAGAAAGAAGCGAGAGGTGCAGAAAGAAGTAAGAGAAGTGCAGAAAGAAGCAAAAGAGGTGCAGAAAGAGGCAAGAGGGGTACAGAAAGAGGCAAGATAGGTGCACAGAGGCAAGAGAGGTGCACAAAGAGGCAAGAAGGGTGCAGAAGGAGGCAAAAGGGGTGCAGAAATTTGGAAACTGTGGTCCAGAAAACAGCTAGAGCAGTGCACAAAGAACCAACAGAGGTTCACAAACAGACAAGAGGGGTGCAGAAAGAGGCAAGAGCACGGCAGAAAGAAGCAAGAGAGTTGCAGAAACAGGCAAGAGAGGTGCAGAAAAAGGGAACAGGGGTGTAGAAAGAGGCAAGAGAGGTGCAGAAAGAGGGAAGAAGGGTGCAGAAAGAGGCAAGAGAAGTGCAGAAGAAGCAATAGAGGTGCAGAAGGAGGAAAGAGAGTTGCAGAAACAGGCAAAAGAGGTGCAGAAAGAAGCAAGAGCAGTGCAGAAAGAACCAACAGAGGTGCAGAAGGAGGCAAGAGGGGTGCAGAAATCTATTAGAGAGGTGCAGAAAGAAGCAAGAACTGTGCAGAAAGAAACAACAGAGGTGCAGAAGGAGGCAAGAGGGGTGCAGAAAGAGGCAAGAGAGGTCCAGAAAGAAGCGAGAGGGGTACAGAAAGAGGCAGGAGAGGTGCAGAAAGAGGGAAGAGAGGTACACAAAGAGGGAAGAAGGGTGCAGAAAGAGGCAAGAGGGTGCAGAAAGAGGCATGAGAAGTACAGAAAGAAGCAAGGGAAGTGTAGAAAGAAGCAACAGAGATGCAAAAAAGGGGAAGAGGTGTGGAGAAAGAGGCAAGAGGGAAGAAGAAAGAAGCAAGATAGGTACAGAAAGAAACAAAAGAAGTGCAGAAAGAAGGAACAGAGGTGCAGAGAGAGGCAAGAGGGATGCAGAAAGAGGGAAGAGGGGTGCAGAGAAATGCACGAGGGGTGCAGGAAGAAGCAGGAGAGGTGCAGAAAGAAACAAAAGAAGTGCAGAAGAAGGAACAGAGGTGCAGAGAGAGGCAAGAGGGGTGCAGAAAGAGGGAAGAGGGGTGCAGAACGAGACACGAGGGTTGCAGAAAGAAGCAAGATAGGTGCAGAAAGAAGCAAGAGTAGTGCAGAAAGAATCAACAGAGGTGCAGAAAGAGGGAAGAGGGGTACAGAAAGAAGCAGGAGTAGTGCGAAAGAAGAAAGAGAAGTGCAGAAAGAAGCAACAGAGGTGCAGAAAGAGGGAAGAGGGTGGAGAAAGAGGCAAGAGAAGTGCAGAAAGAAACAACAGAGATGCAGAAAGGGGAAAGAAGGGTGGAGAAAGAGGCAAGAGGGTAAAGAAAGAAACAAAGAAGTTCAGAAAGAAGGAACAGAGGTGCAGAAAGAGGCAGCAGGGGTGCAGAACAAGGGAAGAGGGGTGCAGAAAGAGGCAGGAGAGGTACCGAAAGAAGAAAGAGAAGTGCAGAAAGAAGCAACAGAGATGCAGAAAGGGGGGAGAGGGGTGGACAAAGAGGCAAGAGGGGTGAAGAAAGAAACAAAAGAAGTGCAGAAAGGGGGGAGAGGGGTGGAGAAAGAGGGAAGAGGGGTGAATAAATAAACAAAAGAAGTGCAGAAAGAAGGAACAGATGTGCAGAAAGAGGCAGCAGGGGTGCAGAACAAGGGAAGAGGGGTGCAGATAGAGGCACGAGGGGTGCAGAAAGAAGCAAGAGATGCAGAAAGAAGTAAGAGAGGTGCAGAAAGAGGCAAGAGGGGTACAGAAAGAGGCAAGATAGGTGCACAAAGAGGCAAGAGAGGTGCACAAAGAGGCAAGAAGGGTGCAGAAGGAGGCAAAAGGGGTGCAGAAATTTGCAAAAGTGGTCCAGAAAGCAGCTAGAGCAGTGCAGAAAGAACCAACAGAGGTTCACAAACAGACAAGAGGGGTGCAGAAAGAGGCAAGAGCCCAGCAGAAAGAAGCAAGAGAGTTGCAGAAACAGGCAAGAGAGGTGCAGAAAAAGGGAACAGGGGTGTATAAAGAGGCAAGAGAGGTGCAGAAAGAGGGAAGAACGGTGCAGAAAGAGGCAAGAGAAGTGCAGAAGAAGCAATAGAGGTGCAGAAGGAGGAAAGAGAGTTGCAGAAACAGGCAAAAGAGGTGCAGAAAGAAGCAAGAGCAGTGCAGAAAGAACCAACAGAGGTGCAGAAGGAGGCAAGAGGGGTGCAGAAATCTATTAGAGAGGTGCAGAAAGAAGCAAGAACTGTGCAGAAAGAAACAACAGAGGTGCAGAAGGAGGTAAGAGGGGTGCAGAAAGAGGCAAGAGAGGTCCAGAAAGAAGCAAGAGGGGTACAGAAAGAGGCAGGAGAGGTGCAGAAAGAGGGAAGAGAGGTACACAAAGAGGGAAGAAGGGTGCAGAAAGAGGCAAGAGGGGTGCAGAAAGAGGCAAGAGAAGTACAGAAAGAAGCAACAGATGTGCAGAAAGAGGCAAGAGAAGTACAGAAAGAGGCAAGAGAGTTGCAGAAACAGGCAAAAGATGTGCAGAAATAAGGAAGAGGGGTACAGAAAGAAGCAGGAGTAGTGTCGAAAGAAGAAAGAGAAGTGCAGAAAGAAGCAACAGAGGTGCAGAAAGAGGGAAGAGGGGTGGAGAAAGAGGTAAGAGAAGTGCAGAAAGAAACAACAGAGATGCAGAAAAAGGAAAGAAGGGTGGAGAAAGAGGCAAGAGGGGTACAAAAAGAGGCAAGAGAGGTGCAGAAAGAGGGAAGAAGGGTGCAGAAAGAGGCAAGAGGGGTGCAGAAAGAGGCAAGAGCAGTGCAGAAAGAACCAACAGAGGTGCAGAAGGAGGCAAGAGGGGTGCACAATGAGGGCAGAAGGGTGCAGAAAGAGGCAAGAGGGGTGCAGAAAGAGGCAAGAGCAGTGCAGAAAGAACCAACAGAGGTGCAGAAGGAGGCAAGAGGGGTGCACAATGAGGGCAGAAGGGTGCAGAAAGAGGCAAGAGGGGTGCAGAAAGAGGCATGAGAAATACAGAAATAAGCAACAGAGGTGCAGAAAGAGGCAAGAGAAGTACAGAAAGAGGCAAGAGAGTTGCAGAAACAGGCAAAAGAGGTGCAGAAATAAGGAAGAGGGGTACAGAAAGAAGCAGGAGTAGTGCCGAAAGAAGAAAAAAGTGCAGAACGAAGCAACAGAGGTGCAGAAAGAGGGAAGAGGGGTGGAGAAAGAGGCAAGAGAGGTGCAGAAAGAAACAACAGAGATGCAGAAAGGGGAAAGAGGGTTGGAGAAAGAGGCAAGAGCGGTAAAGAAAGAAACAAGAGATGTGCAGGAGGCAAGAGGGGTGCATAAAGAGGCAAGAGAGGTCCAGAAAGGAGCAAGAGGGGTACAGAAAGAGGCAGGAGAGGTGCAGAAAGAGGCAAGAGAGGTGCACAATGAGGGCAGAAGGGTGCAGAAAGAGGCAAGAGAAATACAGAAATAAGCAACAGAAGTACAGAAAGAGGCGAGAGAGTTGCAGAAACAGGCAAAAGAGGTGCAGAAAGTAGGAAGAGGGGTACAGAAAGAAGCAGGAGAGGTACCGAAAGAAGAAAGAGAAGTACAGAAAGAAGCAACAGAGATGCAGAAAGGGGGAGAGGGGTGGAGAAAGAGGCAAGAGGGGTGAAGAAAGAAACAAAAGAAGTGCAGAAAAAGGAACAGAAGTGCAGAAAGAGACAGCAGGGGTGCAGATTAAGGGAAGAGGGGTGCAGAAAGAGGCACGAGGGGTGCAGAAAGAAGCAAGAGAGGTGCAGAAAGGAGCAAGAGAAGTGCAGAAAGAAGCAACAGAGGAGCAGAAAGACGGATGAGGGGTGGAAAAAGAGAGAAGAGGGGTGCAGAAAGAGGCAAGAGGGGTGCAGAAAGAGGCAAAAGGGGTTCAGAAAGAAGCAAGAGAGGTACAGAAAGAAACAACAAAAGTGCAGAAAGAGGGAAAAGGGGTGAAAGAAGAGACAAGAGAAGTGCAAATAGAAGCAACAGATGCAGAAAGGGGGAAGAAGGGTGTAGAAAGAAACAAGCGGGAAGCAGAAAGAATCAAGAGAGGTGCAGAAAAAAAACAAAAGAAGTGCAGAAAGAAGGAACAGAGGTGCAGAGAGAGGCAAGAGGGGTGTAGAAAGAGGCAAGACAAGCGTAGAAAGAAGCAACAGTGATGCAGAAAGGGGGAAGAGGGGCGGAAAAACAGGCACGAGGGGTACAGAAAGAAGCAAGAGAAGTACAGAAAGAAGCAAGGTAAGTGTAGAAAGAAGCGACAGAGATGAAGAAAAGGGGAAGAGGTGTGGAGAAAGAGGCAAGAGGGAAGCAGAAAGAAGCAAGATAGGTACAGAAAGAAACAAAAGAAGTGCAGAAAGAAGGAACAGAGGTGCAGAGAGAGGCAAGAGGGGTGCAGAAAGAGGGAAGAGGGGTGCAGAGAAATGCACGAGGGGTGCAGGAAGAAGCAGGAGAGGTGCAGAAAGAAGCAAAAGATGTGCAGAAAGAAGCAACAGAGGTGCAGAAAGAGGGAAGAGGGGTGTAGAAAGAGGCAAGAGAAGTATCTAAAGAAGCAACAAAGATGCAGAAAGGGGGAAGAGGGGTGGAGAAAGAGGCAAGAGGGGTGCAGAAAGAAGCAAGAGAGGTGCAGAAAGAAACAAAAGAAGTGCAGAAGAAGGAACAGAGGTGCAGAGAGATGCGAGAGGGGTGCAGAAAGAGGGAAGAGGGGTGCAGAACGAGACACGAGGGGTGCAGAAAGAAGCAAGAGAGGTGCAGAAAGAACCAAGAGAAGTGCAGAAAGAAGCAACAGAGGTGCAGAAAGAGGGAAGAGGGATACAGAAAGAGGCAAGAAAACTGCAGAAAGAGGCACGAGGGTGCAGAAAGAAGCAAGAGAGGTGCAAAAGGAGCAAGGGAAGTGCAGAAAGAAGCAACAGAGGAGCAGAAAGACGGATGAGGGTGGACAAAGAGAGAAGAGGGTGCAGAAAGAGGCAAGAGGGGTGCAGAAAGAGGCAAAAGGGGTGCAGAAAGAAGCAAGAGAGGTACAGAAAGAAACAACAAAAGTGCAGAAAGAGGGAACAGCGGTGGAAGAAGAGACAAGAGAAGTGCAGAAAGAAGCAACAGATGCAGAAAGGGGGAAGAAGGGTGTAGAAAGAAACAAGCGGGAAGCAGAAAGAATCAAGAGAGGTGCAGAAAAAAGCAAAAGAAGTGCAGAAAGAAGGAACAGAGGTGCAGAGAGAGGCAAGAGGGGTATAGAAAGAGGCAAGACAAGCGTAGAAATAAGCAACAGTGATGCAGAAAGGGGAAGAGGTGTGGAAAAAGAGGCACGAGGGGTACAAAAAGAAGCAAGAGAGGTACAGAAAGAAGCAAGGGAAGTGTAGAAAGAAGCAACAGAGATGCAGAAAGGGGAAGAGGTGTGGAGAAAGAGGCAAGAGGGAAGCAGAAAGAAGCAAGATAGGTGCAGAAAGAAACAAAAGAAGTGCAGAAAGACGGAACAGAGGTGAAGAGAGAGGCAAGAGGGGTGCAGAAAGAGGGAAGAGGGGTGCAGAGAAATGCACGAGGGGTGCAGGAAGAAGCAGGAGAGGTGCAGAAAGAAGCAAAAGATGTGCAGAAAGAAGCAACAGAGGTGCAGAAAGAGGGAAGAGGGGTATAGAAAGAGGCAAGAGAAGTATATAAAGAAGCAACAAAGATGCAGAAGGGGGGAAGAGGGGTGGAGAAAGAGGCAAGAGGGGTGCAGAAAGAAGCAAGAGGTGCAGAAAGAAACAAAAGAAGTGCAGAAGAAGGAACAGAAGTGCAGAGAGAGGCGAGAGGGGTGCAGAATGAGGGAAGAGGGGTGCAGAACGAGACATGAGGGGTGCAAAAAGAAGCAAGAGAGGTGCAGAAAGAAGCAAGAGAAGTGCAGAAAGAAGCAACAGAGGTGCAGAAAGAGGGAAGAGGGATACAGAAAGAGGCAAGAGAACTGCAGAAAGAGGCAAGAGTGTTGCAGAAACAGGCAAAATAGGTGCAGAAAGAGGCAAGAATGTTGCAGAAACAGGCAACATAGGTGCAGAAAGAGGGAACAGGGGTGCAGACAGAAACAAGAGAGATGCAGAAAGAGGCAAGAGAGGTGCAGAAAGAAGCAAGAGGGGTGCAGGAAGAAACACAGAAAGAAGGAACAGAGGTGCAGAGAGAGGCAAGAGGGGTGCAGAAAGAGGGAAGAGGGGGCAGAAAGAGGCACGAGGGGTGCAGAAAGAAGCAAGAGAGGTGCAGAAAGAAGCAAGAGAAGTGCAGAAAGAAGCAACAGAGGTGCAGAAAGAAGGGTGTAGAAAGAGGCAAGAGAAGTGTAGAAAGAAGCAACAGAGATGCAGAAAGGAGGAAGAGGGGTGGAGAAAGAGGCACAAGGGGTGCAGAAAGAAGCAAGAGAGGTGCACAAAGAAGCAAGAGAAGTGCAGATAGAAGCAACAGAGGTGCAGGAAGAGGGGTGTAGAAAGAGGCAAGAGAAGTGTAGGAAGAAGCAACAGAGATGCAAAAAGGGGGAACAAGGTGGAGAAAGAATCAAGAGAGGTGCAGAAAGAAACAAAAGAAGTGCAGAAAGAAGTAACAGAGGTGCGGATAGAGGAAAGAGGGCTCCAAAAAGAGGGAAGAGGGGTGCAGAAAGAGGCATGAGGGATGCGGGAAGAGGGGTGCAGAAAGAGGCACGAGGGGTACAGAAAGAAGCAAGAGAGGTGCAGAAAGAAGCAAGAGAAGTGCAGAAAGATGCAACAGAGGTGCAGAAAGAGGGAAGAGGGGTGTAGAAAGAGGCAAGCGAAGCATAGAAAGAAGCAGCAGTGATGCAGAAAGGGGGAAGAGTGGTGGAGAAAGAGGTACGAGGGTTGCAGAAAGAAGCAAGAGAGGTACAGAAAGAAACAAAAGAAGTGCAGAAAGAAGGAACAGAGGTACAGAGAGAGGCAAGAGGGGTGCAGAAAGAGGGAAGAGGGGTGCAGAAAAAGGCACAAGGGGTGCAGGAAGAAGCAGGAAAGGTGCAGAAAAAAGCAATAGAAATGCAGAAAGAAGCAACAGAGGTGCAGAAAGAAGCAAGAGTGGTGCAGAAAGAGGCAAGAGCAGTGCTGAACGAGGCAAGAGGGGTGCAGAAAGAGGCAAGAGAACTGCAGAAAGGGGCAAGTGAAGTGCAGAAAGAAGCAAGAGAGGTGCAGAAAGATGGAACAGGGGGGCAGAAAGAGGCAAGAGAGGTGCAGAAAGAGGGAACAGGGGTGCAGAAAGAGGCAAGAGAAGTGCAGAAAGAGGCAAGAGATGTGCAGAAAGAGGCAAGAGAGGTACAGAAAGGGGGAAGAGGGGTGCAGAAAGAAGCAAGAGGGGTGCTGAAAGAAGCAAGAGAGGCACAGAAAGAAGCATGAGAAGTGCAGAAAGAGGCAAGAGAAGTACAGAAAGAAGCAACAGATGTGCAGAAAGAGGCAGGAGAGGTGCAGAAAGAGGGAAGAGAGGTACAGAAACAGGCAAAAGATGTCCAGAAATAAGGAAGAGGGGTACAGAAAGAAGCAGGAGTAGTGCTGAAAGAAGAAAGAGAAGTGCAGAAAGAAGCAACAGAGGTGCAGAAAGAGGGAAGAGGGGTGGAGAAAGAGGCAAGAGAAGTGCAGAAAGAAACAACAGAGATGCAGAAAGGGGAAAGAAGGGTGGAGAAAGAGGCAAGAGGGGTAAAGAAAGAAACAAAATAAGTTCAGAAAGAAGGAACAGAGGGGCAGAAAGAGGCAGCAGGGGTGCAGAACAAGGGAAGAGGGGTGCAGAAAGAGGCACGAGGGGTGCAGAAAGAAGCAAGAGAAGTGCAGAAAGAAGCAAGAGAAGTGCAGAAAGAGGCAAGAGGGGTATAGAAAGAGGCAAGAGAGGTGCAGAAAGAGGGAAGAAGGATGCAGAAAGAGGCAAGAGGGGTGCAGAAAGAGGCAAGAGCAGTGCAGAAAGAACCAACAGAGGTGTAGAAGGAGGCAAGAGGGGTGCAGAAATGTATAAGAGAGGAGCAGAAAGAAGCAAGAACAGTGCAGAAAGAAACAACTGATGTGCAGAAGGAGGCAAGAGGGGTGCAGAAAGAGGCAAGAGAGGTCCAGAAAGGAGCAAGAGGGGTACAGAAAGAGGCAGGAGAGGTGCAGAAAGAGGCAAGAGAGGTGCACAATGAGGGCAGAAGGGTGCAGAAAGAGCCAAGAGGGGTGCAGAAAGAGGCAAGAGAAATACAGAAATAAGCAACAGAGGTGCAGAAAGAGGCAAGAGAAGTACAGAAAGAGGCAAGAGAGTTGCAGAAACAGGCAAAAGAGGTGCAGAAATAAGGAAGAGGGGTACAGAAAGAAGCAGGAGTAGTGCCGAAAGAAGAAAGAGAAGTGCAGAAAGAAGCAACAGAGGTGCAGGAAGAGGGGTGGAGAAAGAGGCAAGAGAAGTGCAGAAAGAAACAACAGAGATGCAAAGAGGGGTGGAGAAAGAGGCAAGAGGGGTAAAGAAAGAAACAAAAGAAGTTCAGAAAGAAGGAACAGAGGTGCAGAAAGAGGCAGCAGGGGTGCAGAACAAGGGAAGAGGGGTGCAGAAAGAGGCACGAGGGGTGCAGAAAGAAGCAAGAGGTGCAGAAAGAAGCAAGAGAAGTGCAGAAAGAAGCAAAAGAGGTGCAGAAAGAGGGAAGAAGGGTGCAGAAGGAGGCAAGAGGGGTGCAGAAATTTATAAGAGAGGAGCAGAAAGAAGCAAGAACAGCGCAGAAAGAAACAACAGATGTGCAGAAGGAGGCAAGAGGGGTGCATAAAGAGGCAAGAGAGGTCCAGAAAGGAGCAAGAGGGGTACAGAAAGAGGCAAGAGAGGTGCAGAAAGAGGCAAGAGAGGTGCACAATGAAGGCAGAAGGGTGCAGAAAGAGGCAAGAGAAATACAGAAATAAGCAACAGAGGTGCAGAAAGAGGCAAGAGAAGTACAGAAAGAGGTGAGAGAGTTGCAGAAACAGGCAAAAGAGGTGCAGAAAGTAGGAAGAGGGGTACAGAAAGAAGCAGGAGAGGTACCGAAAGAAGAAAGAGAAGTACAGAAAGAAGCAACAGAGATGCAGAAAGGGGGGAGAGGGGTGGAGAAAGAGGCAAGAGGGGTGAAGAAAGAAACAGAAGAAGTGTAGAAAAAAGGAACAGAAGTGCAGAAAGAGACAGCAGGGGTGCAGATTAAGGGAAGAAGGGTGCAGAAAGAGGCACGAGGGGTGCAGAAAGAAGCAAGAGAGGTGCAGAAAGGAGCAAGAGAAGTGCAGAAAGAAGCAACAGAGGAGAAGAAAGACGGATGAGGGGTGGAAAAAGAGAGAAGAGGGGTGCAGAAAGAGGCAAGAGGGGTGCAGAAAGAGGCAAAAGGGGTGCAGAAAGAAGCAAGAGAGGTACAGAAAGAAACAACAAAATTGCAGAAAGAGGGAACAGGGGTGAAAGAAGAGACAAGAGAAGTGCAAATAGAAGCAACAGATGCAGAAAGGGGGAAGAAGGGTGTAGAAAGAAACAAGCGGGAAGCAGAAAGAATCAAGAGAGGTGCAGAAAAAAAACAAAAGAAGTGCAGAAAGAAGGAACAGAGGTGCAGAGAGAGGCAAGAGGGGTGTAGAAAGAGGCAAGACAAGCGTAGAAAGAAGCAACAGTGATGCAGAAAGGGGGAAGAGGGGTGGAAAAAGAGGCACGAGGGGTACAGAAAGAAGCAAGAGAAGTACAGAAAGAAGCAAGGGAAGTGTAGAAAGAAGCAACAGAGATGCAGAAAAGGGGAAGAGGTGTGGAGAAAGAGGCAAGAGGGAAGCAGAAAGAAGCAAGATAGGTACAGAAAGAAACAAAAGAAGTGCTGAAAGAAGGAACAGAGGTGCAGAAAGAGGGAAGAGGGGTGCAGAAAAATGCACGAGGGGTGCAGGAAGAAGCAGGAGAGGTGCAGAAAGAAGCAAAAGATGTGCAGAAAGAAGCAACAGAGGTGCAGAAAGAGGGAAGAGGGTGTAGAAAGAGGCAAGAGAAGTATCTAAAGAAGCAACAAAGATGCAGAAAGGGGGAAGAGGGGTGGAGAAAGAGGCAAGAGGGGTGCAGAAAGAAGCAAGAGAGGTGCAGAAAGAAACAAAAGAAGTGCAGAAGAAGGAACAGAGGTGCAGAGAGAGGCAAGAGGGGTGCAGAAAGAGGGAAGAGGGGTGCAGAACGAGACACGAGGGGTGCAGAAAGAAGCAAGATAGGTGCAGAAAGAAGCAAGAGAAGTGCAGAAAGAAGCAACAGAGGTGCAGAAAGAGGGAATAAGGATACAGAAAGAGGCAAGAAAACTGCAGAAAGAGGCACGAGGGGGGCAGAAAGAAGCAAGAGAGGTGCAAAAAGGAGCAAGAGAAGTGCAGAAAGAAGCAACAGAGGAGCAGAAAGACGGATGAGGGGTGGAAAAAGAGAGAAGAGGGGTGCAGAAAGAGGCATGAGGGGTACAGAAAGAAGCAACAGATGCAGAAAGGGGGAAGAAGGGTGTAGAAAGAGACACGCGGGAAGCAGAAAGAATCAAGAGAGGTGCAGAAAAAAATAAAAGAAGTGCAGAAAGAAGGAACAGAGGTGCAGAGAGAGGCAACAGGGGTGTAGAAAGAGGCAAGACAAGCGTAGACATAAGCAACAGTTTTGCAGAAAGGGGGAAGAGGGGTGAAAAAAGAGGCACGAGGGGTACAAAAAGAAGCAAGAGAGGTACAGAAAGAAGCAAGGGAAGTGTAGAAAGAAGCAACAGAGATGCAGAAAGGGGGAAGAGGTGTGGAGAAAGAGGCAAGAGGGAAGCAGAAAGAAGCAAGAAGGGTGCAGAAAGAGGAAAGAGAGGTGCAGAAAGAGGCAAGAGAGTTGCACAAAGAGGGAAGAAGGGTGCAGAAAGAGGCAAGAGGGGTGCAGAAAGAAGCAAGAGGGGTGCAGAAAGAGGCAAGAGCAGTGCAGAAAGAACCAACAGAGGTGCAGAAGGAGGCAGGAGGGGTGCAGAAATTTATAAGAGAGGAGCAGAAAGAAGCAAGAACAGCACAGAAAGAAACAACAGATGTGCAGAAGGAGGCAAGAGGGGTGCATAAAGAGGCAAGAGAGGTCCAGAAAGGAGCAAGAGGGGTACAGAAAGAGGCAGGAGAGGTGCAGAAAGAGGCAAGAGAGGTGCACAATGAGGGCAGAAGGGTGCAGAAAGAGGCAAGAGATATACAGAAATAAGCAACAGAGGTGCAGAAAGAGGCAAGAGAAGTACAGAAAGAGGCGAGAAAGTTGCAGAAACAGGCAAAAGAGGTGCAGAAAGTAGGAAGAGGGGTAGAGAAAGAAGCAGGAGAGGTACCGAAAGAAGAAAGAGAAGTACAGAAAGAAGCAACAGAGATGCAGAAAGGGGGAGAGGGTGGAGAAAGAGGCAAGAGGGGTGAAGAAAGAAACAAAAGAAGTGCAGAAAAAAGGAACAGAAGTGCAGAAAGAGACAGCAGGGGTGCAGATTAAGGGAAGAGGGGTGCAGAAAGAGGCACAAGGGGTGCAGAAAGAAGCAAGAGAGGTGCAGAAAGGAGCAAGAGAAGTGCAGAAAGAAGCAACAGAGGAGAAGAAAGACGGATGAGGGGTGGAAAAAGAGGCAAGAGGGGTGCAGAAAGAGGCAAAAGGGTGCAGAAAGAAGCAAGAGAGGTACAGAAAGAAACAACAAAAGTGCAGAAAGAGGGAACAGGGGTGAAAGAAGAGACAAGAGAAGTGCAAATAGAAGCAACAGATGCAGAAAGGGGGAAGAAGGGTGTAGAAAGAAACAAGCGGGAAGCAAAAAGAATCAAGAGAGGTGCAGAAAAAAAACAAAAGAAGTGCACAAAGAAGGAACAGAGGTGCAGAGAGAGGCAAGAGGGGTGTAGAAAGAGGCAAGACAAGCGTAGAAAGAAGCAACAGTGATGCAGAAAGGGGGAAGAGGGATGGAAAAAGAGGCACGAGGGGTGCAGAAAGAGGCATGAGAAGTACAGAAAGAAGCAAGGGAAGTGTAGAAAGAAGCAACAGAGATGCAAAAAAGGGGAAGAGGTGTGGAGAAAGAGGCAAGAGGGAAGCAGAAAGAAGCAAGATAGGTACAGAAAGAAACAAAAGAAGTGCTGAAAGAAGGAACAGAGGTGCAGAGAGAGGCAAGAGGGGTGCAGAAAGAGGGAAGAGGGGTGCAGAGAAATGCACGAGGGGTGCAGGAAGAAGCAGGAGAGGTGCAGAAAGAAGCAAAAGATGTGCAGAAAGAAGCAACAGAGGTGCAGAAAGAGGGAAGAGGGGTGTAGAAAGAGTCAAGAGAAGTATCTAAAGAAGCAACAAAGATGCAGAAAGGGGGAAGAGGGGTGGAGAAAGAGGCAAGAGGGGTGCAGAAAGAAGCAAGAGAGGTGCAGAAAGAAACAAAAGAAGTGCAGAAGAAGGAACAGAGGTGCAGAGAGAGGCAAGAGGGTGCAGAAAGAGGGAAGAGGGGTGCAGAACGAGACACGAGGGGTGCAGAAAGAAGCAAGATAGGTGCAGAAAGAAGCAAGAGAAGTGCAGAAAGAAGCAACAGAGGTGCAGAAAGAGGGAAGAGGGATACAGAAAGAGGCAAGAAAACTGCAGAAAGAGGCACGAGGGGTGCAGAAAGAAGCAATAGAGGTGCAAAAAGGAGCAAGAGAAGTGCAGAAAGAAGCAACAGAGGAGCAGAAAGATGGATGAGGGGTGGAAAAAGAGAGAAGAGGGGTGCAGAAATAGGCAAGAGGGGTGCAGAAAGAGGCAAAAGGGGTGCAGAAAGAAGCAAGAGAGGTACAGAAAGAAACAACAAAAGTGCAGAAAGAGGGAACAGGTGTGGAAGAAGAGACAAGAGAAGTGCAGAAAGAAGCAACAGATGCAGAAAGGGGGAAGAAGGGTGTAGAAAGAGACAAGCGGGAAGCAGAAAGAATCAAGAGAGGTGGAGAAAAAACAAAAGAAGCGCAGAAAGAAGGAACAGAGGTGCAGAGAGAGGCAAGAGGGGTGTAGAAAGAGGCAAGACAAGCGTAGAAATAAGCAACAGTGATGCAGAAAGGGGGAAGAGGGGTGGGAAAAGAGGCACGAGGGGTACAAAAAGAAGCAAGAGAGGTACAGAAAGAAGCAAGGGAAGTGTAGAAAGAAGCAACAGAGATGCAGAAAGAGGGAAGAGGGATACAGAAAGAGGCAAGATAGGTGCAGAAAGAAACAAAAGAAGTGCAGAAAGACGGAACAGAGGTGAAGAGAGAGGCAAGAGGGATGCAGAAAGAGGGAAGAGGGGTACAGAGAAATGCACGAGGGGTGCAGGAAGAAGCAGGAGAGGTGCAGAAAGAAGCAAAAGATGTGCAGAAAGAAGCAACAGAGGTGCAGAAAGAGGGAAGAGGGGTGTAGAAAGAGGCAAGAGAAGTATATAAAGAAGCAACAAAGATGCAGAAGGGGGGAAGAGGGGTGGAGAAAGAGGCAAGAGGGGAGCAGAAAGAAGCAAGATAGGTGTAGAAAGAAACAAAAGAAGTGCAGAAAGACGGAACAGAGGTGAAGAGAGAGGCAAGAGGGGTGCAGAAAGAGGGAAGAGGGGTGCAGTGAAATGCACGAGGGGTGCAGGAAGAAGCAGGAGAGGTGCAGAAAGAAGCAAAAGAGGTGCAGAAAGAAGCAACAGAGGTGCAGAAAGAAGGAAGAGGGGTGTAGAAAGAGGCAAGAGAAGTATATAAAGAAGCAACAAAGATGCAGAAGGGGGGAAGAGGGGTGGAGAAAGAGGCAAGAGGGGTGCAGAAAGAAGCAAGAGGTGCAGAAAGAAACAAAAGAAGTGCAGAAGAAGGAACAGAAGTGCAGAGAGAGGCGAGAGGGGTGCAGAAAGAGGGAAGAGGGGTGCAGAACGAGACACAAGGGGTGCAAAAAGAAGCAAGAGAGGTGCAGAAAGAAGCAAGAGAAGTGCAGGAAGAAGCAACAGAGGTGCAGAAAGAGGGAAGAGGGATACAGAAAGAGGCAAGAGAACTGCAGAAAGAGGCAAGAGTGTTGCAGAAACAGGCAAAATAGGTGCAGAAAGAGGCAAGAATGTTGCAGAAATAGGCAACATAGGTGCAGAAAGAGGAAAGAGGGGTGCAGACAGAAACAAGAGAGATGCAGAAAGAGGCAAGAGAGGTGCAGAAAGAAGCAAGAGGGGTGCAGGAAGAAACACAGAAAGAAGGAACAGAGGTGCAGAGAGAGGCAAGAGGTGTGCAGAAAGAGGGAAGAGGGGGCAGAAAGAGGCACAAGGGGTGCAGAAAGAAGCAAGAGAGGTGCAGAAAGAAGCAAGAGAAGTGCAGAAAGAAGCAACAGAGGTGCAGAAAGAGGGGTATAGAAAGAGGCAAGAGAAGTGTAGAAAGAAGCAACAGAGATGCAGAAAGGAGGAAGAGGGGTGGAGAAAGGCACAAGGGGTGCAGAAAGAAGCACGAGAGGTGCACAAAGAAGCAAGAGAAGCGCAAATAGAAGCAACAGAGGTGCAGGAAGAGGGGTGTAGAAAGAGGCAAGAGAATTGTAGGAAGAAGCAACAGAGATGCAAAAAGGGGGAACGGGGTGGAGAAAGAATCAACAGAGGTGCAGAAAGAAACAAAAGAAGTGCAGAAAGAAGGAACAGAGGTGCGGAGAGAGGAAAGAGGGTCCAAAAGAGGGAAGAGGGGTGCAGAAAGAGGCACGAGGGATGCGGGAAGAGGGTGCAGAAAGAGGCACGAGGGGTACAGAAAGAAGCAAGAGAGGTGCAGAAAGAAGCAAGAGAAGTACAGAAAGATGCAACAGAGGTGCAGAAAGAGGGAAGAGGGGTGTAGAAAGAGGCAAGAGGTGCATAGAAAGAAGCAGAAGTGATGCAGAAAGGGGGAAGAGTGGTGGAGAAAGAGGTACGAGGGTTGCAGAAAGAAGCAAGAGAGGTACAGAAAGAAACAAAAGAAGTGCAGAAAGAAGGAACAGAGGTACAGAGAGAGGCAAGAGGGGTGAAGAAAGAGGGAAGACGGGTGCAGAAAAAGGCACGAGGGGTGCAGGAAGAAGCAGGAAAGGTGCAGAAAAAAGCAATAGAAATGCAGAAAGAAGCAACAGAGGTGCAGAAAGAGGGAAGAGGGGTGGAGAAAGAGGCAAGAGAAGTGTGGAAAAAAGCAAGAGAAGTGAAGAAAGAACCAATGGAGGTGCCGAAAGAGGCAAGAGTGGTGCAGAAAGAGGCAAGAGCAGTGCAGAAAGAGGCAAGAGGGGTGCAGAAAGAAGCAAGAGATGTGCAGAAAGAAGCAAGAGCAGTGCAGAAAGAACCAACAGAGGTACAGAAAGAGGCAAGAGGGGTGCAGAAAGAGGCAAGAGAACTGTAGAAAGAAGCAAAAGAGGTGCAGAAAGAGGCAAGAGAACTGCAGAAAGGGGCAAGTGAAGTGCAGAAAGAAGCAAGAGTGGTGCAGAAAGATTGAACAGGGGGGCAGAAAGAGGCAAGAGAGGTGCAGAAAGAGGGAACAGGGGTGCAGAAAGAGGGAACAGGGGTGCAGAAAGAGGCAAGAGAAGTGCAGAAAGAGGCAAGAGATGTGCAGAAAGAGGCAAGAGAGGTACAGAAAGGGGGAAGAGGGTGCAGAAAGAAGCAAGAGGGGTGCTGAAAGAAGCAAGAGAGGCACAGAAAGAAGCATGAGAAGTTCAGAATGAAGCAACAGGGGTGCAGAAACAGGCAAGAGGGGTGCAGAAAGAGGCAGGAGAGGTGCAGAAAGAGGGAAGAGAGGTACACAAAGAGGAAGAAGGGTGCAGAAAGAGGCAAGAGGGTGCAGAAAGAGGCAAGAGAAGTACAGAAAGAAGCAACAGATGTGCAGAAAGAGGCAAGAGAAGTACAGAAAGAGGCAAGAGAGTTGCAGAAACAGGCAAAAGATGTGCAGAAATAAGGAAGAGGGGTACAGAAAGAAGCAGGAGTAGTGCCGAAAGAAGAAAGAGAAGTGCAGAAAGAAGCAACAGAGGTGCAGAAAGAGGGAAGAGGGGTGGAGAAAGAGGCAAGAGAAGTGCAGAAAGAAACAACAGAGATGCAGAAAAGGAGAAAGAAGGGTGGAGAAAGAGGCAAGAGGGGTAAAGAAAGAAACAAAGAAGTTCAGAAAGAAGGAACAGAGGTGCAGAAAGAGGCAGCAGGGGTGCAGAACAAGGGAAGAGAAGTGCAGAAAGAGGCACGAGGGGTGCAGAAAGAAGCAAGAGGTGCAGAAAGAAGCAAGAGAAGTGCAGAAAGAAGCAAAAGAGGTGCAGAAAGAGGCAAGAGGGGTACAGAAAGAGGCAAGAGAGGTGCAGAAAGAGGGAAGAAGGGTGCAGAAAGAGGCAAGAGGGGTGCAGAAAGAGGCAAGAGCAGTGCAGAAAGAACCAACAGAGGTGCAGAAGGAGGCAAGAGGGGTGCAGAAATTTATAAGAGAGGAGCAGAAAGAAGCAAGAACAGCGCAGAAAGAAACAACAGATGTGCAGAAGGAGGCAAGAGGGGTGCAGAAAGAGGCAAGAGAGGTCCAGAAAGGAGCAAGAGGGGTACAGAAAGAGGCAGGAGAGGTGCAGAAAGAGGCAAGAGAGGTGCACAATGAGGGCAGAAGGGTGCAGAAAGAGGCAAGAGGGGTGCAGAAAGAGGCAAGAGAAATACAGAAATAAGCAACAGAGGTGCAGAAAGAGGCAAGAGAAGTACAGAAAGAGGCAAGAGCGTTGCAGAAACAGGCAAAAGAGGTGCAGAAATAAGGAAGAGGGGTACAGAAAGAAGCAGGAGTAGTGCCGAAAGAAGAAAGAGAAGTGCAGAAAGAAGCAACAGAGGTGCAGAAAGAGGGAAGAGGGGTGGAGAAAGAGGCAAGAGAAGTGCAGAAAGAAACAACAGAGATGCAGAAAGGGGAAAGAGGGGTGGAGAAAGAGGCAAGAGGGTAAAGAAAGAAACAAAGAAGTTCAGAAAGAAGGAACAGAGGTGCAGAAAGAGGCAGCAGGGGTGCAGAACAAGGGAAGAGGGGTGCAGAAAGAGGCACGAGGGTGCAGAAAGAAGCAAGAGGTGCAGAAAGAAGCAAGAGAAGTGCAGAAAGAAGCAAAAGAGGTGCAGAAAGAGGCAAGAGGGGTACAGAAAGAGGCAAGAGAGGTGCAGAAAGAGGCAAGAGCAGTACAGAAAGAACCAACAGAGGTGCAGAAGGAGGCAAGAGGGGTGCAGAAATTTATAAGAGAGGAGCAGAAAGAAGCAAGAACTGCGCAGAAAGAAACAACAGATGTGCAGAAGGAGGCAAGAGGGGTGAATAAAGAGGCAAGAGAGGTCCAGAAAGGAGAAAGAGGGGTACAGAAAGAGGCAGGAGAGGTGCAGAAAGAGGCAAGAGAGGTGCACAATGAGGGCAGAAGGGTGCAGAAAGAGGCAAGAGAAATACAGAAATAAGCAACGGAGGTGCAGAAAGAGGCAAGAGAAGTACAGAAAGAGGCGAGAAAGTTGCAGAAACAGGCAAAAGAGGTGCAGAAAGTAGGAAGAGGGGTACAGAAAGAAGCAGGAGCGGTACCGAAAGAAGAAAGAGAAGTACAGAAAGAAGCAACAGAGATGCAGAAATGGGGGAGAGGGGTGGAGAAAGAGGCAAGAGGGGTGAAGAAAGAAACAAAAGAAGTGCAGAAAAAAGGAACAGAAGTGCAGAAAGAGACAGCAGGGGTGCAGATTAAGGGAAGAGGGGTGCAGAAAGAGGCACGAGGGGTGCAGAAAGAAGCAAGAGAGGTGCAGAAAGGAGCAAGAGAAGTGCAGAAAGAAGCAACAGAGGAGCAGAAAGACGGATGAGGGGTGGAAAAAGAGAGAAGAGGGGTGCAGAAAGAGGCAAGAGGGGTGCAGAAAGAGGCAAAAGGGGTGCAGAAGAAAGCAAGAGAGGTACAGAAAGAAACAACAAAAGTGCAGAAAGAGGGAACAGGGGTGAAAGAAGAGACAAGAGAAGTGCAAATAGAAGCAACAGATGCAGAAAGGGGGAAGAAGGGTGTAGAAAGAAACAAGCGGAAGCAGAAAGAATCAAGAGGTGCAGAAAAACCCAAAGAAGTGCAGAAAGAAGGAACAGAGGTGCAGAGAGAGCAAGAGGGGTGTAGAAAGAGGCAAGACAAGCGTAGAAAGAAGCAACAGTGATGCAGAAAGGGGGAAGAGGGGTGGAAAAAGAGGCACGAGGGGTACAGAAAGAAGCAAGAGAAGTACAGAAAGAAGCAAGGGAAGTGTAGAAAGAAGCAACAGAGATGCAGAAAAGGGGAAGAGGTGTGGAGAAAGAGGCAAGAGGGAAGCAGAAAGAAGCAAGATGGGTACAGAAAGAAACAAAAGAAGAGCAGAAAGAAGGAACAGAGGTGCAGAGAGAGGCAAGAGGGGTGCAGAAAGAGGGAAGAGGGGTGCAGAGAAATGCACGAGGGGTGCAGGAAGAAGCAGGAGAGGTGCAGAAAGAAGCAAAAGATGTGCAGAAAGAAGCAACAGAGGTGCAGGAAGAGGGGTGTAGAAAGAGGCAAGAGAAGTATCTAAAGAAGCAACAAAGATGCAGAAAGGGGGAAGAGGGTGGAGAAAGAGGCAAGAGGGGTGCAGAAAGAAGCAAGAGAGGTGCAGAAAGAAACAAAAGAAGTGCAGAAGAAGGAACAGAGGTGCAGAGAGAGGCGAGAGGGGTGCAGAAAGAGGGAAGAGGGATGCAGAACGAGACACGAGGGGTGCAGAAAGAAGCAAGATAGGTGCAGAAAGAAGCAAGAGAAGTGCAGAAAGAAGCAACAGAGGTGCAGAAAGAGGGAAGAGGGATACAGAAAGAGGCAAGAAAACTGCAGAAAGAGGCACAAGGGGTGCAGAAAGAAGCAAGAGAGGTGCAAAAAGGAGCAAGAGAGTGCAGAAAGAAGCAACAGAGGAGCAGAAAGACGGATGAGGGGTGGAAAAGAGAGAAGAGGGTGCAGAAAGAGGCAAGAGGGGTGCAGAAAGAGGCAAAAGGGGTGCAGAAAGAAGCAACAGATGCAGAAAGGGGGAAGAAGGGTGTAGAAAGAGACAAGCGGGAAGCAGAAAGAATCAAGAGAGGTGCAGAAAAAAATAAAAGAAGTGCAGAAAGAAGGAACAGAGGTGCAGAGAGAGGCAAGAGGGGTGTAGAAAGAGGCAAGACAAGCGTAGACATAAGCAACAGTTTTGCAGAAAGGGGGAAGAGGGGTGGAAAAAGAGGCACGAGGGGTACAAAAAGAAGCAAGAGAGGTAAAAGAAAGAAGCAAGTGAAGTGTAGAAAGAAGCAACAGAGATGCAGAAAGGGGGAAGAGGTGTGGAGAAAGAGGCAAGAGGGAAGCAGAAAGAAGCACGAGAGGTGCAGAAAGAAAAAAAAGAAGTGCAGAAAGAAGGAACAGAGGTGCACAAAGAGGCAAGAAGGGTGCAGAAAGAGGAAAGAGAGGTGCAGAAAGAGGCAAGAGAGTTGCACAAAGAGGGAAGAAGGGTGCAGAAAGAGGCAAGAGGGGTGCAGAAAGAAGCAAGAGGGGTGCAGAAAGAGGCAAGAGCAGTGCAGAAAGAACCAACAGAGGTGCAGAAGGAGGCAAGAGGGGTGCAGAAATTTATAAGAGAGGAGCAGAAAGAAGCAAGAACAGCGCAGAAAGAAACAACAGATGTGCAGAAGGAGGCAAGAGGGTGCATAAAGAGGCAAGAGAGGTCCAGAAAGGAGCTAGAGGGGTACAGAAAGAGGCAGGAGAGGTGCAGAAAGAGGCAAGAGAGGTGCACAATGAGGGCAGAAGGGTGCAGAAAGAGGCAAGAGATATACAGAAATAAGCAACAGAGGTGCAGAAAGAGGCAAGAGAAGTACAGAAAGAGGCGAGAAAGTTGCAGAAACAGGCAAAAGAGGTGCAGAAAGTAGGAAGAGGGGTACAGAAAGAAGCAGGAGAGGTACCGAAAGAAGAAAGAGAAGTACAGAAAGAAGCAACAGAGATGCAGAAAGGGGGAGAGGGGTGGAGAAAGAGGCAAGAGGGGTGAATAAAGAAACAAAAGAAGTGCAGAAAAGGAACAGAAGTGCAGAAAGAGACAGCAGGGGTGCAGATTAAGGGAAGAGGGTGCAGAAAGAGGCACGAGGGGTGCAGAAAGAAGCAAGAGAGGTGCAGAAAGGAGAAAGAGAAGTGCAGAAAGAAGCAACAGAGGAGAAGAAAGACGGATGAGGGGTGGAAAAGAGGCAAGAGGGGTGCAGAAAGAGGCAAAGGGGTGCAGAAAGAAGCAAGAGAGGTACAGAAAGAAACAACAAAAGTGCAGAAAGAGGGAACAGGGGTGAAAGAAGAGACAAGAGAAGTGCAAATAGAAGCAACAGATGCAGAAAGGGGAAGAAGGGTGTAGAAAGAAACAAGCGGGAAGCAAAAACAATCAAGAGAGGTGCAGAAAAAAACAAAGAAGTGCACAAAGAAGGAACAGAGGTGCAGAGAGAGGCAAGAGGGGTGTAGAAAGAGGCAAGACAAGCGTAGAAAGAAGCAACAGTGATGCAGAAAGGGGGAAGAGGGTGGAAAAAGAGGCACGAGGGGTACAGAAAGAAGCAAGAGAAGTACAGAAAGAAGCAAGAGAATTGTAGAAAGAAGCAACAGAGATGCAGAAAAGGGAAGAGGTGTGGAGAAAGAGGCAAGAGGGAAGCAGAAAGAAGGAAGATAGGTACAGAAAGAAACAAAAGAAGTGCTGAAAGAAGGAACAGAGGTGCAGAGAGGCAAGAGGGTGCAGAAAGAGGGAAGAAGGGTGCAGAGAAATGCACGAGGGTGCAGGAAGAAGCAGGAGCGATGCAGAAAGAAGCAAAGATGTGCAGAAAGAAGCAACAGAGGTGCAGAAAGAGGGAAGAGGGGTGTAGAAAGAGGCAAGAGAAGTATCTAAAGAAGCAACAAAGATGCAGAAAGGGGGAAGAGGGGTGGAGAAAGAAGCAAGAGAGGTGCAGAAAGAAACAAAAGAAGTGCAGAAGAAGGAACAGAGGTGCAGAGAGAGGCAAGAGGGGTGCAGAAAGAGGGAAGAGGGGTGCAGAACAGAGACACGAGGGGTGCAGAAAGAAGCAAGATAGGTGCAGAAAGAAGCAAGAGAAGTGCAGAAAGAAGCAACAGAGGTGCAGAAAGAGGGAAGAGGGATACAGAAAGAGGCAAGAAAACTGCAGAAAGAGTGCACGAGAGGTGCAGAAAGAAGCAATAGAGGTGCAAAAAGGAGCAAGAGAAGTGCAGAAAGAAGCAACAGAGGAGCAGAAAGATGGATGAGGGGTGGAAAAGAGAGAAGAGGGGTGCAGAAATAGGCAAGAGGGGTGCAGAAAGAGGCAAAAGGGGTGCAGAAAGAAGCAAGAGAGGTACAGAAAGAAACAACAAAAGTGCAGAAAGAGGGAACAGGGGTGGAAGAAGAGACAAGAGAAGTGCAGAAAGAAGCAACAGATGCAGAAAGGGGGAAGAAGGGTGTAGAAAGAGACAAGCGGGAAGCAGAAAGAATCAAGAAAGGTGCAGAAAAAAACAAAAGAAGCGCAGAAAGAAGGAACAGATGTGCAGAGAGAGGCAAGAGGGGTGTAGAAAGAGGCAAGACAAGTGTAGAAATAAGCAACAGTGATGCAGAAAGGGGGAAGAGGGGTGGAAAAAGAGGCACGAGGTGTACAAAAAGAAGCAAGAGAGGTACAGAAAGAAGCAAGGGAAGTGTAGAAAGAAGCAACAGAGATGCAGAAAGAGGGAAGAGGGATACAGAAAGAGGCAAGATAGGTGCAGAAAGAAACAAAAGAAGTGCAGAAAGACGGAACAGAGGTGAAGAGAGAGGCAAGAGGTGTGCAGAAAGAGGGAAGAGAGGGTACAGAGAAATGCACGAGGGTGCAGGAAGAAGCAGGAGAGGTGCAGAAAGAAGCAAAAGATGTGCAGAAAGAAGCAACAGAGGTGCAGAAAGAGGGAAGAGGGGTGTAGAAAGAGGCAAGAGAAGTATATAAAGAAGCAACAAAGATGCAGAAGGGGGAAGAGGGGTGGAGAAAGAGGCAAGAGGGAGCAGAAAAGAAGCAAGATAGGTGTAGAAAGAAACAAAAGAAGTGCAGAAAGACGGAACAGAGGTGAAGAGAGAGGCAAGAGGGGTGCAGAAAGAGGGAAGAGGGGTGCAGTGAAATGCACGAGGGTGCAGGAAGAAGCAGGAGAGGTGCAGAAAGAAGCAAAGAGGTGCAGAAAGAAGCAACAGAGGTGCAGAAAGAAGGAAGAGGGGTGTAAAAGAGGCAAGAGAAGTATATAAAGAAGCAAAAAGATGCAGAAGGGGGAAGAGGGGTGGAGAAAGAGGCAAGAGGGTGCAGAAAGAAGCAAGAGATGCAGAAAGAAACAAAAGAAGTGCAGAAGAAGGAACAGAAGTGCAGAGAGGGCGAGAGGGGTGCAGAAAGAGGGAAGAGGGGTGCAGAACGAGACACGAGGGGTGCAAAAAGAAGCAAGAGAGGTGCAGAAAGAAGCAAGAGAAGTGCAGGAAGAAGCACCAGAGGTGCAGAAAGAGGGAAGAGGGATACAGAAAGAGGCAAGAGAACTGCAGAAAGAGGCAAGAGTGTTGCAGAAACAGGCAAAATAGGTGCAGAAAGAGGCAAGAATGTTGCAGAAATAGGCAACATAGGTGCAGAAAGAGGGAAGAGGGGTGCAGACAGAAACAAGAGAGATGCAGAAAGAGGCAAGAGAGGTGCAGAAAGAAGCAAGAGGGGTGCAGGAAGAAACACAGAAAGAAGGAACAGAGGTGCAGAGAGAGGCAAGAGGGTGCAGAAAGAGGGAAGAGGGGGCAGAAAGAGGCATGAGGGGTGCAGAAAGAAGCAAGAGAGGTGCAGAAAGAAGCAAGAGAAGTGCAGAAAGAAGCAACAGAGGTGCAGAAAGAGGGGTATAGAAAGAGGCAAGAGAAGTGTAGAAAGAAGCAACAGAGATGCAGAAAGGAGGAAGAGGGGTGGAGAAAGGCACAAGGGGTGCAGAAAGAAGCACGAGAGGTGCACAAAGAAGCAAGAGAAGTGCAGATAGAAGCAACAGAGGTGCAGGAAGAGGGGTGTAGAAAGAGGCAAGAGAAGTGTAGGAAGAAGCAACAGAGATGCAAAAAGGGGGAACGGGGTGGAGAAAGAATCAAGAGAGGTGCAGAAAGAAACAAAAGAAGTGCAGAAAGAAGGAACAGAGGTGCGGAGAGAGGAAAGAGGGGTCCAAAAAGAGGGAAGAGGGGTGCAGAAAGAGGCACGAGGGATGCGGGAAGAGGGGTGCAGAAAGAGGCACGAGGGGTACAGAAAGAAGCAAGAGAGGTGCAGAAAGAAGCAAGAGAAGTGCAGAAAGATGCAACAGAGGTGCAGAAAGAGGGAAGAGGGGTGTAGAAAGAGGCAAGAGGTGCATAGAAAGAAGCAGAAGTGATGCAGAAAGGGGGAAGAGTGGTGGAGAAAGAGGTACGAGGGTTGCAGAAAGAAGCAAGAGAGGTACAGAAAGAAACAAAAGAAGTGCAGAAAGAAGGAACAGAGGTACAGAGAGAGGCAAGAGGGGTGAAGAAAGAGGGAAGACGGGTGCAGAAAAAGGCACGAGGGGTGCAGGAAGAAGCAGGAAAGGTGCAGAAAAAAGCAATAGAAATGCAGAAAGAAGCATCAGAGGTGCAGAAAGAGGGAAGAGGGGTGGAGAAAGAGGCAAGAGAAGTGCGGAAAAAAGCAAGAGAAGTGAAGAAAGAACCAATGGAGGTGCCGAAAGAGGCAAGAGTGGTGCAGAAAGAGGCAAGAGCAGTGCAGAAAGAGGCAAGAGGGTGCAGAAAGAAGCAAGAGATGTGCAGAAAGAAGCAAGAGCAGTGCAGAAAGAACCAACAGAGGTACAGAAAGAGGCAAGAGGGGTGCAGAAAGAGGCAAGAGAACTGTAGAAAGAAGCAAAAGAGGTGCAGAAAGAGGCAAGAGAACTGCAGAAAGGGGCAAGTGAAGTGCAGAAAGAAGCAAGAGAGGTGCAGAAAGATTGAACAGGGGGGCAGAAAGAGGCAAGAGAGGTGCAGAAAGAGGGAACAGGGGTGCAGAAAGAGGGAACAGGGGTGCAGAAAGAGGCAAGAGAAGTGCAGAAAGAGGCAAGAGATGTGCAGAAAGAGGCAAGAGAGGTACAGAAAGGGGGAAGAGGGGTGCAGAAAGAAGCAAGAGGGGTGCTGAAAGAAGCAAGAGAGGCACAGAAAGAAGCATGAGAAGTTCAGAATGAAGCAACAGGGGTGCAGAAACAGGCAAGAGGGGTGCAGAAAGAGGCAGGAGAGGTGCAGAAAGAGGGAAGAGAGGTACACAAAGAGGGAAGAAGGGTGCAGAAAGAGGCAAGAGGGTGCAGAAAGAGGCAAGAGAAGTACAGAAAGAAGCAACAGATGTGCAGAAAGAGGCAAGAGAAGTACAGAAAGAGGCAAGAGAGTTGCAGAAACAGGCAAAAGATGTGCAGAAATAAGGAAGAGGGGTACAGAAAGAAGCAGGAGTAGTGCGAAAGAAGAAAGAGAAGTGCAGAAAGAAGCAACAGAGGTGCAGAAAGAGGGAAGAGGGGTGGAGAAAGAGGCAAGAGAAGTGCAGAAAGAAACAACAGAGATGCAGAAAGGAGAAAGAAGGGTGGAGAAAGAGGCAAGAGGGGTAAAGAAAGAAACAAAAGAAGTTCAGAAAGAAGGAACAGAGGTGCAGAAAGAGGCAGCAGGGGTGCAGAACAACGGAAGAGGGGTGCAGAAAGAGGCACGAGGGGTGCAGAAAGAAGCAAGAGGTGCAGAAAGAAGCAAGAGAAGTGCAGAAAGAAGCAAAAGAGGTGCAGAAAGAGGCAAGAGGGGTACAGAAAGAGGCAAGAGAGGTGCAGAAAGAAGGAAGAAGGGTGCAGAAAGAGGCAAGAGGGGTGCAGAAAGAGGCAAGAGCAGTGCAAGAAGAACCAACAGAGGTGCAGAAGGAGGCAAGAGGGGTGCAGAAATTTATAAGAGAGGAGCAGAAAGAAGCAAGAACAGCGCAGAAAGAAACAACAGATGTGCAGAAGGAGGCAAGAGGGGTGCAGAAAGAGGCAAGAGAGGTCCAGAAAGGAGCAAGAGGGGTACAGAAAGAGGCAGGAGAGGTGCAGAAAGAGGCAAGAGAGGTGCACAATGAGGGCAGAAGGGTGCAGAAAGAGGCAAGAGGGGTGCAGAAAGAAACAAAAGAAGTTCAGAAAGAGGGAAGAGGGGTGGAGAAAGAGGCAAGAGAAGTGCAGAAAGAAACAACAGAGATGCAGAAAGGGGAAAGAGGGTTGGAGAAAGAGGCAAGAGCGGTAAAGAAAGAAACAAAAGAAGTTCAGAAAGAAGGAATAGAGGTGCAGAAAGAGGCAGCAGGGGTGCAGAACAAGGGAAGAGGGGTGCAGAAAGAGGCACGAGGGGTGCAGAAAGAAGCAAGAGGTGCAGAAAGAAGCAAGAGAAGTGCAGAAAGAAGCAAAAGAGGTGCAGAAAGAGGCAAGAGGTGTACAGAAAGAGGCAAGAGAGGTGCAGAAAGAGGCAAGAGAAGTGCAGAAAGAACCAACAGAGGTGCAGAAGGAGGCAAGAGGGGTGCAGAAATTTATAAGAGAGGAGCAGAAAGAAGCAAGAACAGCGCAGAAAGAAACAACAGATGTGCAGAAGGAGGCAAGAGGGGTGCATGAAGAGGCAAGAGAGGTCCAGAAAGGAGCAAGAGGGGTACAGAAAGAGGAAGGAGAGGTGCAGAAAGAGGCAAGAGAGGTGCACAATGAGGGCAGAAGGGTGCAGAAAGAGGCAAGAGATATACAGAAATAAGCAACAGAGGTGCAGAAAGAGGCAAGAGAAGTACAGAAAGAGGCGAGAAAGTTGCAGAAACAGGCAAAAGAGGTGCAGAAAGTAGGAAGAGGGGTACAGAAAGAAGCAGGAGAGGTACCGAAAGAAGAAAGAGAAGTACAGAAAGAAGCAACAGATGCAGAAAGGGGGGAGAGGGGTGGAGAAAGAGGCAAGAGGGGTGAAGAAAGAAACAAAAGAAGTGCAGAAAAAAGGAACAGAAGTGCAGAAAGAGACAGCAGGGGTGCAGATTAAGGGAAGAGGGGTGCAGAAAGAGGCACGAGGGGTGCAGAAAGAAGCAAGAGAGGTGCAGAAAGGAGCAAGAGAAGTGCAGAAAGAAGCAACAGAGGAGAAGAAAGACGGATGAGGGGTGGAAAAAGAGGCAAGAGGGGTGCAGAAAGAGGCAAAAGGGGTGCAGAAAGAAGCAAGAGAGGTACAGAAAGAAACAACAAAAGTGCAGAAAGAGGGAACAGGGGTGAAAGAAGAGACAAGAGAAGTGCAAATAGAAGCAACAGATGCAGAAAGGGGGAAGAAGGGTGTAGAAAGAAACAAGCGGGAAGCAAAAAGAATCAAGAGAGGTGCAGAAAAAAACAAAAGAAGTGCACAAAGAAGGAACAGAGGTGCAGAGAGAGGCAAGAGGGGTGTAGAAAGAGGCAAGACAAGCGTAGAAAGAAGCAACAGTGATGCAGAAAGGGGGAAGAGGGGTGGAAAAAGAGGCACGAGGGGTACAGAAAGAAGCAAGAGAAGTACAGAAAGAAGCAAGGGAAGTGTAGAAAGAAGCAACAGAGATGCAGAAAAGGGGAAGAGGTGTGGAGAAAGAGGCAAGAGGGAAGCAGAAAGAAGCAAGATAGGTACAGAAAGAAACAAAAGAAGTGCAGAAAGAAGGAACAGAGGTGCAGAGAGAGGCAAGAGGGGTGCAGAAAGAGGGAAGAGGGGTGCAGAGAAATGCACGAGGGGTGCAGGAAGAAGCAGGAGAGGTGCAGAAAGAAGCAAAAGATGTGCAGAAAGAAGCAACAGAGGTGCAGGAAGAGGGGTGTAGAAAGAGGCAAGAGAAGTATCTAAAGAAGCAACAAAGATGCAGAAAGGGGGAAGAGGGGTGGAGAAAGAGGCAAGAGGGGTGCAGAAAGAAGCAAGAGAGGTGCAGAAAGAAACAAAAGAAGTGCAGAAGAAGGAACAGAGGTGCAGAGAGAGGCGAGAGGGGTGCAGAAAGAGGGAAGAGGGGTGCAGAACGAGACACGAGGGGTGCAGAAAGAAGCAAGATAGGTGCAGAAAGAAGCAAGAGAAGTGCAGAAAGAAGCAACAGAGGTGCAGAAAGAGGGAAGAGGGATACAGAAAGAGGCAAGAAAACTGCAGAAAGAGGCACAAGGGGTGCAGAAAGAAGCAAGAGAGGTGCAAAAAGGAGCAAGAGAAGTGCAGAAAGAAGCAACAGAGGAGCAGAAATACGGATGAGGGGTGGAAAAAGAGAGAAGAGGGGTGCAGAAAGAGGCAAGAGGGGTGCAGAAAGAGGCAAAAGGGGTGCAGAAAGAAGCAAGAGAGGTACAGAAAGAAACAACAAAAGTGCAGAAAGAGGGAACAGGGGTGGAAGAAGAGACAAGAGAAGTGCAGAAAGAAGCAACAGATGCAGAAAGGGGAAGAAGGGTGTAGAAAGAGACAAGCTGGAAGCAGAAAGAATCGAGAGGTGCAGAAAAAAATAAAAGTGCAGAAAGAAGGAACAGAGGTGCAGAGAGAGGCAAGAGGGGTGTAGAAAGAGGCAAGACATGCGTAGACATAAGCAACAGTTTTGCAGAAAGGGGGAAGAGGGGTGGAAAAAGAGGCACGAGGGGTACAAAAAGAAGCAAGAGAGGTACAGAAAGAAGCAAGGGAAGTGTAGAAAGAAGCAACAGAGATGCAGAAAGGGGGAAGAGGTGTGGAGAAAGAGGCAAGAGGGAAGCAGAAAGAAGCACGAGAGGTGCAGAAAGAAAAAAAAGAACTGCAGAAAGAAGGAACAGAGGTGCACAAAGAGGCAAGAAGGGTGCAGAAAGAGGAAAGAGAGGTGCAGAAAGAGGCAAGAGAGTTGCACAAAGAGGAAGAAGGGTGCAGAAAGAGGCAAGAGGGGTGCAGAAAGAAGCAAGAGGGGTGCAGAAAGAGGCAAGAGACAGTGCAGAAAGAACCAACAGAGGTGCAGAAGGAGGCAAGAGGGGTGCAGAAATTTATAAGAGAGGAGCAGAAAGAAGCAAGAACAGCGTAGAAAGAAACAACAGATGTGCAGAAGGAGGCAAGAGGGGTGCATAAAGAGGCAAGAGAGGTCCAGAAAGGAGCAAGAGGGGTACAGAAAGAGGCAGGAGAGGTGCAGAAAGAGGCAAGAGAGGTGCACAATGAGGGCAGAAGGGTGCAGAAAGAGGCAAGAGGGGTGCAGAAAGAAGCAAGAGAGGTGCTGAACGAGGCAAGAGAAGTGCAGAAAGAAGCAACAGAGGTGCAGAAAGAAGGAAGAGGGGTGTAGAAAGAGGCAAGAGAAGTATATAAAGAAGCAACAAAGATGCAGAAGGGGGAAGAGGGGTGGAGAAAGAGGCAAGAGGGGTGCAGAAAGAAGCAAGAGGTGCAGAAAGAAACAAAAGAAGTGCAGAAGAAGGAACAGAAGTGCAGAGAGAGGCGAGAGGGGTGCAGAAAGAGGGAAGAGGGGTGCAGAACGAGACACGAGGGGTGCAAAAAGAAGCGAGAGGTGCAGAAAGAAGCAAGAGAAGTGCAGGAAGAAGCAACAGAGGTGCAGAAAGAGGGAAGAGGGATACAGAAAGAGGCAAGAGAACTGCAGAAAGAGGCAAGAGTGTTGCAGAAACAGGCAAAATAGGTGCAGAAAGAGGCAAGAATGTTGCAGAAATAGGCAACATAGGTGCAGAAAGAGGGAAGAGGGTGCAGACAGAAACAAGAGAGATGCAGAAAGAGGCAAGAGAGGTGCAGAAAGAAGCAAGAGGGTGCAGGAAGAAACACAGAAAGAAGGAACAGTGGTGCAGAGAGAGGCAAGAGGGGTGCAGAAAGAGGGAAGAGGGGGGCAGAAAGAGGCACGAGGGTGCAGAAAGAAGCAAGAGAGGTGCAGAAAGAAGCAAGAGAAGTGCAGAAAGAAGCAACAGAGGTGCAGAAAGAGAGGGTATAGAAAGAGGCAAGAGCAGTGTAGAAAGAAGCAACAGAGATGCAGAAAGGAGGAAGAGGGGTGAGAGAAAGGCACAAGGGGTGCAGAAAGAAGCACGAGAGGTGCACAAAGAAGCAAGAGAAGTGCAGATAGAAGCAACAGAGGTGCAGGAAGAGGGGTGTAGAAAGAGGCAAGAGAAGTGTAGGAAGAAGCAACAGAGATGCAAGAAGGGGGAATGGGGTGGAGAAAGAATCAAGAGAGGTGCAGAAAGAAACAAAAGAAGTGCAGAAAGAAGGAACAGAGGTGCGGAGAGAGGAAAGAGGGGTCCAAAAAGAGGGAAGAGGGTGCAGAAAGAGGCACGAGGGATGCAGGAAGAGGGGTGCAGAAAGAGGCACAAGGGGTACAGAAAGAAGCAAGAGAGGTGCAGAAAGAAGCAAGAGAAGTGCAGAAAGATGCAACAGAGGTGGAGAAAGAGGGAAGAGGGGTATAGAAAGAGGCAAGAGATGCATAGAAAGAAGCAGAAGTGATGCAGAAAGGGGGAAGAGTGGTGGAGAAAGAGGTACGAGGGTTGCAGAAAGAAGCAAGAGAGGTACAGAAAGAAACAAAAGAAGTGCAGAAAGAAGGAACAGAGGTACAGAGAGAGGCAAGAGGGGTGAAGAAAGAGGGAAGACGGATGCAGAAAAAGGCACGAGGGGTGCAGGAAGAAGCAGGAAAGGTGCAGAAAAAAGCAATAGAAATGCAGAAAGAAGCAACAGAGGTGCAGAAAGAGGGAAGAGGGGTGGAGAAAGAGGCAAGAGAAGTGCGGAAAAAAGCAAGAGAAGTGAAGAAAGAACCAATGGAGGTGCCGAAAGAGGCAAGAGTGGTGCAGAAAGAGGCAAGAGCAGTGCAGAAAGAGGCAAGAGGGGTGCAGAAAGAAGCAAGAGATGTGCAGAAAGAAGCAAGAGCAGTGCAGAAAGAACCAACAGAGGTACAGAAAGAGGCAAGAGGGGTGCAGAAAGAGGCAAGAGAACTGTAGAAAGAAGCAAAAGAGGTGCAGAAAGAGGCAAGAGAACTGCAGAAAGGGGCAAGTGAAGTGCAGAAAGAAGCAAGAGAGGTGCAGAAAGATTGAACAGGGGGGCAGAAAGAGGCAAGAGAGGTGCAGAAAGAGGGAACAGGGGTGCAGAAAGAGGCAAGAGAAGTGCAGAAAGAGGCAAGAGATGTGCAGAAAGAGGCAAGAGAGGTACAGAAAGGGGGAAGAGGGGTGCAGAAAGAAGCAAGAGGGGTGCTGAAAGAAGCAAGAGAGGCACAGAAAGAAGCATGAGAAGTTCAGAATGAAGCAACAGGGGTGCAGAAACAGGCAAGAGGGGTGCAGAAAGAGGCAGGAGAGGTGCAGAAAGAGGGAAGAGAGGTACACAAAGAGGGAAGAAGGGTGCAGAAAGAGGCAAGAGGGGTGCAGAAAGAGGCAAGAGAAGTACAGAAAGAAGCAACAGATGTGCAGAAAGAGGCAAGAGAAGTACAGAAAGAGGCAAGAGAGTTGCAGAAACAGGCAAAAGATGTGCAGAAATAAGGAAGAGGGGTACAGAAAGAAGCAGGAGTAGTGCCGAAAGAAGAAAGAGAAGTGCAGAAAGAAGCAACAGAGGTGCAGAAAGAGGGAAGAGGGGTGGAGAAAGAGGCAAGAGAAGTGCAGAAAGAAACAACAGAGATGCAGAAAGGAGAAAGAAGGGTGGAGAAAGAGGCAAGAGGGGTAAAGAAAGAAACAAAAGTTCAGAAAGAAGGAACAGAGGTGCAGAAAGAGGCAGCAGGGGTGCAGAACAAGGGAAGAGGGGTGCAGAAAGAGGCACGAGGGGTGCAGAAAGAAGCAAGAGGTGCAGAAAGAAGCAAGAGAAGTGCAGAAAGAAGCAAAGAGGTGCAGAAAGAGGCAAGAGGGGTACAGAAAGAGGCAAGAGAGGTGCAGAAAGAAGGAAGAAGGGTGCAGAAAGAGGCAAGAGGGGTGCAGAAAGAGGCAAGAGCAGTGCAAGAAGAACCAACAGAGGTGCAGAAGGAGGCAAGAGGGTGCAGAAATTTATAAGAGAGGAGCAGAAAGAAGCAAGAACAGCGCAGAAAGAAACAACAGATGTGCAGAAGGAGGCAAGAGGGTGCAGAAAGAGGCAAGAGAGGTCCAGAAAGGAGCAAGAGGGGTACAGAAAGAGGCAGGAGAGGTGCAGAAAGAGGCAAGAGAGGTGCACAATGAGGGCAGAAGGGTGCAGAAAGAGGCAAGAGGGGTGCAGAAAGAGGCAAGAGAAATACAGAAATAAGCAACAGAGGTGCAGAAAGAGGCAAGAGAAGTACAGAAAGAGGCAAGAGAGTTGCAGAAACAGGCAAAAGAGGTGCAGAAATAAGGAAGAGGGGTACAGAAAGAAGCAGGAGTAGTGCCGAAAGAAGAAAGAGAAGTGCAGAAAGAAGCAACAGAGGTGCAGAAAGAGGGAAGAGGGGTGGAGAAAGAGGCAAGAGAAGTGCAGAAAGAAACAACAGAGATGCAGAAAGGGGAAAGAGGGGTGGAGAAAGAGGCAAGAGGGGTAAAGAAAGAAACAAAAGAAGCTCAGAAAGAAGGAACAGAGGTGCAGAAAGAGGCAGCAGGGGTGCAGAACAAGGGAAGTGGGGTGCAGAAAGAGGCACGAGGGGTGCAGAAAGAAGCAAGAGGTGCAGAAAGAAGCAAGAGAAGTGCAGAAAGAAGCAAAAGAGGTGCAGAAAGAGGCAAGAGGGGTACAGAAAGAGGCAAGAGAGGTGCAGAAAGAGGCAAGAGCAGTGCAGAAAGAACCAATAGAGGTGCAGAAGGAGGCAAGAGGGGTGCAGAAATTTGTAAGAGAGGAGCAGAAAGAAGCAAGAACTGCGCAGAAAGAAACAACAGATGTGCAGAAGGAGGCAAGAGGGGTGAATAAAGAGGCAAGAGAGGTCCAGAAAGGAGAAAGAGGGGTACAGAAAGAGGCAGGAGAGGTGCAGAAAGAGGCAAGAGAGGTGCACAATGAGGGCAGAAGGGTGCAGAAAGAGGCAAGAGAAATACAGAAATAAGCAACAGAGGTGCAGAAAGAGGCAAGAGAAGTACAGAAAGAGGCGAGAAAGTTGCAGAAACAGGCAAAGAGGTGCAGAAAGTAGGAAGAGGGTACAGAAAGAAGCATGAGAGGTACCGAAAGAAGAAAGAGAAGTACAGAAAGAAGCAACAGAGATGCAGAAATGGAGAGAGAGGTGGAGAAAGAGGCAAGAGGGGTGAAGAAAGAAACAAAAGAAGTGCAGAAAAAGGAACAGAAGTGCAGAAAGAGACAGCAGGGGTGCAGATTAAGGGAAGAGGGTGCAGAAAGAGGCACGAGGGTGCAGAAAGAAGCAAGAGAGGTGCAGAAAGGAGCAAGAGAAGTGCAGAAAGAAGCAACAGAGGAGCAGAAAGACGGATGAGGGGTGGAAAAAGAGAGAAGAGGGGTGCAGAAAGAGGCAAGAGGGGTGCAGAAAGAGGCAAAAGGGGTGCAGAAAAAAGCAAGAGAGGTACAGAAAGAAACAACAAAAGTGCAGAAAGAGGGAACAGGGGTGAAAGAAGAGACAGGAGAAGTGCAAATAGAAGCAACAGATGCAGAAAGGGGGAAGAAGGGTGTAGAAAGAAACAAGCGGGAAGCAGAAAGAATCAAGAGAGGTGCAGAAAAAAAACAAAAGAAGTGCAGAAAGAAGGAACAGAGGTGCAGAGAGAGGCAAGAGGGGTGTAGAAAGAGGCAAGACAAGCGTAGAAAGAAGCAACAGTGATGCAGAAAGGGGGAAGAGGGGTGGAAAAAGAGGCACGAGGGGTACAGAAAGAAGCAAGAGAAGTACAGAAAGAAGCAAGGGAAGTGTAGAAAGAAGCAACAGAGATGCAGAAAAGGGGAAGAGGTGTGGAGAAAGAGGCAAGAGGGAAGCAGAAAGAAGCAAGATAGGTACAGAAAAAAACAAAAAGAAGGAACAGAGGTGCAGAGAGAGGCAAGAGGGTGCAGAAAGAGGGAAGAGAGGATGCAGGAAATGCACGAGGGTGCAGGAAGAAGCAGGAAAGGTGCAGAAAGAAGCAAAAGATGTGCAGAAAGAAGCAACAGAGGTGCAGAAAGAGGGAAGAGGGGTGTAGAAAGAGGCAAGAGAAGTATCTAAAGAAGCAACAAAGATGCAGAAAGGGGGAAGAGGGGTGGAGAAAGAGGCAAGAGGGGTGCAGAAAGAAGCAAGAGAGGTGCAGAAAGAAACAAAAGAAGTGCAGAAGAAGGAACAGAGGTGCAGAGAGAGGCGAGAGGGGTGCAGAAAGAGGGAAGAGGGATGCAGAACGAGACACGAGGGGTGCAGAAAGAAGCAAGTTAGGTGCAGAAAGAAGCAAGAGAAGTGCAGAAAGAAGCAACAGAGGTGCAGAAAGAGGGAAGAGGGATACAGAAAGAGGCAAGAAAACTGCAGAAAGAGGCACAAGGGGTGCAGAAAGAAGCAAGAGAGGTGCAAAAAGGAGCAAGAGAAGTGCAGAAAGAAGCAACAGAGGAGCAGAAAGACGGATGAGGGGTGGAAAAAGAGAGAAGAGGGGTGCAGAAAGAGGCAAGAGGGGTGCAGAAAGAGGCAAAAGGGGTGCAGAAAGAAGCAAGAGAGGTACAGAAAGAAACAACAAAAGTGCAGAAAGAGGGAACAGGAGTGGAAGAAGAGACAAGAGAAGTGCAGAAAGAAGCAACAGATGCAGAAAGGGGGAAGAAGGGTGTAGAAAGAGACAAGCGGAAGCAGAAAGAATCAAGAGAGGTGCAGAAAAAAATAAGAGAAGTGCAGAAAGAAGGAACAGAGGTGCAGAGAGAGGCAAGAGGGGTGTAGAAAGAGGCAAGACAAGCGTAGACATAAGCAACAGTTTTGCAGAAAGGGGAAGAGGGGTGGAAAAAGAGGCACGAGGGGTACAAAAGAGAAGCAAGAGAGGTACAGAAAGAAGCAAGGGAAGTGTAGAAAGAAGCAACAGAGATGCAGAAAGGGGGAAGAGGTGTGGAGAAAGAGGCAAGAGGGAAGCAGAAAGAAGCACGAGAGGTGCAGAAAGAAAAAAAAGAAGTGCAGAAAGAAGGAACAGAGGTGCACAAAGAGGCAAGAAGGGTGCAGAAAGAGGAAAGAGAGGTGCAGAAAGAGGCAAGAGAGTTGCACAAAGAGGGAAGAAGGATGCAGAAAGAGGCAAGAGGGGTGCAGAAAGAAGCAAGAGAGGTGCAGAAAGAGGCAAGAGCAGTGCAGAAAGAACCAACAGAGGTGCAGAAGGAGGCAAGAGGGGTGCAGAAATTTATAAGAGAGGAGCAGAAAGAAGCAAGAACAGAGCAGAAAGAAACAACAGATGTGCAGAAAGAGGCAAGAGGGGTGCATAAAGAGGCAAGAGAGGTCCAGAAAGGAGCAAGAGGGGTACAGAAAGAGGCAGGAGAGGTGCACAATGAGGGCAGAAGGGTGCAGAAAGAGGCAAGAGATATACAGAAATAAGCAACAGAGGTGCAGAAAGAGGCAAGAGAAGTACAGAAAGAGGCGAGAAAGTTGCAGAAACAGGCAAAAGAGGTGCAGAAAGTAGGAAGAGGGGTACAGAAAGAAGCAGGAGAGGTACCGAAAGAAGAAAGAGAAGTACAGAAAGAAGCAACAGAGATGCAGAAAGGGGGGAGAGGGGTGGAGAAAGAGGCAAGAGGGGTGAAGAAAGAAACAAAAGAAGTGAAGAAAAAAGGAACAGAAGTGCAGAAAGAGACAGCAGGGGTGCAGATTAAGGGAAGAGGGGTGCAGAAAGAGGCACGAGGGGTGCAGAAAGAAGCAAGAGAGGTACAGAAAGGAGCAAGAGAAGTGCAGAAAGAAGCAACAGAGGAGAAGAAAGACGGATGAGGGTGGAAAAAGAGGCAAGAGGGGTGCAGAAAGAGGCAAAGGGGTGCAGAAAGAAGCAAGAGAGGTACAGAAAGAAACAACAAAAGTGCAGAAAGAGGGATCAGGGGTGAAAGAAGAGACAAGAGAAGTGCAAATAGAAGCAACAGATGCAGAAAGGGGGAAGAAGGGTGTAGAAAGAAACAAGCGGGAAGCAAAAAGAATCAAGAGAGGTGCAGAAAAAAAACAAAAGAAGTGCACAAAGAAGGAACAGAGGTGCAGAGAGAGGCAAGAGGGGTGTAGAAAGAGGCAAGACAAGCGTAGAAAGAAGCAACAGTGATGCAGAAAGGGGGAAGAGGGTTGGAAAAAGAGGCACAAGGGGTACAGAAAGAAGCAAGAGAAGTACAGAAAGAAGCAAGGGAAGTGTAGAAAGAAGCAACAGAGATGCAGAAAACGGGAAGATGTGTGGAGAAAGAGGCAAGAGGGAAGCAGAAAGAAGCAAGATAGGTACAGAAAGAAACAAAAGAAGTGCAGAAAGAAGGAACAGAGGTGCAGAGAGAGGCAAGAGGGGTGCAGAAAGAGGGAAGAGGGGTGCAGAGAAATGCACGAGGGGTGCAGGAAGAAGCAGGAGAGGTGCAGAAAGAAGCAAACGATGTGCAGAAAGAAGCAACAGAGGTGCAGAAAGAGGGAAGAGGGGTGTAGAAAGAGGCAAGAGAAGTATCTAAAGAAGCAACAAAGATGCAGAAAGGGGGAAGAGGGGTGGAGAAAGAGGCAAGAGGGGTGCAGAAAGAAGCAAGAGAGGTGCAGAAAGAAACAAAAGAAGTGCAGAAGAAGGAACAGAGGTGCAGAGAGAGGCGAGAGGGGTGCAGAAAGAGGGAAGAGGGGTGCAGAACGAGACACGAGGGGTGCAGAAAGAAGCAAGATAGGTGCAGAAAGAAGCAAGAGAAGTGCAGAAAGAAGCAACAGAGGTGCAGAAAGAGGGAAGAGGGATACAGAAAGAGGCAAGAGAACTGCAGAAAGAGGCAAGAGTGTTGCAGAAACAGGCAAAATAGGTGCAGAAAGAGGCAAGAATGTTGCAGAAACAGGCAACATAGGTGCAGAAAGAGGGAACAGGGGTGCAGACAGAAACAAGAGAGATGCTGAAAGAGGCAAGATAGGTGCAGAAAGAAGCAAGAGGGGTGCAGGAAGAAACACAGAAAGAAGGAACAGAGGTGCAGAGAGAGGCAAGAGGGGTGCAGAAAGAGGGAAGAGGGGGCAGAAAGAGGCACGAGGGGTGCAGAAAGAAGCAAGAGAGGTGCATAAAGAAGCAAGAGAAGTGCAATAGAAGCAACAGAGGTGCAGGAAGAGGGGTGTAGGAAGAGGCAAGAGAAGTGTAGGAAGAAGCAACAGAGTTGCAAAAAGGGGGAAGGGGGTGGAGAAAGAATCAAGAGAGGTGCAGAAAGAAACAAAAGAAGTGCATAAAGAAGGAACAGAGGTGCGGAGAGAGGAAAGAGGGTCCAAAAGAGGGAAGAGGGGTGCAGAAAGAGGCACGAGGGATGCGGGAAGAGGGTGCAGAAAGAGGCACGAGGGGTACAGAAAGAAGCAAGAGAGGTGCAGAAAGAAGCAAGAGAAGTGCAGAAAGATGCAACAGAGGTGCAGAAAGAGGGAAGAGGGTTGTAGAAAGAGGCAAGAGAAGCATAGAAAGAAGCAGCAGTGATGCAGAAAGGGGGAAGAGTGGTGGAGAAAGAGGTACGAGGGTTGCAGAAAGAAGCAAGAGAGGTACAGAAAGAAACAAAAGAAGTGCAGAATGAAGGAACAGAGGTACAGAGAGAGGCAAGAGGGGTGCAGAAAGAGGGAAGAGGGGTGCAGAAAAAGGCACAAGGGGTGCAGGAAGAAGCAGGAAAGGTGCAGAAAAAAGCAATAGAAATGCAGAAAGAAGCAACAGAGGTGCAGAAAGAGGGAAGAGGGGTGGAGAAAGAGGCAAGAGAAGTGCGGAAAAAAGCAAGGGAAGTGAAGAAAGAACCAATGGAGGTGCAGAAAGAGGCAAGAGTGGTGCAGAAAGAGGCAAGAGCAGTGCAGAAAGAGGGGTGCAGAAAGAAGCAAGAGAGGTGCAGAAAGAAACAAAAGAAGTGCAGAAGAAGGAACAGAGGTGCAGAGAGAGGCGAGAGGGGTGCAGAAAGAGGGAAGAGGGATGCAGAATGAGACACGAGGGGTGCAGAAAGAAGCAAGTTAGGTGCAGAAAGAAGCAAGAGAAGTGCAGAAAGAAGCAACAGAGGTGCAGAAAGAGGGAAGAGGGATACAGAAAGAGGCAAGAAAACTGCAGAAAGAGGCACGAGGGGTGCAGAAAGAAGCAATAGAGGTGCAAAAAGGAGCAAGAGAAGTGCAGAAAGAAGCAACAGAGGAGCAGAAAGACGGATGAGGGGTGGAAAAAGAGAGAAGAGGGGTGCAGAAAGAGGCAAGAGGGGTGCAGAAAGAGGCAAGAGGGTGCAGAAAGAAGCAAGAGAGGTACAGAAAGAAACAACAAAAGTGCAGAAAGAGGGAACAGGGGTGGAAGAAGAGACAAGAGAAGTGCAGAAAGAAGCAACAGATGCAGAAAGGGGGAAGAAGGGTGTAGAAAGAGACAAGCGGGAAGCAGAAAGAATCAAGAGAGGTGCAGAAAAAAATAAAAGAAGTGCAGAAAGAAGGAACAGAGGTGCAGAGAGAGGCAAGAGGGGTGTAGAAAGAGGCAAGACAAGCGTAGACATAAGCAACAGTTTTGCAGAAAGGGGGAAGAGGGGTGGAAAAAGAGGCACGAGGGGTACAAAAAGAAGCAAGAGAGGTACAGAAAGAAGCAAGGGAAGTGTAGAAAGAAGCAACAGAGATGCAGAAAGGGGGAAGAGGTGTGGAGAAAGAGGCAAGAGGGAAGCAGAAAGAAGCACGAGAGGTGCAGAAACAAAAAAAAGAAGTGCAGAAAGAAGGAACAGAGGTGCACAAAGAGGCAAGAAGGGTGCAGAAAGAGGAAAGAGAGGTGCAGAAAGAGGCAAGAGAGTTGCACAAAGAGGGAAGAAGGGTGCAGAAAGAGGCAAGAGGGGTGCAGAAAGAAGCAAGAGGGGTGCAGAAAGAGGCAAGAGCAGTGCAGAAAGAACCAACAGAGGTGCAGAAGGAGGCAAGAGGGGTGCAGAAATTTATAAGAGAGGAGCAGAAAGAAGCAAGAACAGCGCAGAAAGAAACAACAGATGTGCAGAAGGAGGCAAGAGGGGTGCATAAAGAGGCAAGAGAGGTCCAGAAAGGAGCAAGAGGGTACAGAAAGAGGCAGGAGAGGTGCAGAAAGAGGCAAGAGAGGTGCACAATGAGGGCAGAAGGGTGCAGAAAGAGGCAAGAGATATACAGAAATAAGCAACAGAGGTGCAGAAAGAGGCAAGAGAAGTACAGAAAGAGGCGAGAAAGTTGCAGAAACAGGCAAAAGAGGTGCAGAAAGTAGGAAGAGGGGTACAGAAAGAAGCAGGAGAGGTACCGAAAGAAGAAAGAGAAGTACAGAAAGAAGCAACAGAGATGCAGAAAGGGGGGAGAGGGGTGGAGAAAGAGGCAAGAGGGGTGAAGAAAGAAACAAAAGAAGTGCAGAAAAAAGGAACAGAAGTGCAGAAAGAGACAGCAGGGGTGCAGGTTAAGGGAAGAGGGGTGCAGAAAGAGGCACGAGGGGTGCAGAAAAAGCAAGAGAGGTGCAGAAAGGAGCAAGAGAAGTGCAGAAAGAAGCAACAGAGGAGAAGAAAGACGGATGAGGGGTGGAAAAAGAGGCAAGAGGGATGCAGAAAGAGGCAAAGAGGTGCAGAAAGAAGCAAGAGTGGTACAGAAATAAACAACAAAAGTGCAGAAAGAGGGAACAGGGGTGAAAGAAGAGACAAGAGAAGTGCAAATAGAAGCAACAGATGCAGAAAGGAGGAAGAAGGGTGTAGAAAGAAACAAGCGGGAAACAAAAAGAATCAAGAGAGGTGCAGAAAAAAAACAAAAGAAGTGCACAAAGAAGGAACAGAGGTGCAGAGAGAGGCAAGAGGGGTGTAGAAAGAGGCAAGACAAGGCGTAGAAAGAAGCAACAGTGATGCAGAAAGGGGGAAGAGGGGTGGAAAAAGAGGCACGAGGGGTACAGAAAGAAGCAAGAGAAGTACAGAAAGAAGCAAGGGAAGTGTAGAAAGAAGCAACAGAGATGCAGAAAAGGGGAAGATGTGTGGAGAAAGAGGCAAGAGGGAAGCAGAAAGAAGCAAGATAGGTACAGAAAGAAACAAAAGAAGTGCAGAAAGAAGGAACAGAGGTGCAGAGAGAGGCAAGAGGGGTGCAGGAAGAGGGGTGCAGAGAAATGCACGAGGGGTGCAGGAAGAAGCAGGAGAGGTGCAGAAAGAAGCAAAAGATGTGCAGAAAGAAGCAACAGAGGTGCAGAAAGAGGAAGAGGGGTATAGAAAGAGGCAAGAGAAGTATCTAAAGAAGCAACAAAGATGCAGAAAGGGGGAAGAGGGGTGGAGAAAGAGGCAAGAGGGTGCAGAAAGAAGCAAGAGAGGTGCAGAAAGAAACAAGAGAAGTGCAGAAGAAGGAACAGAGGTGCAGAGAGAGGCGAGAGGGGTGCAGAAAGAGGGAAGAGGGGTGCAGAACGAGACACGAGGGGTGCAGAAAGAAGCAAGATAGGTGCAGAAAGAAGCAAGAGAAGTGCAGAAAGAAGCAACAGAGGTGCAGAAAGAGGGAAGAGGGATAAAGAAAGAGGCAAGAGAACTGTAGAAAGAGGCAAGAGTGTTGCAGAAACAGGCAAAATAGGTGCAGAAAGAGGCAAGAATGTTGCAGAAACAGGCAACATAGGTGCAGAAAGAGGGAACAGGGGTGCAGACAGAAACAAGAGAGATGCAGAAAGAGGCAAGATAGGTGCAGAAAGAAGCAAGAGGGGTGCAGGAAGAAACACAGAAAGAAGGAACAGAGGTGCAGAGAGAGGCAAGAGGGGTGCAGAAAGAGGGAAGAGGGGGCAGAAAGAGGCACGAGGGGTGCAGAAAGAAGCAAGAGAGGTGCATAAAGAAGCAAGAGAAGTGCAATAGAAGCAACAGAGGTGCAGGAAGAGGGGTGTAGAAAGAGGCAAGAAAAGTGTAGGAAGAAGCAACAGAGTTGCAAAAAGGGGGAAGGGGTGGAGAAAGAATCAAGAGAGGTGCAGAAAGAAACAAAAGAAGTGCATAAAGAAGGAACAGAGGTGCGGAGAGAGGAAAGAGGGGTCCAAAAAGAGGGAAGAGGGGTGCAGAAAGAGGCACGAGGGATGCGGGAAGAGGGGTGCAGAAAGAGGCACGAGGGGTACAGAAAGAAGCAAGAGAGGTGCAGAAAGAAGCAAGAGAAGTGCAGAAAGATACAACAGAGGTGCAGAAAGAGGGAAGAGGGGTGTAGAAAGAGGCAAGAGAAGCATAGAAAGAAGCAACAGTGATGCAGAAAGGGGAAGAGTGGTGGAGAAAGAGGTACGATGGTTGCAGAAAGAAGCAAGAGAGGTACAGAAAGAAACAAAAGAAGTGCAGAAAGAAGGAACAGAGGTACAGAGAGAGGCAAGAGGGGTGCAGAAAGAGAGGAAGAGGGGTGCAGAAAAAGGCACAAGGGGTGCAGGAAGAAGCAGGAAGGTGCAGAAAAAGCAATAGAAATGCAGAAAGAAGCAACAGAGGTGCAGAAAGAGGGAAGAGGGGTGGAGAAAGAGGCAAGAGAAGTGCGGAAAAAAGCAAGAGAAGTGAAGAAAGAACCAATGGAGGTGCAGAAAGAGGCAAGAGTGGTGCAGAAAGAGGCAAGAGCAGTGCAGAAAGAGGGGTGCAGAAAGAAGCAAGAGATGTGCAGAAAGAAGCAAGAGCAGTGCAGAAAGAACCAACAGAGGTACAGAAAGAGGCAAGAGGGGTGCAGAAAGAGGCAAGAGAACTGTAGAAAGAAGCAAAAGAGGTGCAGAAAGAGGCAAGAGAACTGCAGAAAGGGGCAAGTGAAGTGCAGAAAGAAGCAAGAGAGGTGCAGAAAGATGGAACAGGGGGGCAGAAAGAGGCAAGAGAGGTGCAGAAAGAGGGAACAGGGGTGCAGAAAGAGGCAAGAGAAGTGCAGAAAGAGGCAAGAGATGTACAGAAAGAGGCAAGAGAGGTACAGAAAGGGGGAAGAGGGGTGCAGAAAGAAGCAAGAGGGGTGCTGAAAGAAGCAAGAGAGGCACAGAAAGAAGCATGAGAAGTACAGAATGAAGCAACAGGGGTGCAGAAACAGGCAAGAGGGGTGCAGAAAGAGGCAAGAGAAGTGCAGCAAGAAGCAACAGAGGTGAAGAAGGAGACAAGAGAACTGCAGAAAGAGGAAAAAGAGGTGCAGAAAGAGGGAAGAGGGGTGCAGAAAAAGGCAAGAGGGGTACAGAAATTTGCAAGAGAGGTGCAGAAAGAACCAAGAGCAGTGCAGAAAGAACTAACAGAGGTGCAAAAAGAGGCAAGAGGGGTTCAGAAAGAGGCAATAGAAGTGCAGAAAGAAGCAAAAGAGGCACAGAAAGAGGTAAGAGAACTGCAGAAAGAGGCAAGAGGGGTACAAAAAGAGGCAAGAGAGGTGCACAAAGAGGGAAGAAGGGTGCAGAAAGAGGCAAGAGGGGTGCACAAAGATGTAAGAGAGGTGCAGAAAGAAGCAAAAGATGTGCAGACAGAAGCAACAGATGTGCAGCAAGAGGCAAGAGAAGTGCAGAAAGAGGCAAGGGAGGTGCAGAAACAGACAGGAGCGGTGCAGAAAGATGGAACGGGGAAGCAGAAAGAGGCAAGAGATGTACAAAATGAGCAAAGAGGGGTGCAGAAAGAGGCAAGAGGGGTGCAGAAAGATGCAAGTGAGGTGCAGAAAGAGGTAAAAGAGGTGCAGGAAGAGGCAAGAGAGATGCAGAAACAGGCAAGAGAAGTGCAGAAAGAGGCAAGAGAATTGCTGTAAGAAGCAACAGAGGTGTAGAAAGAAGCAAGAGAAGTGTAGAAAGAGGGAAGAGAGGTGCAGAAAGAGGCAAGAGAACTGCAGAAAGAGGGAAGAGAGGTGCAGGAAGAGGCAAGTGAGGTACAGAAAGAGGTACAGAAAGAAGCAACAGAGATGCAGAAGGAGGCAAGAGAACTGCAGAAAGAGGCAAGTGAGGTGCAGAAAGAGGCAAGTGAGGTGCAGAAAGAGGCAAGAGAGGTACAGAAAGAAGAAAGAGAAGTGCAGAAAAAAGTAACAGAGGTGCAGACAGAGGCAAGAGGGTTGCAGAAAGAAGCAAGAGAGGTGCAGAAAGAAGCAACAGAGGTGCAGAAAGAAGCAACAGAGGTGCAGAAAGAGGCAAGAGGTGCAGAAAGAGGCAAGAGGTGCAGAAACGGGCAGTAGAGGTGCAGAAAGAGGGAACAGGGGTGCAGAAAGAGGCAAGAGAGGTGCAGAAAGAGGGAAAAGGGGTGCAGAATGATGCAAGAGGGGTGCAGAAAGAAGCAAGTGAAGTGCTGAAAGAGGCAACAGAGGTGCAGAAAGAGTCAAGAAGCTGCAGAAAGAGGCAAGAGAGGTGCAGAAAGAGGGGTGCAGAAACAGGCAAGAGAAGTACAGAATGAGGTAAGAGAATTGCTGAAAGAAGCAACAGAGGTGCAGAAAGAGGTAACAGAGGTGCAGAAACAGGCAAAGGATGTGCAGAAAGACGCAAAAGAGGTGCAGAAACAGGCAAGAGAGGTGCAGAAAGAGGGCAGAAGAGTGCAGAAAGAGGCAACAGGGGTGCAGAAAGAAGCAAGAGAGGTGCAGAAAGAAGCAAGAGAAGTGCAGAAAGAAGCAACAGAGGTGCAGAAGCAGGCAGGAGAGGTGCAGAAAGAAGGAACAGGGGTGCAGAAAGAGGCAAGAGAGGTGCAGAAAGAGGGAAGAAGGGTGCAGAAAGAGGCAAGAGGGTGCAGAAAGAAGCACGAGAGGTGCAGAAAGAAAAAAAAGAAGTGCAGAAAGAAGGAACAGAGGTGCACAAAGAAGCAAGAAGGGTGCAGAAAGAGGAAAGAGAGGTGCAGAAAGAGGCAAGAGAGTTGCACAAAGAGGGAAGAAGGGTGCAGAAAGAGGCAAGAGGGGTGCAGAAAGAAGCAAGAGAGGTGCTGAACGAGGCAAGAGAAGTGCAGAAAGAAGCAACAGAGGTGCAGAAGGACGCAAGAGAAGTGCAGAAAGAGGCAAGAGAGTTGCAGAAAGAAGCAACAGAGGTGCAGAAAGAGGCAAGAGACATGCAGAAAGAGGCAAGAGAGGTGCAGAAACAGGCAGTAGAGATGCAGAAAGAGGGAACAGGGATGCAGAAAGAGGCAAGAGAGGTGCAGAAAGAGGCAACAGAGGTGCAGAAAGAGGCAAGAGAGGTGCATAAAGTAGAAGAGATGTGCAGAACGAGGCAAGAGAAATACAGAAAAAGAAAGAAAGGTGCAGAAAGAAGCAACAGAAATGCAGTAAAAGGCATGAGAGGCACAGGAAGAAGCAAGAGTGGTTTGCACACCATTAGTACCAATTTAACACCCACATTTAGCAATATATAACATGTCACCATTCTAGGTTTGCAAAGGGCCTTCCACCACGCTGTAACACTTGTCGCTGCAATTTTGGTAACGTTTGAGCCGTTTGAGCTAGAAAGAAGGTTTTTTGTTCAAATCTGCAGATTATGCAGTAGATGATGGATTATGTGGCAAATGCGGAAAATGTATAACTGTGCGAAAGTCGGTGCAGTCAAACAGATGCATAATTCCAGTGGCCCTGCTCATACCTCTGACTAGGTCCAGAAGTGCTCCTCAGTAGTTCCTTCTTTTTTTTGTATCATTGAGTTTATAGTTTAGCTTCTATGGAAACGAGGAAGACTAAACCTGAGGTTACCACTCCACAACACAGACTACCATACCACATAATTACTCTCCATAACACATAATCCCACACTAAATACCACATACTTTCTATCCACATAATTTCTACCATACCACATAATTACTCTCCATAACACATAATCCCACACTAAATACCACATTCTTTCTATCCACATAATTTCACTGCACAACATACCACATAATTCCACTACACACAACCTACATCAACTCCACTCCAAAAACATCAGTAAAAAACTTTTACATTTACAACGCCAATAGCTCTAACTCTTGCAAATGCGAGACCTTTTAGATTAAAAATGCTTCTTCAACTGGTAGTCGTGTTTGCAGAGTGGTGGAGAAAGGGGGCTGGGCCTCCAACCAGCGCTTAGGAATTCCACTGCATAGGACTTACAGGAGGTACCAGGAGGGCTTCTTGGCCCCCAAAGTCCATCAGGAGTAAAGTGGACTTCATCCCCTAACCGGTAGTGTGCCAGGAGGCGCGTTTGCAGAGTGGTGGAGAAAGGGGGGGTCGTGGCCTCCGAAGACCTCGTAGCAATCCCAGTGTGGGACTTACTAGAGTTAACAGGAGGGGTAGTTGGCCCCCAAGGACAACCTTGGGGCCAACTACCCCTCCTATTACCTCCAGTAAGTCCCACACAGCAGCATTGGTAAGTTCTCATAGCAGGCCACGCCCCCTTTGACCACCAGTCTGCAAACGCGCTCCCTGGCGTGCTCTTGGATGGGGATTAAAGTCCCCTTCCCTGCTGCGGGGCCTTAGGGGCCAACTAGCCTACCTGATACCTCCAGTAAGCCCCAGATAGTGGGATTGCTGAGAGGTGGACACAGGCCTCACCCCCTTTCTCCACTGCTCTGCAAACGTGCTCTCCTGGCGTGCTCTTGGTTGGGGGATGAAGTCCCCTTTAGTCCTGAGGTCCTCAGGACACAAGAGGACCTCATCGCCCCACCAGCAGTGCGCCAAGAGGCACGTTTCCAGAGTGGTGTAAAAAGGGCCAAGGCCTCAGACCACCTCTCAGCATTCCCACTTTATGGGGCTTACTGGAGGTACCTGGTGGGCATGGCCACTTTTTTTTTTTATTATTATTTTAAAGGAGGTGCGGCCCCCCTCCTGAGGCCATTTCTGGCCCCGGCGACCCCATCCCCCGGGCTTTGCCTCTTTCATTTAATTATCATTTCATGTATTTAATTACAGGAGGGGGGCCACGTGGCCCCCCTTCCCTGGGTCACTTTTGGCCACTGGGACCCCATCCCCCGGGGCCTGGCCTCCTGTTGGGGACCATGGGGGGAGCCCCAATGCCCCCGCGGTCCCTGCCAGCTCCCTGCCTCCTGCGGGAGTTGGCACTGCTTTTGGGCAAAGGGAGCTGCTAACATGCAGCTCCCTTTGCCCAAAAGCAATTCTGCTTTGCTTCATGGAAGCGAGAGCAGGGTGGGCACCCCGGGACATTGCTGGGGTGGCGGTTCCCAGGGCCAAGGAGGGCTCCTGGAGGGGGGCCACGTGGGCCCCCTCCCATCATAAATAAAGCCCCGGGGAGGTGGTGGTCCCCAGGGCAGTGTGAGGAGGGGCAGGAGCCCCCCCCACACTTATTTTACAAAATGTAAGCCCCGGGGGTGGTGGCGGTCCCGGGGCTTGGGGGGCCCATGGGGCCCCCCGCCCATAATATCGGTATGCCCCGGGGAGCTGGTGGTCCCCGGGGCAGCATGGGGGGGCAGGAGCCCCCCACATATTTTTTTATGAAAAGCCCCAGGGAGGTGGTGGTCCCTAGGGCAGCGGAGGGCTGTGTGCTCATTAATAACATAGCCCCGGGGAGGTGGTGGTCCCCAGGGCTGCGGGGGCCCCCGCATGATAATTGTGCATTGCCCCCGGGACCTGGCCCACCGGGGGCTTCTGGAAAATGAAGCGCAGGAGCCCACCCTTAGTTTTTATTCGCGAACCCAGCGCGAAACCCGCTGAAAATTTGAAAAAAAAGGGTTTTTTGGGCCATTCCCTGAGCAGGCCTAGGGGGTCAGGCTGTTTCTACCCTGCCCCCTTTTCTTCATTTTTAACCTTTTTTCTTGTGACTCGCTTCTACCGCGTCACAAGATGGCTGCCAACACTTTCTGCTTTGAAGTGTTGGCAGCCAATCAGAATAAAGCTCGTGCTCGGGAGGATTCGCGGATCCACCGCGGTCACCAGATATCGATATTTTTTATTTTTGAATTTCTCAGGAACTACTGAATGGATTTACACCATTTAAAAAAAAAAGAACGCTTTCTGAACCAAGAGCTACCTTTTTGCCAAATTTGGTGTAATTCCGTTCAGCAGTTCGGGCTGTAGCTTTGTCTAAAGTTTCCTATGGAAATTAACATGGAGAAAACGCATTTTGGGACCCCCCTTTTTTCTCGGCACCCGTTTGACGAATCACCCCGAAAGTTTCAAGTCAGGAGCTGACCGGAGCAGGGCATTAGTTTTGAAAATTTCGCGAAGATTCGTCAAACGGCACTAAAGATATTGGCAAAAGAAAAAACGCTTTTTGAATAGAAACGAGGTCCTAACTATAACTACCTACTGGCGACCGCCAGTAGGTAAGATATATATAGATATATATATATATATATATCAAAAACAGCGCCGTCCCAAATACTCCAAAAGGACAACAAACCTTGGCCACAAAATCGTGAGCACGGAGCGGACGCTCCAAAACGCGTAGGGTGACTTTGCTGAAATAAAATCACGCTGGAGAAATTTTGTGGCCAAGGTGTGTTGTCCTTTGGAGTATTTGGGACGGCGCTGTTTTGATTATAAGGATTTGCGACCCTGCCACGGCCCGCCATTGTAAGAGGCTCGGGTTTCCACGCAACCAAGCTGTTTTTTGATATATATATATATATATATATATATCCACTCACGAAACACTCCTTCCTGGACCAACAGACCCGTGTAAGGTGGTGCGCATCTCGGCGGAGCAAGCCGGTAATATTTCAAATGACGACTAATCAAGTCCTCTTGCAACAAAAACGCACTCTCAGGTCAACGTAGAAGGCCAAGAATTTATTTTTATTTTGCCCATTACACGTTTCGGCACATGTGATCAAGGCAGCCAAAATGCGTAATGGCTTTCTACGGTGACCTGAGAGTGAGTTTTTGTTTCAAGAGGACTTGCATGGTTTGGCGTTATATATTTATATATATATGTTTATATATATATTTATATGTTTATATATATATGTTTATATATATATATATAATTTTATTATTTTGATCATCTTTTTATCAAATGTCTGTTTTGGGATTTTTATGTTTTGCAATTGGTTTGTTAATATTATTATGTTTCATAAATATATAACTATACTAGTAAATTTAAAGAAGTAACCAAAAAAATAATCTAATGTAAAATGTATACTTTCAAAAATAGAGTTAAATCATATAAGTTTATATTTATATATAGTGTTAAATATTAACGCATTTATTTAATTTATATTATATTACTCCTATATATTTCAGATTTACTATTTTAAATATATCTATATTAAAAAATGATATTGTTGTATGGTTTTTTTGGGTTTTTTTTTTAAATCTTTTTTTTATTGATTTCCACTTAACACATTGTTTTATTACAAACAATCAAAGCAAAGGCTTCGTACCAACCTCCAAAGTAGCCTTGTAAAACATGTCCAGGCCTGCCACTGCAACCTGTAGTGCAGTTTTAAACTGCCATTTCTGCCTGGCAAAATAAACATTCTGCCTGGTCTAAACCTTCTTTTTTAATATCTATAAGTCGCTCCTATGGTAGGCCCTAAAGTAGCTTAGGGCAGGGTGCATGGTCTTTAAAAAGCAGGATATGTGTACTTAAGTTTTACATGTCCTTACAGTGAAAAACTACTAAAGAAATATCTCACTGTAGCAAGGCTAACTCTTCAATAGACTAACACTGGGTTACCTTATTACACTTAATAAGTGATAACTTCAGTTTGAGAGCAGACACAGAAATACTTCTTGGACTCATTTGAACTGTAATTTAAAATCCTCTTTGATGGTAAAGTCTGATTTTAAGTTACTATTCGAAAAATGCCACTTGTAGAAAGTTGGCATTCTTCTACCTAAACCAAATCAGCCTTACTGCCAACTACCAAGGTCACATGATGATAATGACCCTTTTGTGGCATGATATATATTCCTTCCAGACAAGGGACAAAAGGGGCTTGGGTGTGTAGGGACTGGGTCTTCCTCACAGGGTGGTTGGGGAGGAGTTGTGCCCTGCCCTGATTACACTTCAAAGGAAACTGCCTCCAACACACACAAAGGAATATGACACTAGACCTGCCTTTGCCTTTATCCCCATAACCAGGTTGGAGACAAACCCAGGGAAGAGGGAAGTACTGGCCATAACTAGTGTGGGAGTAGGTCATGGGTTGCCCACCACACACAGGCTGGAACCCTCAGAAACTCTCATCAGGCCATTCCTGGGCCAGTGGAGATTCATATGAAGGACAGCGCTCCTGTTCGAAGAAGGAAGACTGGACCTGCTTGCCTTGAACCCAGGATCCAAGTAGTGTCTCCAAGGGTCAGTTGGCAGCCCTTCTCTTTGAACTACAGGGAAACAACAAGCTTCCAGAAGCATTTCCTGCAACTTCCCATCTGGACCTGCACAAAGAATGCTGCTGACCACTGCTGGACTGAGGCCTGTTCCCCAAGAGGTGCCTCCCCAGGTACTGGACTCTTGACTGGTGTCAGAGTACACTTCTCAAACGTTCAAGAACTGGCAACAGGTAAAAATCTAGATGATCTGGGGTCTTTGTGTCAAAAACGAACCATCTCTGGTCTCCTCATAAAAGCGAGCAGACTTCACAGGGGGCGACACAGGACCTGCATCTGACTGCTGATGTGACCTTCCTGGCTAGAGACTCCAGACTTCACCCATACAGTGTCTTTTCCGTCAACAACAACCACCCCATGTTTCATACCAAAGTGATGCTCCGACTGCCGCCCAGCTGTTCGCGCTGACAACCTCTGCACTGCCAGTGAGAAAATTCCATCTGAGGCTCCTTGATTGGAAAGGGATTCAGGGTCTGAGTTAGATCTTGGCAGTCGTACCGCTATTCCACCATGATGGCGATCCCTAGTACTCCGCTGAGTTGACGGTATTTCACCAGCAGTGCTTAGATGCATGCAGGATGCCTCGCCGTCCATATCGACAGAATGTTTCCCGCCACTGTTGCAGCACACTGCCGCTGACGTGGTGGACTCCAATACAGGCGAATACTACTCCGTCTGCGTCAGGGCGCCAAGCCTTTTTAGATTTCACAGTTGTGCCGGCGGTTTCCAGAGTGAGTCCTCCCTCCAACAGCCGCTTTTGCCTATAACGCCATCAACACGGTCGAGATTCCCCGGTGGTGAAGGCAGGACTGCGGCGGTCTTTAATCTATGCAATCGCCAACATCTAAATAGGTAGGTCGGACAGCGAAGTCGGAGGGCAGGAAGACTGCCAAAAAAGCCACGGTGGGACCAATTCCATCAATTTCTAAATCAGGCCCTAAGTTAGAAAGTAATCTTTCCACAGGGACAAACGTGGTCCCTGTGTCCGACCCACGCTCCATCACAGTCGACCTGAACTTTTGACTTTGACCTGGTCCAGATAACTGTGATTATAGCTTTGTGCTCCTTGTTGCTATTTTTACTTAAAAAATGTAATTCATATGTCCAGATCTAGTTATTGTATTTTTATCATTTTGGTGTCAATTTGTTTAATAAAATGTACTCTATGATTCAAGATTGGTTTGGGATTTTTCTGGTGTTGTTTTTTCACTTTATTATTGTTTGAGTGCTGCATAAATACTTTATACATTGCCTTTAAGTTGAACCTTGCTGCTTTTGTACCAAGCTACCAGGGGTTAAGCATAGGTTTATTTAGTTACTTTTGTTGCTCACCCTGGCAAGGATTGTGTTTAACATTTGAGTGGGACTCTCATCCCTCTCTTCTAATCTTAAAGTGGATCCCCTGAGAGACCTCAACTGGCTCCCAGTCAACAAAAGAGCCACTTTCAAACTCCTCACACACGACTACAAAGCCTTACACGATGCGGGACCTGCATATCTTAATCACTGCCTCGCATTCCACGCACCCACCAGAGACCTCCGCTCTGCCCAAATGGCCATACCAAATATGCACAAGACCACGGCCGGAGGAAGATCCTTCTCCTACCTCACAGCAAAGATATTGAACTCCCTTCCTCTCCACCTCAAGCAATTACCGTCACTTCCTCAATTCAGGAAGGACCTCAAGACCTGGTTCTTCGACTGAACCACAGCGCCTTTGACAGATCAGCAGCCACCCCCAGTGCCTTGAGACCCTTACGGGTGAGTAGTCACACTTTACAAGACACTTGGTACGGGCTATGACTTTTACTCACCTGGGGCTGCCTTCCCTCATGCTGCTGGGCTCCCATCTGATGCTCCTTGCTCCTCCAGCCCCAAAATGGCAATCACCTGTCCAAGGGTTTGCAGCTGCCTTTTAAAGCTGCTATGCAGCTAGTCCACTTCAGGTTTTGATTCTCCTTTCATTTCCTATTCCATCATGGCTGTTTCTTCCTAGGTTCCTTTCTGATTTCACAATCCTTTGTGTCTCCTGGCATGTGATGTCTCGATGTGATTTCCTTATCCTATTCCTTTCCTATCTAAAAGCTTCAATCAGTTTGGAGGGCGAGTTGCAGCAAAGCCATGTTCCTAGGCTTGTTTCCTTGTTCCTTCACTTGTTCATCCTTACTCTTCCCTCCTGAAGAATTCCACTTTCGGATTCCATACTCCTGGCATTCTTCAAGCCTCTCAAGACTTTGTCCAACAAGGTTTTTATGCCTTTGACTTTTTCCTTCTGAGGAAGTGGCAGCATCTCGAGGGCACTTGCCTACCACATATTCCAGTGTGTGGTGACACCATGGCTTCTGGAAGCATTTACCTCGACAGTGGAAAACCCAGACCATATTACCGGTAAGCGTCCAGACCTGAATATTTATCAGTCTTACCTATGGGAAAAATGAATTCCTGGGAAGGAGGTTATGCCAGTCCAAAAAACATGGGTAAGAGGGTGGAGGATGCAAAAGTCACATAATTTTCTTTTATATATCCATAGCCAAGAATTTCATGACAGGGACCTCACATGTAGGTTGTGTGCTTCTGTGAGCATCTTGCAGTGAAAAGTCCTAGAACTGAATTCTTCCGAATGAAAGATGGTCTCATTTCTTTATCCATGTTTGTTCTGAGCTGCATCACCTTCTAGCCACAAAACTGCAGGTAGAAACCACACACAGTAGGAGAGAAGTTTATACCTATCTGCCAATGCTAGTTCAGATCAGCAAATCACATCCCACTCCCATCCTTCCATTTCATAAAAAATCTTCAAAGTTGGTTATGGCCCATATCTTCACTACATGCCCATTTACACAGACAAATCAGATTACTATGCCACAATGGCAGTGTAATTAGCATCATGTGACTGTTGTTCCAAGTCACATTAAGCCTCCCCATAGACACCAAAATACAAGGTAATGGGAAGACAGAGTTAAGATCAGATTTTAAAGTAGAGACAGTGCACCTTTCCCTACTAATAAATATCCACACATGTATGTATTCATATTAATTCACTGCAAGTAGTGATGGATGTAGTGGAGGAAGGGTCATAGGTCCAAAGTCTGGTGACTGGAATGATCTGATGTAGATGTGAATGGGCCACTAGTCCTCATTTCCAGTGGCCAAAGTACTGTGTGCCCACGTTTCACTAAATTACTGGATTGCAAAACAGTGACTAGAAAGTAGTAGAGCCTACCCTTTATTTCAAGGAGGTCTGGTATGTCTTCAAATAAATGAAATATGAGACTCAGGAACAAGCTCAGGCCCAGTCATTGCTAGTGCGGTCTGGAGGTTGTATTTGTCTTTATAGCCAACATCTGAATCCAAGAATCATTTTGCAGGACAAATATGTGCACAAGCTGAGTAGCAAGGTAGGTGAAATACTTTTCCAAGTAGTTTAGTGTCACTCCCCTGATTTGTATGCATATAGTCTCGTAAGAATGATTGAGAATGTAGTTCCCAAGAAACCTTGAAGTATAAGTAGTATTTCTGTATCACCTCTGCAATGCCAGGCGTGCCAGGAAATTACTTGTTGCAGTCCTGAAACTCCAGCAGATCATTCAGCTTCCGTCTGGCAACCTGAGACATATTTGGCTGTGTGGAAAATGTATCCTAGTCAACAGACACATAATTTGACAAACATGTGACTAATATGTTACCCAATTATATAGTGATAATGAGCAGCTCACTAATATGCCTATAGATATGGCCTGTTTGGAAGGACCTCAAACCCAATCTTTCATTGAGGTGTCAGATGAGTTACACTAGATATTAGATAATAATGGCAGTCAACTTCCCCATCACATTTGATACCATCAACCACAATATAGTTCTGATTCCACTTCATGAGATTTGTATCTGTGGTTCAGCTCTGAAGTAGCTGAGGTCTTATTTACAGGACAGAACGCAAGTAGTTAAATTGAGATTTAGACCAGTAACACAAGGGGTTTCACAGGACTTCTTGTTAAGCCCTACTCTGTTTAACATATATGTCGCCTCTCTAGCCCACCTAATAAGATAATTCAGGTATGCCTTTATCACATGTCCGGATTATATACATCATCATCCGATTGGATGGGCCATTTAGTTGTCCTATGGAGAAGTTTAAAGACTGCTTCTCTGGCATAACTTTCTAAGGCAGCAACAGTGCCTTAAAATTAAACACAGACAACAACGAAGTTATTGTCATGGGTAGTTTAAAAGAAGTTTGATCTGGCAGCTGGTAACCCCAAATGATGCAATCACCCCTGACTCCTGAATCTTGTGATAAGAGCTTTGGTGTCTGGCTGGATAGCTACCTTACACTCAATTTGTATGTTATTAAGGACACTGTGTCTTCTTTGTAAAAATGCAAAATAAAATGTCCCTTGCACTGCCGGCTCTCCAGGATACAATTATATTGAGAATGGATTATTGTAATGACCTGTTCTTTGGTCGCCTAACCAACAGATTCAGAAGATGTAGCTGAATCAAAATAGGGTTGTGTGCAATGTTTTGGTTTGCACAGAAGGACATACGTTTCCCTACATAGATGTTTACAACATTATCTCAATGTTAAAGAAAGAGTTTTGGTTAAAGCACATTGCCTCATCTCTTGGTTGTTTCATCATGTGGGACCTAGATATTTCTAAACTAAGGGCCTCATTATGATGGTGGTTGGACGAGCGTCCGAACGCCATTGTTCCGGGCACGGGATTGTCCGACAAGGAGTCGGCGGTCCTGACAGCCCAATTATGATACAGCCACCGTGCAGGTGGTCGTAATTGCTTTTTACTATTGCGGCTTGTGAACCGGCCAAGGAAAAGGGCCACTGCCAGCCGTGGTGGTCCGTGCAGGTAACAGCGGTGGGGCGGTGGGGCCGGGTGGGGGGGGTTTTGTGGGACGATGCAGAGAGAAAATTAAATAAATAATTAATTTTCCCTTGTCATCGTCTGTCGGAATCCCCCCACCCGGCCCCACCACTGTTACCTGTACGGACGCGGCTGGCCACTGCACAAGCAGCAATGGTAAAAAGCATTTTGCAAACATCCATGTACCGTGTGCCAGGCACCATAAGGTGCCTGGCACACGGTGCATGGATGTTTGGAGGTGGTACCACATGTGCCCCACTAACCATAGCAGAGGCCCACGGGGGACGGGGGTCCTGCTAGGGGCCCCCAAAGTCTCCTTTTGACAGCCTTTTCATGGCGGTCGGACAGTCATGAAAAAGCTGTGTGAAATGGATATCCTAATCTCTACAGTGGTGCCTCTGCAGGCACTGCCTCCATTGTAGGGATTAGGCTTTGACCGCCGCCCGATGGGCTCCTTGAGCCTGTCAGAGGCAGCAGTCTTTCTCCCTGCCTGATGCGCTCTGACTGCCGGTATTTCAATCCGGCGGTCAGACCGCTCCCCTAGCTGTCGGGCGGACCACCACCGACAGCCTGTCGGTGGCGGTCCGCCTGCATCGTAATCGGGCCCTAAGCTTTCTAAATATCAACCTAACAGAATGCTACCTCACTCTCAACCACCAGACTAATTATTTCACTCCGTAATCATGAGCGAGTTGGAGGCAACTCAATAGGGGGCCGCAGCAGTCAAGTTTCGGAACGCACTCCCTTCTCATCTGCGACAAAGCACTAACCACCTCATTTTCAGGAAGTCACTTAAAACACTAATTTTAAGAGGTACAGGCTTAGCAAGCTCTTGGTGATACTCAGACTCAGCACCGGAACATTCTTTCGGGTAGCAGTCTGAACTCTATGAATGCTGTTAATATTAACAGTAATGATCAAAAATCAAAAAAGCAGGATAAGCGAGACAACCCCTTAGATGGAAATTCTCAGATCTGTGTTTATTATTGTGTCTCCCTCTTTAATAAGTGTTCATGCTTTAAGACATAGATTGCTGTCTTTTTATTCACTACATCACCAATCTGGGTTGGAAAAAATGTACCTACATGTCTGCTCCCTTGATAATTGACAGGATGATCGCTGAAAAGCAGCTTGGAGGTCAGCGGTCAGGCTTTGCTTGAATCTTGGCATAAAGGACAATTGTTCAAAAAAACTGCATGGTAAATGTTTTTCTGCAACTTGATTAATGTCACAAAGTCAAAAGCAGCAGGCTGTGGAAACTCTTCCTCGGCTGAGGCAGTCACAAAAACAAATCAAAGCCAAGTTCCAGTACTAATTTTTTGTCACAAAGTGCGGCACTTGACAAGAGTTTGCATTAATTTCTTATAAAGGGTCTGATTGTGTCTCGAAATGACTGCAGGAGCATCAGTTGTTAAATGGCGATCTGAAGGTTCGAATCTAACCTGTAGCTAGAGACGTAAATAAGTGAATTCTTTAATTTAAATCTGCAGACTAATCTCATCAATTTAATTATGGAATGTGCCTGTTGATAAGAATCACAGTGATCATTCATTTGGCAGTTCAAAGATCACAAATGTTCACGTTTTCCTAATCAGATTTATTTATGTCGTTGATCAAAATAATTTATGTTAGCCTTATATGTCAATTACATTTCCTTTTGAGAAAAATAGTATATCATGCGCAATCGACATTTATCATTACAATAAAGTTACTAGATAGTTCCATGCAGGTCATGCCTTAAAACATTATCAGTGGTACTACAATGCTCACGAGGCTAAGAAATAAACTTACGTGAATTACTTTTCCTTCAGTATCGCAAACACACATGACGACTTCCACATTTCGTTGTGTTGCTTTGTCAAAATCGCCTTGTAATATTGTGATGTATATGTCGTTCCTTATGTCACCTGTGAGATAACACACACAAATTAAGAACTAGTTCATACTTGTAGGAGAAACTGAGGAAGTGGCAACAAGGGATCCACGGAAAAGCATTATTTTCAGACTACTGTATGTTATGTTAACTTGTCAGTTCCGCAGCACACAGTACGAGAGCAAAATATGACACATTTACTCTTTTGATATCTTTTGTGTTTGTGATATAAGGCTACCAGAAGATTTTCTTTACTGGCAGCAGAGTTGGAATTGATCTAACATCCATTATAAAAAAGGATAAGCAATGCCATTGTGTGTGAACTCCCCAGAAAACCTGATGATAATGATGCAAGGAAGGTGGTGAGAATTAAATGTACTTCAAGCTGCAATACATAGTCTATCTGAATGTTTCTTAAAATTAATAAAACCATGTCAAAATGTTTTACAGCAGACTTCTCCAACGAGTAGCTCATGAGCTACTCATTGCGCGAGCTACTGGTTGGTCTCCAGTGACCTGTGTAAGTAGCTCTTCTGTGTGCAGCCCAACCAACAAAATTAGAAGAGTTGCTTGATTGAATTAACATACATAAATCAAAAATGTACCTATTTTCCAAACTCATAAGCTTATGGTTGGAAAAAGAAATGGCAGAATATCCTAAATCTATTTAAAGACTGACATTTGTATGATAAATCATGTGGAATTGGCAGACTTAATAATAACAAAAATACCTAGGTGCCAGAGACAAAACCAGTGTCTGTTATGTATTACTGATATAGGGGGGAGAAATGACAATGCAACTTTTACTGCTGGCAACCTTGCCTGATGCACTGGGGTGGTCACTGCTGATAATCTTGTCTGATGGGGTCACTATTACAACACTAATGTTAGTAGCTCGGGTGGTTTTCATTGAATATATGTAGCTCTTATTTCAGAAAAGGGTTGGAGACTCCCGCTTTACAGGGTAATTTTACATGATAGAAGCTAGAGAGGTTCTTGACCAGGCTTAATTAAAGACTACGGGGCATATTATCAAGAACGGCGTTAAAATTATCGCCGGTTTAGCGGCAGAAAACTGCCGCTAAAGCGGCGATAATGGGCTTGATAATATGCCCTGGAGAATTCCAATAGAAGCCCATGTTCACACCAGAACATGGACTTCTATTGGAATTCTCAAGGGCATATTATCAAGCCCATTATCGCCGCTTTAGCTGCAGTTTTCTGCAGCTAAACCGGCGATAATTTTTAACGCCGTTCTTGATAATATGCCCCTTGATTACGATACAAAAATAGCTCTCTTGAAAAGTGTTTTCCCAGCTCTTGCTAATCTGAATAACTTAGATTTCCCTACTGCATCTAGAGTTCTGAACATTTTTCAGATGCAGGGTTTCAAGGGAGAGATCAAGGGTCGTGTCAGAGGGAAAAATGAGCAAAGGATCCCAAGTGTCTCAAATAACCCCGGTGGCGGCCTCATGTCTTAAGCTACACCATGAGAGAGGTTGAAGTGCTGGATTTAATGGTTACGATTGGGGATGGGATTTCAACACATAGGCTTATGCAATTGGAGAGTGTTCCAATTAGGATTATCGTTGCAGATTCTAGGCGTCAAAGTTCCCATTAACTGGATCTTCCACTACACTGGCTTGATTTTTAAGTGTAAAGTCAGTGATTCTGTTGACAATACTAACACCAAGGATGCTCAGTGCACTAATGTATCCACACGAGGGCACAGTGGTTTACAATACGGTCAGAGCTTTGAATCCTGGTGGGTTCACTCAGGCTTTTATTCTTCCACGGTTGATAAAATTTGTATCATTGAATTTGATAACAACAATCATCTGTTGCTAGTAACAAGATGCCACTTTTTTGATGAGTGTGCACTTTGCAAATAGCTTTGTTATGCTATTCAGAGGACAATGAAGGATGATATTTGAATTGTGGCGCAGGAGGAAATCCCTCTACTTTGCACCTTACAACGATTATGATGTTTGAGTGAGTTCCCACTGAACTATTTTGAGGTTTATTCATACTCAAGTAACTGCATGCATTGTTTAGGGGTTGAGTGCACAGATTTTTTATTCAATATTATTACTTCTCCATGACAACTTGATGAGTGCACAAGACTTCCCTTTGCTTCACTGAGAAAAATGTGTGTCTTTTTGTGACCTTCTGCCATTGTACCCCAAAGTGGATATGGAAAACAGCTGTAAAATATGCATGCTCCTCTTGCTTGTTGCATTACGTCCTCCTTTTTGCCTGGTGCTTCTGAGCTCAGGAATGGAATGGGATTATGACTGAACTTTGGGTGATGTCAAAGATCAGTTACACTGGCTGTATCTCAACCTGAACATGGAAAGGATATGTGCTCCCGGTGCACCTACATTCATACCTTTTGTCCAGTAAATGAATGAAGAAGCAGCTTGAGGGGCCCTGCATTCTTCATCTGAGTGGAATATCACCATTGCAGTACTATTGCAACAGGCTTTTCCACAAGTACAGTACAGTCACATCCACAGAGGTTTCCTTTACACCAGGCAGACTCATACAACCTTCTGATAAGATCCTTGGAAGTCCCTGGCAAGTAGGGCAGGCAGCAACAAAAATAAGATAACTCTCAGTTGTTAAGTGTAGGGGTTCCGTGTTGACCTGCTAGGTGATGGCATGAAGTGGCACATGCTCGGTCTGTGCAGAAATATGAAGATGCTGAATGTGCACTAAAACCTTCAACATCAACATTATAATGAAGTGTTACCAAGGTTTTTAAATACTGTGAGCAAATGTAATCTGTGCTAACTATCCGCTATTTACCTGTGGTAGCAGATGTTCCATGCCTCTGATCACACTTCCTGCTTTCATATAGAAAGCGGGGGTTTACTGCGGCAAACATTCTAATTAAGTTGAATGTTATATTTGCTTCAGAGCGTTCCATGGCTTCTGTTTTGCTCTGATGTCTGCAATGTCTTGGTCCTGGTTTCTTCTAAAGGCCTCTGCAATGTGCAGAGATAATGAGCAGTGCTCTTTCGAATAACTGAATCCACCAACATTACTGTGGTTTTTTTGTGACCTTCAGTTGCATCAAAATAATTTAACATAGACTTTGCTCAGGAGAGGTGTCACCAGATTAGATCAGGAACAAAGCCAGAACCTATATATGTTTCCCTTGAGTAAAAATGTAATATTCTTCATCTAATTAGTCATCTTTTCGAGTCAGTCAATCCATTGTCAGACAATTAAGTATATAGGGATTCAATGATTGTGGTTAGAAATCCATATGCATTTGAAAAACATTCACTATCGTATTTTTCTTCTGTAGCATGGGTATTATGGTGGTGGCAATACATATATAATACATAGTCAACATTATTATGAAGTATTACCAAGGTTTTTAAATACTGGGAGGAAAAGTAATCTGTGCTAACTATCCACTATTTACCTGCCGTAGCAGATGTTCCCTGCCTTTGATCACACTTCCTTCTTTCATATAGAAAGGGGGTGTTTACTATTTTAGGACATGTCTTCCTGTACTCCGGCAAACCTTCTATTTAAGTTGAATGTTATATTTGCTTCAGAGATTTCCATGGCTTCTGTTTTGCCTTGATGTCTGCAATGTCCTGGTGTCTTCTAAAGGCCTAATTTGCGTACACCCTAAAAGTATATGGGAGTCACAATAGGGTGTTAACAGCTATAATTATTTGTTTCTTGGATCATCCTGTTGCCTTAGCAACTTCCCTTTGCAGTAGCATGTGTGCGCTTCATGGGGAGTATTCATAGCCTGCTAGGTTTCTGTGGTAATGAAAGCGAGCTCTAGCGGCCATATTGAAAAGTTAGAGATCCCAACACTTTAATGCTGTTTAACTGCGTATTTGTGCTTCTCAGCTACTGCAAATTAATGCAGTAAGCATTTCCTATAACCCCCCGTACTAGGCCCACTCCAACATGTATATGCATATCATGTGTTGCCGACATTTTGAATAACGTTTACACCAAACGCGTGTCTTCGTTTCTTTGTGGGAAAACTTGGCTGCAGTTTTTTATATTCAACATGGATGATATACTTGTATTTTGTTTTCATAAATCACTGTACCCAGTCATAAATTCATATGCCTGGGTCATAAATCAAAATGACAGTGTCATAAATCATTATTGACAGGATCATAAATCATAAGTGTGACAGGTCATAAATCGCCAATGACCAGTCATAAGTCAATTTTAACAGGCTCATAAATCTTGAGTGTGAGCGATCATTAATCACTAACGGGTGACAGGCCATAAATCATCTCTGACATATCACAATCAAGTTTTGCATATAATTATGGGCACCTGGGTTGATCAGGCCATGCCTGATGCTCTCCAACCCATTAGTTTTGCAGTATTTGCTGACCGCAATGTTTAACTTCCTTCTGGATTTCTACACCACCTGATTTGACATGGCCCATAGAAATGACAACCTGGGGATGATTTCTGACCATACGATGGTGGTACTGCCAAACAATCTTGCTGCTTAAGCTAACCCCAGGAGGAAAGTAGCCTGTGCAGGGACAGCACGTTGCTTATAACCCCCCCCCCCCATGTACCCCTAAGGCAGGTGGCGGCATCCCCCATTGGGGGGTTTGATGCATTACCTGGGCAGCTATTGGCCCATTACCTTCGCACCAGCTTTGGCACATAGTCTTCGCCTGGGGAGAATGGGGGGAAATACCCCTTTGTTGTTGGCTGCACTGTGGTGGCCCCAACCAGATTTTTCAGGTCCATGGCAGCTGTTATGGCGCCGGCCCATGGGGACTCCTTTGGGGGAAGCCTCTTGTGGGGTTTTTGAGACCTTCTGTTGCATCAAAATAATTTAACATAGACTTTGCTCAGGAGAGGTGTCACCAGATTAGATCAGGAACAAAGCCAGAACCTATATATGTTTCCCTTGAGTAAAAATTTAATATTCTTCATCTAATTAGTCATCTTTTTGAGTCAGACAATCCATTGTCAGACAATTAAGTATACAGGGGTTCAATGAATGTGGTTAGAAATCCATATGCATTTGAAAAACATTCACTATCGTATTTTTTTTCTGTAGCATGGGTATTATGGTAGTTGCAATACATGAATCACTGACAGAATATTGACGTCAAAAATATCGACGTCAAAAATATCGGAGCCGAAAAATCGATGTCAAGAATATCGAAGTCCTATCTACATTATGGTAAGTACAAAAATATCGAGAAAAAAAATATCGTTGTCAAAAATATCCTTGTTAAAAATATCGTTTTTTTTAAATGTTAAAAAATAATGTAAAATAAAGTAAATGATACATATATTTAAAATAAACATAGTTAAAAATATGTTTAAAATTATAAGTAATACATATAATGTAAAAAAAAATTAAACATATACATATAAAATATAATATATATACTTACTTAATAATATTTACAATTAATTATTGTAATAACTTATAAATTGTTAAAAAACATTTTATAAATTATAAATACATACATACACATACAACAATAATATAAATAAAAATATAAAATATATATATAACAAATGTAAAAAAAATTTTGTTAAATAAATTATACACTACATTAACTAAAACAGTAAATATTGGATAGCGTAGGGGTAAAAATTACTATTCCCACTCCAGAGAGTGCAAAAATAGGGAAAGTGTTGGATAGCGTAGGGGTAAAAATTACTATTCCAACTCCAGAGAGTGCAACAGTAGGGAAAGTGTTGGATAGCGTAGAGGTTAAAATTACTATTCCAACTCCAGAGAGTGCAACAGTAGGGAAAGTGTTGGATAGCGTAGAGGTTAAAATTACTATTCCAACTCCAGAGATTGCAACAGTAGGGAAAGTGTTGGATAGCGTAGGGATTAAAATTACTATTCCAACTCCAGAGAGTGCAACAGTAGGGAAAGTGTTGGATAGCGTAGAGGTTAAAATTACTATTCCAACTCCAGAGAGTGCAACAGTAGGGAAAGTGTTGGATAGCGTAGGGGTTAAAATTACTATTCCAACTCCAGAGAGTGCAACAGTAGGGAAAGTGTTGGATAGCGTAGGGGTACAAATTACTATTCCAACTCCAGAGAGTGCAACAGGAGGGAAAGTGTTGGATAGCGTAGAGGTTAAAATTACTATTCCAACTCCAGAGAGTGCAACAGTAGGGAAAGTGTTGGATAGCGTAGGGATTAAAATTACTATTCCAACTCCAGAGAGTGCAACAGTAGGGAAAGTGTTGGATAGCGTAGAGTTTAAAATTACTATTCCAACTCTAGAGAGTGCAAAAGTAGGGAAAGTGTTGGATAGCGTAGGGGTAAAAATAACTTACTAATAATTAAAATAATTTTTTTAAAATAAATAATAATTTAATTATTAAATAACAATAAATTAATTAACAATACCAATAAATAAGTACTTAAAAATAATTACCAATTAATAATTAATTAACAATTAAATAGATGATAAATACAATTAAATAATAATTATTAACAATTAATTACCAAATAATAATAAAATACAAAATAATTAATTTTCAATACCAAAAAACAATAATTATTAAACAAAAAGTTAGCAATTAATAATTAATTAACAATAAATTATTGATAAATACCAATAAATAATAATTAATGACAATTAATTACCAATTATTAATTAATGAACAAATTAATTTCCAAAACATAAAAATATCTATTATTAAAAGTTATTACCAATTAATAATTAATTAACAATAAATTAATTATCAATACTCAACAATAAAATAAATAATCACTTAATTACAATTAAATTACTTCCCACCCTATTGCCCTATAAACTCACAACACACTTCAATAATAAATTAATACACTTAATATAATTACCAAATAATCAATTAATAAAAATTAATTACCAATTAATAAAAATTAATTACCAATTAATAATTATTTAACATAAAATTAATTATCAATACCAATAAATAAAAATAAATAATTACTTAATTACAATTAAATTACTTCCCACCCTATTGCCCTATAAACTCACAACACACTTCAATAATAAATTAATACACTTAATATAATTACCAATTAATCAATTAATAAAAATTAATTACCAATTAATAACAATTAATTACCAATTAATAATTAATTAACATAAAATTATTTATCAATACCAATAAATAAAAATAAATAATTACTTAATTACAATTAAATTACTTCCCACCCTATTCCCCTATAAACCCACAACCCGCTACAGAACTAAAACGCAAAATTTACTTTAAAATTATTACTAATTCCTAAAAAATTTAAATTAATTTAATATAATTAAATTACTTCCCACCCTATTCCCCTATAAACCCACAACCCGCTATGGTACTAAAACGCATAATTTACTTTAAAAAAATTACTAACTTCTAAAAATTTTATACATATATTCTAAAACTAGTACAATAATTAACAAAAAATATAAACACAAACATATAAAATACATAATAAAATACATAACACTAATATAAATATCGATATTAGTAACATCGATATTTTTGCTATCGATATTACTAACTTCGATATTAACAAAAACGATATTTCTTACCTTCAGGTCGATATTCTGGTCGTCGATATTCTTGACTTCGATATTGTGTCCCTACGATATTTCAAACTCGATATTATTGTAGGTCGAAATTAAAAACTCGATATTTAGACTGTTTACCGCAATACATATATAATACAACTCTTTTGTCATGTGTGCATGAATGAACGTGGCATGTGTGACCTCTCCTTTATGTGGCACAGGGTAATTTCACTCTGGCTTCATGTGTGTTCCACTGTTCATGTCTTTTACTAGGTGTGAGGCTGCTTCCCCACTTTTTTATATTCAGCTACTGAGCATTTCTTAAGAGATGCTCTATTGTCTATAGATTGGAAAATAACTTTTGTACTGGGTTGATAGACATCATGATTCCTGTTTTGAGAAAGGGCCTCGTGTCTGGTTTGAAGATACTCTATCTTTTAGTGGGTAATTACACTGTCGCACCCAAGAACTGAAAGACACCCTGATCTGAGGATTAAGGAGCATCATATGCTAAGCACAGATGACCATTCATGCAAACAGTGTCACTCATCTGTGCAAGCCTGCAGCCCATATGTTCCAAATGCAGAGTTTGCTCCATTTATGCTGCATGCTCCCTCCACAGTTTTCAGTCAAGTGTTCTCCTTTGTTTAGTTTTTTAGGTCCTTTTTGCAAAGTTTGTATTTCCAAGGGGTGTCCAGTCATGTTGTTGTGTGGGACACCCCACAAATATTAGCAGATGTATCTCTGCCCTATATAGAGTACATATCCATGCTTGAACTCCAAATAGGCAGACAGGACTTGCATCTTTATTTGAGAGGTGTCTGTCTGAGTTGTAGATGAGGAGGACAGAGGTTTCTATTTTGCATGAGGGATTACATGCTAACCAGAATGCTGACTGAAGTAGGAATGATTTTAAAATACTAGGTCAGTCACACTTTACCCTTTTCACACACCTGCTCAAGTCAGCTGTTAATAGATCTAGGCTGGCAAGTGAAATTGGCCAAGCAATAAACCTCTGATATGTCTCTGCCACCTCATTCAGGGAAGAGGCATTGGCTGTCAATGCTTTCAAGATTCCTGTGCTTTGCAACTATCCCAAATGTCAATGATTCAGCCCTGGTTTTTTAGTGGTAATGTATTCCACAGGACCATCTTCATTTAAATACAGCATAAAGGACTGTGATACAAGTATAGTTGAGGCTTGTCTTAAATGTGTAGAATCTGTGGCCAGCTTGTAACAAAATGAGGAATTCAAAATGCTTCTACCTTAAGTGAAGAACAACGCATTCCTTTATAATCCCCCAGGGGGTATATCTCCAAAACTAATGTTAAAATTACCCCACTCACAATAAGTGCTTTCTTCTCCTCTCCTGTCCTCTCCTAAGGAACCACATTAGTAAATTAGGCTTTGGGAACATGGAACCAGGAGTTCAATCTATTCCTCCTGATTGTAAAGAATAATTGTGTGTACAGTTTGCTTCCTTACGAGGTAATAGACAAAGGTGCTGATACACCAAGTGCCTCCTCACTCGTGGAGGAGGCCCTGCAGTCGCAGCAGAGTCTCCGCACTCGAGGCGGAACCACCGCAATGAGAATCCTCATTGTGGAGATTCAGCCCGAGTGCGGAGACTCCCCCACGACTGAGGGGCCTCCGCCACGAGTGCAGAGGCACTTTGTGAAACAGGCCCTAAGAGTCTTGTTTCTCAAAACTCCACTTTCCGGAAATTTCCTAGAGTCTGAGATTTGACACCCTACATTTGGTTGGCCGCTGTTCATTGTTGAACCTGTTTGGGAGAACGAAAAATACTGTGCATTTTTGAAGTCCTTGTTTACACGTTTTATGCAGGATGCTGATATAATGGCTTCTGAGGACATGCTGCCAATTGACATTTCCTACTTATTTGAAAGACTTCTGTATTCCATCTCAGATATCTAAACTCGAACCTGCCCTGCCTACGACCACTGTAAGGCAAGAGACGACATGCTGTCCATCTACCATCTGCACTGGTGAATAAGGCGGCGCCAACTTTTATAGACCCATCCCTACATTTCACACTGTACAGATTAACTGTTACACAATTCAATTTGTTTGACGGTTTTAAAACATGATATTATCTACATTTTATAAAAAAGAGGTATAAAAAAACATGAGAATCAAAAATAGAGTATGTACAGTAGCAAACCATTAGTAGGCATAATCAAAAATACCCTTTTCACATCTTCAGTAAGCGCACGCCAAGCAGCGGGCAATTTTGTGTCCCCACAACTGCCTGCAATAGTTTGGAAAAAGAGAGGAATGCAGGCAAAATATTTCACAATAGAAGAATACCTCATTTGGGGCATTGAGGAACGCAAGAAGCGAGGAATTGCTGTGCCTTTCGGCAATGTCCGAGCCATCAAGTGTAATTACCTTAGCAGTAATTACAATATGTTGTTTCCAATAGCAGACCCCTAACGGTGCCGCTCAAAGAAACTTTCCCAGCTGGGGATCCTGAATGTGCTACCTGCATGCAAGGAATAGCCAAGAGGACTCTGCAGGCAGGCGCTGCACAGAGGCTTCTCTCCTGCGGATGTTGCTTTAAAGTGCACTGTCAGTGGTCCCGTCAATGTATGGGAAACGGCCTTTACAGTGCAGGCCGAGCCACGGGTGCTGTTTCCCACAAGCGGAACCACACTTGCCTTAACCACGCAAATGCCTCAACCACGCATATGCGTGGTTAAGGCAGTGCGCGTCTAGATGCACGGATGGGCGGGGAGAGGAACAGGAAGGATCGGGAGAGGAAGTTCTGGGACGCGGTCTGGTAAGTGGGGCTGGGGGTGGGTTTTTGAGGGGTGGGGGTTAGTTCTTAGTGCTGGGAGCTGGTTTTAGGGCTCAGGGCGGGTCAGGGTGGTATTTAGGGCTGGGGGCCGGGTGTTTGGGCTCCTTCGTTTTCTGGGGTGGGGTTCAGTTTTAAGGGCTCCGAGCGGGGGGCTGGGGTCAGGGTAGTTTATAGGGCTGGGATTTAGGGCTCAGGCCGTGGGGCTGGGGTCAGTGTAGTTTTTAAGACGTGGGGACCAAGATTTAGGGCTCAGGGTGGAGGGACAGTTTTCAGGGCTGGGGCAGTTTTGGGGCTCAGGGTGGGGGAGATGGTGTTGCGATAGTTTTTAAGACATGGTGTTGAGTTTTAGCTCTCAGAGCGGGGAGGAGGGGCAGTTTTCAGGGCTGGGGGCAGTTTTAGGGTGAATGCATCTTAACTATGCATTCCTTTACTATGCATATCTTAACTATGCATTCCTTTATCATGCCTTTGCAACAAAATTCTGAGGTAAAGGCGTGCGTGGTAAAGGAATGTGTGGTTAAAAAGCATTCCTTGTTGGGACTGCGATGTTGAGGCACGAATGGTTTAGCCATGTTTGCCTCTGTCATGCAACCACAATTAACTGACCTTAATGCAACTAGCATTAAGATAAATACATAGGTGAAGCCCTCACAGTGCTTTGTGTTTTTTTCCACCCACAGAGCAGTAGATCAGGTCCATGAGTGAAAATGCCACGTTTCGCTTTCTGTGTGGCAATTTCGCTTACCTGAATTCATTAGCTACAATAAACCAAAAATATTTACCACAGCAGTCAGCGTTAGGAAAACAAATACGCATCTCTCTCATGTTAATTGATACAGTGTAATTTACTTCTTACCTGGCATTATAATCTCAGGGAATCCTAGCTTTCTTGCTACAACCGTTGTCCTATCTACAAGATGAGGGTAGTTCTTTCGGATTTGCACAGCGTCTCCAACAAGCATTTTCATTGTAACCCAAAGACCTGAAAAATTAGTTTAGGGAAATATGCTTAAAGTTATTTTCGGGGTGACTACATAATTAGTCCATCAACCATTTCCCATTACCATCTCTGTGGGTACCTTTTCATCTAGTGGTGGAACCTGAAATGACTTCAAAAACTGTTTAGGCAGAACGTTTTTGCAGTGGTGACATGCACAGAGGCAGGCCCCTTTCAACATGCGTTGACCCATCCTTCCCGGTTTCATTATTCTACCGAGCACTGACTAAGGCAATGGGTCTGTCTTTTTTTATAAGTGAAAATGTTTTTCATTGATTTGCATGTGATTGTGTATGTTGTTGTGCGGATAGTTTACAGGGTGAACACAAGAATATGTCAATGGTTGGATAAAAGAGTGAGTGCATGAACTAAAGAATGGATGAGTGACTTAGTGCATAGATGGATACTGGATGAATGGGTGAGGATATGCATGAAGGATTGGGTGACTGGGTGCCTGAATGTTGAAATTGTGAGTGAGCTGATGTGTAAGTTTATGGATGATGAATCAAGGGCCAGTCCTTTCAACCATTCTTCTCCCTATCTGAATAGCCAACCACTAACTCACATTTATCTCTATCAACTCACATATTCATCGATCTGTTCAACTTTCTATCCTTGTATAACCCAGAGCTAGATCTCAAACCTTCCATTAAATCACCGACATCCATGTATTCATCATATACAGTCATTCATTATCAATCCAATCACTGTAATGCATGTAGTGTGTGATATTATGCCTCAATGTGTGTTGGTTGGCATGTTCCTCCGTGCCTGTGGTTTTGTTTTTTAGGCCCAGAGGTGTGATTGTGTGCACAATCGTCTGTATGTTTTTTGGCTTGTGTGCATTAGTGGCTTTATGTCTGTTGGTCTGTGTAAATGCATAAATGAATACATGCTTGTCGGTTTTGCTGTGCCTCTGCATATGAATATGCAAATCTGCTGTGTGTGTTTGTGGGTGCATGTGCACAGACATCTGTGTGTTTGATATTATCTATGTGAACAAGTGTTTGAAGGTGTGTTTTTGTATGTGAATGTGTGCTTGTACATCTGCTCTTCTGTGTGTACTTTAATCTACATCTATCCTGATCTATGGGTGTTTTTATGATCTGGCTTGACAGCGCAGCTGTCGGCACACAATTATGTGAGTATCACTATAAAGGGACTTTGGCTACGCCCACATGTTGGAAGACAGGAGTACATCTTTTGATTGGGCGGAAGTTGTGTACTTCTACAATAAAAGTGCTTGAATCCACTAGCTGTGGTGATTTTGTTTATTTATCCAGCTGGATAAGGTTGAACTTTCAGGAACACACACATGACATTGTAATGCTGTAAATGTGTCTTAGATAACAAGATAATGTATGGTGTTTGTCTTTCTTTGGCAGAAACATAGATAGGAGGAGGGTAGTCATTAACATACATGGAGTTTTAGGTCTGGCTTGGCAGTGCAACTATAATCTACAACAATATTATCCCCCTGGGCCCAAAAAAAAGATTTTACTCAATTTTCAACCGCTGATGGAATTTGGTCTCCAATCAGATAATTTCATCTTACTTGGAGACGTTAACTTTCAGTTAAATTCCTCAACCGACAAAGACACCCAAGCTCTCTTAGAAATGGCATCAGAGCTAGGTCTTAAACAACATGTTAGTGATCCTACTCACCTAGCGGGACACACACTTGATGGACTTTTTCGAATAATCCTGCCATCACTAATCTCAAAACTCTTCCACTTAGCTGGTCTGATCACCAAGCCATAATTTTTTATTATAATTTACCTCCTTCTCGACAAGCCGTTACTAAGTCAGCTAAAACTGTCATTAGCAGAGCATGGCATAAAATAGACACGGCAGCATTAACTCGTCATCTTGCACAGAGTCAGCTTGATATCTCCCTTGATGTCAATTCTTCAGTCTCTGCATATACTTTGTGGCTCGAATCTACCTTCTCAAAACTAGCCCCCCTATCAATCTAATAAACACAGAGGAGAACCTTCGGCCCCTTGGTTTTCTGAAGCTCTAAGACAGGAAAAACAAGCCTGCAGGAGGCAAGTAAGACGCTGGCGCAAACATTACGACGATACTGATAAACAGCTTTATAAAGCGGCACTAGCCAAGTATAAAACCCTTCTCATCAATGAAAAAAGTCTTTGTTTTACTCAAACAATTGAGAATGCTTCCAACTCCAATAAAGAACTATTTCAGGTAATCACGAGGCTTACCTCTGTCCCAAAAACCAACTCACCCTTTCATAGTCAAAAATTCTGTGACACCTTAGCCTTGAGTTTCAAAGATAAGGTCGACCAAATTTTTAACATATTTGACAAATCTAAAGATACTACTGAGATGACTCGTCAGGAAGCAATTGGCTACCCTCCGCTTTTGGACTTTACACCCACCTCTCCTAATCAAATAGCCACTCTCCTACTAGCTGCCAAATCAGGCTCTCCGGATGACCGATGTACCCCTAGTATCTTAAAACTTGCGGTACAGCCTATTGCCACTTACCTATCCTCTATGTTCAATCAAATGTTCTCACAAGGGATGTTTCCCACATTGTGGAAACAAGCTTGTATCCTCCCTCTTATTAAAAGCCAACTCTTGACATTAATGACCATAAAAACTATCGTCACATCTCTAGATTTCTTTTGCCAGCGAAAATTGCTGAAAAAATTATCAATGCAGAACTATCTAATTTCATTCTTGATAACCATCAGTTAGACCCCAGTCAGTTTGGGTTTAGAGACCACAGTACTGAGGCTGCATTGATAAAAATCACTGAAGAAATAAGAACCTCAATGGATAATGGGGGAGGGGGGTCAGCGGCCCTCATTTTATTGGACCTATTCGCAGCGTTCGACACTGTGGACCATGGGCTTCTGGTTCACCGTCTGAACGCTATAGGAGTTAAAAATAAGGCCCTTGCACTACTGTCATCCTTTCTTTCTGGAAGAGCTCAAACTCTGAACTTGGGCCATTTCAAATCCTTACCTTTCACACTGCCTTGTGGGGTCCCCCAGGGCTCCTCGCTGAGCCCAACCCTATTTAATATATATGTTTCTGAATTGGCCTCCTTGATTAAAAGCTTCAACTTAAGTCCCACCTCCTATGCTGATGACACCCAGTTGGTAGTATCAGCAGTGGATAAAGATGCCTCTGGCTCTTCAAGATTACACAACTGTTTGGTTGCCATAAGCGGCTGGATGAGCAGGCCTTGCTTAAAACTCAACTCAAGTAAAACTGAGGTTATACTCTTCGGCAATCTCTTCCCTGCATGGTCTCCTGCTTGGTGGCCCGACAGCCTGGGCCCGCCTCCTTTACCTGTGACGAAAGCTAAAAACCTGGGCTTCATTATTGACGATAAGCTCAAATATGAAGCTCAAGTATCCAAGGTAGTCTCTTCTTCATTCCACATAATTAGAATGTTAAGAAAAGATTTTCCTTTCATTCCTAACAATACCAGGAAAAATGTGGTCTCAGCATTAGTCCTTTCAAAACTAGACTATTGCAATGGACTGTTCATGAACCTTCAGGAAAAACTGGTCAGGAAACTTCAATCTGTTCAAAATGCAGCAGCCAGATTGATCTTGAATATTCCCAAATTCCACTCGACCTCTTCTGATATTTGAAAACTCCACTGGCTCCCGGTTCAAAAGTGAATGAAATTCAAAGCGCTCTGTGTGGCCCACAAAGCACTGCACAAGGGAGGGCTGGAACTTCTATGGAAGCATTTTAACTGCTACATGCCAAACCAACATCTTCGGTCGGCCAGAGCCAGACTGGTCACCACTGCTAGATTCAGGAAAGCGAACTGGGGAGGAAGGAGCTTTGCCAATAGCATGGCCAGGCTTTGGAATACTCTTTCTCTACATCTTAGGGCCATCTCCTCCCTGCTCGCCTTCAGAAAAGAGCTAAAGACATGGTTGTTTATCAACTAGCGGTCCCCGTCTCAGCATGTTCATGTTCAGCAAGCGCCAAGACACCCATGGGTAGACATGCGCTAAATATGTCTTTTTACCATAACATAACATAACATATTATTCTACTTCCACACACATACATACGCTATTTACTTGTATTCACATTACCATACAACATTTCTATAAAGACAGACCCATTGACATTGCCAATGCTTGTTTTATTCCTGCGGTTGACACGCCATGATGCCTAATTTACCCCGTCTCTCCTCACGACTTGATACTGACTTACTCAGGGAAACCATGGAAAGGAGAGAGGCATGCAGGGACAAGCCCATCTTGCATCATATAATAATGGGTAGCTTTTTATACTCGACAAGTGTTACTTTCCTCTTTCCTATTAAAAACATATAATGTGCAGGTTTGAGGGCATATACCTGTTTGGATCAGGTCAGAAGCAGCTGGTGTTCCCAAATGTTTGATTTGTTTTTACATGTGCAAGGAGTACAAATAATTCTATGTCATGTGTGAGGCATCACGCCATCCCAGATTTTTTAACCTACAGCATTTTACAGGGCAGAACTTGCATTTTTCTTTCAGAGTATGATTTTTAAAAATTCTGTAGCCTAAAACAGGATCAAAGCCGCTCAAAGTGGGGAGAGGATGTGGTACGTCGGCTAGACTGCCGACTTTGGTGCTGGAAACCAAGCTTCGAGCCTCGGGGTCGCGTCCACATCCTGTGATTCTGGGCAAATCACTTAATCTCCCCGTGCCTACCAAAATAAAAAAAATAAAAAAATGAATGTGTCCTTGTGAAACGTAACCGGTGCTCATGTAAAGCGCTCCAATACCTTCGGGTCGAGTTCGCGCTATATAAATCTGCAACAAAAAAAAAGTGCCATGTAAGGCACGGATCTGCTTTGGCGCTATGTATATGTCTTCCCACCGAAGAATCCCTTCACAGACACGTATGTTTCTGTGCTTCTCCCTCAATGTTACAAAATGACCTTCTGCTCCTCATCCAATTGACCTCAAAGGATTATTGCGTTTGCCTTGTGGTAATCCATGAAATGGATGAGTAGCTCATCCAGTCTGGGATTCTTGTACATGCAGACATGCATTTATAATATGAAAACAAAACGAAAACGATACCAATGGGAAGTAAAAAGTAGGTATGAATAAGCTGACAATGCCTGACATGTGACAACTTGCTCTAAGATCTTTTAAAACTGTATTAAAGCGTAGCTAAGTATATACCAAACGAACATCTGCTATTATAATATGATTTCGATGTCTGCTACTGTGGTCCCTTGTTCTGTCAGTCGGTGATGTCATTGTGGTTTATGGCCATTATATCTGTCAATGTCCAAACCTATGTCAGTGACAATCCATCAAGCAAGTGGCAGGTTGACTTCTTTGAACAGGGTCCAATAGCAGAATGTAAGTCACATGACTATGTACTGAGTGAAGAGCTTCCTGACATCCACCAGGACACTAAGGTTCTTTGTAGATATAAAAAAAAGCTAGCTCCACAGTAATCATACAAGTTGCGCAAGGTCGGGAGATGAGCACTCGCCCCATTTCCATGGGCAGAAGGGCTCCTCCGAGGATGAAGGATATGGTCTCTCTGAATTCGAGGGGCGTGGCTAACCGCCGAGCATGGGAGCTGTGTGATCGCTGGGCTCCCGGCCAAATTTACTGTGTGAGACGGCACCCGTTCCCCCAAGAAGAGCTGGGGGGAGCGGTAAGAATATTGCGGATGTGGTACCGGTGCCGGAGATCCGCAGTTCCGCGGAAAAACCCTGATGCAACGATGATGCGCAACGACCTCACTTAAGGGAAGATGGCGGCCTCCGTCTCCTCTCGACAGTGAATGGCAAGTCGAACGAGTGTTGCAGAGTTTGCTGTAATGTCCTGAGGTCATCACCGGCGATTCCTAGCCAGCGAGGGGGAGATCGCTTTCCAGGTTGGCGCACTGCGGACTCAGTGGCGGGACAAGCCAGGCCCTGCTGTGCGCAGAGGATCAGAGGACCGGAGCGCCCTTGTGCGGCTATTCGTGGAGAGCTGTGGAGCGGTGAGAGTTTGGGCTGGCCGGCTATCTAGTACTGGTCTCATAATGCTTACAATGGGGACGTATGCCGTACTGACTGCTACACCCTGTGGATGTACATAATGTGAGGGGCACTTCGGGATCCCGCTAACCATAGTTACTTTGGAGGGCTTCATATCGACGGCGGACCCCATTTGGCGAAGTGCAGAGCATCCATAAGCCGCGTTCGAGGACTCGCGCGGGGCGCTGTTGTGGGTGGCACGCTGAGACCCGCGGCATTCACTGCGCGCCCTCTACATAAAGAAATTGGGACCACGCTGGCCTCAGTAGAGCGGGCAACTCATCGGAGAGGTATACTGGCTACCAGTTATTGAAAGGCCTTCATCGTATGTGCTGCGGCAGCCGTGAGTAGCAGACTTGGACTAAATATTCATGCTTGGGCCTTTGGGTGCTGCAACCCAATCCGAATAGGCCGGTGCCACACATAGCCGTTCCTGAGCACGAGCACGACGATTACTATTATAGGGCAAGGGCTAGTGCCCAGACCTGCCCGGAGGTGAACATCACTAGGGTCAGCATATCATATCGTGCTTGCCTTTCTTTGGAGTGAGCTGCTCTTTCCAGATTGCGGGCTATATAGCATAAGGGAACTGTAACACCGGGTACCCGGCAGAAGTGCGCCTGGATCTGTTGTGCCGCCCCCCCCCCCGTTGGTACTCCACCGGTAACCTGCTGGCAAACACGATATACGCAGATAGCAGCGGGTAATAGCCAGGTATATACAGGCAACGCACTCCTTGCACCTGGTTCTGGTGGTCAAAACCTATACTTGTCCTGGCCTACCATCACTCTCTTGGGCGGCGGCCCACAACAGCGTGGCTGATGCTTCCGAAGGGTCCTTACACTGGGACAGATATATTTATAACGTCTGCTTTGAGGGACCCATAGAGATCACTACTTTAAGAGAAGATACTCACAACTGCGAGATCGAAGCGGCACGGTCACTAACCGCTCAAATATACTAACTTCATAACTATACAATGGACCTCGCCACATTACCCACGACAAGATGGGATGGACAAAGGGCAAGAATCAGAACACAGAGGAATCCGGTCTGGCCTTGACCGCCACTTCTATAGAAATAGTACCACCCACAGCAGAGGGCACCCAACCGGACAAATTGGATTTAATCCTACAGGAGATTCGTCAATCTCGGGCGCTGATGGAGCAACAACTAGGAGCCCTGACAGCGGACATTGCTATTATTCATGATGACCACAAGAAACTTGCCGAAAAGGTGTCTGCCAACAGAGTGGCAGTACAGGACCTACTCCCAAAGCAAAAAGAACACTCAACTGAGCTGGAACGGATGCAACACCAGATCATGCTTCTCCAGGAGAGGGTGGAAGATGCAGAGGGGAGATCATGTCGTAATAACGTGCGTATTATTGGCCTGCCGGAGAATGTGGAGGGTCAAAATGCTACGCTTTATATAGAAGCATGGCTCAAATCTCTTATGCCACCGGGATGCTTGTCTGACACTTTTTGTATCGAAAGAGCTCATAGGGTCCCTACACGTCGACGAGTACCGGGCATGCCGCCCCGTCCTGTTGTAGCTCGTGTGCTCTACTACAGAGAACATGATCAGATACTACAAATTGCAAGAGAGAAAGCCCCAATTATGAAAGACAACGCACGCATCTCCCTGTTTCCTGATTACACTCTCCAAGTACAGAAGCAAAGAGCGCAATATCAAGGGGTTAAGCGACATCTGCAGGCAATAAATGTAAAGTATGCACTCTTGTACCCGGCAAAACTTAAAATACTGCACGAGCAAAAAAGCCACTTCTTTGATACCCCTAGAGAAGCGTGGGAGTGGATTGAACACATCTTTCCAGACCTACCTATTGATTCAGCTCACCAGCAATCACAGGAGACTCAATTCAGGAGGCGACAATCTCAACGTCGACGAACTAAACATAAGCGATACGAGAAGGACACAACTCCAACACCAGCACAAGCCCTGGAGGAGCAGAGGAGGGCTATTATTTCCGCGGCCACCTTCAGAGACACAAGGTCAATCACAGACGACTAATCATCCACAGGAGATGCGGCCCAATCGGAGCCGGAACGTAGCTCACCACTGTTTTCTTCGTTGTCCTCGCACGTGGAGAATAAACTCCTCAATTGAAAGTTCCGCAATATTATCCCTTGGAACTGAACTGGCTCGCCTCAGCATAGCGGACTTCCTGTGCTATACTTTGTAAGTGAATATGATTCTGCTGGGAGGGAGGAGATAGGTTCTCTCGATTGAGGAGGTAAGACAGTCAATTGGACACCTTATGTACCCCATATGTGATAGAGTCCTATATTAGCCCCCCAGATGGGGACGGATGCCTGTGCTCCTTTGTCCGTGTTGAGGCTGAAATACTGACGTATGGCGTTTGGTGGGGGCCCCGGGGCCGGTGGGTGGCGGCGCCCCTCCTCTATTTTGCTTGAGCGAGGTGCTCACAATGGAGCGTTGGCAGCTCCCGAAGTACCTTTTAGCCATGACCCCCATTGCAGTAGTAAATGTTCAATTTTTTGTGTCTAAGTGTGTTGTTATTATAGTTTGGTCGAACCAAGTTCCGCAGTTGGACCGTGTATTGGGGTGTTTGAATAGGGGGCTGACGGGCCAGATCTCACAGCAATTGTTCCTTTATTGGCTTATTCCAAAGTATGCTGATGGCTAGATCAAGTACGACACAATCCTACACTTGTATCACATGGAACATTAGAGGGATGGGTTCACCCCATAAACGGCATAGAGTGCATGCCCAACTGCTCCGGCAAAAAGCACAGATAGTGTTCTTACAGGAGACTCATTTAACTACTGAAGAAGCCACTAAACTACAACATAAATGGAGGCGGCAATTGTATAGCACGACTTACTCTGCTTTCACTCGGGGGGCGGCTATCTGGCTACGAGCCGGGGTCCCGTTTATGGAGCAGAAAAAACAGATAGATAAGAAGGGTAGGTTCGTCCTAGTCTGAGGCATTCTGGATGGGAGCCCAATAGTACTGGGGAGCCTGTATGCACCTAATTCCGATCAGGAAGCATTTTATGCCCAAGTTAATGCGGTATTGGCTGACTGGTCGGATGTCGGATGGGTACTTGGAGGTGACTTAAATGCAGTTGAAGATGTCGTCTTGGACAGATCCCATCCTCCTCTAGCTGGGGCGCAATCACTTTGCCATTCGAAAACATTAATTAATTGGGCACAGGGATGGAACCTGACAGATATATGGTGTAACCACAATAAGGGTAAGAGAGAATACTCATTTTATTCGGCCGTACATGACCTCCATACACGAATTGATTACATTCTCTGGAGCCTATCGCTCACTACGCAGACCGCACGAGCTGCCTAGGTGGGCAAAACAATATCAGATCATAGCGCATTGGAGATTACACTCTCCTGGGGTCGCGTTCCAACACCAGTGCCCACATGGCGCCTTAATCCTGGCCACTTAGAAGATGGGGTATATCACGCAATGCTAGCATCCACCATAACCCATTATTTTACTGAAAATGCTCATACATCGTCCTCGACAGGACTGGAATGGGAGGCATTCAAAGTGGTAATACGAGGTACTGCCATTAGCACATCTACTGGAGCCCAACAACAGGTTTATCGAGATTTGCTGGATATTGAAGATAAACTGCATGTACTTGAAACTAGGGTAGCTCGAGACCCCCTGACTGAACCAGATCTCCAGGAGGCACGTATTAAATATGCAGAATTATTGGATCAACTACGTATAATCGACCACAGTACATATTTGCATAAAATACACGCAGAATCAGATAGACCGGGTACCTTATTGGCACGGATTCTGAGAAATGAACCCCCCCCCCCACACTCCTATAACGGAAATCTGGTCATCTCAACACACTAAAGTTATTACACAAACGGATATTAACGTAGCCTTTTATGATTATTGCAAAGCGTTGTATACCGCTCCACCCGAGATTGATCATTCAGAATTTACCACATTTCTGGAATCAGTAGAACTACTGCAGGTATCAGACGAAAATAAGAAAATGCTAGCTGACCCTATAACAATGGTAGAAATAAAAGCAGCAACTAAGGATCTCCCTAGGAACAAAACCCCAGGTCTGGATGGTCTCCCTGCGGAATTTTATTCAACTTACGCACAACAATTGGCCCCACAACTTCACAAACTATATAATGAATCTTTTGAGAAAGGTACACTACCCCTCTCTACAACACAAGCATTAATAACTTCACTCCCTAAACCCGGGAGAGATCACTCTCAGCTATCATCATACCGCCCGATCTCACTTTTGAATACTGAGTTTAAGATCTTAAGTAAAATCCTAGCTAACCGCCTACAACCTCTGGTACCAAAGCTGGTACATATCGACCAAAGGGGCTTTGTCCCTGGGCGCAGCACATCCTTGAATATACGCAGATTGTGCAACATTATGTTTGCCTGTGCCGGGGAGACCACCGAAGCAGGATGTATCATGCTGGATCTCACCCAAGCGTTTGATACACTGAGTTGGGATTATATGATGGCAGCACTAGCGAAATTCGGGATCCCACATGTCTATACTCGCTGGATCCAACTACTATATCATCTCCCCACAGCAAGGGTGCACACAGGATCGCATATCTCAGAACCATATCAAATACAGCGGGGCACAAGACAGGGCTGCCCCCTTTCGCCTATACTGTTCGCTCTAGCCCTTGAGCCACTGGCCCATAAACTTTGTGTGTCCTCTAGGGAGTGGGGGATAAACATTAACAACACCCACCATGCCTTATCTCTTTATGCAGACGATATAATCTTATTCACTAGGAAATTGCGGAGCAATCTAATCCCCGTAGCACGATTGTTTACACAATTCGAACGCATTGCTGAATTAGCCATTAATTATGAAAAATCTTATGCCTTCCCCTTCGGTTCTAATATAGTTGACCTGACTATACCATTTGGACACCGTGAGATAACACCTTCAAATATCTAGGGATCCAGGTGTATAGAACCAAAACTGATCTTATAGAAGGCAACCCACAAAGTGATCAGATCCCTGAGGGCACAGATTGCGTTCTGGACATCACTCCCTTTAACGGTGGCGGGACGTTTAGCAATTTCTAAAATGGTTATGCTCCCACGACTATTGTACTACTTTGTAAATCTTCCAGTGGTAATCCCGAAAGCTGTATTTACAACCATGAATACGTTATTGATTTCATTAATCTGGGGCACAGGCCGAAGACGCTAGAGCTTAGCAAAGTTACAACTTCCATCAGATGCTGGGGGAATGGGAGCCCCAGACTTTTATGCATATTGCTTAGCTTCACAACTGCAATGGCTGTCATACTGGATAGCAGGTCGTAACTTACAGGAAATAGCATACTCGGAGCGTATGTCAGCTCAAGGTACCTTGCACAGACTTCTCCCCCCGAGTGGAGCATTACAACATACAGCAGGAACCCTTCTCAGAACTGCATTTATATACTGGAAACAGCCATTAAAATACACAAATGTTCTCCCTGCATACGCGCCGAACGTGCCATTTCTAGGTATTCCAACTAATTTAGGCACACTCACCACCCGCAAATTGGACCCATGGTTACAGGGCAGAGTGACAACAATAGGGGACTTGTTCGGCGATAAAATGCTACTTACACATACTGATTTTGTAAACGAGCGGGGCGTCACGGATTCACTGTTCATGACCCACGCGAGTCTGTCACGATACGTTAAAAAAACTGGGCACCTAGTGGAGCGGAACCAGACACCCATGAGCTTGTCCATTTAATGTACTTCATGGGGACAGGCAGCCACTTAACGCGATGGTTCTACCGGGGCATACGTACACACCGCCCCACCCCCCTTGATGCAACACGTGCCAAATGGGAACAGGACATTGACAGACCACTGTCTGACAAGGAATGGGCAACAATATTGGAATACCCAAAACGAACTTCTCGTAACGCCCGCTTCAAGTTCATTCAGTATATGATTATGCAGAGAGCGTACCTAACCCCACATAGATTACACGCCATCTTCCCTGCCATCCTACCACACTGTCCTAGATGTCCTGAACAAGACACAGATTTATTACATATGCTCTGGGATTGTCCCGCCCTGAAACAATATTGGGGGCGAATAATTACTGCCTTAAAAGAGGTAGTAGGAGTCATAGGATGGTATAAAGTAGAGACAAGTATACTGGGACTATACAAGAGACGTAAAGAACTTAAAGCACAAGCCAGATTTGCGGATTTAGCTTTACTCCTTGCCAAACATGGTATTACTAGAAAGTGGAAATCCCCAAGATCCCCCACATTACTCAGTTGGAAGGAGGAAGTGGAAAGGCGGGGACTAGCAGAGAGTGTGGCGATCCGTAGAGAGGAGAAAAGAGGCCTAAGAAAGGAACCAATCGCAATGAGCTGGGATCAATTGTTGGAAACCTTCAAAACATCTGACACTCTTAAGTCATAGGTCACCATATGAGGCATTTTATTCCATCACTAGGCCCTAACCAAGGAGCAGACATCACTCTTATATCCTAGGTTGGACAGTCGCTAGGTTCAGGGCTTTCATTATTTCCAATTGCCCGATGTATATGCGAACTCCTACCATCCAGAATTTACCACACGCCCTATTAGTGTGCTTAACCCAGGTCCTAGGCCATTTCCTTTCTAATCGGAACAGATATGAGTTTGTAGAGGCCCGTCAGTGTGGTGGGGGGAGGGGTGTGAATAAAATGTATACTACTGACTAGATAATTATCCAGGAAATTGAACAATTATTACACAACATGACGAGAAGAGATGTTATGTTAAGATGACAACCGTTCTACTGGGTACCAGAGGAGATGAGACCACTATTGTAACACAAGGTTACGATGGGATATGTGTGCTTGCAAGCGATGCCATTATCTTGTACATATATATATATATGCACATGCTATGTTGAAATCGATATTTTGTGCATTTATTTCACCTGTACCAATACTGGAGAAAATCAATAAAGTTTGCTTGGAAAAAAACAAAAAAACAATGGTCTTTCTGTATGCCCTGAAGCAGGTAAAAGACCCACACTTGACAGAGCCAAAGTGGAGTCACTAGAATGACAGTACATTCTGGCTTGTCTGTCTTATTGTGCAGAACCCTCAGAATTAAAGGTGACAGAAGAAGTGCCTAAAGGAACACCCCTTTCCAGTTCAACATTATGTTCGCCAAACAAAATCATGGTTCCCCTGCACAGGCGGTGCACTTGTTGCATCTGGGATAAGGTGGGTGGAGAAGGCCCCTACCAAGGGCTCAGAGATGGAATCAATTACTTCTTTTTGGGTTCCCCACTCACATGGAGAGTGGAGACAACCATTCAGGCTTTAGCAGACTAGCAATAAAAGGCTGTGTATCAATGCATATTCCCACTGGTTTACTGTCTGCCAGCAGAGCTGTGAGGAGTAGGTATGACCTTAATTTTTCACACAGAAGAGGACAGTGATGCTATCTTTGTAGATCATCAACATTCTGGATCTTATCAGTGGTACAAAAATCCATGTTATAAAGAGCGCCTTTAGCTCCAGAACATGTAAGTGGACGGTTCAATCTGAATTTTTGTCAAAAGGCACTGATTAGGAGTGAACTCCCACTGAGATCTAGAGTGTCATCACATCATTTGGATGAATAAGTGCCCCTGCAATATATTATTTACCATGACGACCTTAAAATAAACTTACCCTGGCCACCAGTATCTCCTCTGAGTGATGTCACTTTGTTCAGAAGAGTGTGTAGGAAATCATTCTCAGCAGTAACACTGGAGGAAATGAAAAAAATACTCTGCGTAAAGATATTGGATACATGTGTGCTTGTTTCTGCATTTGTTATTTACAGTTTCAGAACAAGAGATGTTTGCTATTTGTTAGATACAGTTTCAGGACAAACTAAAACATATCACATTCTTAAAACATTCTGTTGAAAAATGTCAATATCTAAATTTGGAAATGGATCTTGTAAGATAAATTTGCCTAAGACCACTGATTCATAACTACTTGTGTGCACATAAGTACAACTTAAGTGAACAAATAGCCAACTGTGTGAGTTATTCACAGATCCAGATTCTTGCATTCAACATTGGTACACATATACCCTCACAGATAGAACATTGTACCATGAAGGAGTTCAAAAAAACCAAGGGAAGGGAGGAAGTACAGTGATTCATTCTGCTTCCATGCTTAATAGTTTATAATCAAAAGAGAATGAACAACGTATCTTGAAAAAGCCAGGGTCTATAAGTGTTGTACAAAGGCCCTCATACACTCTGACCCGTGGGAAGCGGTGTATCTTGGTTCTCCGCTTGAGAAGGTTAGGTGATTGGTTTTATCATTGGGTCCTTTTCCGCCTGAGTTTCCCGTTCTCCAGGCAGTCAACCTTCCTCCAACTGGAGGGAGAGCATCTGATTCTTTGAAGGTCGTGATTTCGATAGTGTTAGCGGAAAAAAGTGATAATGTGATAGATGGCTTTGACAAACTGGGTAAGGGAATGTCACTTACCCATCTTCGTCATTATTTCATGTAATCGTTTAATTAAACTCCATCCGGTACTGCGGGAGCTCTCTAAAAATCCTACTTGCATGTCCTTGTTGTAGCTTCTTACCGCGACCCGGAAGTTATCACCAGGTGATAACTTCCGGGTCGAGGTAAGAAGCTACAACAAGGACATGCAAGTAGCATTCTAGAGAGCTCCCGCAGCACCTGATGGAGTTTAATTAAACTCCCATAAAGTCATAGGTTGAACCATAACCTATAAACCCATCGATTACATGAAATAATGACGAAGATGGGTAAGTGACATTAACTTACCCAATGTGTCAAAGCGATCTATCACGTTATCGCTATGACTAAGGTCCTGATGAAAGTCCACTGATCTTTAGAGACACTCATGGACTGAAAAATGTCGACCACTGAAATCATCATTACATAGATGCGGTGGACCATTCACACATCCACCAGAGCACCACACACTGTTTTCAATCTTACCCCATCCTGACGAATAAAACAAGAGTACAGGATAGGAGGTATTTTTAATTTATCACTTTTTTCCGCTAACACTATCGAAATCACGACTGTCAAAGAACCAGATGGTCTCCCTCCAGGTGGAGGAAGGTTGACTGCCTGGAGAACGGGAAACTCAGGCGGAAAAGGACCCAATGATAAAACCAATCACCTAACCTTCTCAAGTGGAGAACCAAGATATACCGCTGCTCACGGGTTAGAGTGTATGAGGGCCTTTGTACAACACTTATAGACCCTGGCTTTTCCATGAAGGAGTTCACCATTATGGCAGCAGTTTTTACAGCCTAAGTTTAGTGGAAGGTATTAGAGCATGATTGCAATGGAAACATACTGTTTTTCACATCCAATTTACACATCTACCCTTATTGCCAACAAATAACTGACATAACTGGAAAAGTCGGCTTTGAAAGCTGTCAATTTGTCACATACTCTTAGAGGCCTATGTGAAGGGAATTATCTTTCAGAATGAAACATTTCTGGTGGAGGAAAAGAGAAAAAAGTTAAGGTGCATTTGCACTTTAACTGCAACAACTAAATAGCACATTTTCTGCTGAAGGAAATCCTACCATACAAGGATCAGTGGTACCTGTGGAAATCAATGATATTTCACAGATTTAGAAGAGGACACTTTGTGCATATTAGCAAATTTCCAATAGATTGAAAACCTCATACAATCATAGGATCAAACCAATGACAAGGAGATTTCCCATTTTAAAAATACGCTTGTGAATCAGGCACTGGATGATGAACTATAGCTTCTGCCCTGGTACTGTGTCTTAATTGCATTTTAAAGTATGAAAGTTAGATTCAGCAGAAGGCAACAATCAATATCCCAAGACTAGTGTTCACAAAAAAAGGTATATCAAGGAAGCACAATGAAGAGGTCCTACCCAATTTATAACCCATGTTTATTTAGTGGAAGAAGCAGGTCAAAGACTGTATGTCCCATGAATCAACAAAATAATATTAGGTGCACCTCTATGCTGCTTAAGAAAGCAAGGGATATTAATTACGCGTAGGGTGAATATAACTATTTAACTGCAGCATTGTGGAACTTGTGATTGGAAACCATACCAGTAATGTGTATGATTTACGTTTGTCTTGTATATGTAGATTAAAATATTAAAGTAAGTCTGTTAAAAACATTGATGAATCATGATCAGTGTTGATATAAATCATCATAAGTATTCATTGTCATATTGAAATAACTTTTCTGCTAGTGAGCTGTGGTAGTCTACTGCCTACTACGAGTATTGAAATCTGCAAAAGTGTGCATCATACAATGATGAGAGATCCAAAGTTTCAAGGGGCAAAACTATCCAAATTTCCCCACATCTTTGGATATTACTAAACAATAACCGCATGATTCATAAGGCTATTTCAATGTGCAAGTTAGGCTTAGACATGGAATAAGTCTGAAATTCTTCTTGCAAAAAATCACAGGAAATTCATTAAGTGAGTGTAGTTTCTTATGCATGGAAGTCATTTAATTATGTAATGATTCTCCTATTCCTGTATTTAAACCTTTAAGTGTTTATTGCAAGTTCAGATAAAAAGTGTTCATTGAATCACAAAATTACAAACCATTAAAATTATAATAATCAAAATATAACTAAAACACATAATGTTATATGGCCATTAGGGACATTCTCGACATTGCTAAGTTAGCATGAGCTTTGCTGCCATGATGCTGCTTTTGCGCACGTTACTACATGACTTTATTTTGCAACACTCTGTTTATGCCTTTCACATGAGAACTGTCTGCTTTTCACGTTCTCTGCTAATTTCCTGGAGTTTAGTCTGAACACGATGTGCAAGGTCGATAAACAAATCCCCTTGTTATTCGGTCATGGTCATTCCCTAGCACCTAGACATAACATGCTAAACACAGCTGCACTGCTGGAGACTCGTGCTTTGATATTACGGGGATGCATGTTGTTTTAACACACACTTGGAGAGAGCGCTTTCCATGGAGAAGAGCTATGCTGTTCCTATGATGTAAACCTTACGTCTAGGCTTTAAGGTATGGGGTCTGCTGACAAAGCCCAGAGATCTTCTTTTATATAATAAACTTCTTCCAGCCAAGGGGAGGGTGGTTGAGGCCTATAGTCCTTTTTCCACAGTCTTTATATAATGACATCCCCCTTTGTACTCTATGGAATTGTAACAATGCTAATTGTTCTGGGTTTATGCATTTTGCTGCTGGTAGTGGCTCGTATACTGTATTACAGAGCACGATAGTTAAAATAAACATTTTGAACTATTATAGTGACTCTGCCAATTCTTATCTGTGGACAAGTACGAGTGAGCGAGTGAAAGGGTATGTCTTGCCACCGCGATTCCTGAGAGAGTCGGGAGTGTTGTGTTCTGGGCTGTCTAATCATTTGTGGCTTCTTGATTTTGGAGGAGAATGAATGAGACACTATAGCTAGTCGGTTTTGGGATTTTGGGCACTAAGGTGGTAGGTTGGTACACCCCTATACACCGAGGTCCTGTTTTCCTGCGCATAGTTCTGTGTAGGTGCAGAATCCCCATAACATGGCACCCAACGGGGGGCATTGTTTATCGACCTGCATCTTTAATGGACATAAAACACTGTTTATCAGTCAGATTAAATGGTAACAACAGAGCAGAAGAATTCAAATAATCCCCAAGGGACCTTTCCCATTTTAAGGGTCTGTAACGTCCATGCAAACTGCATAACTGATCGTAATTGATTTTGACCATGATATAACACAGATACATCATTCTGAACAATATCAATAACAGAAGAAAAAATGTTATCCACTGTATAAATGCGTGAAGAAAGTGTATTGATACTATTGTCTACCACGGCAAGGACCTTTTCTAAATTTGCTTGATCAATTTGGTGCAGACGAAAGGCTGCTTCCATCTGCGAAAGTTTCCAAATTTCATTGTAAGCTGCATATATAAACCTCTTAGATCTGGAAACCCTGGGTCCTAAAATAAAATCAGCCAATTTGATGTCACTCGACAAGAGCGACAGGTGTTGTTTTACTGATGACAGGGTGGAATGTTCCAACCATTGTTGGCATAATTTACCCACCGAGTATGTGGTGACCGAATGTGAACGTGGATAACGAGGGTCCGGTCTAGTCTGTGTGAAACCAGGTGTCACATTATAAAAACGCAATTGACATGCATTAGAATTTGTTTGTCACACCTTATCTTTTCAACCATAAATAAAGATAAAAATATTTTGTTTTTTTGTTTTTTCCAATTTGGTTTTTTTCAGACACCTTTGAACTCTGCTTGGCATTTGAGCTCTGTTTTGGTCCTTTGTCTATGTCCTATGACCTTACCAAGGTGAGGGTGTTATATGGCCCTTAGGGTCATTCTCGACATTGCTAAGTTAGCATGAGCTTTGCTGCCATGATGCTGCTTTTGCGCACGTTACTACATGACTTTATTTTGCAACACTCTGTTTATGCCTTTCACATGAGAACTGTCTGCTTTTCACGTTCTCTGCTAAGTTCCTGGAGTTTAGACTGAACACGATGTGCAAGGTCGATAAACAATGCCCCTTGTTATTTTGTTCTGTTCAGTCCCTAGCACCTAGACATAACAAGCTAAACACAGCTGCACTGCTGGAGACTCGTGCTTTGATATTACGGGGATGCATGTTGTTTTAACACACACTTGGCTTTAAGGTATGGGGTCTGCCGACAAAGCCCAGAGATCTTCTTTTATATAATAAACTTCTTCCAGCCCAGGGGAGGGTGGTTAGGCCTTATAGTCCTTTTTCCACAGTCTTTATATAATGACATCCCCCTTTGTACTCTATGGAATTGTAACAATGCTAATTGTTCTGAGTTTATGCATTTTGCTGCTGGTAGTGGCTCGTATACTGTATTACAGAGCACAATGGTTAAAATAAACATTTTGAACTATTAAAGTGACTCTGCCAATTCCTATCTGTGGACAAGTACGAGTGAGCAAGCGAAAGGGTATGTCTTGCCACCGCGATTCCTGAGAGAGTCGGGAGTGTTGTGTTCTGGGTTGTCTAATCATTTGTGGCTTCTTGATTTTGGAGGAGAACGAATGAGACACTATAGCTAGTCGGTTTTGGGATTTTGGGCACTAAGGTGGTAGGTTGGTACACCCCTATACACTGAGGTCCTGTTTTCCTGCGCATAGTTCTGTGTAGGTGCAGAATCCCCGCAACAATAACAATATATGCAAATGAATTCATCAAGTGCATTCAGATGATTTAATTTAGGCACAGTAGCATCTTTTCATACCCCAATAAATATAATTCCTATAAAACATATGTGAGAATACAGACAGTTCAGACTATAAAATAAAGAAAAAGGGATTAACTTGTGCATGAGGATTTCAGGTTTTCATCCTTACATACCACATTCTTTTGAGATACCTAGAAATCACAAACATCACCTGCATACTAGTGTCTGATTGACATATTCTGAGAGCAGAGCAGCACTGCCTGACCCCTGTTTGTAAACAAAATAGCTATACTTATTTCTGCCTACGGTTCTTATAGGCACTACAAAAGAGAAAATATTCCTCAATTTCATCTGCTGGACAGGCCTTACTTTCGGGCTCAGAATTTGATCACAAACTTTTATACACGGCCAAAGGTAATACCCTCATCCTAAACTTTATATATAGGCTTTGCACAGCCAGAGATAATGTAAAATCTATGTATTCCTCAAATCTGTATTCCCATTTTATCATAGGAATTTGCCTTTAAAGTGACCCTCTTTGTGTGATGTCAGAAATTTCTCAGATGCACAATACTAGTATATTTCCTTTATTAGATGGTAAAAACAATTGCTGATGCATGAGCCATTACACCAGTATTCCCCAAGCCCTTGGCTAAATAATAGATCCTTTATATGTTTTAGCAAGGGAATTTTTGCTGCCTGGGGATACAAAATTATGTCAATAAATCCTTCTCTGTATCTTTTCAACTCCTCTGTGGTCCAAATTCTTATACAGAATAGAATGGGACCCAACTCAGCATAGCTTATGTTTGATTTCGGGCCCATATCTAACCTTAAAGCCATTAGCGAAGCACTCATTGGAAGTTTCAGCAAGGACTTTATAAAAGTATTTTCAGCCTTCTCTAGACTGTTCATCTTACAATGGTCCTATAAAACTTACCTGCAAAGGGCTGCACTCATGGCCTGTGCTCTTTATATAGTTCCAAAGCTGGTGATATTGGGTACGAATTGCCCTGAGTGAGAAATGTCATTAGCGCTCTTGATCTCTGCTTAAGTAGAAATACACTTTTTTGCGATTTGTTAATGCCAGGCACGCAAGACTGATATACTGACACCCAGACAGTCATACTCAGTCACTATTTCAACAGCATTATTACCCAGTCTTATTTCCCCCCAGAATTGTTTGTGAAGATTGAATGTCATATATTTTGTTTTCCTTTAATTTATTTCCAAGCCAGGTTGTCCATTTAAACATTTACATGGATATACCTAAGAGGACGTAGTTAATGCATAGACATAGAGCATAGACATATGTATAGATAATCTGCAATCACACTGCAACCCTCACCCCTACGCTCCGCTTGCCTGAACTGCTTTCTCTCTATCCTTCTCTCTATCCTTTCTTGTCCCTCTCATCATTTACCATGCGATCAACAGGGATAACCTACTTCTGATGGTCACCTACAAGTCAGTTCCTCATACTCCTCCATACAAACATCATTAAAACTCTCCTTACAAAACAGAGCCTATGATAAGACACACCATCTGCAATACACAATGTTTTTTCCTACCAAAAATTATAGTATTGATCAGAACTGCCTTTTATGATACCCCCACTGGAAATTGTTTTTCTTTCCTCCATATATCTTTACTGTACCTATACCTTACTTATGTAAAACCTTAATAAAAATGTATCTTGAAATAAAAAAAATATTTCCAAGCCATATGAATTGCAAAAAGTTACAAATGCTTGGAGTAAGGCTTCCATATCTGCTGGGATTTTGTAAATGAGTAAGGTGTCATCCGCGAGCAATAGCATAGGCACTATCTTACTTGCCAAAACTGCCAAATCTTTCTCACAGTTCGAAATAGTAGATGCACCCATTTAAAAAAAGGAGAAAAAGAGTGGGTGCCAAGACGCAGCTTTGGCAGACACCCTTACTGATCTTGATCCTTTCAGTCACCTCTCCATTGCAACCCCACCTCACTTGAGCGGAATTATTGGTGTCAAACATCTGATTACACCCAATAATTCTCGTGGAACACACAATGAAGCCACTGAAACTACTATGCTCCACATCGTGGACGACGCCCTCCAAGCCCTAGACCAAGGCAAAACCTGCCTTCTAATCCTCTTAGATCTATCCTCCGCCTTCGATACCGTGAACCATGCAAAACTACTCGAACGCCTCAAACTCAGGATGGGTTTGGATGGCGTTGTCCTAGAATGGTTCAGGTCCTTCCTCCACAACCGATCTCAGAGATTCCTCATTAACGGCAACCTATCAGCTCCCACCCCGGTCACGGTTGGAGTCCCCAAGGTTCAACCCTGTCCCCCACCCTCTTTAATCTTTACTTAGAGCCACTCACCGAAGTTCTTCGTACCGCCAACATCTCCTACCATATGTACGCGGACGACACCCAAATATACATCAATATTTCATCGCTCGAGGAGGTCCTCTCCCTGAACGAGACCCTGAAACTGACTGTCCAATGGCTAGCCGCTAACCAACTCAAACTCAACGCAAAGAAAACTGAATTTCTCCTAATCTCCCCTTCCAAAGCCAATTCGGAGATTCAGCTGTGGATCAAGGCCATCACAGCCTTAAACTGCCCGCTGACCATTGTGGACTCTGCCAAATCTCTGGGCATAATCCTCGACTGTAACCTGAACATGCGAGACCACATTAACTCGATGGCTAAATCAGCCAGATTCCACCTGAGCTACCTGTGGAAGCTGAAACCTTTCATCGATGCTCCTGACTTAAAAATGGCAGTCCAAGCACTAGTCATCTCTAGACTGGAATATGGATGTTCCACCCTCACGGGATTACCCAAGATCTCCTTGGCACCTCTAAAAGCCTGCCTCAACGCGGCCGCCAGACTACTCACCGGCATCAGGAAATTCGACCACATCTCTCCACATATGAAAGCGCTGAACTGGCTCCCTCTAGAGGCCAGAATACAGCTGAAACTGGCATGCATTACACACAAGGCTCTATACGCAAACTCCCCTGCTTATCTGGCACAGAAACTAGTGGTATCTGGAGGAAGCAGAAACTCCCGGTCCGCTAGAAACCTCTTGCTCCAACCTGCCCGTTTTCAGAAAAAAAGAACCTACAATAGGGCTTTCTCCGGGGCAGCACCAAGAATTTGGAACTCTTTCCCACCCGCCATCAGAAGAATCCATTCTCTAGCACGTTTCAAGAAGGAGGCCAAAACTTTCCTCATGGGTAAATTCCTCGTCTAAGACCTGCCCTCAACCACCAAAATGTGCCCGACGAATCTAAGGCTATCGCTTCTTCCTCAGATCACCAATTCACCCCGCCGAGAAAATGTGGGGCTTCTGTTTTTACTGACTCTAACTATAACTGTAACCATAAACTTGTATCCCCTTTTTCCCCCATGTTCCCAGCACCCCTGCCCCTCGCCAACCGTTTTTGTATATTTTTGTATATCTCTGCACTTTAGACTTTTTGTTTGTTCACCTCTGTATACCGTGTAAAGCGCTCTGATACCCTCACGGGTCAAGTTCGCGCTCTATAAAACACTAAAAAAAAAAAAAAAAAAACCTCCTACAATTTCTCTCTTGGGACCTTATCTAAGGCTGCCCACAGATCCACAAAAGCTGCATAAACTGCCTCTTGTGAAGTCGTGGGACTGCCACTTTAGCAAGAGGAAGCGAAAGACCTGCTCAATAGTGCTAGTCATTGACCTGAACCATGCTTGGAATTCACTCAAAGAATTGTTGTGTGTTATTCAGGCCGAGAGTTTATCCATCACTTGTTTGCAGAATATTTTCTGCAAGTTATTTATCAAGCTAATTGGGCGGTAGTTACTAGGATCAATAGGACTACTTTTTTGTGGATTAGCACTATCTCAGCTCCCCTCCAGGAGTCTGGTATTGGTGCACCGGAGATGAATGCATTAGAGATAGGGGCATATTCACAAGGACCTACCGCCGATTTATCTCCACCTTAACCCATCAAAAGTGGAGATAGATTTAACACCCCATTCACAAGCGGGTGCAAACTGCAGACATCGCCAGTATTCCCGCAACAACTGCCCCAAAATTTATCTCCACGGTGGACACCACCAACTAACCCTAATGAGATGCAGAGTAGGCGTTCCCGTGCAAAAACACACGAAAAAACCACAACACCACTTTCACAACCAACTGCCAGATCTGCGATGCGAACCAAAAACAGGTGATAAGCCGGGGTAGCAGCAGGGATTTAACACCTGCCTTCTGCTGGTGTTAAGCAGGACGACTACCTGCAGCATGAAAGGGAGTCCAGCCAAGAGCCACATCTGAAGACCCACAGATGCCATGGAGACAAGGATCATGCAGCTCCGAGACCCACGAGGGACACAACACCCACCCCCACCCACCCTAGGCCCGCCACCACCCCCAGGACCCGTCCCGCCCCCTCCCCCGGGAACACCACAGAGGCAGCGTACACAAAGACAGCGGACCCACCTGAAACGCACCTGCCGCCCAGACCCAACGCCAGAGGAGGACATTGCCCACGAGAGGCCCAAAAGGACAACCATCCCCCACATCCTGACCCACATCCCCCACCTGCTGATGGTACCAACTCAGCGGACAACCAACATCCCTCCGCAGACAAAGCTGCCGGCTGTGCTGCACATGTCGGCCTCTGGTACCATCCAACCCACAACTGCCAGAGTCGGAGGAGTCACACAGCCAGCCCCATACAAGGTCATCACACCTGTCCTGGATGCCAACAACAGCCTGGTACCCCAGCACCTCCACTTCACCCACACTGCGCAGGAGCTGCTGGAGACTAAGCAAGGCCCCTACGCCGAAGCTGGATTCCCTCACGTGTCAGGGCCAATCAACTGCACACATGTACCCCTCGTGCCCCCTGCCGACACTGCACACAACTACCACAACAGAAAGCCCACGCATATCATGAATGTGCAGGCAACAGTGGACCGCCCGGGACTCCTCAACAATGTCGTGGCCAACTCCCCAGGCAGAGTGCATGATTCTCACATCTCCCGACAGTCCATCATCACCCAGTGCTCCCAGGATGGCACCCATGGAAATGCAGTGCCCGTTGGTAAGTCCAAAATGAACACACCACACACCTCCAGCCCACAGTCATGCAACTCACGACACTGGCAATGGGCACGCAGCACAACTACATTCAACATGACACACAACATGCCAACCGACCAGACACGACAACACGACGCCATTGGGAATCTGGCCTTGCCATGCCCACAATCCAGCCACGGCATGGCACCACAGACACACAATAGCAGGATGCAAGGAGAGGCATGGAGCAGGCATGTGCGAGAGTGGCAAGTGACCAAGGAATGTGAACCTACCCAATGCCAGGTGTGGCGTGGAGGTGCCGGACAGACCACAGAATGCAAACCACGGAAATGGCCATGTGGAGATCAACTGCTGGTGCATGGAGTGCACCGCTGGTGCCAGTGGCCGCTACCATGTCCCCATAGGCTGTGGGGCAGAACGCGGAAGTGTCGCACATTACGTCCCCCCTGCATGCACATGTGTAGTGGGTTGGACCTGCGTACGCCAGGCCTGTGTAGGGGTGTGAACAAAAAGCCCATCACGAGTCCTGCGCCGAGCGCGGCGGGGCCTGCGTCCCTGTACGCCTGCTGCACCCTGGGCCGCTGGTCCCCTGACCCGTCATGCCGGCCCCAGCGCACCAACAAGGCTCCGCTCACCTGCCTACACCGGCGTGTGTCAAAGAGGGCCCACCACGTGCCGGTGCAAGCTCCAAGCACCAGTCCTGCGACCTCTGCAGCCTCCGCAACCATCGCTGGCCCCCCCGACGCTGGCCCACATTACTCCTTTCTCATTTACATACTCCACCGGCGTCCTCTTCGGCCCAGTAGGTCCAACATGTGGAACTGTGTCCTGAGTCTTGAATGGCAGTGACCCCAGGTGCCAGTGGCAGCGGCCACAGCACCAGACTCCCTTCGATCAGTGAGGCATAATTCCATATCGCAAGCCGGCGACACGTGGTGCCACTAACCCTGTTCAACGCAAGCCGGCGACACGTGGATGGGGGCTCAGGCCTACCCTGCGGACCAGTAGGTCCCACATCCAGCACCTAGTCGCGAATCATGAATGGCAGAGTCCACACCAGTGAACGCACGGAGAGGAGTAAGAGGAAGAAGCGGCTCAGTCCGGATGAAAGCCGGATCAGAGTCACGGAGGTGATCGAACACTATCAACAACCGACCTGGTGCCATCAACCCTGTTCACCGCAAGTCTGCGTCCCGTGGTGCCACTGAACCTGAACTACGCAGGCCGGTGGGGCCATCCAACCTAAGCCGGCGACACTCGGTGAATGGCCCTTGCTGACCGCTGCCTCAGGCCTACACTGCGGTCCAGTAGGTCACACATGTGGAACTGTGTCTTGGGTAAGATGTGGAGGAGTCCACACCATTGGACACGCCTCATCGCAGGCGGCATCCCCTAACAGCACTGGTGCCACTAACTCTGTGCCCAATGACTCATGGGCACTTTCTGGTTGGACTTTGGTGGCATTAGAGTCCATGGCCTGGTGGTTTTCTGCATCTTCATCTGGCTGGACCGGACTTGGTGTCCGACATGTGTCTGTTCCATTCATCTCCACCATAGTGACTGTTTCAGCGTGGTTCTGCCCTTTGCCTCATGTCCTAGGGGTACACCTTCCACTGTCCACCGAGACACTCCGCGACAAGCCCCTTCGTCATCTACGGGACCCTGCTCTCGTGACCCTGCCCCAGTGCCCCGCAAGACAGCGGCCCGTGGCGGTAGGCCCGTGCAGGACGCTGTGCATCCGGGGCCACTAACTCTGTGCAGCACAATTCATGGGGCCTTTACGGTTGAATGGTTGTGTCCTTTGCGATGTACACTGTTGTTGATTTCTGACTGCACCAGGCAGCCCTTGCCGGCTGGTGTGCACACACCCCACACACATCCAACACAGGTGTCACTCGATATGTGTGCCTGCTAATAAATGTGGCCGGGCGCACGTGCCCGTAGCCATTCAAACATCTGAGAAAGTGTGTCCATGTGGTCATTGTGTCAGCATGATGGGCAGGGGCCCTGCAACATCACAGTGTGCTGTCTTCAGCGGACGATACCATGTCACCTCAGCGTTGGCAGTGACCCTGGACATGTAGCTTCGCCCGCCCCCCCTGCATGCACAAGCGGCGTGTGCTGGTCCGGCGTACGTCAGGTCAGCGCAGGGGTGTGCTGATTCGGCAGGGGGAGCAGGGCGTGGCTCGGACCTGGCCTTGGGCAGGATGTGCAGTAAGTGTGTCTCTGTGTTGTCACCACCAGGGCCACAGTAGTCGATGTTGCAATGTAGCATGCACCAGGAGGGTGGGCCCGCACGTACGGGAAATGTAGGAGCGCAAGACCGCTCGGGGTCTTGGCACATGCATGCCAGGTGTTATATGTATGAGACCTGCGGCTGCATGAGTCAGTTGCCTAGCCTCATTCGCAGCGCGATCACAGCCAGCCATGGACTGTACACCTGTGTTCGCCCTGTCCAGACCATTGGCCTACACTCACGTGGCCGCACACCTTCAAAGGCCAGGGTCACGGTGTTGTTGGCATGCCGCTGGACATGCGTGGACAGGCATGACAATGGTGTGCCGTAGGAGTGCACGTGATGCAACCGAGCAGCGCACACAAGTGTGGGGGCTCTTGATAGGGAGGAGCAGCTGTGAGCCAATGTAACACACAGTGAGGCCGCTCATGTGCCATGTGCTGGGCATATCATCCATGATTCCCAGGGTCAAAGACATCCCACCACACCCACGACAGGCCTCTGTACATCTCCTGAATGCATGCAGATGGTGAAGTTACTGTAGGGATGAAGGGTCCTTTGTCTGTACTATCAGGCGGATGGCACATCTGCAGCTCCGAGCTGGGACTTGCATGTGGCCAGCACCCCCTGACAGATACGATAGCATTTACTTGCGAGCCCAATGTGTACACATCCCACATGCAGAAGTCCTTGGTCATAGTTAGCGTGCGTGAGATGGCCTTCACACGTACTCCCACCCCAGGCCTGCACCCGTTGCACACAGTCACTGATCATTGCTCCGAGCTGTGCCATTTCATCCACAGGACTGGCGCAGGGCAAGCCAGTGCCGCTTCAAGCAGAGCCACTGACGCAATGGCGGACCATCCAGGACACATGCTCGACTCCAGTCACGTGGACCTGTACCGTGCACGTCTGCTGCATGTACTGGGGGCACTGCCGTTGGCAGTGCTGCGGATAAGTTACCGACTGA